>CM062815.1:1057137545-1058337545 GCA_031772625.1 Pinus tabuliformis
TTCAAACCCTAGCACGTGAGCAAGATACCTGTACTCACAATGCTCTGAAAAACAACTATTATTAACTGCTGAAAACTGAAATATGCAGAAAAATGAACATCTCACAGCAATTCCAGAGAGTAACACCAGCCCGTTTTGAACCCCAAAGTCTTTTTATTAATCAGAAAATCAGATTACAAGAGAGCTTTCTCAGTACAGACTCACAGATCAAATAAACCTGTAAAATGACCCCCTAAGACCCTATAAAAAGGAAATGATCCCAACGGCTAGTTTTGGGTGATCCATGTAGAACTGATCTCGACCGTTGATGAGGATCAAGACATCTCTTGATCTCATCCGTCGATTTTATTTAAAAATGATATTTTGCATGTGTTCACAAAAAATATTATTATTTTATTATTTAGGGTTTTTGCTTTGTTTTATGAATTTTTTATTATATTTTTTTTTTTTTTATTTATTTTTTTATTTTTTTTTTTTTTATTTTAATATTTTATTTATTTTCTAAATGGATCATTTGAACCAAACCGTTGGAAACATCCCCTAGGACCTAGGACCTAGGACTCATGAGGGGATTTAAACATTTCTCAACCCTCAAGACACATTACATCATGACTTTTACAATTTACATCTTAAGGGGACGAACCCACTTTAACATAGACCCTCATAAACCACCCAGTTCTGCGACACAACTATAATCTAGCAGATTAACACGCTAGGATTCTCCTAAAGTCCTAATAACAAAATGCATCCCGACTTTGGGGTCGGGTTTGAAGGAAAACTCTGCCGATCCATGGATCGGTGAGACTAAAAACCTCCCGGGACGCAGATCATCATTAGAAAGTTAGGTCCACCTAGGCAACTTTACATACATGACTCTGATCTGCTTAGATTATTTACAATTCAAACATGCAGACTGGGTTTACAACAAAAATGATCAAGCTATCGATGACTGTAGGCTGGCACGGACATGTCGCTCAGGAGCTACCCCTCTCTGCCAACAGAAAGGAGGTGGACTGCATGGGAAGTTGACCAGTAGTGGTCAACAGGCCCAAAGATAGCTTTATATCAGAGCTCTCCACATATGATCCGGTCAGTGCTCTCTCTCATTTGACATGCTTCTTGAAGGAGGGTTATCTATCGCTAAGTACATTAACCATTTCTGTAATCATGTGTTTTCATTTAATGTTTTGGGGCATACTAATATGGATCACAGGTCAAGCTAGATGACTGACCGTTCTTGATTGTACACTTTCTCCCATGCTTCACCTAGGAGGTTATCCTCTACCCCTAGTCCAGCTTGACCTCCCCTGAGGTTCTTCCTTTAGGAGGGGCACTAATAGGAGGCACTGATTGAAGTAGCATTTGATGTGAAAATTCTGAATTTGCATTGACTGGCAATTCCCGAGAGGTTTTAACACACATCCAGTTATTCTCTTCTATGCTTTCATACTGATCTCTTGTTTTTACATGTATGCGAGTATCTTTGCATTGCTATGACTGAAATCATATCAGTTACTCCACAACTTAAGTGGGTACCAAGTACAAATCTTGGAAATTAGACCTCTATAGCATCTTCAAATGATACCTTTACCAGTTATAGAAAATTGAGCTCTTCTTTGTTTTCTGTAATAAGAACCAGTATGAACTCCTGGCCCTTAAAGCTTTCTACATGATCAAATTTCCTCCCAAGCAGTTTCAATTTCTTATAACTGCAATATTCTTTCAATATTTCCAAATTGAACTTCCTCCATCGAAATCCCTTGCTTTTTATCTTAGAAGCCCTCCTAACCTGACTTGTAACAATCATCATTATAAGTTCATTACTTCTAGAAGACCCATGAGTGAATCCGGTGGATAAGTTGTATGGTCTTTGGACCATGCTTAAATTTCGATCTTCAACAAGCCATTCTTAAAAGCTTCCATAAAGCAAATCACCTATGTGAAAAAGTATAATCTGCATCAGTGTTGTCTTCATCATGAGTGTGTTCCTCGACATTGTTCCAAGTACTAACAGCAGAGACAATATAGTACACTGGATGTTCATCTTTTGGTCACTATTAAACTGTTCCATAAACTCATATATCAATAGGCTGATCACAACAATCCAACATAATCCTTTTCCTAGGCTGATTCCTTCTGTTTTCTGTTTTAATGTTGATTTGTAATCACGTGCATAAATATTTTACATAATTTGCAGCTGAAATTATGACTGACAATTGTTATAAATGCAATGCTATTATGTCCTTTTCTTGTAAGATGAGAATGAAGTGCAGTTTCTATATTAAAATTCAATCAGCCATATAACTACAAGAAGATTTAGAAAACCAATGCCTACCTTCGGTTAAATTGGTAAGGTGACAAAACACCTGATGGATCTCGAGCTGCCCATCCTGAACAGTTCTCCTTGCTGTCTTCTTTAGTATTCATGGTGTACCTATATTTCAACCAATGATTGAATCATGACATGAATATCTCGAGGAAATCTCACTTTTTACCGAATACATGATATAGAATTGAGAAGCTAACATTAGTTATAATATATAGCTACTTCAGATAATTAATAGTGTTCAATAAACAATGAATCCTCCAAACATTTACTCGAGGAAATAAAAATATGATGTTTTGTTAAAACTGCACAATAAGAATGGCATCAATGTTGTTCTGTAGATCCCAAGTGAGTGACATGTTGAATTTGTAACTAGGGTCGCTCTTCATAATGTACATTTGGTCACTTGATGTAATTGTATTTATCATTGTAAAGCATATTTATAAATGTTTGAGTCGAAGAAAAATTTATTTTGAGTCAAATTCCCATTGAGACTTTTTAAAGATAAAACTTTGAATTTTTGAAATGTAATTTTTGGCTCCAAAAATGTCAAGTCTGTTTCCCTCTAAGTCAAGTTGGCCTTGGCTCCAAAAGACACCCATTCAACCTAGACAAAGCACTATATAAAGGCAGCACCCCCTCCTCCACTTGGGCATTCGATCTCTCACACACAAGACAAGTTTTGGCAAGCAAGCGAAGGGCAAGAAGGACGAAGTAGGACAAAGAAGAAGACTGGAATCGCTCTTTTCTCTCTCTCTAGCAACTCACACGTGTGGACTAGTCTCTCACTCTCTGTGGTTCACATTTTTTGGGGGCAACTATTGCAGGGGAGCAAAATTTAATGGTAACTGGGGCAACTATTGCAAGGCTGAAATTCTAGGGCCACTGGTAATTGTAGGAGAGCTGGAATTTTGGGTCAAGCAGGTAGAGTGAATTGTTGCATCTGATTGGGTAACTTGACTTGGACGAGAAGCCCAGGTTTGACCATAGGTCTAAGTGTATCTCTTATTGAACAAGAAGAATTTCTCTATTGAAAAAGGTTGTTGGGCTTTTCCCCTTGGTGGGTTTTCCCAAGGTAAATTTTGTCTTGTTTTGTGCATTGTGATCTCTATTGTTCTATTCTTCTTTATGGTTGAATTTCTTAAGTATAATTGCTAAATGATATATTGGAATAAGTCAAAAGAAGACCTACATCAAAAGTAATTATCAAAATTTCAGAAATATTGTGCTAACCCTAATTGCACTAAGAAAATCAACACGGTATCAAAGCTTTGGTGAAGGAAGGAAGGAAAATTGTGATCACCTTGAAAAAACCCTACATTGCATTTTATTCAAGTCCTTGTAGATTGGTTTCTATGGCTTCTTCTATGAAATCTGAAAACAAACTAGAGGGAGCATCAAACTTCAGAGCTTGGAAAGTTAAAATAGATATTCTTCTTGCCAAAACCAAGGTTTTGGATATCATAACAAGGAAGGTTACTGAACCAGTTGATGAAGTAGGGAAAGCAAGATTCAAGGAGGATGACATCAATGCTATGAGTCTTATAGTGGACTGTGAAAATTCCACAACGGGAATCCCTATTGCAACAAGCTCATGTTACTTCTCCTACTTGTTAATCCATACAAGTTATTTACTGTGTTCTACGACAAATATCGAAGTAAATATTATTGTAGCCTTCACTTAATTAAATTATAAGAGAAAACAAGATACTGAGCAATAAAGAAAATGCAACACAATAGACACTGCTATTTTTGGACAAATGTCCCTAGAAAAACCCAACGCGGGAAAACCGGTGCAACAGTTTTGAGGGTTTATTATTATTAGGCAGTAGCAAATTTTGAATACATCTCTGAATACCTCTCAGGTTATTCAGTTACAGAGAGAGAAATACTGGCAGAAAGAATTGTGAGATTACCTCACACTATCACTGGAAATCCTGGCTGATCCAGCCCCAAAATGATTGCCCCCGGCTTTTCTAGCTGCGTCTACGCAATATCTGCGTCAGCCTAGTGTCAAGCTCTCTAGGGACAACATCAATCCTCTGGTTGTTCGATTTGTTGCTCAGGAGATTCGATTTATGCCTCCCGGTCTCACACCCCGGCTCCCGGCTTCTGAAACTCAAATTCCCTCTCCAAATTTAAGGCTCCCTCTTGGCTTCTACGTTGCCTCTGTGTGGCTCTGCGTCATCCCCTCTGGCTCAGCGTTGCCACAGCTGAATTACTCTCTGCCTCTCTCTGTTAATGATTCTCCGGCTTAGAAAATCTCTCTCTCTAGATGTTATCCCTGCCCCTCAACTGCAAGAAATCTCCTCAATCGAATTTCCTCCTGAGAACTTCTCACTTCGGAAATTTAATTTCTTGATCTCTCTTGGTGTGTTTTCCAAATGACCCTCAAGCCCCTTCTTATATCTTCCTGTTGGAAAACCAACGACCTAGATTGAGTCCTAATCAAAGGCTCAGATCATTTTGACTTGATCCCCGTCTTTTTCTACAAGTTACACCCACAATTACGTTAATACCCATTAATATTTTAATTTTCCTAAGTTTAGACTTAGTAACTCCATTAAAAATATTAATTATTTAATAAAATCATCTCTCGGTGGAATTTCCCGAAATGGTTTCCGGGTTCTCTGGAATGCATCTGCCCAATCTTCCCTGCAAAAATTGAGGCTTAGAGCACCTCTGATGCTACCCCAAATCAACACTCCCTCTTAGAGAGGAATGTGCTATAGCAATATACTGTTGTTGCATACTTATCTGACTCTAAAGCATCGTCCTCTGCACTGCTGAAGTCTGACATGTTGTCCACCAACTGCTGTGTTGTTGCTGCAACTGTACTGTTGCCTTTGACACTGCCACTGTCAATGCTACATTTGTACTACCACTCCCTCTCAAATGTTGCATCTACTATGCTGCTACCACTGCCACTACTAATATTGCATCTGTACTGCAACTCAGTTGCTAAGAAAAGCAACTGAAAAACATCCAAAATCACTGAATTAACTTTGTTTAGTATGATACCACGTGAATGTTGGAACTGATTGCTGCTAGTCTCTGTGCTAACCCTCTAAATCTACTGTGTTGTTGCTGACCTCTGCTCTGTGCCATTTGCACCGCTGCCAACTCTGCTCTGCGTTGTTCAATCTCTGGCACTCCTAGCCACTGCAACTGTCTCCCCAACACTCCTCGAAATCAACCGACGCTAATCCATCCTACTATCACTGATCTGGGCTCCCGTAGCAAGGCATTGATCCAAGAGGTAGACTCCTCAAGGATCCTACCCATCTGTAGCTCTTTCTAACTACAACTTCAAATCAGCCCAGCTTCATGGCGAACTCCTCCTGTTCGATCTTCCCGGCTGCAACCTTAGGATCGTGTTGAAATTTCTAAGTCTGACACGTTAGAAATCCCTACTGCATTATCTGGTTTAATTTCTCCTACTTGTTCATTCCATTAACAAATTATTTATAAATATAAACACTGAAATAAACACAAATGCAGCCTTAACTCATATAGAGATCAGCAACTGAAATAATTGATACAAACACACAAGGGACACCGTTATTTTTGGACAATCAATCCCTAGAAAAATCGAATGCGAGAAAACCGGTGCAACAGATATGAGGGTTTTATTATTATGCAATTTTTGAATACAACTAGAGTGCTAGAAATGGCTCACCCAACAGAGAATGCCCTCGGGAGTAGTACCTCTCCTCAGAGACAGATATTCTGGCTTATCAATCACCGGATTAACGATCCCACGCAACAATGGCAGCTCCTTAGCTGCACAGGAAAGTTACTCCAAGCTTCTCTACTGCTCTACGTCACTCTGCCCGGACTGCGTCACCCTTCCTGGCTCACCAGTACTCAGTCTGCCCCACGAAAATTCTCCCAACGCTGCCTCTTGTCCCTGCGCCAGCTCTGCTAGCCTCTGTGTCAAACCTCAGACCCTCTGCATCACCCACGCTGGCCTCTTCAGCGTCTGCGTAGCTCCCAGCTGCCTCAATGTAGCACCCAACTGCCTGTGCGTAAACCTCTCCAAGCTCTGCGTTGTCTCTCTAGCACTATCTCTACCTCTCTGCTATGTATTCTTGGCCTCGTGCCGAACTTCCCCTCGCTGCAACAGATCACTAGCTCGATTCTCTCAGCAAAACCCCACTCTAGAAAATCGAACTAACTGATCAACTTGGTGTATCTCCCACTGACCCTCAAACCTCCTCTTATACTTTTCCTGTTGAGTCTTCGACGGCCGAGATTAAGTCCCTAATCAATGACTAAGATTAGATTTGGCTTGATCCATGTCATTTAGAACATTCTCACCCAGTTTTATATTAATACCCATTAATATTTTAATTTTCCTAAGTTTAGACTTAGGAACCCCATTAAAATATTAATTATTTTAATATCTCTCCAACAAGGTGGAATTCCACCAAACCATTTCTGGGTCTTAGAGATCTTATGTGCCTTAGCCTCTCCACCAATTTTCATGGCTAGAGCACATCCGATGCTACCACAAATCAACAAATCATGCTTCTAATCCTTGTCCTTTTTCTTCAAAGGAAACTAGGATGCATAGTGGCCCATCTCGCCACATCTGAAACACTTCACCTTGGAGACATCCTTCTTTCGTCTTTGCTGCCCCTGTTGTCCCTTCAATGCAAGGGCTACATTATCCTCCTCCTCCTTGGGCATCGACCCACTGTTGTTGCTACTTCCATCAAGTTTGACCTTGACTAGGTCTCTCCTCAACTCCTCTTGTTTTAGAGCTACCCACATCTCATTCCAATTAGGCAATGTTGTTCTGCCCAGGATACTCTGGACAAAGACTTGCCAATCATCTGAGACAGAATTGAGGGCCAGTCTAACTAACTCTGAATCCTGAGGTGTATTCCCCGCAGCAGACAACTCATCACGGGGTTTCCTTCAAGTTCGTGAGGAATGGATCCACAAACTCTCCCTTCTGCATCTGGGCAGATCTCAGCTTCTACTCCAAGTACATCTTTCGCTACTCAAAATATCCCTGATATAATGTGGCTAAGGCATCCCACATCTCCTTAGCAGTTCCTCTACTAGAAACGTGACACACCACATGATCCTTGACTCCATCCAAGATCATCCTCTTGGCCTTCGCCATCTAAGCTCTATAAATGTTCAGCAGATCTGCATCCATAGGCACAGCCACCACGTTGTCGACATATGTCTTGAGGGCATGCTCACTAAGAAGGAAAGACATTCTAGCCTTCCAAATGACATAGTTGGATGCTCCGTCCAACCTGTCCTGATCCCTCAAGCCACTGGTTGCCATATTTGCCAACAAATGTCAAAAATCCTCTCTCTGATTCTCACTGTTGTTGCTTGGCCAATGAGAAAATGGACTTCTCAGCGGGAAGTCTACTGAGGAAAAGTTCCCTCAAAGTTCTTCTCTTCTCTCTTCTGACGTTTTTCAGCCCAATAATCTGCCTGCTGAAAATTTTGCGTCCCACCCACTCTCTCATGTTGAGGCTTCAGTGTTGCTCCCTCTGCCCCCGCAAAAATTCGAACTAGAAGTCCTTCTCTCCGTCGACTCACTCCAAGAGAGACTACCTCAAAAATTTGCACTCCCAGATTGGCACTGCGTTAACCTTCTGCGGGTTTCGAACAGCTGCCCCCTGCAACTTTTTCGAACTCCCTTCTTCTGCTCAGCATTGGATCTACCGACTCTGCTCTTCTTGCATCACCTGCACCTCTGATATCATGTGAAAAATCCACAATTAGAATCCCTACTGTAGCAAACTGATGTTACTTCTCCTACTTGTTAATCCATACAAGTTATTTACTCTGTTCTACGGCAAATATCAAAGTAAATACTACTACAACCTTCAGTTAATTAAATTATAAGTGGAAACAAGATACTGAGCAAGAAAGAAAATACAACACAATAACATCGTTACTTTTGGACAAATGTCCCCTGATAAACCCAATGTGGGAAAATCGGTGCAGTGATTCAAGGGTTTATTATTATTAAGCAGTAGAAAATTTTGAATACATCTCTGAATACCTCTCAAGTCATTCAGTTACAGAGAGAGAAATACTAGCTGAAAGAATTGTGAGATTTCCTCACACTATCACTGGAAATCCTGGCTAATCCAGCCCCAAAATGATTGCTCCCGGCTTTTCTGGTTGCCTCTGCGCTGCCTCTACGCAGTATCTACGTCAGCCCAGCATCAAGCTCTCTCGGTACAACGTCAATCCTCTAGCTGTTCGATTTGTTGCGCAGGAAATTTGATTTTTTCCTCCCGGTCTCACATCCCGACTCTCGGCTTCTGAAACTCAAATTCCCTCTGCAAATTTTGGACTCCCTCTTGGCTTCTACACTACCTCTATGTGGCTCTGCGTCAGCCCCTCTGGCTCAGTGCTCCCACTGCTACATCACTCTCTGCCCCTCTCTATTGATGATTCTTCGGCTAACAAAATCTCTCTCTGTGGATGCTATCCTTGCCCCTCAACTACAAGAAATCTCCTCAATTGAATATCCTCCTGAAAACTTCTCCCTTCAGAAATTCGATCTCTTGATCTCTCTCGGTGTGTTTTCCAAATGACCCTCAAGCCCCTTCTTATATCTTCCTGTTGGACAACCAACGGCCTAGATTAATTCCTAATCAAAGGCTAGGATCGTTTTGCCTTGATCTCTGTCTTTTTCTAGAAGTTACACCCACAATTAGATTAATACCCATTAATATTTTAATTTTCCTAAGTTTAGACTTACGAACTCCATTAAAAATATTAATTATTTCAATAAAATCGTCTCTGAGTGGAATTTCCCAAAACGGTTTCTGGGTTCTTTGGAATGCATGTGCCCAAGCTTCCCTACAAAATTTGAGGCTTAGAGCACATTCGGTGCTACCCCAAATTAATATGAACTCCATTAGGGATCATTTGGTTCCCTACATTACAAAACTTGACACCTCAAAGAAGATGTATGATGCCCTGATGAATCTCTATACTATCAAGAACATTGGTCAATCAATGAGATTAAAGAATGAACTTTGAAATACAAGGATGACTAATGACGGCGTTGTGGCTTCTTACTTCGTAAGGATTTTTCAAATAAAGATCAAATTCAAACAATTGGTGAATCCACTGATGATCAAGAACTAGTGATTACAACACTCAATGGTCTTCCTAGATCATGGGACAATTTTGCAACAGGTATAAGCAGTTGGAAGGATGATCCTACATTTGAACAACTATGGACATTTAGTGCTCAAGAAGAAGCAAGATTGATGACTAGGGACCTCAACACAAGAAGTCAGGAAAGGGATCTTCTTCCTCTAAGAAGAAGAAAGACTAATCAATGATCCAATGTTATGGCTATCAAGAATATGGACATTTCAAGAGATATTATCCTAATATGGCCAATAACAAGAAGAGAAAAGGGAAACAACATGCTTTCGCAGTAGATGCTGAATAGGAAAAACCAAAGAAGTCCAAAGGTGATAAGAATTTTTTTCACTGTTCAGCTTTGACAAGTTCCTTTGCAGATGATGATGACATGTGGTTGGTAGATAGTGGAGCATCAAGGCACACAACCAAAGAGCATGGGAATCTTTCAAGTATGACAGTGTGGGAAATACTAAGAGGGGGATGAATCAATATTTCAATTACAATTAGTTAATTTTTCCTTTTCAAAGCATTAATTATCTTCAACATTAGATTAAAAGCATAAATCAATACTGCATTGAATCAAGACAGTAGACACCAAAATTTTTTAGGTGGAAACCCTTCCGGGAGAAAAACCACCAAATCCTTCTCTAATAATTTTTTGAGTGCATCAATGCTTCAGCTCCAACTAAAAGGGAAGCCCCATCTCCCTAGTACTCTAGGAAAGCATTCTACTTTTGTCAAGCAGCTCCAACCCCTGAAAAGATGCTCCTACACCCTGTTTTACTAGCACCCACTGGAAGGATGCTCCAACGACCTGCAAGCTCCCACTTGTCCTAGCACCACCTTGCCACCCTGAAGTATTTTTCAGGCTACAACCTGAAGGTGACTTCAACCACCTACCTAGCACCACCTAACCACGCTGAAAATGATAATTAAATTGACAAGCAATTGTGGGCTCCTGTACCAAGGACAATAACCCACTTACAACATTATTCAACAAAATCCCTTACTGCCAATGTGCTTTAGATGTAAAATAAAATCCCTTCACACCTTGACAATGAATCCCTTTTGTTGAACTTCTTCAATTGATAAGGGAAATGCACAATATTGTTTAGAATTAATCAATTGTTGTTATATTAATAATAAATGTACCTGATGCTAGATGAACCCCTATTGCTGCAACCAAAACAAATCTTCAATTGTTGTTGATACTCAAACTGATGATGAACTCTGAATCTCACTTTTGCAAAATTAGAACCCTTACTGATTGAAAATGACCATAATAAGACAACTCCAGGTTAAACCAAATAACTGTCAATCTGAAACCCTTAACTTTTATAACAAAAGGAATATGATGATAAAACCCTACACTTGCAATCTAATGACGAGACAGTTGCAGGTGATTTGACAAAGTAACCCTAATTGTTTCAACCAATTTCAGATGTAAAGTTATACTTCAGTGAAACCCTACATCAGATGTATTGTGCAGTTGATAGTGAAGCTCAAATCAATGACAAAAAATCCTTACTAGTGAATCGTGATAATGGTAGTGAGGCTTCTTGACTTCAAGATGATAATGCTACTTTTAATAGTGAGATGGCTTGATGATATTGCAAGATGGTGAAAGCCCTTATTACAAAACTAGACCAGCGACAATAAAAATCCTTGCTCATGTTCAAGCTTCAATAAAGCAGCGTTTCTCAAGGACCATACAATATATGCTTCAAAACCATATGTTCTGATAAGGCATACTTCCACATTGTTTCTTAACATCTATAATTGCTTTAGCACTGGTTAAGATAAACGATCATACACCAGATGATGATTAGGGCTTACCTCAACTGGTTAGGGTTTTTCACAAAAGACTCCAAAAATTATCCCTGCTATACAGAACTTGCTTGCAACATTTGTCATGACAACTAGTTAAAGAATGCCCTACTTTGCTCCTCAAATCTGGAGGATGTAAATAGACCGAACCCTTGATATTTCACGAGTAATGAAACCATTACACTTCAGGCATTTGTTGACCTTCAAGGATTCAGATGGCAATTACACTAGGACAGAGTGATCGAACTGTCATTTGTATGATCACAGATGCTCTGAAATTATGCTTTCAAAAATAACCATGATTGCAGGGAAAACAAGTCCGCAGGGATCACAAGGAATTCATGGTTATGTGTAGTTGGGATCACCAGTTGCAAACCCAGATCAAAATAGCCACAGGATTATTAAAGGTTTGCAATACAACATGTTGAAGTTTCTACATTTACTTAGTTAGAAACCCTCCATGGACTTTATCTGATTTATTCCTATCTACTTGTTATTTTCCTTAACAAGTTATTTACAATGTAAATACTGAAAATAAACACTAGTTCATGCTCAACATATTACAGATCAGTAACTAAAAGAAACAAAAACAAACACACCATATGACACCATTATTTTTGGACTAATGGCCCCGGAAAAACCCAATGTGGGAAAACCGGTGCAGCGATCTGAGGGTTTTCTTATTAAGAAATATCAGAGTACAATCTGGGTGCCAAAACTGGCCTACCCAATAGAGAATTTCCTTGGCAGTAATACCTCTCAGTTTCTCACAAATCTACTAGCTGAAACCCTGGATAATCCTTCTGGCAGCTACTCAGCACCAATCTACTCCAGAAACCCCAACATCTGCACAATCTGTGGACTGCGTCAGCCCCTCTCTGCCTCACGTTGGCCCTGTGTCACCCCGGATGGGTCTACATCAGCCCTGGGAGGCCCTGCGTCAGCCCTCTGGCCCTCTGCGTCAGCAACGCTAGCTTCTCTGAGGCTCTACGCAGCTCCCGACAGCCTCTGCATGGCCCTGCGTGAGCCCTGGCTGGCCCTGCATCACTCTCTCTGCCTGCTCTGCTGCTCTCCCGACACTATCTATGCCTCTCTGTACTCAATGCCCCTCAGCTGCTCTCTGATCACTGATTCTATCTCTCTTAGCAAACCCTGCTCTAGAGAATAGAATGACTGATCACTCTGGTGTGTTCTCCAAGTGACCCTCAAGCCTCCTCCTATACTTTTCTTGTTGACATATCAACGGCCAAGATTAAGTCCCTAATCAACGGCTAAAATTAGATCTGGCTTGATCCATGTCTTTTGGACCATTCTAACACAGATTCATATTAATAATCCATTAAAAATATTATTTATTTTAATATCTCCTGATTTGTTTAGAATCTGTCCAAACCCTTTCTAGGTATTGGAGATCTCATGTGCCCCAACCTCTCCACCAAAGTTCGTGGCTAGAGCACATCTGATGCTACCCCAAATCAACACTCCCTCTTAGCGAGGACTATGCTCTAGAAATACTCCTCACTGAGTATTACTCTGATCATCCGACATCGATACCTGTGTTGATGCTAGGTCTTCCTACCCAACATCCTCTGCACTGCTGCAACCTGTACTGCTACTGCCCATGGTTCTGCCTCTGCCACAGCTGCATCTGTACGACAGCTCCCTCTACATCTGTGCCGCTGCTGGTCCTTTCTCCCAGCACTGTATCCGCACTACACCTCCTCTCATCATGTTGCATCGTGCTACCCACTGTTGCACTGCAACTCAGTTACTAAGAAGTAAGTAATTGATCTCCCAATCTGACCTCCCTGTTGGGCTAGAGATACCCACTGATGTTGAAGCTCCCTCTGCCGCTGACAAGTGCTCCCTCTCTGACCTCTATGATGTTGCAACAACTCCCTGCATCTTGCACCGTTGCACACCTCTCTGTGCCATCCTGCACTGGTGCAACACTCCTGTGCCTCTCGCACTGCTGCAGCCTGCTAGCCTCATGCTGTCTCGAGACTCCTACATTGTAGCTCTCTCTGCCACTCCATCTGCATCCATCTCTACCCACATTAGCCAATCCTGCTACTCCTCTTCGAGGCTCCCATAGCAAGGTCTAATTCAAGAAGTTGGGTACCTCGAGGATCCTGCCCTTCATCGCCTATAGTCCACCTAACTACAACTCAATGTCTCCCCATTTCTGCTCAAGTGGTGCGTGTGCACTCATGGCACACAGAACAAACAGGATCCTAGCCTTCTAGTTGGATGCCTCATCCAACCTGTCCTGATCCCTCAACCAATTCATGGCCATCTCTCTGCTCTTCTTGTCGACTCCTCCGAGTCTCTCTACTTCCCTCCTGGAAGTCCTCTGTTTGACTCCTGCTGAGTCTCTCTACTTCCCTCCTGGAAGTCCTCAGTTCGACTCCTGCTCAATCTCTCTACTTCCCGTCTGGAAGTTCTCGTCTAGACTCCCTCTGAGTCCTGATTTCCCTCCTGGAAATCCTTCTGCCACTTGTCGAGATGCCTCCTACTCTGATCGTCTTGTGCAACAGCACCACTAATCCGGGTTCCTCGACTAGAAACCCTCAGTAGCAACTCCTTTGGCCCTGCTCTGTCAGGTACTGTTCTGACTACAGTACCTCACCAACTCCACTCTGCAATATTCCTGCAACTTTCTAAACCCCAGCATCTTGAAGGTGAGAGCTCCCAGGCTCTACACAATCCCGGCACCAGCAACTTGGCCTCCTCAGCCAACTGCGTCAGCCTTCCCAGCGACTGCATGGCTCTACGTGAGGCTCCCTTTGCCTTCCCTAGCTTCTGCGTTGCCTCTTCTCGGCTCACCTTTGATGACGCAGTAACTACCTCACCCTTCCCTTGTTGCTACTCTGCTAGAAACAGCTTCTGTCACCTCGAGACAGTTGTTTTCTGCTGCTATCACTCCGCTCAACTGATATCCTTAGTCCTCCTGTGATCTGCAATCACCCTCTGATTAGATCTGGCTTGATCCATGTCTTTTGGACCATTCTAACACAGATTCATATTAATGCACATTAATATTTTATTTTCCCTAAGTTTAGACTTAGGGACTCCATTAAAAATATTAATTATTTTAATATCTCCTTATCTGTTTAGAATCTGTCCAAACCCTTTCTGGGTATTGAAGATCTCATGTGCCACAACCTCTCCACCAAATTTCGTGGCTAGAGCACATCCAATGCTACCCCAAATCAACACAACAAGGTCGCATAAAATATGAATTTTCTTGCTCAAAACTGCGAATACTTGTTGCTTCGAGGGAATGAAAAATCTGGAAATGCCAACCAGTCAATTTACTGCTTCAGGAATGTCCTAATACAAAGGGCTGAAACCATAGAGATGATAAACACGTGCGCACATAAGAATCCCAACAAAAACTCCTTGTATTCAGGTCTTGACGACCTAGAATAGTTACATCTGCTCTGGAGTGAATTTCAGAGCATATTTGAAGTTCTCTAATCAATGCAAGTTCCCTACAAAGTATTGACAAAATAGTAATACCCTTCAACCCAAAAGACATAACTTAGCCCCAAACAAAATTTCGTTGTTCCAGATTCGAGCCACTCTTATGATCTGGTCTTTCTCCACAGGGTCGAAAAGGATTTCAGGAGCAGATTACTTCAAATGAAAAAAGCATTTAATCCATGCCTAGAGATGGAGACGAGGCATCTTTATATAGGTTTTGGAGGACATGATTTGGGCAACGGACTTAATGTTTGGAGGGCAAAACGAAATTTTGAATTTCAAAATTGATAGAGCCTGTTGACCACTCTGTGTCAACTACCCTATAGCAGTTCACATTTTTGCAAAGGATTTCATCATGTTCGAGCAATCAAATATCATGGATTCATCATCATTAGTCGTCAGTTTATCTGAATTGTAAACCCATTTTGCAAAATTTTAATGTAAATGATGCTAGTAAGACCATGTATGTATGTAAAAACCTAAGTAAGCCTATTATTTTGGCGACGAATTTCATTCTAGGAGGTTTTTTGTCTCACTCATTCATTTGTGTTTCTAAACAAGGATGATCGAGAAAGTTTTTTCCTCTAGTCTCACCCCAAAGCTAGACTGGAATATATCGTCAAGGTCTTAGGTGAGTCCTAGTGTTTTAGTCGAGTCTTTTGTAAAAGTGATTTGGGAATAATTTAAGCTAATTGGCTAAATTATTTTATTACAAATCACTTGGTCTACTAGATCATATTGAGTCGCAAAATTGGGTAATAAATTGAGGGTCTATAACGAACGGGTGCTCCCCATTTGAAGGTTGAAATGTAATTATCTTATGTAAAAAAAATATTTTAGTGCATGGTCCCTCATACTTAAACCCCATGGCTAAAATATTAGAGGGTGGAAAAATTATTAATCCCCTCAAGTGTCAATTAATTAAATTTTCTAGCAAAAATAAATTAAAATCCTAAGCCAAAAATTTAAATAATTAGAGTCAAAATTAAAGTCCTAGAGAAATTATTTTCTGAAAGTAGAAAAATTCGTGGGTCTTCAAGAAATTAATTTTTGGAGGTCCCCCACCAAGGGAATATTGGAAATTTAAAAAAAAATGGACCCTTGGGCCATGGTGGTTAAGTCAAAGTCAATTTTTTGATAAATTTAACTCAAAATAATTATTTTTGAACTAATAAAAAAATGCCTTATATAAGAAATTCGAAAATTCCTCATAAAATTAAAATTTTCGACGGTAGAGATTAAAAGACGATCAAACATTTATCAACGCTTAAGATTATTTTGACAGGGATCAAGCCAACTAGCCGTTATTTTCCACTTGGAGACTTTATCTATATATTAGAAGTCGTTTGCTTCTCAAGACAAAAAATTTTTAAAAAGAAGCTTTGCGTCAAGCTCTGCTGGTTGTAATACTTTTGATCAATAAAGCAAAAGACTTTGGGGTTTATTCATGGTGGTGTTCCTCTTCTGCTTCTTGTGGTAATTTTTTGGATCGTGTTCTTAATTCTCTATTGAATAATATTTTATAAGTTATTATTTCTTTAGCCAGTGATTGGAATAACTATTTGCACAGATATCTTACATTAGTTATGTTGATTTTGAGTAGCATCGAATGTGATCTAGCTCCGAAATTTTGTGGAGGGGCTAATATTCATTAGATCTCCAAGACCCAGATATCGTTTGGAGAAATTCCACCCGGATAATGATTTATTAAAATAATTAATAATTTTAATGGGGTCCTAAGTCTAAACTTAGTAAAATAAAAATATTAATGGATATTAATAAAGATATGGGTGAGAAACTTCTAAGAGACGAGGATCAAGTCTATTTTAATCTTATCCGTTGATTAAGGACTTAATCTCAGTCATTGATTCATCAACAGGAAAAATATAAGAGAAGACTTGAGAGTCATTTGAAGATACACTGGGCAAATACTTAGTAACCCGAGGGATATTGATTCTCAAGGAGAAGAAGTTCGATTTCAAAGGGAGAGTAGCAGGGTGAAGGAAGAAGAGGGTATCACCATCAGTCAAAGACTGAGGAAGAGGTGACGCGGAGCATCTAAGAGACAGCACAGAGGGAAGAGCAGTGAGACAGTGCAGTTGGAGATGCAGTTCTCACGCAGGCTTGCAAGAATTGGCGCAGAGGAGGGTAGAGGGTCTCCAGGGTGTCAGAACTTCTCCAGGAGGAGAAAAATTGTCTCAGGTGTTTTCTCTCAGAAGTGTCTCAGTATTTTGTAGAATCTTTCTTTGTAATGAGATTGTTGCTGAAGATTAATAAATAAACCCTCATCTGCTGCATCGGTTTTCCCACATTGGGTTTTTCCAGGGACAAATGTCCAAAAATCACTGTGTTGATGTGATTGATTCTTGTGCTTGTATATCAGTTTTCCCGCATTGGGTTTTTCCAGGGACAAATGTCCAAAAATTATTGTGTTGATGTGATTGATTCTTGTGCTTGTATATCACTATTATTTTCTCTATCCTATTATGTGATAACAACAGTAGAATTTATTTTAATGTTTACTGGAGGGTTTTTGTAAATAATTTATTGTGGAAAATAAGTAGGATAAATAAATCAGTAACTGTAGTAGAATTTCGTGTTAGAAATTTTCACATGGTATCAAAGCAAAGATAGGGCAACAGGATTAAAGAATCTACTATGAGTCAAGAGCATGATGTCAGGGCATCAACTCAGAGGGACTCACACAGATCTCCAGAGAGAGAAGAGAGCACGAAGAACATGGATCGTGATTATTCTATGTTAACTTCTAGACTAGAAGAAGAAGTCGCTTGCCTAGCAAGTTTTGCCTCCTCTGAGGTTTGGTATATAGATAGTGGAGCTTCTTGGCATATGACAGGAATACGAGAATGTTTTTTGAATTATCAGGAAGAAAAAATGAACTTCCGGATCACTATGGGAAATAAGTCAAAATGTACCCCCGTAGGAAGAGCTACTGTAGTCTTTCAAACAAAAGCAAGGGATCGACTTCGAGCAACCAATGTGTTGCACGTGCCAGAACTTACTCTCTATATCTCAGCTTCAAAACAAGGGCTATGATGTTTTCTTCATTAAGGAGAAAGTATATGTCAAGCACCCGAGTTGGAAAAAGAAGGCCCAGATAGGAGTCAGAAGTAACAGGCTGTATAAATTACAGCTAGAATCTCCAATGGCACTGATAGGCAGCAGTGGGGAAAAAGATTTGAATGAACTATGGCACAGGAGGATGGGACACTTACACCATGGGGCTCTAAGAATTCTCGGAAGAACTGTAACAGGAGTTCCAGAGTTGAGTACCAAACGAGATGATGTATGCAGAGGGTGCGCACTAGGCAAGTACGCCAAAGCAGCATTTTCCAGAAGTAACAATAGGGCTAAGAGTGTTCTAGGATTGATACACTCAGATATCTGCGGACCCATGTCCACAAAAGCTCTTAGTGGTGCCGAATACTTCGTCACCTTCATTGATGACCATTCCAGAAAGACTTGGATCTACTTTCTAAAAACCAAGGATGAGGTTTTTGGTTGATTCAAAGAGTTCAAGGCTCTAGTTGATAATCTAACAGGAAAGAGGACAAAGATATTGTGCTCAGACAAAGGTGGAGAATACATGGACAAGGACTTCACTGATTTTTGCGCAAGGGAAGGCATCAGAAGAGAGTGGACAACTCCCTATAATCCGAAGCAGAATGGAGTAGCAGAAAGGAAGAACAGGACTATTGTTGAAGCAACCAGTGCAATATTGTATGATCAGGGTATGCCCAAGTTTCTATGGGCAGAAGCATGTAACACGGTCGTTTATGTCCAGAACAACACTCCTCACAGGGCATTAGGTAAGATTACTCCGGAGAGTCTTCACCGGTAAGAAACCCGCAGTGAGTCATTTCAGGATATTTGGGAGTTTGGCATACTGCCATGTACCTGAAGAAAAGAGGAAGAAATTGTTGGCATTATGGCACAGGATTGGAGCTATGGCACAGGTGTTGTCCTTGATGGCAACTCTCTTTGGTAACAGATCTCAGTTCAGGCTGTCAGAATGAAGGAAAAGTCATATACGCAGGTTCATCTAGACGAAGGCGCATATACACGCAGGTTATACGTTTCAAAGGCGCGTATGCGTATACACGCACTTTCATGCAAGGAAAAGCGCGTATATGTTGGACAACTTACCTTTGGTCCGTGGTAGTTAGTCCTTGGTATTTGAACCTATGGTTTTGGACCATGGTACCTCGTCAAACGTGTTGATCCCAAGTATTGGGTCCGTGGTATTGGTTTATTATGGTTTTGGACCGTGGTATTATGGAAGGCCTAAAACTATAAAAGAGGAAGGAGATCATGTGGCAAGGTATCATCTGAATTACTATTGAATATCTGATAAAGTGCGAGATCTGAAATATTGGTGATTAGCGTTGTGGAGCAGATCTGGATCTGAATGAAGGAAGAACCTTAGCACAAAGAAGGATAAGTTCTATTGATGGGTCATAATCTCTTGGCTTGAATGATAATATCTTTTCATGATTTTGATCGGTTATATATGGCGCATGCGTGATCTATAAATCTGATAATCTAGGTTAATCAGTGCATGAATATTTGAAAGAGTGAATTATCTTTTGTAGATCTGTACGCAGGTTCAGTTCAGCTAAGGCGCGTATATACGCAGGTTCAGTGAAGGAAAACAGCGTATACGCAGGTTGTTTCATATTCAGAAGCGTATACACGCAGGTTTCAGGCTATTAAAGTAGCGTATATATATATATATATATTTTGAGTTGTGATCTTGTTGCTTCTCTTTATTGTTGTAGTGTTCTGGGTTCAGATTTGGTGTGTGGTTACTGTTACTGTGATCTGGGTACAGTTGTCAGAGAAGTGTTTATTCTAATTCAGTTTTGATTGGTGAGAAGGTGATTGGTTAATGCAGAAATTCTTGATGTTTGATTGATGTTATTTGTGGATCCAGTCTGAAAATTTATGAAACGTGGTCCCTGAAAGAAAGAAGAAGGTTGTAGCCTTCTGTAGGCCAGCACCTACGTACTAGTATCTTGGCTAGTACAAGAGAAAAGGGGGTTGTAGCTCCCTTCCAGGAGAAGCTAGAAAACGAGAGAGGGTTGTAGCTCTCTGCAGGTTGTAGCCTCCGTACTGGTAAAGGACTGCACCAGTACAATTGTAAAAAGAAGTTTCTAATAAAAGAGAATATAGAGACGAATTGCAGCAGGTGGTTTTCACCCACATTGGGTTTCCACCTTATATCTTGTGTTCTTGTGTGCGATTGTCTTTCTGCTCTGTTTTACTATTTCTGGTTACTGGTTATTTGCTTTTGAATCACAGATCAACAATCAACATCAGAAAGATAAAGTAAATTAAAAGTTTGCATTATATACGCGGGTTTCCTTCTTCATAATTGCGTATATACGCGGGTTTAATTAACAGAAGTAGCGTATATCATTTGATTTTGAAAAGGGAATATTTGACTTGATAATACTGATTCACCCCCACTCTCAGTTTTATTTCCAAGAATTGGTATCAGAGCCAGGTTCTTCAAAAGAAGTTTGATCGCTTGAAGGGAGATCGTTCATCATGAGCAACTACGAGAGGGAAGCATCAATCAGGCCAACGATTTTTGATGGGACAAACTTCGTTTATTGGAAGGTAAGAGTAGCCTATCTTCAATCTCTTGGTACAGAAGTCTGGGATATCATAGATACAGGGTATACTTTTCGATCAGCAACTCCTACAGATCCGGCTGAAAAGAAGAAATATGAAACAAATGCAAAGCCGATCAATACTCTATTAGGATGCCTATCTCAATCAGAATTTGTCAAGGTAATGCAGTTTAAACCTGCAAAAGAGATATGGGACAAGATTGTTCTGAGCTATGAAGGAGATGATCAGGTAAAACAAGCAAAACTTCAAACCCTCAGGATTCAGTATGAAAATCTCAGGATGTATAATGATGAAAGTGTGGCTAACTTTTTTTTTCGTGTAGATGAGATTGTTAATTGTATGAAAAATTTGGGTGAAGAAATAAAAGAGGCTGTTGTGGTTGAAAAAGTTCTAAGATCTTTGTCCCCTAGGTTTGAATCTAAAGTTTCTGCAATAGAAGAAAAAGAGAATCTACAAAGCCTTAAAATGTCACAGCTGCATGGAATTCTAACTGCTTATGAAATGAGGAAAGGAGGTCCATCAAACAGGAGAGAAGTTGCCTTCAAGGCTTCAGGCAAAGGAGAGTACTATGAGTCAGGACACGTGTCAGAAGAAGAAGAAGAATCAAATTTTGTCAGAAATCTTCAACGGGGTACTCGACGGTTCCAAAGTAAGTTACCTTTCAAATGCTTTGTTTGTGGAAGAGTCGGTCACTATGCTGCCAAATGTCCTCACAAGGATAAGATTGACAAAGGGAAGGAACCTGTTAGATGGAACAAGAAACAAAATGCAACTAAGAAAAGTTACTACACTCATGAAGACAGTGATGGCCTATCAAATAGTGACGAAGATGAACGAGGTAATGATTATAAACTTTTAATGGCTTTTGAAGATGATGATTACATGGATGCTATAGATGTGGATGACTTTTATGAAGAGATTTCTAGACTCAAGACATGTTTAGAAGAAAAGAATGTGATCATTGATACTCTGCAATTTCAACTTGATGAAAAAGAAAAATCTCTTGAGAAGTTAGAATGTGAAATTGTTGGCCTTAGAAAAGAAATTGAGAAAACAAAGGTTCTTAATCTTAAGTTTGTTAAAGGATCTGAAACTCTGAATGAGATTATCAATGTACAACATTCTCCACTAATCAAGACAGGTCTGGGTTATAATGGAGAAACATCTCAAGCATCCACCTCAAAGAGTTATCTTGATGCAACAAGGAGGAATGAGCAAAAGCCCAATGGAGATCATCAGGTAAAGCAGGGACGAATTACATCAAGAACAAACAGAGACTACCAGGTAAACCAGGGGCAATCCATCTTAAGGGTGAACAAAAGCTACAACCAACCACAGGTAAAAACTTCTCAATTTGCTTCAAGAATGGATGACAATAGAAATTACAATCATTTGGCTGGTAGATTTGATAATCGCAGAAGTTTCTTCAATGGCCAATGTTTCTCTTGCCATAACTTTGGTCACAAAGCAGCTCAATGTGTTGCTTATAAGACAATCATGACTAGAGAAGCTCAAAAACAAAGAAGTATGACTGGGATTACGAAAAGGACCTATAACAACTTTTCGGCCCTTGAAAATGAAATTGAATGTTCTGTTTATAATAACTTCGGTCATGAAGATTCTGAATGCAGGAGCAGGTTTCGGCAGACAAAGGAACAAGCCTCAAGCACCAAAACATGGAGAATAAAGGAACCAAAAACAGAAAGATGTGGGATAGCTTTTTATGCAGAAGGACAAGAAAATCTATGGTACATCGACAGCGGATGTTCAAAGCATATGACAGGTGATAAAGAAAAACTTGAATCATATACTGCTTTAGAAAAGGGAAAGAAAGTTTCTTTTGGAAATGATACCCCTGCAGCCATAAAAGGAAAAGGCACTGCTCAGTTGAAAGAAAAGGTCAAAGCTGGAAATGTTTTATGTGTTGATGGCTTGAAGCATAATCTACTAAGTGTCAGTCAGATGTGCGATCAAGGAACAGAGGTAATATTTCGATCAAATGGATGCAGTGTTCGTGATCTTGATACAGGAAAAACAGTGATCAAAGGCAAAAGAACTCCAAATAATCTATACATATTTGAAGAAAGACAACAACAATGCTATTTGAGCAAGGATGATGAACATTGGTTATGGCACCGGAGGTTGGGGCATCTAAACTTTTCACAAATAAGGAAAGCATGCAAATACCAGGCAGTTCGTGGTCTTCCAGATATCAAAATTCCAGACAACACCATATGCAAATCATGTCAGTTTGGTAATCAAACCAGAACTAACTTCCCTGAGAAGGAAGGATCAGCCAGCAGGCCTCTTGAACTAGTCCATACAGATGTATGTGGTCCATTTAGGACAAGGTCACCTCGAGGAGAAGAATACTTTATATTATTCATTGACGACTTCTCCAGGATGGTTTGGTTGGGACTTATGAAACACAAGGACGAAGCATTTGAAGAATTCAAATCTTTCAAAGCCTTGGCTGAAAACGAATCAGATCACAAAATTAAGTGCCTCAGGTCCGACAGAGGTGGGGAGTTTACCTCAAATGAATTTTCGATTTTTGTGAAGAACATGGAATAAGAAGGGAATTCTCTATAGCTAGGACTCCTCAACAAAATGGAGTGGTGGAAAGAATGAACGGAACGGTCCAACAAATGGCTCGTGCTATGCTTGATGAGTCTGGGACTCCTGCAACCTTCTGGGGTGAAGCTGCATTTGCTGCGGTTGTTATTCTCAACAAAACAAATGTCAGAGTGAACAACACTCAAACTCCTCATGAGCTTTGGTATGGTGAGACTCCTTCGGTAAAGCATTTCAAAATTTTTGGGAGCAAATGCTATATTAAGAACACTGATGAACAGCTTGGCAAACTTGAACCTAGAGCAGATGAAGGCATTCTCCTTGGTTATTCTCCCCACAGCAAAGCATATAAGTGTTACAATAAAAGACTTGGAAGAATTGTTGACAGCATTGATGTAGGGTTGATGAAAAATGATACATCCCTAGGCAAGTAAATCATGAAAATATCGAAGAGGATGAAGACTACTCTCCAAATCAGACAGATGATGAAGAAGAACCTCAAGAAGCACCTGAGGAGCAAATAAGGATAGAAGAGAAGACTCCATCCAGGTACGTTCAGAAGAATCATCCAGAATCTCGGATTTTGGGGCAGAAAGAAGCAGGTGTACAAACAAGAAGAACAATTGCAGAAGCCTCAAGCTATTTGGCATTGCTCTCCTCCACTGAACCACAAAATGTAAAAGAAGCATGCAAAGATGAATGCTGGGTCAAGGCGATGGATGAAGAACTTGAGCAGATCGAAAAGAACAACACTTGGGAGTTGGTTCCTAGACCAAAAGATAAGAATGTCATAGGGACAAAATGGATCTTCAAAAATAAGTTGAATGAAAATGGGGAAGTAATTAGAAACAAGGCCAGACTTGTGTGTAAAGGGTATGTTCAACAAGAAGGAATAGACTTTTAAGAAACTTTTGCTCCCATTGCTAGACTTGAGGCCATCCGAATGTTCCTTGCTCTCTCAAGCTTTCAGAAGTTCAAAGTTTTTCAAATGGACGTGAAATCAGCCTTTCTGAATGGAGACTTAGAAGAAGAAGTGTACATTGAGCAACCAGATGGTTTCATTCTTGGGAATGATCCAAATCTTGTATGCAGACTAAAAAAAGCTCTCTATGGTCTTAAACAGGCTCCAAGGGATTGGTACTACCGTTTGGACAAATATCTTCATCAACAAGGATTTTCAAAAGGATCAGCAGATAGCAATCTCTATATAAAAATTGAAAATGACAAATTGCTAATACTTGTTGTGTATGTAGATGATATTATCTTTGGAAGCAATGAAGAAGCTATGAGTCAAAGCTTTGCCTTGGTGATGCAAAAAGAATTCGAAATGTCCTTGCTTGGAGAACTGACATACTTTCTTGGATTGCAAATCCAACAAAATGAAGGCGGTATCTTCGTGTCTCAAACCAAGTACCTCAAGCAGATTCTGAAGAAGTATGGCATGGAAGATTCGAAACCAGTATGTACCCCCATGGTTACAGGATGCAGTCTCAGTGCAAATGATGAATCAGCAGCAGTGCATCAACCAACCTATAGATCTATGATTGGAAGTCTACTTTATTTGACAGGTACCCGACCAGACATCATGCATGCAGTGGGAATAGTTGGAAGATTTCAGGCAAATCCAAAGGAAACTCATCTTCAGGCAGTGAAGAGAATTTTCAAGTATCTTCAAGGAACTCAAAACTATGGCTTATGGTATCCTAGAGATACAGATCTCACTCTTCATGCTTATACAGATGCAGATTGGGCTGGAAGCGTGGATGACAGGAAGAGCACAAGTGGTGGTGCATTCTTTATGGGTTCCAGATTAGTATCTTGGTTCAGCAAGAAACATAGTTCGATTAGTATCTTGGTTCGTGCAGCCTAGCAAAGCAGCTAGGCTATAGTTCCACACAGTCTCATCTTAAACAATCCTTTCTATTTTCATCTTGTCCCTTACAGCAATACATGAGACCTTGGTAGTAGTGATTGGAGCCTTCATCAAACAGTGTGTTGTCGCGCAGATTGACACGACAACGCTCAGACCGGGGGCTGTCACTCTGATCCCCGATCCCTCCGTTTAAGCCTGTCTCCCGCGGCTAAGGGGGGTAGTCCCTGAGAGATGATGAGACCAACTGTCGACCAGTTGGTTGGGAGACACGAGACACGATATAAAAAAGCACTAGATGGATTTGATTAATTAAGCAGACCAGTGCCTTAAGAGATTATAGTTAAGATGATTACTTGTTAGATGATATAGAAACGTAAATCGTGAACAGCAATCATCTGTCATCGAAAGGTATCAGCTAAATCACATGACCAAAACGATATCCGGCAATTGAAAATTTTGAAGAGATAAATGCCTTAAAACACCCCGAGAATCGCAAATCATTAACCAGATATCAATTTCGTATCTCGGCTTGAAAATTTAGATCCCAGCATGAAAGATATAACATGGAAACTACTGAAACTGGCAAAAATAATTTTTCACAAATTTTTATATTTTTCGAAAATTTAAAAGAAAGAAATTTTTATTTTTTTTTTATAACAAAATTTTAAAACTATTTTAAAATCTAAATAAAACCAAAGTTAAAAAAATATTAAAACTAAAATCAAAACTTTGAAATGCAAATAAAACTAAAAAATTTTTAAAGTAAAATATAAACATTAAATCTAAATTTAAAATCTAAAGATAACCTATGTCTGACCCTTAGCTTAAATCCCAAAAAGCCTGACTATGCAAACGAATATATCATAAGACTGAATTTAAAACAATCGAAAATAAATATAACTAAACGCTGATTAACAAGATCTAATCCTATCGAAGAAAGGAATATCCTAACCCTAGCTTAACAGAAAATGGAAAAGACTGAACGCGTGAGTAAACCGGACTTCGCCACGAGAGCAGGTGACGGTGGTAGAAATTGAAATCGATTCGAAGCTTGCTGAAGGGGACCAAAATTTCGACTGAGCTTGGGTTTTGTTTTGTTACCTGGCGTTCGATGCAGAGAAAGCTGAACACTCATTTCATGAATCACCTTACCAAAACTTGTAAATCACTTGGCCCGTGTGACCCCCTTTTTTTTGTTAAATTGCAGGCGGAGATGATCAGACTCAAACGGCTAGCCACGAATCTTAACGAATGATGAGCGTTAATGGTCCAAACTTAAAATCGTGAACCGGTTTTATACTTCCCTGACGGCAGACAGAAATACGATTCTAGCTTTGCAAACATTAATTGTTACCGCGCGTGAATGAGAATCGATGCCATGTGTGAACGAGGATCATACATCGACGAATTTTGGAGTTAAGCCACTGTTTGTCTGCGTGAAGGAATACTGGGAACGTTTCTGAGCAAAGGATTGCAGGTTCTGGCCCGATAATGAAGAGAACGGACGGCTCAGTCACGTTCCTCCAGTGGCAATTCTATTACGTGGAAGCTGATACCAATGCATACATGCAAAACTCGTGAGACTCCGCGTAAAATGTTTGAAACGCAGACGGAGGCTGGGGCATATCAGATAGTATCTCTCTGCGTGTTTGTAACTGGAACAATAAACATCAGCCGGTGGAGCGATTTGCCCCAAAAAACCCCAAAGTATGCTTTCGGAACCTGCACTTGTAACCTGCCAAAAGAAAAAAACCCTAAAATGAAGAATACCAGAAACTAAACTAAAAACCCTAAACCCTAATGAAGACTGAGTAAAACAAAAATTTCAAAAACCTAGATTAGCTAATTTAATGTACAGATTTGGCCCGTTAACAGCCAGATTTCAGCAATAGGCACAGAAATATTTTTAAAGAAATAAAGATTCTCAGATTTTCACTGTGAAGAACTTCAGAAAATCTCTCATGCAAATTTAAAAAAAATAAACCGAATGATAGACCCAGGATCAAATCCAACTGGGCTCAACACAAAATGCTTGCGGGAGTTGGCTGGTTCAGCCGAAAACTTCCCCGAACGCCCACAAAATTTCCTTCAATGATGTTTTCTGCACAGCTCAAAACAATTGTCAATAAAGAGGGCAAAAATGCTGCTAGATCTCAGGAAGTAATGGAGATACCTGCCATTACTTCAGAAACCCTAACAGCACCCAAACCCCAGCAAGTGAACAAGATACCTGTGCTCACAATACTCTACAAAAAGCTATTATTAACAGCTGAAAATAACATATGCAGAAAATTTAAACAATCTCACAGCATTTCAAGAGAGTAACACCAGCAAGATATGGACCCCAAAGTCTTCTTTTATTAACCAGAAACAGATTTACGAGAGCTTCTTCAGTATCAGACTCACAGATCGAATGATCTGAAATGACCACCTAAGACCTTATATAAAGGAAATGATCCCAACGGCTAGTTCGAATGATCCATGTAGAAATGATCTCAACCGTTGATGAGGATCAAGACATCTCTTGATCTCATCCGTCGATTTATTCACTTAAAATATTATTATTTTATTTTATTTTTTAAATTTTTAAATTTTTTAAATTTTTTATTATTTTTTATTTATTTCATTTTTTAAATTTTTAAATTTCTTTTAAATTTTTTATTATTTATTATTTTATTTTATTTTTTTAAATTTTTAAATTTTTTATTTTTTTTTTTTTTTTTTTAATTTTTAAATTTCTTAATTTTTATTTATTTTATTATTTTATTTCATTTTTTAAATGGATCATCGAACTAAGCCTTTGGAAACATCACCTAGGACCTAGGACTTAGGACTCACGAGGGGATTTAAAACATTTTCAACCCTCAAGACACATTTCATGATGACTTTTTACAATTTACATCTCAAGGAGACAAACCCACTTAATACAGACCCTCACAAAACACCCAGTTCTGCGACACAACTATAATCTAGCAGATCAACACACTAGGATTCTCCTAAAATTCCAATGACAAAATCCATCCCGGCTTTGGGGTCAGGTTTGAAGGAAAACTCTGCCGATCCATGGATCGGTGAGACAAAAAACCTCCCGGGACGTAGATTACCACTAGAAAGTTAGGTCCACCTAGGCAATTTACATACATGACTCATGTCTGCTAAGATTATTTACAATTCATATATGCAGACTGGGTTTACAATCAAAATGATTAAGCTGCTGATGACTGCTGGATGGTACGGAAACGCTGATCAGGTGCTGCCCCTTTTTGCAAAGAAAAGGGGGGTGTACTGCATGGGTAGTTGACCAGTAGTGGTCAACATCTGGCTCTACTTGGGGACACGTTGCTGCACTGTAGGAATGTGAGAATCCAGAATCTGCACCCATACAACACAAAAAAAAATAAGTAGCGTCCATCCAAAATCATCATATACATTAAGCACAATAAAGATAAAAGCTCTTCATTTATTAACTATCTAAAGCAGAAACGAAAATGCGGAAAAAACAAGTAGGGTTAGAAATACGATACAAAGGATGCCCTACGGCATCAGATGTGTTCAATATAGTGCATACTGAGCATTTGCCTGCTTTCAGGCAAATCTGTCGGCTGCTTGTCGGATGTGCCATGTCCAATTTTGCATATGGTAGGACTTTTTCCTATCCGAAAATCAAGCAGCTCGCGGCCATCTGATGCATCAAATCTTTGTCTAATCTTCTTTCTCTTACGTTTTTTCTTTCTGGCAGGTTGAATTACTGATGACCTGGAACTTTCTGTTTCAAAACTATCAAATGAAGTATGTAAGATATGATTGACATGCTTTCTTTATCCTTCATCTGATCTTTATCATTTTTAAGTCTATCTGGATCACCTTCAATTAACCATCTTTCAATCGAACCAATGACCTCCTCATAATAAGATGGAACTTGTTGCAACAAATGAGAAGGCTCCTGATCTGTTGATTTCCCCTGGTTTCTCTCATTCTTTGACCATTGTTGAAACTTTTGAACCTGTATTTTAATGGCATCTATCTGACTAGAGTGTTCAACCTTTATAGCACAGATTTGCCTGACATGGTCTTCTTCCATATCTTTTATTACTTTATCGTTCTTTTCCTTTATATTCATCAAGCAATGCTGCATGAAATTTATTTCTTCTTTATGATTTGCTTGCATGTCAGCCAACTGATTATTATGATTGAACGTCATGATAGTCATTTCCTCATCCATAGTTAATAACTTGTTTTGCATAGAGTCAATTTCCCTATCATGATCAGCTTTCATGGTCACCATATTTTCCTCTAAGACTGACAACCTGCCTTGTATGATTCTAATTTCTGTTTCATAATTAGTTTTTATGGCCTCAATTTCTTTAGCATGCTGATTTTGCGTGACCTCAATCTCCCTATTACGTTTTTCCAGGTGGGTGCATAAATTTTTCACATCATTGACATAATTAGTTTGATTGATTTTCATATTTCTTACCAGCATCATTAGATCTCGTAAAATTTGTTTTTGCTCTTCCCTTTCATTGTCATTTGTCCCTGATTTTTCACTATCATGAACTTGATCTGCAATATTTCCGGTGGATGACACATTCTGACATGATGAATCGTCTTGGGATCTTTCAGCTGGACCTCTTATCAAATTACTTTCATTCTGTTGCACAATTTTAGAGGCAGAAGGCAAGCTGTTTGGATAACCATATCTATTTTTAAAAGCATCGACAATGTCTTCTAAAGAAGTGAAAGATTCCTTTGGAAAATTGTTAAACCAATTCAAAGCATCATCTTTTAAAGAAAGGACAAATAGACGCATTTTGATATCTTCATGATTAAACTGAGGGGATCTACAGTATATGATCATGATGCGAGTAAACAAGACTAGATGCCTTCTAACAGCGATTGGATCACCACCCGAGAAAATAGGTAACTTAGGAATGGCATCTTCCGGAAAATCATGGAGACGTTCAGTAAAACGACATGGCTTAAATGAATAATCCATGATGAATGATAAGGGATTACAAATGGATGATAGAAAGAGATTTCTGCTCAAGAAAATTAAGAGATGAAAGAAGTGGAGTCGCCACTTGAACAATAAATCTGATTCCGAGATCCAAGAAGTAATCAACAAACAGATATGCGAGAGGCTTCTTGTATGGGAAGAATGAGAAAGTGGAGTCGCCACCCAAACAAGAAACAAACCGAAGAGATGCTATTGATATGGCAAAAAATAAGGCAATAAAAAATCCAAATGATAACCCAAAAGGTTGAATTTGCCAGCTCAAAATGAGAGATGAGAAATATGAGAAGATGAATGTCGATGAAACTCCAGGAAGAGAAAAACTCTATCCCCGGCAACGGCGCCAAAAAATGTTGGCGTTGCCAGGCCAGATGAAGAGAAATGAGAAAAATGATTTGTCGTTTGAAACACCGAGAAAAAGTATCCCCGGCAACGGCGCCAAAAAATGTTGTCGTTGCCGGCTCAAACGAATGATAGACAGATGAACGATGAATGATGAAAAGATGTTGAAAGTTTGAAACACCAAGGACAGAAAAACTCTATCCCCGGCAACGGCGCCAAAAAATGTTGTCGCGCAGATTGACACGACAACGCTCAGACCGGGGGCTGTCACTCTGATCCCCGATCCCTCCGTTTAAGCCTGTCTCCCACGGCTAAGGGGGGTAGTCCCTGAGAGATGATGAGACCAACTGTCGACCAGTTGGTTGGGAGACACGAGACACGATATAAAAAAGCACTAGATGGATTTGATTAATTAAGCAGACCAGTGCCTTAAGAGATTATAGTTAAGATGATTACTTGTTAGATGATATAGAAACGTAAATCGTGAACAGCAATCATCTGTCATTGAAAGGTATCAGCTAAATCACATGACCAAAACGATATCCGGCAACTGAAAATTTTGAAGAGATGAATGCCTTAAAACACCCCGAGAATCGCAAATCATTAACCAGATATCAATTTCGTATCTCGGCTTGAAAATTTAGATCCCAGCATGAAAGATATAACATGGAAACCACTGAAACTGGCAAAAATAATTTTTCACAAATTTTTATATTTTTCGAAAATTTAAAAGAAAAGAATTTTTTTTTTTTTTTTTATAACAAAATTTTAAAACTATTTTAAAATCTAAATAAAACCAAAGTTAAAAAAATATTAAAACTAAAATCAAAACTTTGAAAAGCAAATAAAACTAAAATTTTTTTAAAGTAAAATATAAACATTAAATCTAAATTTAAAATCTAAAGATAACCTATGTCTGACCCTTAGCTTAAATCCCAAAAAGCCTGACTATGCAAACGAATATATCATAAGACTGAATTTAAAACAATCGAAAATAAATATAACTAAACGCTGATTAACAAGATCTAATCCTATCGAATAAAGGAATATCCTAACCCTAGCTTAACAGAAAATGGAAAAGACTGAACGCGTGAGTAAACCGGACTTCGCCGCGAGAGCAGGTGACGGTGGTAGAAATTGAAATCGATTCGAAGCTTGCTGAAGGGGACCAAAATTTCAACTGAGCTTGGGTTTTGTTTTGTTACCTGGCGTTCGATGCAGAGAAAGCTGAACACTCATTTCATGAATCCCCTTACCAAAACTTGTAAATCACTTGGCCCGTGTGACCCCTTTTTTTTTGTTAAATTGCAGGCGGAGGTGATCAGACTCAAACGGCTAGCCACGAATCTTAACGAATGATGAGCGTTAATGGTCCAAACTTAAAATCGTGAACGGTTTTATACTTACCTGACGGCAGACAGAAATACGATTCTAGCTTTGCAAACATTAACTGTTACAGCGCGTGAATGAGAATCGATGCCATGCGTGAACGAGGATCATACATCGACGAATTTTGGAGTTAAGCCACTGTTTGTCTGCGTGAAGGAATACTGGGCACGTTTTTGAGCAAAGGATTGCAGGTTCTGGCCCGATAATGAAGAGAACGGACGGCTCAGTCACGTTCCTCCAGTGGCAATTCTATTACGTGGAAGCTGATACCAATGCACACATGCAAAACTCGTGAGACTCCGCGTAAAATGTTTGAAACGCAGACGGAGGCTGGGGCATATCAGATAGTATCTCTCTGCGTGTTTGTAACTGGAACAATAAACATCAACCGGTGGAGCGATTTGCCCCAAAAAACCCCAGAGTATGCTTTTGGAACCTGCACTTGTAACCTGCCAAAAGAAAAATACCCTAAAATGAAGAATACCAGAAACTAAACAAAAAACCCTAAACCCTAATGAAGACTGAGTAAAACAAAAATTTGAAAAACCTAGATCAGCTAATTTAATGTACAGATTTGGCCCCTTAACAGCCAGATTTCAGCGATAGGCACAGAAATATTTTTAAAGAAATAAAGATTCTCAGATTTTCACTGTGAAGAACTTCAGAAAATCTCTCATGCAAATTTAAAAAAAATAAACCGAATGATAGACCCAGGATCAAATCCAACTGGGCTCAACACAAAATGCTTGCGGGAGTTGGCTGGTTCAGCCGAGAACTTCCCCGAACGCCCACAAAATTTCCTTCAATGATGTTTTCTGCACAGCTCAAAACAACTGTCAATAAAGAGGGCAAAAATGTTGTTAGAACTCAGGAAGTAATGGAGATACCTACCATTACTTCAGAAACCCTAACAGCACCCAAACCCCAGCAAGTGAACAAGATACCTATGCTCACAATACTCTACAAAAAGCTATTATTAACGGCTGAAAATAACATATGCAGAAAATTTAAACAATCTCACAGCATTTCAAGAGAGTAACACCAGCAAGATATGGACCCCAAAGTCTTCTTTTATTAACCAGAAACAGAGTTACAAGAGAGCTTCTTCAGCATCAGACTCACAGATCGAATGATCTGAAATGACCACCTAAGACCCTATATAAAGGAAATGATCCCAACGGCTAGTTCGAATGATCCATGTAGAAATGATCTCGACCGTTGATGAGGATCAAGACATCTCTTGATCTCATCCGTCGATTTATTCACTTAAAATATTATTATTTTATTTTATTTTTTAAATTTTAAATTTTTTAAAGTTTTTATTATTTTTTATTTATTTCATTTTTTAAATTTTTAAATTTTTTTTAAATTTTTTATTATTTTATTTTTTTTTTTTAATTTTTAAATTTTTTATTTTTTTTTTTTTTTTTTTTTTTTTTTTTTTTTTAATTTCTAAATTTTTATTTATTTTATTATTTTATTTCATTTTTTAAATGGATCATCGAACTAAGCCTTTGGAAACATCACCTAGGACCTAGGACTTAGGACTCACGAGGGGATTTAAAACATTTTCAACCCTCAAGACACATTTCATGATGACTTTTTACAATTTACATCTCAAGGGGACAAACCCACTTAATACAGACCCTCACAAAACACCCAGTTCTGCGACACAACTATAATCTAGCAGATCAACACACTAGGATTCTCCTAAAATTCCAATGACAAAATCCATCCCGGCTTTGGGGTCAGGTTTGAAGGAAAACTCTGTCGATCCATGGATCGGTGAGACAAAAAACCTCCCGGGACGTAGATTACCACTAGAAAGTTAGGTCCACCTAGGCAATTTACATACATGACTCATGTCTGCTAAGATTATTTACAATTCATATATGCAGACTGGGTTTACAATCAAAATGATTAAGCTGCTTGTTGTCGCGCGGATTGACACGACAACGCTCGGATCGGGGGCTGTCACTCTGATCCCCGATCCCTCCGTTTAAGCCTGTCTCCCGCGGCTAAGGGGGGTAGACCTTGTGAGGTGATGGAGGCCAACTGCCAAATAGTTGGGCTGGGAGACGAGATGCACGATTGAGACAAGCACTAAAATGATTTAATGAGTTGAGCAGACCAGTGCCTTATGAGATCTAAATGATTACTAGCTGGATAATACAAGAACATGAACTACAGACAGCAATCATCCATCATCAGATAAAGAGAGCGATGCTTTAAATATCTAGTAAACCACAAAGCTCTTCAAATAACGGTATCCAGCAAACTAAGAGAAATAAATCGTTTTAAGCAACAGTGAAACCAGATATCTACTTTATGCTCAGATCTCAGCACGAAAGGTACAGCATAAATAAAAGACTGGAACTGGCAAAATAAATTTTCCAAATTTTTTTTTATTTTTTATTTATTATTATTATTATTATTTTTTATTTTTTATTTTTTTTTAAATTAAAAGAAAAAATCTAAAAAAAAAATTAAAATTTTAAAACTAAGTTAATTTAAAAAAAAAAAACTAAACTACATAAAAATTCAAAACTAAGACTAAAGCCTAAAATTTCCCTTTTTTTTTATATTATTAAAATCAAATTTAAAATCTAATTACAACCCAAACTAACGCTAATACATAAAAAATCTAAAGAACTCTAAACTAAATCAAATAAAATCTAATTAAAAAAAATAAAAATAAAACTAAAACATAAATCTAACATCTATTGGAATATTAACAAAATTACATGAAACCTACCTCTACGCTAACCCTACGACTATGCTAACGGCAGCCGTTCAAACGCTGAAAGCATAAACAAACTCGTGACCCAAGCATGCAAATCGTAACCCAGGCAAACGCATTCAAATGAAGACAAACCGCAAAGGAATTTCTCTGTTTATCTGTGCAGGTCGAATGACAGCAAGGCTCGATGGAGGTGCTACCAGATGCGTGAGGGGATACCTGGGCCAGAAAAGAAACAAAAAAAATCGAACCGCAAATCACAGAAATGGCTACCGAAGTTGAAGGCAAATTACTGCAGCAAGAACCCGAGCTCTGAGATAAACCGACGGCGATTTTTTTTTTTTTTTAAAAAATCGATTTAAGCTTGTGAAGACAACGGCAATGTCAAACAGTGCGAAATTAACCTGAAGTGTTTGCGTAAAAAAAATTCGAATTTTGCCTGACTTGATGGAACGTTTCAGTGGCACTATCAGAAATCGAAACCTCCCAAAGAGACTCGGTCGACGGCAGCAATGTAAATTTATTTGAGGATTTAACGCAGACGTATGAAGAACTTACCTGGAGTATTGAGAATGAATTCGACTTGAGATCTGATCTTCTTACTGTAACTGTCGGCGGCTGGAATGAATCGTAATGCTTGCAAGGCTCAATAACTGGTTTGACAGTGCATACAGCAAATAGCTTGCGATTTGCTACGCTTTCTGGAACTCCCACGCAGGAAATACACACTAATATTTTCACTTGAAACGCTGTTTAAGTTCTTGGGCCTGTATGATAACCCTGAAAGGCAGACAACAAAATCTTGGCAGATATATGTAGAATTTCAGAGTGAATCCTTCAAAAAAAAATTAACTTGAAATCAAAAATTTTACAGCTCTAGGACACAATATTTGCATTAATGTTTTCAATATATCAAAAATTTGAACTTTACTATGAACAGAAAGAAAATTTCTCATGTAAAACAGAAATAAACTTTAAAAGATTAACCCAGGGCACAATCAGCTAGGCTCTGCACAGAACAGCCTGTGGGAGTCGGCTAGTTCAGCCCAGAACTTCCCCAAACGCCCACAAATACCCTGCACCTAAAGGTTTCCTGCACACCTCAAGCAAACATCAGCAAAGAGGGCAAGAAATGCTGCTAGAATTCAAGGAATAATGGAGATACCTGCCATTATTCCAGAAACCCTACAACATTCAAACCCTAACACGTGAGCAAGATACCTGTACTCACAATGCTCTGACAAAAACCAGCTATTTTAACTGCTGAAAACTGAAATATGCAGAAAAGCAAACATCTCACAGCAATTCCAGAGAGTAACACCAGCCAGTTTGAACCCCGAAGTCTTCTTTATTAATCAGAAATCAGATTACAAGAGAGCTTTCAGTACAGACTCACAGATCAGATAAAAATGTAAAATGACCCCCTAAGACCCTATAAGAAGGAGATGATCCCAACGGCTAGTTTTGGGTGATCCATGTAGAACTGATCTCGACCGTTGATGAGGATCAAGACATCTCTTGATCTCATCTGTTGATTTTATTTAAAAATGATATTTTGCATGTGTTCAAAAAATATTATTATTTTATTATTTAGGGTTTTTGCTTTGTTTTATGAATTTTTTATTATTTTTATTTTTTATTTTTTATTTTTTTTTTTTTTTTTTTTTTTATTTTAATATTTTATTTATTTTCTAAATGGATCATTTGAACCAAACCGTTGGAAACATCCCCTAGGACCTAGGACCTAGGACTCATGAGGGGATTTAAACATTTCTCAACCCTCAAGACACATTACATCATGACTTTTACAATTTACATCTCAAGGGGACGAACCCACTTTAACATAGACCCTCATAAACCACCCAGTTCTGCGACACAACTATAATCTAGCAGATTAACACGCCAGGATTCTCCTAAAGTCCTAATAACAAAATGCATCCCGGCTTTGGGGTCGGGTTTGAAGGAAAACTCTGCCGATCCATGGATCGGTGAGACTAAAAACCTCCCGGGACACAGATCATCATTAGAAAGTTAGGTCCACCTAGGCAAATTTACATACATGACTCTGATCTGCTTAGATTATTTACAATTCAAACATGCAGACTGGGTTTACAACAAAAATGATCAAGCTGTCGATGACTGTAGGCTGGCACGGACACGTCGCTCAGGAGCTACCCCTCTCTGCCAACAGAAAGGAGGTGGACTGCATGGGCAGTTGACTAGTAGTGGTCAACATCTGGCTCTACTTGGGGACACGTTGCTGCACTGGTAGGAATGTGAGAATCCAGAATCTGCATCCATACAACACGCAAATAAAAATAAGTAGCGTCCATTCCAAAATCGTCATATACATTAAGCACAGGAAAGATAAAAGCTCTTCATTTATTGACTAACTAATAACATGAAAAGTAAATCTAATCCTAAAAACAGAAATAAAATGCTGAAAAGACAAGGAGTAGGGATAGAAATACAATACAAAAGACGCCCCATGGCATCAGATATCATCTCTGAAGAACATCTTGAGCATTTGGCCGTTCGCTGGTAGATGAAGTGGTTCACCATCCAATCTGCTCAAGTAGAATGAGTTTGGCCCAGCTATATCTCTAATGATGTATGGTCCCAGCCACAAGCTGTCAAACTTCTTATGTTTTCCCGGTTTTTTCATTCTTGCGATCCCAAAGTAAAACCATATCGCCAAAATAATTCGCCCCTTCTCATCATAAGGAAATCCAACATGGATTGGTTTTCCATAAATATCTTCTGCATTTTCATTATCATTCTCAAAAAGATACACACGATCACATGCCCCGGCAATGCACTGTGGTTGGGTGTAAGTGCATCCTAGTTGAGAACTCTTTGTATCAAGACTCAGTGAAGGGTCCAGCAGCCTTTCCGTGACATAGGAAAAATTCTCCCAAGGTGTCATTGAGCTGGTATTTTGATCTTTACCATCTTTGCACAAATCACACTGGCATGGATTCATTGCATCTTTATCCATCACACAGGGTATTGGCACTGCTTCTTTGCCAAAGCTCAAGTTATTAAGTAATATGATAGTTTTTCTTTGGTGACCCTTTTTACTGTCAGATGAATTGAGCACCAAGTGGGTCTCTATATTTTCCCATGCCTCCTTGATATCAGTGTTTTTTGCATCCCCCTCAAGATCATTCACCTGTAGTGTAAGAGAATCAAAGCATAATTTAGGAAGAGGCATCAGCAGAATAGAAGGTTTGGGATCAGCCTTGGGTTTGCACCTTTTGGGACAAATATAACTTTCCCTGTGCCACTCTACTCTGATATTTTCCTCACTACAAAGCTTCACAGCCTTTAGAATTGTTTCCGGATTAGCATCACTCGAATGGAAATTGCAATTATTCATAGAATTGTTAAGCCTCTGTTGCTTCCTGTCAAACTGTTCGCAGGATACCGGGACTTCCGACTGCTCTTTCTGCATGATGGCATGTATGTTTTCACACTTTTCTGCGCAATTTTCAGAAGGCAAACCATTCATCTGGCACTGAGATAACTCTTTAGATCGAGAACCAGCATCAAACTCAGCAGTATCAAATTGATTAGGTAGATCAATTTCGTGCTCTCTGGCAGTCAGAATAGGTTTCTCTGGATGACAGTTCATGTGCTCTTCCACGTGATATGTAGTGTTGCTTTCTCCCTGAGTTCCTGGTTTTCTACGAGCTTTGAAATTGCCAGTTCCTTCCATTCTTTCATGTGGATGAACATCTAATCCAGTGGAGTTGTGCAAGTCAGTTATTGATTGGCTTGAGCTGAAATGCATAAGTTTTCTGGCATGCTCATCATTACATGCTCTATTATTGTCTGAATATCTGTCATCTGCATTGTCCCAGTTTGCTGATTTTCTAATTTGTGAGTTACTTCCACTGTCAGCTGTGGATGGTATCCTTCTGTATAAATTCAAGATTTTTTCTGAAAGTTTACCATACACCAAATTGACCTCCCCCTTCTTACACTCAAAGTTTAGCTGTGATTTTGCAAGTTCAAGTGAGGCCTCGATATCCATCTCATATTTCAAGGAACTGGCCGCCACCAAACACGTGCATATCTCAATAGCTTGTGCCAAGCTTCTCTGTTTAATGAAAAGCTGATAATTGTTGATCACATAGACAAGTGACTCCTCCACCACTTTTGTAACTCCTTCCGGTAAATGCAATACATGGCACAATTGTACAATCTCTGACTTCATTCTGATATAAAGATTTTGTTGTGTAGATTTTAATGCTTCATTATCCTCGCTTTTCTTTCTGGCAATTACAGCTGCATGTTTGTATCTTACCGCTGTTTGAGACATTCTAAAGTTTGGCTTGTTAATCCTCCACTTTGGTTTGAAAAGCTCATTCCTTTGATTGAGATGGGGCTTGAATGTAGATCTGGAATCTAGATGGGTAGATCGATGATGACGTCCAAGATCTGGGAGAAGACTAAACTTCATCCCACAGAATCTACATGAAATTTTTTTCAGTGTGTCACGAATAAAAGTCCTCACTTCACCTTTGCCTATATCCTCACCATGAATAGACATACTAATGTGATTTCTTTCCATTTTATGCTTAGGATCGAACTTCCAACCTGATTCTTGCTTGGAATTACCTAACTTCAGAGGTTCATCTTGCTTGTCTTGCTCAGTCTTGAAAGGCATTGTTGATTCTGCACTGTTAACCTGCTCTTTAGCACCAAAGGAATTGTTGAGTTGCTCAGGGTGAGTGAGTAACACATGCTGCAACAGCTGATCACAATTCACAATGATAAAACGACTGTCACAGGATATACAAAAATACTTTGTACATTTCTCAAGAGGAATTCCACCGTGGTGCACCTTCACATGCCTCTCAAGACCTCTTTTGTAGGTAAATGAACTGCTACAATTGAGACAAGCATATCCTTTAAAATGATGTTCAGCTGCCTTCTTATGAATGGTGAGACAATGGGGACCGAGGGTTTGTAAATCAGAAAACTGCTCACCACAACCTTTGCACCCTTGGTGTTGAACTTCAATAGAAGAAGAATAATGAACAGCATCACAATCCTCCATCCAATCCACAGGGCTGTGCTCAGCTGTGCCATTGTTTACTGCTGCAACAGAACCAAGGGTTTTATGTGTGTCATCAGCCTCATGAACATCATCAATTGATGGAATGCTTGCTGTAACATTCCCTTCTATTGGCTGAAAACTGAAATATGCTGCCATTTTCTCTTTTTCAGCTGTTACTTCCATTAATAATGCTTCTGCATCTTTCATGTTTTTTGACAGCTTGTGATCAATGCAATCCAAACCTCTGTTCTCAAAATCTGAATCATAGTTACCTCCTCCTGACTGGCACATATTCATGTATTTATGTAAGAGATCCTTAGGCTGGCACGTTGCTTCAGAGCTTGTAGTTTTGAAAATTCCATTCAACATTGATGCAGTATATCTATGACGAAACCCCAGTGAGTTTGGTAAATGCTTTTCATAATAAGATGAACCTTGTTTTGCCCTGCGTGTGCATTGGCCACCATGATTGCAGCAACTTCCAATACAACGCAAACAATTTGTACTCCTATATGAGACTTTAGAAGCAGCCCTTTCTGGCAGCGAAGAACCATGCAATCGATTCCTTTCAACTAGATAATTTTCATCATGCAATTTCTGGGACACACCTCCTGAAACTCTTTCCAGGTCTGAAATGGGCAGAAAACTTTGTTCATTTTGACTTCCTTTGTGATGAAAGTTTGCAGAAGTTGCTTCCTTCTCAGATGACTGTCTCTCAACAGACCCTCTTGCCCTCTTTGGGTTACTTCCTAAACTACTGGAACTTGGGTTTCCATCACAGCTGTCCAAACTATGGCTGTCCCGAAGCATATGTTTCAAACAAAAAGATGCTCCATTACGGGTTCGGTGGGTACACCTCCTTCCATATTTGGTCATTCCCTGACATATCGAAAATTTCAGTTCTGCATGCATGTTTGCTGATGAAGACCCAACCTGATTAACTCTAGGAACATTATCTGGAGTACAAAAATTTAAATGCTTCCAACAATAAAGTCCTCCATTGATTGCCCTAATCTTATCATCGGGAGGAATTATGAAATTGGACATGATAGAGTGTTTCCCGATGTCAGATTGTTCTCTAATTATTTCGTTATGAGGCTTCTTAGGATCTTCAACATGAAATTTCCTCTCGGGCTCTCTATTTAGCCTAATAAAACCATCACCGCTAGGAGAAGGAATCATAGCATATGACCAATTCATTTGAATGCTTCCTCCTAGATCAGAGGCCCACTTTCTAGATAACAACATACCCCAAGCATCAGGTACATCAACAACAACAATATCCATAACAACCATGATGTCTGGGTAAACTGAAAGATGAACTTGTAAATCCTTGATTAAACCATGTACTTCGATTTTCTTGGAATCCATGGCACATATATTATAGTAGGGTCTGGAAACTCTTAAATTAAGCTGTTCCATGACCCTTTTAGTCATAACGCAAGCAGATGCGCCTGAATCCAACATGCAGTTATTCAATTTATACCCATTGACCAATAAGGTGATAAAGAAGGGTTGATGGTCTTTGTTATCAGCATCTACGCTTTGCAGATAAATAGGAGCATCATGATAATCAACCTCGCGAATCTTCTGTTGAGAAGCGTTGACTTGAGGACCCTGAATTGCTTTTAGTAACTTGTCTTTTTGGGAAGGGATCTTAGCGATCTCAGATACAGGAACCCAGATTTTAGCATTATTAAACCAACTTCCCAAATCGACATCTATTCCAGAGTTTATGCCAGGGTTTAGAGTTTGAGAGGGAATTTGATTCCCGCTCTGATCTCTATCCCTTCTCTGGTATGTTAAACCCTTATCTCTAGCAATTTCTAAAATTTTCTCAGGAGAGGGTTTCTCACCATATAACCTGGCCAAAATGTCATCTTCCTTCTCAAGGTTATTTATACTAAAAGCAGATGAAGGATTCATAACATCATAGCTCCTTTCCTTAACCTCTATCCAATCATTCATGGGCAAAGGAAACTTGCTCCCTACTATGTTTATTTGCTCACCTGTCCCAAACATTCCATTATCGAAAAGTCTTCTGATACTGAGACAAGAGGATTCTTCGTGAAAATCATCACAAGCACGACAGTAAGGAGGAGCATTATCCACCAGATTGGTAAGCGGATTAGGGGGCCTCTGCTCACTAGATTGACCCTTTCTTTGCCAGTTACTATTTCTGTTATTATTATTTCGAGGCTGAAAATTTTGCGGTTGCGCTCTTTCCATTTGAATTAACCTATTCTGCAAAGTGTTTATCTCCTTATTATGATTGATTTCCATAGTTTCAATTTTTTGAAGCAATTTAAGAACAAGCTCACTTTCTGGCTCCTGGGCTGCTTTTCCCTTAGGTTCCTTTAGTTTCGTAGCAGCCCTATCAAAGCCTGGGATTTCAGACTTCCCAGAAGCTGCCTTGTCCTTTTCAAGTTCTACAGCTAAGGCTTGGCAATCTCGATAATCAGTAAGTTTAGCACGCCTTAACTCATAAGATGGTTCAGGACCAAAGGCATCAATATATAAATCTTGGAGAGTTTTATCTGAAGGTTTATAGTCTTGAGGTAATTCTCTAATAATACCATTAAACCTTCTATTAAATTCTTCAACAGTTTCGTCTTCTCTCTTTTTCATCAGAGTAAGAGCTCTTATAAGATGTCTTCCCTCTCTCTTATCTCCATATTTTTCTCTAAATGAATTAATGATTGATTGTAAGGAGTCAAAAGAATTAGGAGGTTTTTCTGTAAACCAGTCGTGAGCATCACCTCCTAGAGTCAAGATAAAAAGGGTCATCCGGACATCTTCGTGATCAAAATCAGGAGATCTAGCATACTTAGCCATCCATATGTTGAAATCTCGCAAATGGGAATTAACAGTAATGGCATTATCTCCATGAAAGCTAGGCAATTTGTCTATCCCAACAGATGGAATATCATTGGGGGCTCCAGGAATGTTAGAAAAATCACAAGGGCCCAACAGACTCATGGTGTTGCGCCTAACTCGACCCCTAAAGAGCAAATGAATGTCAGAAAGGGCTTCTTGTCCAAGATTTGTAAGGAGTGTACGAGAAGCGAGTTTGTGTGATCGCACCCTGTAAACCTTTTCAGGATCAGGAGTGGGGTTGCACAGACTGCCTGGATGTCTTCTAGTGTACACTCTTGCAGATAATATGGGAAGTGGAGTCGCCACTTGAACAAGAAGTTAAGCACAGACAAGCTTGAAATGAAAGAACCAAGGACAGAAAAACTCTATCCCCGGCAACGGCGCCAAAAAATGTTGTCGCGCGGATTGACACGACAACGCTCGGATCGGGGGCTGTCACTCTGATCCCCGATCCCTCCGTTTAAGCCTGTCTCCCGCGGCTAAGGGGGGTAGACCCTGTGAGGTGATGGAGGCCAACTGCCAAATAGTTGGGCTAGGAGACGAGATGCACGATTGAGACAAGCACTAAAATGATTTAATGAGTTGAGCAGACCAGTGCCTTATGAGATCTAAATGATTACTAGCTGGATAATACAAGAACATGAACTACAGACAGCAATCATCCATCATCAGATAAAGAGAGCGATGCTTTAAATATCTAGTAAACCACAAAGCTCTTCAAATAACGGTATCCAGCAAACTAAGAGAAATAAATCGTTTTAAGCAACAGTGAAACCAGATATCTACTTTATGCTCAGATCTCAGCACGAAAGGTACAGCATAAATAAAAGACTGGAACTGGCAAAATAAATTTTCCAAATTTTTTTTTATTTTTTATTTATTATTATTATTATTTTTTTTATTTTTTTTTTTTTTTTTTTTTTAAATTAAAAGAAAAAATCTAAAAAAAAAATTAAAATTTTAAAACTAAGTTAATTTAAAAAAAAAAAACTAAACTACATAAAAATTCAAAACTAAGACTAAAGCCTAAAATTTCCCTTTTTTTTTATATTATTAAAATCAAATTTAAAATCTAATTACAACCCAAACTAACGCTAATACATAAAAAATCTAAAGAACTCTAAACTAAATCAAATAAAAGCTAATTAAAAAAAATAAAAATAAAACTAAAAATAAATCTAACATCTATTGGAATATTAACAAAATTACATGAAACCTACCTCTACGCTAACCCTACGACTATGCTAACGGCAGCCGTTCAAACGCTGAAAGCATAAACAAACTCGTGACCCAAGCATGCAAATCGTAACCCAGGCAAACGCATTCAAATGAAGACAAACCGCAAAGGAATTTCTCTGTTTATCTGTGCAGGTCGAATGACAGCAAGGCTCGATGGAGGTGCTACCAGATGCGTGAGGGGATACCTGGGCCAGAAAAGAAACAAAAAAAATCGAACTGCAAATCACAGAAATGGCTACCGAAGTTGAAGGCAAATTACTGCAGCAAGAACCCGAGCTCTGAGATAAACCGACGGCGATTTTTTTTTTTTTTTTTTAAATCGATTTAAGCTTGTGAAGACAACGGCAATGTCAAACAGTGCGAAATTAACCTGAAGTGTTTGCGTAAAAAAAAATCGAATTTTGCCTGACTTGATGGAACGTTTCAATGGCACTATCAGAAATCGAAACCTCCCAAAGAGACTCGGTCGACGGCAGCAATGTAAATTTATTTGAGGATTTAACGCAGACGTATGAAGAACTTACCTGGAGTATTGAGAATGAATTCGACTTGAGATCTGATCTTCTTACTGTAACTGTCGGCGGCTGGAATGAATCGTAATGCTTGCAAGGCTCAATAACTGGTTTGACAGTGCATACAGCAAATAGCTTGCGATTTGCTACGCTTTCTGGAACTCCCACGCAGGAAATACACACTAATATTTTCACTTGAAACACTGTTTAAGTTCTTGGGCCTGTATGATAACCCTGAAAGGCAGACAACAAAATCTTGGCAGATATATGTAGAATTTCAGAGTGAATCCTTCAAAAAAAAATTAACTTGAAATCAAAAATTTTACAGCTCTAGGACACAATATTTGCAGTAATGTTTTCAATATATCAAAAATTTGAACTTTACTGTGAACAGAAAGAAAATTTCTCATGTAAAACAGAAATAAACTTTAAAAGATTAACCCAGGGCACAATCAGCTAGGCTCTGCACAGAACAGCCTGTGGGAGTCGGCTGGTTCAGCCCAGAACTTCCCCAAACGCCCACAAATACCCTGCACCTAAAGGTTTCCTGCACACCTCAAGCAAACATCAGCAAAGAGGGCAAGAAATGCTGCTAGAATTCAAGGAATAATGGAGATACCTGCCATTATTCCAGAAACCCTACAATATTCAAACCCTAACACGTGAGCAAGATACCTGTACTCACAATGCTCTGACAAAAACCAGCTATTTTAACTGCTGAAAACTGAAATATGCAGAAAAGCAAACATCTCACAGCAATTCCAGAGAGTAACACCAGCCAATTTGAACCCCAAAGTCTTCTTTATTAATCAGAAATCAGATTACAAGAGAGCTTTCAGTACAGACTCACAGATCAGATAAAAATGTAAAATGACCCCCTAAGACCCTATAAGAAGGAGATGATCCCAACGGCTAGTTTTGGGTGATCCATGTAGAACTGATCTCGACCGTTGATGAGGATCAAGACATCTCTTGATCTCATCCGTCGATTTTATTTAAAAATGATATTTTGCATGTGTTCACAAAAAATATTATTATTTTATTATTTAGGGTTTTTGCTTTGTTTTATGAATTTTTTATTATTTTTTATTTTTTTATTTTTTTTATTTTTTTATTTTTTATTTTTTATTTTTATTTTATTTTAATATTTTATTTATTTTCTAAATGGATCATTTGAACCAAACCGTTGGAAACATCCCCTAGGACCTAGGACCTAGGACTCATGAGGGGATTTAAACATTTCTCAACCCTCAAGACACATTACATCATGACTTTTACAATTTACATCTCAAGGGGACGAACCCACTTTAACATAGACCCTCATAAACCACCCAGTTCTGCGACACAACTATAATCTAGCAGATTAACACGCCAGGATTCTCCTAAAGTCCTAATAACAAAATGCATCCCGGCTTTGGGGTCGGGTTTGAAGGAAAACTCTGCCGATCCATGGATCGGTGAGACTAAAAACCTCCCGGGACACAGATCATCATTAGAAAGTTAGGTCCACCTAGGCAACTTTACATACATGACTCTGATCTGCTTAGATTATTTACAATTCAAACATGCAGACTGGGTTTACAACAAAAATGATCAAGCTGTCGATGACTGTAGGCTGGCACGGACACGTCGCTCAGGAGCTACCCCTCTCTGCCAACAGAAAGGAGGTGGACTGCATGGGCAGTTGACCAGTAGTGGTCAACAATGACTGCTGGATGGTACGGAAACGTTGATCAGGTGCTGCCCCTTTTTGCAAAGAAAAGGGGGGTGTACTGCATGGGTAGTTGACCAGTAGTGGTCAACACAGTGTATAGATGAGATTATATCTTTTTCTTGACAGCAGTTAGAGCTCTTATTTATGACTTCATTACATAGCGTATAGTGGCAGCGTATGACTTATTTAAGGACTGCGTATGAACAGTAGCTCCACTCCATAGCTGCGTATGTTAAAAGCATTCTGGACCAGCGTAACTTCATACACACCGTATTACATTGCTGCGTACATTCTGGATCAGCATATATACATAGCGTATTACATTGCTGTGTATATTCTGGATCAGCATATATACATAGCGTATTACATTGCTGCGTATATTTTGGATCAGCATATCTTCATACACAGTGTATTACATTGCTGCGTACATTCTGGATCAGCATATATACATAGCGTATTACATTGTTGCGTATATTCTATGCCAAGTCTTTGACTGTGGCTATGACTGCGTATACAGTGAATAAAGGTATTACATGGACAACGTATTAACTGTCACCATGACTGCGTATGAAATCAAATACTGCGGCTATGTCTTCCTCACTGCGGCTACTGTGGCTATCTTCCTTACTGCGGCCACTGCGGCTATCTTCCTTACTGCGGCCACTGCAGCTAGGGCATCACTGTATGTTTTCATAAACAGCGTGAGAAGTGTTTTCATGACAGCGTATATATATTGCTGTGTATATGACTGCATGGTAGGGTTTCTATGCTGTGCATGACACCGTATATATATAGCTGCATATATGACTCCGTTGATGTGAGTATAAGCCTCCAGGAGCAGCGTATCATGACTGCGTTCACTTCATCGATTCGGCTCATTACCAGCGTATATGTATATATATATATATATATATACATGAGCAGCGTACAGTGTATATGGTTTCCCATGTGTCAGCGTATAGGGTTTCACCTTGCATCAAATTTCCTGAACAGCATATAGAGATGAACAGCATATAGAAATTCATCATTTGCCAGCGAATAGATGTCTTCTTGTCCTACGTAGGATTAGGGCATCATTTTGCAGCTAGGGCATCATACTCTTTGGTATTTCTCCTTCTCCAAAAACCCAAGACGTGGAGAGGAGATCACCTAAAGAGTGAGTCTAAATGACATCAAATCCTCTTATATTTATACTAAAATGAGGATGATGAATAGACACGTCGGATGGGCTTCTAGAGCCTACATAAGAGTTGGTCGGCTTGATAATAATTACATAAACAAAATAAATTCATATCTCCATAAATACTTATCGGAATCGGATGATCTTTGGATCAATCCTACACCTCTCGACAAGAGCGATCTAATAAAATTATCAGCTGCCATAAATAAGCTGACCCACATGGAGTTTTGCCCTAGTTGCCAATTTAACAATACGTCGGTTTGTGCAGAGACAGTCGCGTATATGGAGGTTTGATGGATATCAGTAGGGAGAGGCTCTGGTTGAAGATATTCTGATATGGGTCTGATAGAGACCATCCGGCACAGGTTCAGGGGGAGCAGATAATCTTCTAATAATGCATTGTTGGCATTATCTTAGGAGCTTTTGGTTCTAGTTCACACCTGTTGTTGGTTTCAGATGGAACAGAGTCAGAGGGATAACAGAAGGATACCTTGGTTGCTGATCTGAATGGTGATTGACAGATGCTGCTACTATCAGTTATTGGTGACTTTCATGAGTCTTGTTCTAGATATTTCGTCTCTATGTCATGTATCTCTTCTGTGGTATCTCTTTATGGTGTCAAGGTCATGTAACGACCTATTTTGGTTTCCCCACTATGCCTGGGATGAACATGTAATGATCTTGGTTGTCATATGTAATTTTCTGATGTATCCCCACTTGGTTGGGTGATGGATGTATGTATTAAGTCTTTTGGTGATAGGTTGGTCTTTTATAATGTATAAGTCATGGTTCTTCTTGAAGCATGGTCAGCACAGTAAGGCAGAACTTTCAGCATGTACTCAGGGGGAGCACAACCCTTTGCCCTTGATGTCAAAGGGGGAGAATGATTTTGAGGATTTTGGGTTGCCATCAAGTCCAAAGGGGGAGATTGTTGGCATTATGGCACAAGATTGGAGCTATGGCACAGGTGTTGTCGTTGATGGCAACTCTCTTTGGTAACAGATCTCAGTTCAGGCTGTCAGAATGAAGGAAAAGTCATATACGCAGGTTCATTTAGACGAAGACGCGTATACACGCGATTTATATGTTTCAAAGGCGTGTATGCGTATACATGCACTTTCATGCAAGGAAAAGTGCGTATATGTTGGAGAACTTACCTTTGGTCCGTGGTAGTTAGTCCTTGGTATTTGAACCTATGGTTTTGGACCATGGTACCTCGTCAAACGTGTTGATCCCAAGTATTGGGTCCGTGGTATTGGTTTATTATGGTTTTGGACCATGGTATTGTGGAAGGCCTAAAACTATAAAAGAGGAAGGAGATCATGTGGCAAGGTATCATCTTAATTACTATTGAATATCTGATAAAGTGCGAGATCTGAAATATTGGTGATTAGCGTTGTGGAGCAGATCTGGATCTGAATGAAGGAGGAACCTTAGCGCAAAGAAGGATAAGTTCTATTGATGGGTCATAATCTCTTGGCTTGAATGATAATATCTTTTCATGATTTTGATCGGTTATATATGGCATATGCGTGATCTATAAATCTGATAATCTATGTTAATCAGTGCCTGAATATTTGAAAGAGTGAATTATCTTTTGTAGATCTGTACGCAGGTTCAATTCAGCTAAGGCGCGTATATACGCAGGTTCAGTGAAGGAAAACAGCGTATACGTAGGTTGTTTCATATTCAGAAGTGTATACACACAGGTTTCAGGCTATTAAAGTAGTGTATATATATTTTGAGTTGTGATCTTGCTGCTTCTGTTTATTGCTGTAGTGTTCTGGTTCAGATTTGGTGTGTGGTTACTGTTACTGTGATCTGGGTACAGTTGTCAGAGAAGTGTTTATTCTGATTCAGTTTTTATTGGTAAGAAGGTGATTGGTTAATGCAGAAATTCTTGATGTTTGATTGATGTTATTTGTGGATCCAGTCTGAAAATTTATGAAACGTGGTCCCTGAAAGAAAGAAGAAGGTTGTAGCCTTCTGTAGGCCAGCACCTACGTACTAGTATCTTGGCTAGTACAAGAGCAAAGGGGGTTGTAGCTCCCTTCAAGGAAAAGATGGAAAACGAGAGAGGGTTGTAGCTCTCTGCAGGTTGCAGCCTGCGTACTGGTAAAGGACTGCACCAGTACAATTGTAAAAAGAAGTTTCTAATAAAAGAGAAGATAGAGACGAATTGCAGCAGGTGGTTTTCACCCACATTGGGTTTCCACCTTATATCTTGTGTTCATGTGTGCGATTGTCTTTCTGCTCTGTTTTACTGTTTTTGGTTACTGGTTATTTGCTTCTGAATCACAGATCAACAATCAACATCAGAAAGATAAAGTAAATTAAAGGTTTGCATTATATACGCGGGTTTCCTTCTGCATAATTGCGTATATACGCGGGTTTAATTAACAGAAGTAGCGTATATCATTTGGTTTTGAAAAGGGAACATTTGACTTGATAATACTGATTCACCCCCCCTCTCAGTATTATTTCCAATAGAAATTGGATCAGACTGAGGAGAAAGGATATCTTGTGGGATAAAGCGAGAATGGTAAGGCATAAAGAGTCTCTTCCAAGGAATAGGAGGATCATAATTCGACGGGATGTAAAGCTCATGGAGGACAGAGCTTTCAGGAAATCCCGAGAAATGTCTTCCAAAGAGAAGTCAAAGGATGATCCATTGGTCCAGCCACTTCGACTAGCAGAAACTAGCACCAGTATTCCTCCTAAAGGCAAAACTCCAGAGATATCACAATAGGTGGAGTCTCAGGAAGAGGAGCAGATAGACATACTGACTACCAGTGGAAGAACGAGCCGGGAACTTTGACAGATACTACAAGATGTAGGGGATTTTGTCGGTGCACCCAAGAACGAGAAAAGGGAGCGTAGACAATTGGACAGATACCAAGCCTTGGTGGCTCAAGTAGGAGAACCCTCTAGTTTTCAGGAGGTCATTCAGCATCAAGTATGGGTAGATGCTATGGTGGAGGAATACAGTTCCATAATGGTCAATGATGTCTGGGAAATGGTACCTAGTCCTCAGGACATGATAGTTGCAGGTTGGAGATGGCTCTACAAAGTCAAATACGCTACAGATGGCAATGTTGAAAAATACAAAGCCAAGTTTGTGGCTAAGGGGTATGCTCAGAAGGAAGGGATAGACTACGAAGAAACCTTCGCCCTAGTAACCAAGTATACTTCTATTAGATCCGTGATATCCCTTGTAGCACAGATGGGGTGGGAGATCCACCAGATGGATGTCAAGACGGCGTTTTTGAACGGGGTGATAGAAGAGGAAGTAGACATTGAACAACCAGAGGGTTTTGAGACACATGAGAAGAAATATCATGTATGCAAGTTGAAGAAAGCCTTGTATGGGCTTAAACAGGCACCTAGAGCATGGTAGGATTGAATTGATGTTTACTTACAGAAGATGAGATTCGTCAAGATTGACGCAAATCCTAACCTCTACTATCTGGTTGTAGAGAATGAGCCTCTAATCTTGGTGTTATATGTGGATAATCTTTTTCTGACAGACTCATCCAGGCTCATAAAAGATTGCAAGGAAAACCTAGCTATAGAACTCGACATGAAGGATTTGGGACAAATGCATTATTTCCTAGGGTTAGAAGTTTGGCAGTAGAAGGGTTGGATTTTCCTTGGACAAGGGAGATACGATACAAAGATTTTGAAAAGGTTCAGAATGCAAGACTGTAGACCTATGGCTACGCCAATGATTACCAACTAGAAGAAGATTGATGCATCTGAACATAAAGAAGTCAATTCCACCTTGTACACGCAGCTCATAGGGTCCCTGATATATGTAGTCAATACCAGGCCAGACATTTGTTACGCTGTCAACACCCTCAGTCAGTTCATGGTGGAAACAAAGAGGGCGCACTGGGCAACAGCCAAGCATGTTCTAAGATATATACAAGGAACAATCGAGCATGGACTAATGTACACCCAAGGCAATGACATCAGGCTAAGTGGGTTCACTGATGCAGATTGGGCTAGAAGTTCAGTAGATCGGAAAAGTACCACTAAGTATTGTTTCAACATTGGATCGGGAATGACCTCTTGGTGTAGTATGAAACAAAAATCTGTAGCTCTGAGCTCAGTTGAAGCTGAATATATGGCAGCTAGCACAATTTCGTGTGAAGCCATATGGCTTAGGAAATTGCTTGTGAATCTATTCAGGAGAAGGATGGAAGCGACCAATATTTTGTGTGATAATAATATTTGCATCAAGCTCTCCGAGAATCCAGTTTTTCATGATCAGTCGAAGGACATTGACATCAAGTGTCACTTTATCAAAGACTGTGCCCAACGAGGGGCCGTACAGTTGAGGTACACCCCAACAAGAGAACAAGTGGTAGACATTCTCACCAAGGCTCTAGGAAGAACAAAGTTTGTTTATTTCAGGGAGAAGACAGGGATGGTTAAGAATCTGTTTCAGTAGCAAAAGCGGATAGTATAGGGAGTTGCAGTGCAGCAGTTAGCAGTGGCAGTGCTATGGGCAGCATGATGCAACATATTTAGAGGTGTTGCTTTGGGGTAGCATCGGATGTGCTCTAGCCACGAAATTTGGTGGAGAGGTTGGGGCACATGAGATCTCCAATACCCAGAAAGGGTTTCAGCAGATTCTAAACAATTTGGGAGATATTAAAATAATTAATATTTTTAATGGAGTCCCTAAGTCTAAACTTAGGGAAATTAAAATATTAATGTGGATTAATATAAAACTGTGTTAGAATGGTCCAAAAGATATAGATCAAGCCAAATCTAATCTTAGCCGTTGATAAGGGACTTAATCTCGACCGTTGATAGGTCAATGAGAAAAGTATAAAAGGAGGCTTGAGGGTCACTTGGTGTTAATTTATGGTATGTTCTATGCTTATAACAGTTTACTTCTCTTTCTTATTATATTCCACAGATTAACAATCACATGTACATAAAGTAAAGTGCAGATAGAACATTAAACGATCGACATAAAATAAGCCAAGACAAGAGACACAAGATGTGGCGGCTAGCTAGGGACAAACCCCACAATGTGTGGGGAAACCCTTTGATCAAATCTTCTTTTATCTTCAATAATTCAGCAAAGAGAAATAGTACAATAAATCTGATTTATATCAGCAGTAGCAAACCCTAGATCAGCAGCATCAACATTAGCAGCTTCATGATCAAAACTAGGGCAGTCAATATCTCGCAAACCGACCATCAGATCGGCTTGATTCCACCACCAAAAGTTGCGGCCTTCAAAGGAGGTCCAGATGAACCTACAGCGCAGTTCAAAAGAGGAGGTTTGATGGTCCACACTGGCCAAAGTTTGGATCTGTTGTTGCGGCTTCAGTTTCAGCAACTTCCTTCAAACTAGGGCAGCAGATATCTCGCAAACCGACCATCGGATCGGCTTGATTCCACCACCAAAAGTTGCGGCCTTTACAGGAGGTCCAAATGAACCTATAGCGCAGTTCAGAAGAGGAGGTTTGATGGTCCACGCTGGTCAAAGTTTGGATCTGCAATTGCAGGTTCAGTTTCAGAAGCTTTCTTCCACGTGTGAGAGAAAGACTCTTTTCTACGCAGTGGAGAAGAGCCTCTTTTCTGCGCAGGAGAGAGAGAGAGATGTGATGAGATGAGTGAGTGCAAATGAGGAAAATTCCTCATGTATTTATACACAACGTTGATGTTTGAATAGATGCGACTATTGGGCTTCTGAGCCTACATGAGTTGTAGGTCGGCTTGATAATAATTCCATAATCAAAATAAATTCATATCTCCATAAATACTTATTGGAATCGGATGATCTTTAGATCAATCCTACACCTCTCGATGAGAGGAATCTAATAAAAATATTATCAACCATGAATAAGATGACCCACATGAATTTTGGCCCTAGTTTCCAACTTTAACACTCCCTCTCAACTAGGGAGAACTTCATCTGCAATCTGTCTGTCGGTCGCTACTATTCATCCATCAAATGCACTGCCTTGTACAGCCTGACCCTTGCCTTGCTCTACTTTATTCTGCCTATTCTGCTTTGTCTTGTTCTACCCTACACTGATCTGTACTGCTCTGCTCTATTCTATTCTGCTCTACATGTTCTGTTCTTCTCTGCTTTTGTCCGAATTATGAAGAATAAGAAATGATCGAGGATGTATCATACTGACTCAAAGTCAGTCTCAAAGTATGTACCACTGGTCCCAGACCAGTCTCAACCAACCCGAAGTTAGCGTCATAGTGAGTACAACTCCTACCACTGGTCCTAAACCAGTATCATCCTCCACTAACTCAAAGTCAGTCTCAGAGTGCATACCACTGGTCCCAGACTAGTCTCAACCAACCCGAAGTCAGCGTCATAGTAGGTACCACTCCTACCACTAGTCCCAGACCAGTATCGCAGTCTCAGAGGGTGTACCACTGGTCCCAGACCAATCTCAACCGACCCGAAGTCAGCGTCATAGTATGTATCAATCTCACTAGTCCCAGACCAGTACTGCACTGACCAGAGGTCAGTCTCAAAGTACGTACCACTGGTCCCGAACCAGTCTCAACCGACCTGAAGTCAGTGTCATAGTGGGTACAATTCCTACCACTGGTCCCAGACTAGTATCATTGATCCTAGATCAATGAAGGTCATCCTAGCGTAGGGAGTATGGTAGATACAGCGATGCGTCCATCGGTACTACTATGGTCCCTAACGTCATTTCCCTGCTCATTGATTAGATGAGAGGTACTTCCCACGAGTCCCAGAGTGCATGGGTAGGATGCCTTGATGATCTGAAAATCACCCGATGAGTGATCTCAGTTAAAGAATTATTGAATAAAGGTATTACAAACTCATGTGCTGGTGTGTGTCTATGTCATTTTAGGCAACGGATCGATCAGATTGCAAAATACACAGACACTGGAAATATGGAAAACAGCAGCGAAACACAGTAAGAAAATATAAGAACACAACAATTAATAAGGAGTTCACCCTATCCTCCAGGGCTACGTCTCTGGTCCAGCTTTCAGTGGTGGCCTTATTTTATTGTGTCTTAAAGCAGAGAATTACAATGAAGAGCTCAATTTGAGTATCTTGAAACAGAATTTCTTAGCAGGGTGGTTCTTGGATTCCCCAAGCCACTAGAGTGCACAGGCTCTGTTCCTTACTAGCTCTTTGACATCTCTAGTCTACAGTGGGAGGAGCCCAATGTGGTGCTCAGTTCCCGACAGATCCTCTCAGGGATGGCTCGATGCTGCCTTATGCTGTAGGTCAGATCGGCTCTCTGTCTCTTCTGCTCTTTGCTTCACTGTCTTCTTCGTTTTTCTTCTCTTCTCTGTCTTCGGGTCCTTTGTTCTGTCTGTTCATGGCTTTAAAGCCATTCGATCTCACGACTGCTCGCTTCCTCTTCTTCCTCCGTCGGATCACCTATTGCTGCTCGCTTGGGGTTCCCTGTCTCGGCGTCATCATCAGGCTCACAGGGAGTGGCCACTTGTCCTCCTACAAACTACGCCAGCTTTTTCCTCGTCGGTTCGATTCTTCGGTTACGTCGTGGAATGAGTCATCCACCACCTCGGCGGTCAAATCGGACTTCAAAATTCTTTATGTTGCGGCTTAATCCCTTGTTAAATCCAGTCTCTCCATCGGGCGCGTTCTTAGCCATTAGATCTGGGGCCTCCAGATCCGACGCCATTTGCTCATTTTGCGCGGTTGACTTGCTCAACTGCTAGCGCGCGATGAGCGGCGGTTTTCTCTCTCCTTTGCTTGCCACGCGTCGGGCGCTGAGTGGAATCGCTAGGTTTCGGCCAAATCCACTTACCACGCAAGGGTGCCCCCGATAAATACCGTCAGTTTTGGAGCGCGGGTCCCGCCTTAGACTTTAGCATTTTCCCCGACTGTTCTCCCAGCCTCCATGCGACCTAGCGCTTCGGGGCTTTCCTTCTCGAGGGGTTTTGCCTAATCGCGCATCAGAAACTGCCTCCTTTTCTCGATTCGGGCTTCCCAGGTGCCAGTTTCGCCTCCTACACAGTCTCCATGGGCCTCGGTCAGCGCGCTTTGACCGAGGTCCTTGTCATTCCCGCTGGCTGCCAACTGCCACTGTTTAAAGGATTTTTCGATCGCTCTGTGCTCTTTGAATTCGAAGTTTGTCCTGATTTGATACAGTCATGGTTCTCTGATAATTCTTCATGGATCCAATTCGGATCACGACCTTCCCACTGAAAAAGCTTTTGGACCACCAAAAGTTGGTTTTCAAGCATCGACTAAGTGAGGGTACTGTTGTCTCACTTGTCCAATCTCGATCCACTTTGCACTGCTCGGCTTTGAACCCTTGAGTCCTACTTTGAGGTACTCAACGTCTCCTCTGCTCATCATCCTCACCTTCCTGTCCAGAACTGTGTCTTCCTGCAATTCATTAAGATATTCAAGTAGCAGGTCATCAATAGAAGGCAATTGACTCTGCTCTTCGGGATCCTCAATTAGAGAAGGTTCAAACAGTCTCAAGCAATTTGCATTTACAACTGAGTAGATGTGCATGTAAACTAGTAGATCAAGGCGAAAAGCATTTTCACCAATCTCCTCAAGTATCTTGAAGGGTCCATACGTGATAGGCTTTAGCTTCTTACCTTCACCTTGCATCTTGTCCTTGCTGATATACAGCCAGACTTGGTCACCAACTTGGAAACTATGCTCCATTCGATGCTTGTCACGCCTTGCCTTGTATTTGGCTTGGTTCTTTTCCAGCTATTCCTGTATTGCCTGGTGGATCTCCTGTATTTGTTCAATGAAACCAAAACAAAACAAGTCTCGAAAGGAGATCTCTGTGTAGAAGAATGTTTTGCTCTGTTGTAAGCATGCTGCACATAACACAAATGTTCATCCCAAAGCTTAGGATGTTTGCTGTAATATCCTCTGAGTAACTGGATCACTGTCCTGTTAACTACTTCTGTCTGGCCATCAGTTTGTGGATGAAAAGTTGTTCTTTTCTTTAGTTTGGTGTCCATCAGTTCCCACAGACTTGACCAAAACTTCCCCACAAATCGGTGTCTCGATCAGATACAATGGAAGTGGGTAATCCAAAATGAACCCATACATGTTCAAATAGCAATTTTGCAGTCTGTTCAGCTGTAATCTATTTATTACAAGGTATCAAAATACACATCTTGCTGAACCTATCCACAACAACATATAGATAATCATGACCTTTCCTAGATTTAGGCAGTCCTCCAACGAAATCCATGGAAACACTTTCCCAAGGGTGAGAAGGAACTGGTAATGGAGTGTACAAGCCTAGTTTTCTATTGTTGGGCTTGCTTTTAGCACACATAGTACACCCTCTTACATATCTAGAAACTGTCTCATTCATTTTTGGCCAATAACAAAATCTTTGCAGATGTGCAACAGTTTTACTTACCTCAAAGTGGCCTGATATCAGAGAAGTGTGTGCTTCTCTAATTATCTTTACTCTCAGTTTGTGGAACGCAGAGTTTCCCACAATGGTATAAGAGTCAGTCCTTCACATGATAATCCAATTCTTCTACTCTTTTGCCTTGACTTAAAGTTGCATATACATCTTTAAAGTCTATATCTTGAGCATATTGTTCAATGTAGCTTTCACGTAGCACAGAATTATGCTTAAGCATAGTAGACGCATTTATAATGGGTCTAGATAACATGTCTGCAACTTTATTATGTATGTCCTTTTTATATCTGATGACTAAATGAAACTGTTGTAGAAAACCCATCCATCTATAGTGTCTTGATTGCTGCAACTTAGTTTGGGAGTGTAGATATTGAAGTGGTTAGTGATCAGTATGTATTACAGTCTCTTTGCCCATTAAATAATGTTTCCACTTTTTCACACTCTAAACTAATGCATACAATTCTTTATCATATGTAGAATAGTTAACTATTGCAGGATTAAAAGTCTCAGAATGATAACATATGGGTTTACCGTGCTGTGTCAACACTGCTCCCATGGCATAGTCACTGGCATCTATTTGGGTCTCAAATGGTCTTTGCAGATCAGGCAGTGCTAGTACAGATGCTGTACTAATCTTTTCTTTCAAGGTGTCGAAGGCAATCTGATGTTTGCCTCCCCAATGAAACACCTTGTTCAACCCTGTTAAAGCGTGTAAGGGAGTTGCAATTGAGGAAAAGTTAGAAATGAACTTCCTCCAATACTGTGTTGCCCCTATGAAGCTTCTCACTTCTGTAGCAGACTTGGGTTTAGGCCAGTTCACAGTGACTGCCACTTTAGAGGGACCTATTTTCAATTCACCACCCCCTACTATATGACCCAAATAATTCAGAGATGTTTTGCCAAATTCACATTTTGAGAGTTTAACATGAAATTTTTCTCTTTTCAAAACATCTAATGTCTACTTAACATGCTTTAAGTGTTCTTCCCATGTTTTACTAAAAATCAGAATGTCATACAGATACACAATAACAAAATCATCAAGAAAAAGTCTAAGTACATCATTCATTAATCTCATGAAAGTAGCAGGAGCATTAGTTAAGCCAAAAGGCATAACCAGCCACTCATACAATCCCTGCTTTGTTTTGAAAGGAGTCTTCCATGCATCTTGTTCTGCAACTCTGACCTGATGGTATCCACTATGCAAATTCATCTTGGTGAAATAAACAGCTTCCTTCAATTGATCTAAAAGATCATCTATGCGAGGAAGGGGATAACGATTTTTTATTGTTATCTTATTCAGTGCTCAGTAATCAATGCACATTCTCCACGAGCCATCTTTCTTTCTCACCAAAATGATTGGTGACCCACATGGTGATGTGCTAGGCTTGATGAACCCTTTCTCGAGCAACACCTGCACCTGCTTCTTGATTTTAGCATTCTCTAAAGCAGACAACCTGTACATTCAAATGTTAGGCAATGGAGCATCTTGCTGCAAAATAATATCATGTACTATTTCATTTTTGGGTGGCAGACCTTTAGGTTCTTGAAACAAGATATCATACTCTGAAACAACCTTTTCTAAATCAGCTTCTTGTTTAGCATTACAACCCTCAAATACATTGGTTTTATCAGGTTTCTTTTCCTTTACAACCATCAGCAATAATTGTTTACATGAATTTATCATTCTTTTAATCTGCCCGGAGTTTATGAGTGTAATTATTCTTGAGCTTATGAGCTCTTACAAAGTATTCGATTCCATCTTTAACAAGTAGATACTTGTTCTCAGCTCTATAGAAAATAGTTTTTCTATCATACAAATAAGGACTTCTTAAAACAATTCCACATATATCCAAAGGAATTATGTCTAACTCAACCTCATCTACAAATGCTGACCCAAAAGAATACTTGAGTTTGCACTGTCTAGTCACTTGTAGTTGTGCTTTATCATTCAACCATCCTAATAGGTATGGTTTCTTGTGAGGTGTAGTTGCTAATCCCAATTTCTTTACAATTGCTTCAGAAATTAAATTTACTTGTAAGCCACTATCAAACAAAGTATCAATCTTTTGATGTTTGGAAATAACTCGAATATGGAAGAGCTCGTGTCTTTTTCTCTCATTTTCTTCATCAATGGTAGATTGTGCAGAATTACTAGTAGATGCTTCAGAATTCTTACCTTTTATACCTATGGCTACAATGGTTGTTTCATCTCCCGAGTCTGACCCCAAATCTTTCTGAATAGCTGCAGCAGTGTTCTTCTTCTTGCCCTCGGACTTCTTAGGTCTCAACTCTGGATGCAGAATCGAACAATGCTCATCATCATGCCCATCCTTTTTACAGTGAGTGCATGAAGCCTTGCTCTTCTGTGCAGTGTTAGCCTTCCTTGCTTTCCATTTCTGCTTTCTTTTCTCCTTGCTCTTGCTTGCAGTGGATTGGGATGGTCCCCCAACTTCTGGATTTCCATTCTTTCCTCTAGCTTCTAGATGAGTAGCTTGTACAAATACCTCATCTATACTAGTGGGATTAAACATGAGGATGGTATGCCTCATGTAGCTGTGTAGACCACCAATGTACTTCAACAGAGGCTCTAGTGAGTCTAATGAGATTCCTAGAATCAATGCTCTCCTTCTAAATTCTTGAGTGTACCCTTGCACGCTTTGCCCTTTCAACTGCCGAAGAGTTTGCCAACTCATCATGGCTTGTTGCATGTAGACCAATGGATAGAACTACTTTTTGATTGCAGAAACAAACTCACTCCAGACGGAGATGGTCTTACCATGTTTTTTCATGTCAGCTTGGGTTTTTCCTTCCCACCAAACCAAGGCAGTGCCTCCTAGGCGTAGGCTTGCTAGCTGAATCTTGCTCTTGTCTGAGTCAATATTCTGCACTCTGCAATACACATCAATTTGTCTAATCCAATTGTCCAACTTTTCTACATTCAACTCTCCATCATATATAGGCAAATCAAATTTGACATCTAGTTTGATCAAAGATGCTTTCTTTTTGTTTTCAGGGCTGTTAGGAGGTGTGAGAAAGCTTTCCTCTTTCCCTTTTCCTTTTGAGTGGTCATGGAAGTGAGACTCATCTTCTTCTTTGTCTTGTTTAGAGCATGATGAATCTTCATCCTTGTGTTTTCTAAAGTCCCTATACATTTTTTCTACCATGGACTTTATGGCTAGGAAACTTTCTATGAATTGAAGGTCTGGCCCCATTGAACCTTCCTCTGGACATTGTCTTCCGAGGATAGACTCTCCCAATTTCAGGATTAGTTTCGACCAACTCTCCTTCTCCTAATTTGAGCTTTGATCTAGTGAGCATTCACAGCTAAACCAACACAAGCTTGTCTAACCTTGACAGCCTAAAGCTCTAATACCACTGGATCTGAAAATCACCCGATGAGTGATCTCAGTTAAAGAATTATTGAATGAAGGTATTATAGACTCATGTGCTAGTGTGTCTATGTCATTTTAGGCAACGGATCGATCAGATTGCAAAATACAAAGACACTGGAAATATGGAAAACGACAGCGAAACACGGTAAGAAAATATAAGAACACAACAATTAATAAAGAGTTCACCCTATTCTCCAGGGCTACGTCTCCGGTCCAGCTTTCAGTGGTGGCCTTCTTTTATTGTGTCTTAAAGCAGAGAATTACAATGAAGAGCTCAATTTGAGTCTCCTGAAACAGAATTGCTTAGTAGGGTGGTTCTTGGATTCCCCAAGCCACTAGAGTGCACAGACTCTGTTCCTTACCAACTCTTTGACCTCTCTAGTCTACAGTGAGAGGAGCACAATGTGGTGCTCAATTCTCGACAGAGCCTCTCAAGGATGGCTCGATGCCACCTTATGCTGCAGGTCAGCTCGGCTCTCTATCTCTTCTGCTCTTTGCTTCACTATCTTCTTCGTTTTTCTTCTCTTCTCTGTCTTCGGGTCCTTTGTTCTGTCTATTCATGGCTTTAAAGCCATTCGATCTCACGACTGCTCGCTTCCTCTTCTTCCTCCGTCGGATCACCTGTTGCTGCTCGCTTGGGTTTCCCTGTCTCAGCATCATCATCAGGCTCACAGGGAGTGGCCACTTGTCCTCCTACGAACTACACCAACTTTTTCCTCGTCGGTTCGGTTCTTCGGTTACGTCGTGGAATGAGTCATCCACCACCTCGGCGGTCAAATCGGACTTCAAAATTCTTTATACCGCAGCTTAATCCCTTATTAAATCCGGTCTCTCCATCGGGCTCGACCTCAGCTGTTAGATCTGGGGCCTCCAGATTCGATGCCATTCACTCATTTCGCGTGGTTGACTTGCTCGACTGTTAGTGCGCGATGAGCAGCGGTTTTCTCTCTCCTCCGCTTGCCACACGTCAGGCGCTAAGTGGAATCACTAGGTTTCGGCCAAATCCGCTTACCGCCCAAAGGTGCCCCCGATAAATATCGTCGGTTTTGGAGCGCAAGTCCCGCCTTAGCCTTTATCATTTTCGCCCACGGTTCTCCCAGCGTCCATGCGAGCGAGCGCTTCGGGGCTTTCCTTCTCGAGGGGTTTTGCCCAACGATGCGCTAAGCACCAATCGCGCATCAGAAACTGTGTCCTTTTCCCGATCCGAGCTTCCCAGGTGCCATTTTCGCTTCCTGCGCAGTCTCCATGGGCCTCGGTCAGTGCCCTTTGACCAAGGTTCTCATCGTTCCACGCTGGCTGCCAACTACCACTGTTTAGAGGTTTTTCTAATCGCTCTTTGAATTCGAAGTTTGTCCTGATTTGATACAGTCATGGTTCTCTGATAATTCTTCATGGATCCAATTTGGATCACTTGACATGAGAACTTAATCAATCCTGTCCTCACAGGAGAACTAATCATCCTGATACACAATCACCATGGAGAACACATCATCCAGGCCTCACAGGAGAATTAATCATCCTGCTACATAATCGTCATGGAGAACACATCATCCAGACCTCACAGGAGAACCAATCATCCTGCTACATAGTTGTCATGGAGAACACATCATCCAGACCTCACAGGAGAACCAATCATCCTGCTACATAGTTGTCATGGGGTGTACATGTACACCACCAGGGGATAGTGAATCAACCTGTGGTCATATGTCGCTCCAAGAAGTACTCTGCACCTCCCCAGAGCTCCCGGAGCTCAATGCATCATACAGGACCCTCATCAGAGGGTCTTTGAACAACACCAAGTTGTTGTCGGAAAGTCAGGAATTTTACTTTCCCTGGGGCCTTTGTCAGAATGTCAACGACCTGTTCATCTGTACCGATATGTTGGACCCTGATAGCTCCCTGCTGCACCATATCTCAAATATAGTGGTACCTAATATCGATATGCTTGGAGCGATCATGAAATACGAGATTCTCTGACAGACGAATCCCACTCTCATTGTCACATAGGATCACGGTGGTATCCAATGTAAATCCAAACAGCTCACTGAAGAGCTTCTGCAACCAGACTGCCTCACCGGAGGCCATGCTAGCAGCAATATACTCTGCTTCGGTATTGCTTAAAGCCACCGACTTCTGCTTCCTGCTCATCCAAGATATCAAAGCAGTTCCCAAGGAGAAACAGCATCCAGAAGTGCTCTTACGGTCCTCCACATTGCCTGCCCAATCAGCATCAGTGTATCCAAGGAGTCTCACATCTCCGGCAGTGTATCTTAACCCATAAGTGATTGTGCCACAAAGATATCTCAACAGATTCTTGGCACCAATCCAATGTATGTGGTTAGGTTCAACCATATGTTGACTCAACATGTTGACTGTGAAGCATATATCTGGACGGGAGTTCACTAAGAACATGAATGCTCTGATGAGTTGCCAATACTCAGTAGCATTTCATAAAACAGGTCCAGCAGCACTACCGCTTAACTTCTTGAAGTCAAGTTCCATCGGGGTAGTTACAGGCTTGCAATCCACCATACCAAATCTTTCCAGAATCTTCACCACATATTTTCCTTGAGATAGGAAAATTTCCCTTGGCTTCTACCACACTTCAAGTCCTAGGTCCTTCATTTCAAATTCAAAAGCCAACTCCCTCTTACATTTGTGAATGAGAGGGTCTGCACCTGTTAGAAAGAGGTCATCCACATACAGCACCAGTATGAAAGGTTTATCATTTTCAACCTTAAAGTAAAGGTTAAGATCGGCTTCACTCCTAGTGAAACCCAGCTTCATCAAGTAGCTATCGATCCTTTCATACCATGCTTGGGGTGCTTGCTTCAGCCCATAGAAAGCCGTCTTCAACCTGCATACATGAGATTTTCGATCATAAATCTCAAATCCTTCGGGTTGCTCCACGTAGACCTCTTCTTTGATCAAACCATGCAAGAATGCGGTCTTGACATCCATTTGATGTAGGTTCCATCCTTGTGAAGCCGCAAGGGCTATGATCGAGCGAATGGTCGTATATCTGGCAACAGGTGCAAATATCACATCATAGTCTATACCTTCCTTCTGGGAGAAACCACGGGCAACAAAACGAGCCTTATACTTTTCCGTACTTCCATTTGCTGCATGCTTTATCTTGTAAAGTCATTTAGAAGTGACAATTGTCTCGTCCTGGGGTCTGGGAACTACTTCCCAGACATCATTCTTCATAATAGACTCATATTCTTCGGTCATAGCATCCTTCCATACTTGATGCTTGACAACATTTGAGAATGATGAAGGCTCATTTGGTATGATTGTGCTCATGATGGTCAGGTATCCCTAACACCTGTTAGGTTTCTTTACTTTCACAGAAGGTTCCTTGGGGTGCAGCATCTCCTTCAGCATCATCAAGTAGCCCCCTAAGCCATGAAGGCCTCTTGCTAGAAGAGGAAGGCTCAGGTGGATAAATAGGATCCATGGGTTCCTCCACATCAGGCATTGTTACATCATCTACCCATAGAAACTTCGGAAGTCTTTGATCACGGAGCATGGCACGGACAGCTTCCCTAATCGTACGGTACTTCCTTTCTGCCACACCATTCTGCTCAAGAGTATGTGGTGTAGTAGTCTCCCTCTTAATGCCAGCCTCAAGTATGCCTGAGTGAACCAACTGTAATATATCGGAGGTCTTGCTTGGGCTTGAGGAGAATGGTACCCTTTCGAGCTTTCCTTCGACACATCCTGGACATACACCTTCTTTCTCTACTCGGAATTCGGGCATCCCTTGCCATCGCTGAAGGTTACCTTGTAGCCTTTGTCTTCCATTGCCGAGATGGACACCAGGTTCCTTTTGAAGTCAGGTACATATAATACATCCTGTACGTGGATCGTATTACCTGGAATTTCTAGCCTTCTTGAATGGTTGTCCTCTTCCTTGATTTCTAGCATTCCTTTTACCTTTGCTATTGAAATTTCCATTCCTTTGATTGCCATGAGAGGGATTTTGATCATCGTCCCAGTGTGAGTCCTTTCTATCATGGCACTCCCTTGCATAGTGACCTGCTTTATCGCAAATGTAACATCATCCTTTTCTTCCTCCCTTAGGTCTCGCCTTTCTTTTTGATTTAGTCCCAGAAATATTTCTTTTCTTAGCATGAGAAGAAAAGGCAGCAGGAGGACCTTTAGGCATGGGCATTTCTTGCTCTTCTACCCTTGTTTCTTCTTGAATGCATCTAGCCATTAATTCCTCAAAACCAAGAATTACATTATTGTTCAGAAGAGTAGTCCTGAACACATACCATTCGGATGGTAATCCTCCAAGAGTCGTGAGTGTCGTTTCCTTGTCAATAATAGTCTCCCCAATAGATAGGAGATCGTTCTTGATTTCGGTGATCCTTAAGAAGTATGCTTGCATACTCTCATCTTTACCCTTCTTAATTTCCTTCAGCTTATTTCTAAGAAACAAACTTGATTTGCATCATTAACTTTAAATAAACTCACCTTTCTATCGTATATTTCCTTGGAGGTGTTCAGGTCGGAGATGTAGGCCACCAAGTGCTTGTCAATCGAGTCCCGGATGATCTTCTTTGCTTTGACTTCTCCGGTTTTCCATTTGTTCTTGGCAACAGTGGATGCATTTGATGGAGGCTCAACAATATTGCCTCTCACATGGTCCAACACTCCTTGATCTTCTAGGGTTAGATCGATAGACATCTTCCATCCGTGATAGTCAGCGTTCTCACGGAGCTTGTCCTCGGCAGGAAAGAGCGATGAGGACCCCATAGTTCTTTTAGGATAGCCTTGCCAATCTTCTCTTCGGTGATTTCTCTTGCTCTTGCTCGGGCTTTGTCTTCACCTCACCTCTGATACCATGTTAATTTATGGTATGTTCTATGCTTATAACAGTTTACTTCTCTTTCTTATTATATTCCACATATTAGCAATCACATGTACATAAAGTGAAGTGCAGATAGAACATTAAACGATCGACAGAAAATAAGCGAAGACAAGAGACACAAGATGTTGCGGCTAGCCAGGAACAAACCCCACAATCTGTGGGGAAACCCTTTGATCAAATCTTCTTTTATCTTCAATAATTCAGCAGAGAGAAATAGTACAATAAATCTGATTTATATCAGCAGTAGCAAACCCTAGATCAGCAGCATCAACATTAGCGGCTTCATCATCAAAACTAGGGCAGTCGATATCTCGCAAACCGACCATCAGATCGGCTTGATTCCACCACCAAAATTTGCGGCCTTTAGAGGAGTTCCAGATGAACCTACGGGGCAGTTCAGAAGAGGAGGTTTGATGGTCCACACTGGTCAAGTTTGGATCTGCAGTCGCAGCTTCAGTTTCAGCAGCTTCCTTCAAACTAGGGCAGTGGATATCTCGCAAACCGACTGTCGGATCGGCTTGATTCCACCACCAAAAGTTGCGGCCTTCAGAGGAGGTCCAGATGAACCTATAGCGCAATTCAAAAAAGGAGGTTTGATGGTCCACGCTGGTCAAAGTTTGGATTTGCAATAGCAGGTTCAGTTTTAGCAGCTTTCTTCCACGTGTGAGAGAGAGACTCTTTTCTGCGCAGTAGAGAAGAGCCTCTTTTCTACGCAGGAGAGAAAGAGAGATGTGATGAGATGAGCGAGTGCAAATGAGGAAAAGTCCTCCTGTATTTATACACAACATTGATGTTTGAATAAATGCAACTGTTGGGCTTCTGAGCCTACATGAGTTGTAGGTCGGCTTGATAATAATTCTGTAATCAAAATAAATTCATATCTCCATAAATACTTATCGAAATCGGATGATCGTTAGATCAATCCTACACCTCTCGACGAGAGGAATCTAATAAAAATATTATCAGCCATGAATAAGATGACCCACATGAATTTTGGCCCTAGTTGCCAACTTTAATACTTGGAGAGTACATCATATGATCAGTGATTCTATTCTCTAGAGCAGGGTTTGCTAAGAGAGATAGAATCAGTGATCGGAGTTGCAGCTGAGGGGCAGTGAGTACAGAGAGACAAAGAGGCAGAGATAGTGCCGGAGATCAGCGCAAGAACCAGAGAGAGTGACGCAGTAGCAGCTAGGGCTCACGCAGGGCCACGCAGAGGTAGCAAGGAGCTGCGCAGTGCTTCAGAGAGGCTAGCGTCGCTGACGCAGAGGGCCAAAAGGCTGACGTAGGGCCTCCTAAGGCTAATGCAGGCCTATTCAAGGTGACGTAAGGCCAGCGCTGGGCAGAGAGAGGTTGACGCAATCCAAAGAGGCTGATGCTGGGGTTTTTAGGGTAGATTGGAGCTGAGGAGTTGCCGGAGGGTTTATCCAGGGTTTCAGCTGGGACATCTGTCTCAAACTGAGAGGTACTACTGCCAAGGGCATTCTCTGTTGGGTAAGCCGGATTTGGCACCCAGATTGTACTCTGAAATTACTTAATAGGAAAACCCTCAGATAGTTGCACCAACACCCTAGCCTCATATCCGCACCTTATTTCAAAAGAATTATGCTCCTTGTTGTTTCAAATGAAGTTGGAAGCACCTCTATATATAGGAATTGGAGGGGGTCAAGAGACATGTCATTTGGACCTTAAGGAGGTGAAGTCAACCTTGACCATTTTACATATGAGAGTGCATAAAATCAAAAACACATTTCTCCTTAACCAAATTTGATGATCTTTAGGTCGATTTTGGTCCTCTCGAAAGAGGTATTCAATGCCGCAAATATCTTCCTCAAAGAACTTGTCTAAAGTGGAATTTTGCCCTAGATGCCAATTTTAACAGAAATCAATGCTATGAAGGATGAACATTCTAATCAAATGAATTCCATGAGAATTGAGCAAATCATTCTTTAGAATAAGCTGCAAATAATGGAAAAATCACAGGTTCAAAAACTCTAGATCAGACCAAAGGATCTAGAGCACAAGCCTCCCTGTCCACTAAAGCAATTTCCATCTCATTGCGAGGTCACTTGTCCCATTGAAAGGGGGTTAGTTGGTAGTGGCTTATAGTTGGAAAAGAGACTCAGAAAAATCAGGCTATTGAGGTCAATCACAGTACTTGTCAGACTTAGGTGTCACCTTTGACAAAATATATTCGTAATAAGATTGGGCATACCTCAAATTCTTCAAATGCTTCATCCAAGCATTTTCAAGATCAAGATAGAAAGTCTACATCAATCCCATTTTTAGCATCACAGTTTGCAGGAAGCAAAAGTAAAAAGCAGAAAAGAAGAAGGAAGAGGTTTGATGCATTTGATGGATGGGAGCAACTCGATATTCGGATAAGTCAAAGTCCTAGGATTTTCAGCATGGCACGTCAGAAAAACAACCTATGGATCTATCTGAAAGTCAGCAGATGCTTTGTATGCACTACATTGATGACATTTGAAGCCATAGGGCATCCTCTGTATTGTATTTCTAACTCTATTCTCTTAGATAGGATTTCATTTATGTCATTAGTTAGTTTCCATTTCTCGCATTTATGTTTTATGTCTTTATATTTCATATGTTAGAATAGTTTTCATATTCCAGTCAATGTTCTATATATTATGATGTATACATGGTGATTTTGCTCTGGAATGGGTATCTATTTGATGTACTTTTGGTTTCTTGGATACAAGATTTTGGATTCTCACATCCCTTCAGTGAAGAAACGTGTCCCCACGTGAAGCCAGTTGTTGACCACACTTTGTCAACAATCCGAGAAAGTAGTGTACAAGGAAGTCAAGAAAAATTTTCAAAGATTAAAGTCATCAGTCAGCATGAATTCATCATTGTAAACCCAATTTCTGCAAGGTCTATTGTAAATGATGCTAGTATGACCATTTAATTATGTAACAACACCTAGGTAAGCCTCTGATTTTGGCAAAGGATTTCATCCTAGGAAGTTTTTTAACCTCCCTGAATTATGTGTGTTTATAAACACGCATAATCGGCAAAGTTTTTCTTCCAGCTATAACCCCAAAGCTAGGGTGGAATTCGTTGACAAGGTCTTAGGTGAGTCCTAGTGTTTATCGAGTCTATTGTAAAAGTGTGTTTAGGAATAATTCTAGTGCATAGCCCCTCATAATTAGAACACCATGGCTAAATTATTTTATTATAAGCACACTTGGTTTCATACTAGATCATATTGTGTCGCAGAATTGGGTAGTATCTTAAAGGTCTATGTCTAAAGGCGTTTTCCCCTTCTAAGGGTTGATATTATGATTATTTTGATATAAAAAAATATTTTAGTGTGTGGTCCCTTGCAATTAGAAACCATGGCTAAAATATTTGATGATAGAAAATTTATTAATCCCCTTTAGAGTCAATTAATTAATTTTTCTAGCTAAATTAAATAAAAATCCTAAGACAAAAAAATAATTAATTTTGAGTCAAAAATAGTTATAAAGAAATTAATCTCCAAGTGGAAAATAATAAAAAATTCGTGGGTCAAATAAAATTCAAATTTTGGAGGTTCTCCACCTAGGAAAAAATGGGTATTTTAAGAAAAATTGAGGCCTTAGACCTTGGTGGTTAAGTCAAAGTCAAATTTTTGAGGAAATTAATCCAAAATATTAATTTTGGATTAATAAAAAATGGTTTTTAAGAGAAATTCGAATTTTTCCTCAAAAATAAAAATTTGATGGTGGAGATTAAAAGAAGATCAAGTTATTTTCGACGGTCTAGATTATTTTGACAAGGATCAAGGATCAAGCCAACAAGCATTTATTTTCCACTGGGAGGGCTTTCTCTATATAAAGAAGCTACCTAGCTTATATTTACACAGATGATCTTTGGGTGAAATAATTTTCTACTGATGTGTTGAGCTTCTGCTCTGCTGGAATTATTTTTCTCATAATAGAAAGACTTTGGGGTTTCAATTCATGGTGTCTTTTATCTGTTGATATGTGGTATGTGCTATTGTATTTGTTTATACTCTATATTGTTCTAAATATTTGAATTGTTATTTCACTTGTCGGTAATAAGAACATTCTATTGGTACACGTTATCTTAGTTGATCTGATTCAGTATATGATCTAACAGTTATTCTTGAGATTAAATAGAGATTTGCAAGTAATCTAGCCCTTAGGCTCCAAGTTCACAGACTGTGGGGTAGGGTTGGCCTTGTTTGAGCCCTAGGCTTTCATTGTGGTGAATTATTTTGCAGAATGGTTTTTGCTAGTAAATTTTTCAAAGTTATTCATCCATAATTATTTCAAAAATTCTCAAAAATTCTATTTGATCCTAGGCTACAAAGGTTTAATTTGCTAATGAGAGCTAATAATTTTATTTTGTAAATATTGTAGATATTTGTAAATTATTTCTAACCTCTGTATTTTAGAATTTAATTTTTACTTTTTATTCTATAGCACTTGGGGTTTTGGGATTTTTAAATTTTTTTTGTATATACTGGAGTTTTGGGAATTCTTTGTATTCATTTTGTAGGTGAATCCTCAAGTTGTTATTTTTTGTAGCATCGGATGTATTCTAGTCACAAAACTTGGTGGAGAGACTAGAATACATGAGATATCCAAAACCCATAAATCATTTCTGGAAATTCCACCTAGAGATGACTTAATTAGATTATTAACCTATTTTTTAATATTTCTTAAGTCTAAACTTGGGAAAATTGGTTGATTAATCAAACTTAATTAAGTCAAGGTGAGAATAGTCTAGAAACTCACAGGATCAACTTCAAGATGATCATGGACCTTGATTAAGTTTTAATCTTGGTCGTTGGTGCTCCAATAGAAGATTATAAGAAGAAGTCGATGGGCACTTGGTGAATACACCAGAGACACTTGGAGAATTCGATTTTCCAGAGTAGCAGCAGTTAGTTGCCGGAGAGTTTGAGCTTCAGTGGGGAAGCAGAGTCAGTGAGGTTGGAGGAAGCTTTCCACATCCAGCAAGTGCATTTGCAAAGAGGTCGAGATTTCTCCAGGAGGTTGTGCAAAGGCAGCACAGAGCCTCAAGAAGGCAGTTTGATTTGTTGGGAAGAAAGACATTTTCAGTTCTAGAGGCCAGGCAGAGATTCCAGAGTGTTGAAGAGACGTTTTCCTAGTCAGCAACAAGCAGGACAACTAGAAAAGCAGTTGCAGCAGGCAACATCAGGTTGACGCAGAGCCTGCGCAGGCCCAATTGAACGACTTGCTTTTCAGAGGCAGTCCAGTGTTGGAATCATCCGGAGTGAGGGTAAATTCCCTCTAGATATTTTTGCCAGTATTTTTCTCTATAGGATTGCCAAATTCAGCATCTAGATTATTGTACTCAGATTTTCTCACTGTTGCATAATAATAAAACCCTCATCTATTGCACTAGTTTTATAAAGTTGGGTTTTTCCGGGGACTTTTGTCCAAAAATAAAGGTGTCATTTTTATGTGTGTGTGTGTGTGCTAGATTTTCTCAGATTCCAATGCTATTTTTCTTCCACAGATTATTTGAGAAAATCATAGTGAGTTATTTGATATTTGTCGTAGCAGACAACAAATAAATTGTTAAATAAATTAACAATTAGAAAGAAAAAAATCCAGTTGCTATGATAGATGAAATTTTCACACAAGACATCAAGGAAATCGATTTTTTTTGTGGAGGATCTAGCCCTAAACACTAGGGTTTGAAAATTTTATCTCATTCAAGTGTGACATCCAACCTTCTTGAGCAATTTCATTGGGGTTTTAAGGAAGATCTAGACCTAGGAAGGCAGATTTAGGCACCCTCCAAGCTTAATGTTTGGCCAAGAAAGGAAGATGTTGGCCCTATAGAGGTAAATTTTGGTGGTTTTGTGGAAACCTTTGTAATTGTAGGGTTTCAAAAAATTTCTGAGGCTTCCAATGCCTAGTCGTTGCCTTTTCTAGCCTTATCATGGCCTCCTTTGCCCTCTTTATTGAGTTGTTGCCCTTGTTTACCCAAGTCGTAGCCCTAGAAGGGCTTTTCCCTTGGACAACAGTGCTTTTCTAGACCTTTTCCCTTAGCAGCAAACCCCTTAGGGCCTTTAACCCTCACGGAAGCCCTTCTAGGCCTTGTTGTGGGCCTCATTAGACCTTCAAACCAATGTTACCAGAGTTGGGATCGGCGATAAATCGGCGAGGAAAAAGAGCGAAGAGTTCTAATCGGATCGGAAAAAAATCGAGAAAAAATCGGTGAATTCAGTAAATAAAAATATAGACATATATTGAATTTAAAAAAAAAAAATATTTTCATTGATATTGAGTAAAGCCATGTCCAAACAATGCATAATATCAATAGATGTCCAACATATCATGAATGAATAAGTATCTCATATATGTTATGAAACCAAACATGATCCAAAGTACTGAGTCCTGACTCCTAACCAGTGACTACATAGAACCAGAAGCATCTGCCTCTAAAACTTTACAAAAAACTGCATACTAATATGAAAAAAATCAAGAACTAAGAGTCTAAGACTCTTAAGAGTGAGAACTAGAAGCGATTCCTCCCACTCCTTCGCTTGTTTGACTCTGAAAGTTCTCTGAGTCATGTAGGCTTAAAAGAGGAGCCTCCTCTAATTGGACCCAATCTGCTGCATTTGTAGTTTGTAGATCTATCTCTTCAAGGTCGATTGGTGAAAGATCCAAAACTATCATTATCATGAGACATTGAAATGTGAATTAAAGTTTGACTATGAACTTTAAAGTTTAAACTTTAAACTTTAAAGGGCAAATCAGATTATGAAACCTTCAAATTCAAGCTCTCGCCTAGTATTTTCTTGTTGCAAAGTCGTAGATTGTAATGGACAAATAGAAGGTCATTTAAGCGTTTTTGTGTCAATCGGTTCCACTTCTTAAACATGCTCCAGTTGCGCTCACAACCTGAAGCACTGCATGCTTGGTTTAAGATTCGAATGGCGAATCTCTTCAAATCTGGTGTATCACTACCAAAGTTTTGCCACCAAAGACCTAGCAAGTGGCAAGGGTTTTTGAGTAGAAGTACTAAATACTAAATACTAAATAGTAAAAACTTTAAAAAACAACAAACTTTAATCAAGCATTTAACATACAAAATAAAGTTTAAACGAATTTAATGAATTGATTAAGCCTTCAAGCCTCAAAGGGTACCTGACAACATCTTAGACCTTTCTCGTATAGCATTGGTATCGGCAAATAATTTAGCTGGAACCCTATAATCTTGTAGTTGGGAAAAGACATGACTTTGAAATTCTAGATTAGGGAAGCACCTTTCCATGCATGTCATAAGTCCTCTTGTAAAGTCCTCATTTACATGCATAATATATTCCAAAACAACTTGTTTTTAAATAACAGTTTCTATATAATTCATATACGTTATACTAGATGTAAAGTCCTCATTTACATGCATAATATATATATGATAGTTATTGTTACCAAAATAGTACGTTTATCTTAACAATTAGGCCAAAATCCATAATTTACATTGAATTTATCATTAACCAGATGTAGAATTTGAAAATTAAGTGCAGAGGAATACCTGGAAATTAGCTTGGAGACGTTTCCCAGATCGCTCCCGTTCCGGTTACCAAAAGGCCAAAACCTCCCAGCTAAGTTGAGCAAATCCTTAGCACTCAGCTCCAAAATATTTCCCAATTGGAGTATTTCGGTCCCCCATGCTCAAAAGCTTCAAGAATAATCGAATCCCGGCTCTGATTCAAATCTCCTATTCTCCTTTCAGTCTTCCTCTTCCCAGAAAATCCTCTCTTCTGCCTCTGCGTGCTTGGAATAAGTATCCTTCCTGGGCAGTCACCGCTTTCTTCCACCACCCTCACATTTTATTAGGCAAATTTAACTTTACATGTAAAGTGAGGTGAGGATATGAATATAAATCTTAAAATATTTTTATCTTGTATTAAAGTTTATAATATTATTATCTTTTATAAAAACTTAATTATAATAACAAATTCAATAGTTATCAAATACCTAATTTAAAAAAAAAATAACTTATATAAATATATATTTATATACATATATATTTAACAATAATTAACTTATAACTTTAAACTCTATAATGATCAATATTTATTTTAGAATGATTCGAATTATAAATTTTATTTGACACCTTATAAGTACGAAATGTTTCATATGTATCTTTTGAATGTCGGATTTTAGGTAATATCTCTCTTCTCGATAATTTAGGTGTTTTAGTCCCTTTTCATTCATTTAAACTTTTTTCCTAATTATTTAATAAGTATACTAGTGCAAGACATGCGATGTGTACATAGGTAGCTATCATATTCATACATCGTATGCATGCTAATACTCTTTTGCTTATAGATTGAAATGGGTCATTACATACTTCCTTCCGAAAACTTTGTCCCGAAATTAGAGTTTATATAATATATCAGTAATTGCTTTAGTGATTAGTGTGATCATGTAAGGATTGCATTTCAAGATTGAATTCTTGTTTGAACATTTAAAGTTTTATAAACTTAATAATAATCATTCCTTGCCCTAACAAGGCTCCCAAGCTATTCTAGAATCATCCTATCCTTCCTAATCTCTTCGGCCCCCTTCCTATCCGTCCTCTACTGGAGTATGCCATGGTGCCAACTATACTGATCTAACCATTCATAGGCTCTTAATGGTGTCAGCATCGACTATATCAACCTGATTGCCCAGTAGGCATCTGGCAGCCATCATCACACGTCTAGGGGAACGTGACTCACACAATCCTCCCATGACTCCAGGTTTTTGTTTGTATTTGCGGAATGCTCCTGCATCATTAAAAGGGTTCTAAATTCCCATGACGTCGTGTATCGGATCTCTTCATAAGGTCCCACGATACGGTGGCGATGAAACCTGCTAGTGCCATGCCAACGAACAATAAACGAAGACAAGCCCTGACTCACCTCATTTAGAATATATGTGGCACCTATTGAACTCGCCATTTAAATAGCGTATGTTCATTATACGGTTGGTTAAGATGATTGGTCTTCATCTAACCTACCCACGTATCTTAACCGGTTTGGTGCCAACAATATGTTGATTGGGAACATGAGTTCGTATTGCACAGTTTTGAATTTAGCTGTCAAGCACGATTGATTTACACAGGTTTATGTTATAGTTGTTGCAAGTCCAGATTCATATCCTCTCTCTCCGATGCAAAAGCTTCTAAACGGATTTCAATGGCAGCCCTCGACCATAGGATCTTTAGAATCCGTCCACCCTTAGGCCGACATAACATCAATCTGATAGGTCATACTCGACTAACCAGAAAGGAGGAACACATAGCATGTCACAGGATCGAAATACCGAGGGTGTCGAGTCACATTGTACCATAATTGAATACAAGAAATCCTACGGATATATACAAGGCAGTTGCGTTAATTCTAATTGAGACGTCAAAGAAAATATCGACAATTTCGCATATGGTCCTCCTCTTTGATAAAAATTCCACTGTAAAATAGTAACGGAAAAGAAAATACAGAGAAGGAAATGTAGCCATATACGTTAAGAAATCCGTGTAGTTTTCCAAGTGAAATTTGTGAAATCACCACATAATTGAAATTCATAAGTTAGAAACAGAAACAATCGGGGCTAGTTAATATGCAGAAACCTGAAAACGAGATTTAATGGGCCTGTAAGGTCTCGCAGGGTTCTAACCTGCTCTGATACCAGATGTAAAGTCCTCATTTACATGCATTATATACATATACTTCCCAATTGGAGTATTTCGGTACCCCATGCCCAAAAGCTTCAAGAATAATCGAATCCCAGCTCTAATTCAGATCTCCTATTCTCCTTCCAATCTTCCTCTTCCCAGAAAATCCTCTCTTCTGCCTCTGCGTGCTTGGAATAAGTATCTTTCCTAGGCGGTCACCGCCTTCTTCCATCACCCTCCTCAAATTTTATTAGGCAGATTTAACTTTACGTGTAAAGTGAGCTGAGGATATGAATATAAATCTTAAAATATTTTTATCTTTTATAAAATTTTATAATATTTTTATCTTTTATAAAAATTTAATTATAATAACAAATTCAATAGTTATCAAATATTTAATTTAAAAAATATGACTTATATAAATACATATTTATATACATATTTATTTAACAATAATTAACTTATAACTTTAAATTCTATAACGTTCAATATTTATTTTAGAATGAGTGGAATTATAAATTTTATTTAACACCTTATAAGTACGAAGTGTTTCATATGTATCTTTTGAATGTCGAATTTTAGGTAATATCTCTTTTCTCGATACTTTAGGTGTTTTAGTCCCTTTTCATTCATTTAAACTTTTTTCCTAATTATTTAATAAGTATACTAGTGCAAGACATGCGACATGTGCATATGTAGCTATCATATGCATACATTGTATGCATGCTAATACTCTTTTTCTTATAGATTGAAATGGGTCGTTACACCTCTGCCAACCTCCCCATCCTCATTAAATTTGCTCTTAGCATAAAAATATTGTGGGTTTAAGAAGTACCCAACAACATGTAAGGGGAGATGCAATTGCCAATCCAAATGTGCATCAATAATGTGCCAAAGAGGCATATACTTTGCCTCCTCATCCCCATATCTTCTTTTGATGGCCTCCTTCGCGAGATCCATCACCTCATAAATGTAACCCATAGCGGGTTTGTCACCATCAACCATCATGAAAGTTCAAGCTTTCAAATTTAAAGAAATATGAAACATTAAAAATAAAAAGAAACTTGAAATGAAATTTTAAAAATGAAAAAATTAAAGGACTTGAAGTACCTGAGAACTCTAACAAGGGACTCCATCACAACAATATGTAGGAATTTACAGGGTAAGTTCCTCAGACAGAACACCAAAGGACACCGCTCACAAACAGATCACAGATCAATACACCAATATTCTTGATGTGGTTAAAACCCTCAAAGAGGAAAACAGTCCACAGCCGAGCCAACGCGGCCACTTCAAGCAATTTATTAATAAAAGAATGAAAATTTACATAAGCTTCTCTCATGAACAGTTAACCTACAAATGACCCTCCATGCTCTTTAAATAGAGATCATGAACCAATCATATGTTAAGCCACGGATCAAGTGTCAGTAATACCGAGGAGAGAATGAACCGTCGGATCACTTCATGTCTAGAACATATCGTGACCGTCAGATTGTAAGTTACAAAAGTACATAGCAAAGAAACACACTTTACCTAACTCTACACTAGACCAAGTTATACTTAACCAATGTTACTTAGGAGCGGGAGCGAAAGCGGGGAGCGGGAGCGAAAACGGGAGCAGGAGAGACATTTTTAGAAGCTCCCAGTTTGGGAGCGAATCCCGGAGCGTTTTTTATATAATATATATATTTTTTATATTTTGATACATATATGTCAACAAAAACATGTAGAATAATGAATTAGATATAAAAAACAAAAAAAAACATAGATTGAACCATATAACAACAATCATCTAGAAGTTATAATCTTCATCAACCACGTCCACAAGTTAGTAACATAGTAACATACAACATATTGAGTCTCATGATTCATCAATCTTAAAGTTTCAAGCTTTCAAAATTCAATATATAACATTTATCATCATTGATCACCAAAGTTGTACATGTAAGCTAAGTGTAACCATTACAACAAATAATATCTAACATGAAATGAAATGTTATAAAATGAAATGAAATGAAACAACTTTCAACTTTCATGAAGCATCATATTCATAATTCATTACTAATGAGTTATAATTGCCAACTTCAAACTTAAATTGTCATATATTGTTTAAAAAATATCATAATAAATATGAAAGAGTCAATAGTTATAAAAGCTACTAGAAACTAGAAAAGAGAAGTAAATCTATTATCTATTTCTTATCCTTGGGCCTCTTGCCACCATGAGAAATGTCTAATTTTTTAGTCTTGTTGGAAAATCAGGATCTTTGTCATTAATATCACCCTCTAAGCATTAATATCCAGAGGTATCTTTGTCATTACCTCTGTTACTGTATAGGGATCTTTGTCATTAATATCACCCTCTAAGCATTAACATAAGATAGAAAAAGCATAGCATGTCAAGTCAAGATTTTGTTTGAGTGATGCGTACATTTTTAGGAGGGTCATGATAGAGGAGTTCGACAACCAATGTCACTAACATCAAGGTACATAGAGGGATTGGTGCTCTTGATTAAATACGAGTTCTATACCTTAATACATGACAAAATTCAATGGAAACATTGCAATCCCCCAATCATGAAATCCTGAAAAACTGATAATTCTGCTGGATTTTGAATGAAATCTAAAATTCTACTTTCTCCATATGAAATCCAATGAGGCCGAAACCACTCTCAAACATCCTGAGTCATTTCATGGTAATGTTAAAAATTTAAGTAAAAGGAAAAAGTGACATTTTCCTTAATCTTCATTTTCATCCTTTTACTTTAAGAATTTAACATTACCATGAATAGCATATCAATACTAGGGCCTAGACTTGATCATTAAGCTGCCCCACTCAAAATTTATTAGTTTCTTTCAAAAAAAATGCATTTCGAACATTACTACAAAAAAAAATTGCAAAAAAAGCAAAATGCTCCCGAAAAGGCAGGGAGCGAAAAAATTTCTAGGGAGCACGCTCCCGAGTCGCTCCCACGCGGAGCGCGGATTGGGAGCGGGATCGGGGGGGGGAGCGCTCCCCCGCAACATAGTACTTAACTATTTCCTATGTGTTCGAATATCCTAAGATCCCCCCTTCAATGCCTTCAACGGCCTTGGAATGTTTAGATGCCATCGACTCAGGTCCCAAGAACATGCTCTTCAGATTTATCTTTTGCTCAACCACAAATTGCAAAGATATGAAATTTGTTGCAAATCTAGTCACTGCAGGTCGAACAATTTCCTTACTTTCAGTGTATTTTCTCATGGTGTTTAGGACAATAGTGTGGTTGCATAGGTATTTGGTTATGGATTTTGCCTTCTCCACAACCTCGTGTATCCAATGAAGCTTACGAATGTCCGCAAGCATTAAATCTATGCAATGGGCAACACAAAAGGTCCAAAAAATAGTGGGGTGCCTAATCTCAAAAAGTCTACCAGCAGCCATATAATTAGTTGCATTGTCGGTGACAATTTGTACATGTTCTTCTCTCATGTAATGTTCCATTTTTTGGTGTTCCTTATGACATGGTTAGGATGGACTTTCAGAGTTGGGGGCAGAAAGGTCACAGGGGCAAGTTGATGTCATCAGTGGGCCCAGGGGCTTTTGGAGGGGCTTTGAGGAGTTTCTATGAGGTCCAATGGCATTTTCTTGGTATATTCCATCATCCGCACAGTTTTCCTTTCGATCCGGCGCATTTCGACAACTTTCAGAAAACAGAGTTATTATTGGGCCTGACTCAATTAATTACGCTTAAGGTGGCATTTTGAGAGGAATAATTGACAAAACACCTTGTGTAATAGCTCGTTGGAACCAGGACAAGAGGGGACAAGAAGATTGACATGATGGGATGGTTAGATGTGAGTTTCAGTGACTTGAGGAGACATGGTGGCAAATTTACCCTTTTCCTGCATTAGAAAGAATATTTTAATTAAAATAAATGAGGTAAAAGTGCTCCATGATTAAAATAATAATAAAATAGGAGGTACTAGAGGGGTCCATCAAATCTATAAAAGAGGAGGAGGCCATTGGAGGACATCTTGGATTTGACATTTCTTCTTGTATGAGAGGTTGAGAATTGGGTTCTCTACTTCATTGGTAGCCCTAGGACGGAAACCCTCGGGTATGTTGTGGAGTGTTGGACGAAAGCCCAACTCTGTTTGAGGAGACTTCATCTAGGAGCTTGATAAAGCTTCAAGGATATGGGAATGAGGATCATTCAGGTCCTCAATTGGTGCTTCATCGTCTTTCAGTGGATTCGGTGGCAGTTTGTAATACCCCCAATTAAATTAATTTTGCTAAGATGAATTTCAATTAGGGGTTGGGAAATATTTTGGCATGTAAACTTAGGAAAAGTGGGTGGAGGAAGTCCCCACTTAATTTTTGGAGAGATGGAGGCCACCAACATTAAAGAAAATGAAAGATTAAATTGATAGTGGAAGATGGGGCCCACAAAAGTATGCACAAAGGAAGAAGGAATTCGAATTCCTTGAGGCAAATCGAATTGGTGGAGGGACCCACAAGGAATGCATGGCCAACAATTATAAAAGGAAGGAATGAGGAAGCAATAGGGGTATTTTGTCTATTTGAAAATCAAATTTGCCTTAGCTATTCAACTGAGCAAATATTGTGTTGTTTAGCACACGAGTGTCTCCGAGTGGAGATCTCCACCCTTGCTTTGGTGGACTTCGAGTGCTAGCCCTAGGAGGGAGTTTTACCTCATCCCAAGTCATACCCACAACAGTGAGTTGAGTTACAACAACAGTAGTCGAGTTACAGCAGCAGGGGGAGTAACAGCAAGGACGCCAAGTTACAGCCACAGGGAAAGGAGCAGCAGGCGGGTCGAGTTACAACAGCAAGAGGGCCGACTTATAGCATCAAGGAGGCTGAGTTCCAGCAACAGGGCAAAAAAGGGAGAGTAACAGCAGCGTAGAGCAGGGAAAGTAACAGCAGCGCAGGGACAGCATAAACATTGGATAGAGATTTGTTGGGGTAACATTAATCCAGGGATTTTGGAGTTGGGGTGTTGGGAGATCATTTATAGGGTCATTTAAGGAGGATTGTTGGAGTTGGGAGTGCAGATATTGACAGGATCAATCACAGCAACATAATATGTATTTGGAGGAGAGCCAAGTTGTGAAGGGTCAATTTTTGAAGGTTGGAACCAAGGGAAACCCCTTCTGGGTTTTTCTAGTTTTGGGCAAGGATCAAATCCCAAATTCCTAGAATTTTTTGGGCACTCTAGAGTAGGAAAATCATGGGGCGAAGTCAAGCAGCAGTGTAGCTTTGGAGCAGCAACGCAGTTTTCTAGAGCAACGGGTTATTGCAGTTGTTGGGATTTCTTGTACTCATCACCTGGTGCTTGTAGCTTGCCTTGTGCAAGCCCAGGTGCACTTTCTCCAACTCATTGTACCACAACAGACATTATCAATAAAAGTTGGCCATTTGGGGATTTGCAGAAATTTTTGGTTCATGTGTATTTGTTTCTGAAAATTTCTATGTTGCTATATTTGCATGTCTTGTTATCATTGTAAAATTTCCATTAGGAACATTACACAGTTGTTGTTGGAGGGAGAGTGCAACAGTTGTGGAGTTTTGAGAGATTATGATCAACATATCAGTAGAATATTTGGAGGTCCACTCAGTGATCATCTCTCCTATTGTCTCACATATTTCCAGTTGTACTCTGCATGCTATATTATAATACATGAAGTTGGGTCATTTCTTATGTTGCATTTTCTGATGTTATTTGAGTCTCTGGATTTACTTCTATAAATTGTCAATGTATTTGTCATGCTTGTATAATTTCTTAGTTGCTATTTACTGGTGCATTTTTGGGCAATTTCGTGGGTTTTTGGCAAAAATGTCAACATAAAATTTTATAGAGAAAATTCTCAGGAAAATACCACAAAATTTCCTGAAAGGGACATTACAGTGGTATCAGAGCTAGTTTTCCTGCCATCCTGAGGGTTTATTCCAAAATGAAGATTTGTGGGTTGTTTTCAAAGATGTTGAAGAAAATGTAATGTCCCCATTTTTATCTTTCTCCATAGCTAAGTTGCACGAAACACCGAAACGTTTCGGAGTTTCCGAAACGGGTACGTTTAGAAACGTCACCTCCCAAAAATGGAAACGTGGGCCGAAACGTTAGCGGAAACGTCATATATGTAAATCTAAATATATATATAAAGAAATAAGTGAATAACACATTATCTTGCTAGAAAAAAGGGAATAACACCCATATATGACAATTTAAAAGGATAAAGAAGTCTATATTAACTATAATATATGATTACATGATGGTCGAGTTTCCGCCGAGTTTCTGCCAAGTTTCGGAGTTTCGGGTACGGGTACGGCCCGAAACGCTGGGTTCTTTGAAGTTTCGTGCAACATAGCTCCATAGTACAGCCAGGGTGGATTTCCAGGGCAGGGGATGGCCAGGTCAGTGGAGCAGGTTTATGTCATTAGGGTCCCGATGGAGTTTTGAAAAGCTTTTATGGGGTCCAATGGCATTTGCTTGGCACATTCATCATCATGAGCAGTTTTGCACATCTTATTTTTGGTTCCATGACTTTCTGATAATTCCCGCAAACGGGGTTATTAATGGGCATAACTTAATTAATTACGCTCAAGGTGGAATTCTGAGAGGAATATTTGATAGAAAACCTTAGTGTAATAGCTCGTTGGAACCGGAATGAGAAGATCTACAGGATGGGATGCTGAAAAGTGATTTCTGGTGGCCGGAGAGAGCATGGTGGGCGATTTACCATTTTCCTTGATTAAAAATGACTTTAATTAATCATTTAATTAAGGACAAATAATTAATTGGAGTAAATGGGCCAAAAGAGACTTAAGTGAAATAAAATAAAATTAAAAGGTCACTTAAGATAAAGTCAATGGAGGGGCTTCTAGAATAATAATAAAATAAGATGCTTCTAGAGGCTTGGAGATCTATCCATCAGATTCATGAAAGAGGAGGAAGAGGTCATTTGGACACATATTGGATTTGATATTGTTTCTCTACTCCATTGGTAGCTCCAGGACGGAAACCCTCAGGCGATTCAATGAGATTGGGCGAGTACCCATCTCCCCTTGTCAAATTCATCCAGAATTCACAAGAGAACTCGGAAGTACAATTCAGTTCAGTTTGGAGGGCCAGCATGTTGAAGTTTCTAAGTTTACTTAGTTAGAAACCCTCCATGCACTTTATCTGATTTATTCCTACCTACTTGTTATTTTACTTAACAAGTTATTTACAATGTAAATACTGAAAATAAACACTAATGCATGTTCAACATATTACAGATCAGCAACTAAAAGAAACAGAAACAAACACACCATATGACACCATTATTTTTGGACTAATGTCGCCAGAAAAACCCAATGCGGGAAAACCGATGCAGCTATCTGAGGGTTTTCTTATTAAGCGATATCAGAGTACAATCTAGGTGCCAAAACTAGCCTACCCAACAGAGAATTTCCTTGCAGTAATACGTCTCAGTTTCTGACAAATCTCCTGGATGAAACCCCGAATAATCCTTGCGGCGCTACTCAGCACAAATCTGCCCCAAAAACCCTAGCGTCAGCCTCTCTCTGCACTGTGTCAGCCCCACTCTGCCCAGCGCTGGCACTGCGTCACCCCGGATGGGTTTGCGTCAGCGCTGGGAGGCCTTGCGTCAGCCCTCCAGCCCTCTGCATCAGCAACGCTAGCTTCTCTGAGGCTCTGCGCAGCTCCCGACTGCCTCTGCGTGGCCCTGCGTCACTCTCTCTGCTTACTTTGCTGCTCTCCCGGCACTATCTCTGCCTCTCTGTACTCAATGCACCTCAGCTACCCTCCAATCACTGATTCTATCTCTCTTAGCAAACCCCGCTCTAGAGAATAGAATGACTGATCACTCTGGTGTGTTCTCCAAGTGACCCTCAAGCCTCCTCTTATACGTTTCCCGTTGACATATCAACGGCCCGGATTAAGTCCCTAATCAACGGCTAAGATTAGATCTAGCTTGATCAATGTCTTTTGGACCATTCTAACACAGATTCATATTAATACACATTAATATTTTATTCTCCCTAAGTTTAGACTTAGGGACTCCATTAAAAATATTAATTATTTTAATATCTCCTGAACTGTTTAGAATCTGCCCAAACCCTTTCTGGGTATTGGAGATCTCATGTGCCCCAGCCTCTCCACCAAATTTCGGGGCTAGAGCACATCCGATGCTACCCCAAATCAACACAGCATAGCGTGCAGCAAATTATCTTGGAGGCCAGCTTTTTATCTCAGCTCCTTTGGTTGTATGTGCATGTAACCCCAGTTTATACATTATGAATAAGGCGGAGATTATTTCTGCTCATTATTGTTATTTACAGTTCTATGGTGTTGAATTTTACATGGCAATCTTCTGTTTATGAATGAAAGTTCTATTTGAAGAATTTTTGAGTTAGAATTTCAAGAAAACCCCAAACTGTTCCATTGGGACATTACAGAAAAGCATAGTTGTCGAACGATACAAGTTTTTATTCAGCAGTCGAGTTAAAGTTGTCCGAATAAGAGCGCAGGACTAAATCCAATAACCTGATCTTAATATCCTATCAAGGCCCATCGTTGTCTCAAAAGCAGAAGTTCTGATCATTAGGTGATCAGCTAATTGGTCGCTAAGATCAGACCCAGAATTGTTCCGTCTGGGCCAAGTGTATTGCCAAATAGCTGAGTTGTAGCCTACAATGCAGAAGAGCAACGAATATTCCAAAACTGAAGGACGAATTGCCTTGAGTCAAGGTCAACTGGGTGACCAAATTTCACCGAGAACGCGAGGATCATCATTTCCAAAGCCAGATAGGTTGATTATTGAAGAGTTATCGTTATTGATATACGATTGCAACCCAGGCCAAATATTAAAGGAATCCATTTGCTAAATAGTCGTCAAGATCCATTGGTTCACAAAATTCAAATTACAGCATGGTGGTTGCTTATGCACATAGGGAGGGGTCCCTAGTCTAATTACATGGGTCACTTGTGCGCAAAAGAGATGATACGAGCATTGTGTGGCGTTGTTCAAAGATACTCTCAAATCGTAAAGGAAGAAGTAGGTGCCTCAGCGTGGAGATTTTTTCAAGGAGAACGATTGAGGTGTTTAAGCAGAGAATGGCCCAATCAACTCGTTAATCGATAAAAATGTGTGCAGGGAGTCAGTGACAAAGTTGCGCGTGACTCCATAAACGCCAGTCATCTCACATACGACAACACTCTGCTTTCGCTGCCAGCCACTGACCAAATCACGTTGATTACTTGACGAAGCTTGCGCTCTAAATTGCCAACGAGTCGAATTCTAATTAACACTTGGGGTAGTATACGTCTCTCTAGCCTGAGTATTGTTGGAGCGGGATTGATCCAAATTGCATGATGCTCTCTGGCGTGTAGCATGCAATCATTCGTGGCCGCTAGCATACAAGAGAAATCGCACGGAGTTATACGCAGGAGTCAATCAACATTATGAGCGAAGGGACACGAAGATAGTTTGGACAACACATGAAGTAGCTGGTGATTGTTTGTGTATGAGAAAGAAATTGAATTGCATCAGTAAAGAGGGTCGCATCAAAGACCGCCTAACCAATGTTGATTTTTAATGTACCTTGGACAAGTGTTTTCCCATGGGTTAGTCTCTACCTAGGGAAAAGTATTCAAAATAATTATTTTCCTAAGTGTGACTTTATAAAGTGAAAGTGACTTTATAAGTGGTAAAGTCAATGTTAAATTATAAAGTGAAAAGTGTCTTTAGACATAAAGTACAATGTGAATTCTTTATTTAATGGGTGATTTAAAAAATAGAAAGTGAGAATTAAACGCACATTTATTGTCATCCCTTGATCTAAATGAATATGAGCCATTAGATCTTGGGGTTGCTCAAAAGTCATTTAGGGAAACAAAAGGAGGAAAAGAAAAGATAAATTGCATTCATTCTTCATGAGCAGATTGGAGAAAGGAGGCTAAGAGCGAGAGAAATGTTCTGAAGGAGAAATTTGTTGTAGCAAGCTAAAGGAGTGATTTCTGGGGAAAGTTGGGCACAGAAATCAAGGCATAAAAGACAACATAAGGTACAGTATGAACAACATTTAATGTTGTGAGCTGCACGTCGTTCGAGAGAAGTTTTTGAGAAAAAAATGAAAAATCCGTACAATCCATACGGATTCTGTATAGTACAATCTGTATTTGTATAGTACATATTTTTAGCTTCAAGTGGGCATGGAAATCGAGGCAAAGTGGGCACAGTTTTCAATAAATTTTGCGTTGAAGAGATAAGTTGTATTTTGTTGTTTTGTTTTGTCTGCAAATGTATTTTTCCTGAACTTGAAAGATAAATAAATTTGAAGAGCTCTCTAACAGGTTTTCCTCAGAGAAGATTGAAGGAGTTTTGCTTGGGTCTAAGTTGACCAAAAATCTGTGTGTATTTTTATGTGTGTTGTTGGTTTGTTTATGTCCATATTTATTTTCAGCATGTGTTACAGTCCCATGTGTTTTAATCTAAAAATTTCATTTCCATAATTCTATATGTTGAATGTATGTTTATGGGAAAGGGCATTTAACTAAATGGGAGTGATAAGATGAAATTAAAACCGGGTTGGGATCGCAGGAAACTTTTTAGTCATCAAATTCAACAACCAGGATCGTGCTTATCACTAGCAGAAAGTCGAGGGTTCCAAAATGTTTGTCCAACAAAGTGCGGAGAGTGTTGTAGATGCTGCAAGCTGATGTGTGCACTTGTTATCAGTCCGGGCAGAGTTATGAGGACTGATTATAGAGTGTTGACCATTCATGCCAGTAATTGTGTTGATGGCAATGTATGTTGATGTAAAAAATTATTGTAAGAATCTTATTGCTTAGAACTTCTTGTGTTGATGAACTAAGTACTGCAGGGCATTCATTAGTGGGGGGCTTCAGTATCCAACCTTGTTCCGTGGTGGCTCAGTCCCAACAATAACTTGTCTGCAAGGCAGAGTTGCTTCAGATTTCACATCTAGTCTCTTTTGATGATAGAGTAGACTGCTGATATTTTCAGTGGGCAGAGTCATAACTTTTGCCTATGAAGGATAGACAATTCTCTGGTGCTAAAATTTCTTATTACAGGAGTGCTAGAGTTCTAATACTGTAGCAGTGGACACCAACTTGGAGATATCAGTCTCTAAGGCATTAATTCCTGAGCTGCGTGGAGCATAGAACCCCTGAAAGGACTGTTGAAACAAATATATATATGTTGGAGCCTTAATACTGCCAAAATCCGCAGTCTAAATGTGCACAGTGGACTAACCAGCTCGTTCTCCCATTCCAGGTTATGCTGTGTATTTATTTATAAGTTTACCTCTGCTATTTCTATTTGTAATGTGCTGAATGTAAAAGAAATCCATGCTCCATAATTGTAAATTGATGTTGCATAGAAGAGGTACATTTTATGCTCAGTTTGTGTTTATAAGGTTGTGAATCACATTTTGAGACATTAGTCTACAGAAAAAATAAGACTATCAGCATAAACCTGCAGCAGTTTGTCATGAAACTGTTTGCTAAAACTCTCCACTAAGAAATTCAACAAACAATGGCCTCATTATCACAAATATTCTTGTCATCATAGAGCCAAAACATGGATCAAACCTTTATAAACTCCCTTAATAAACTAGCAGCAACAGACATGAGACCCTTCTCAAAGGGGGTCTATGCCATTCTTCAGAAAGAACAACCAAAGGATGTGTAGAAGGGGCAGGAAATAGGGCACAAAATATATGCACTTGGGACAAACTTGAAGCACATGAGGGTCACATGGAAAGTGCTTTTCAAACTAGATGAACTAGATGCACTCATTTCCGAAGTGAACCAGTTAGAAAGGAAGAAACTCATTTGGGCTCTAAGACTAGCTATGTTTGCTCTCATACAACCCAAGTTCTTGGAGGAACCTTGTGAAGGGGTTAGACTTCCAGTTGCATCTTGTCTCAGTCACATTATGAGAGTGACCGCACCTATAACTCCTTACAATGATGATGTTATGAGGAGAGTCTTCAAGCTGATGTTAGAAACTTTTCGAGATTTGGATAACAGTGAGGGTCTTACATTTGGGAAGAAGCTTCAGGTTCTAAAAATTATGGCCATGACTAGGACTTAAGAAGTCATGTTTGATCTTGAGTGTGATGATCTTATTTTACAGATGTTCCGATGCTTCTTCAGCATTAGGAAACATCATCCTAACACAGTCATAGCACACATGCAATCCATCTTGTCGTCATGTATGAGAGGTCGTGATACAATTTGCCGGGAGTTGCAGTCTCAATTGTTGTCTGTTTGGAGGAGAGAACAGTTGTTCTCACCTACTGCTTATGAACTAGCCGAGAGGTTGGTTGAGTAGAACATTGGGTTGTTCAGGAGACAGTTGACCAGAGAGGAGTTGCTCAGGTTTGGGGGATCATGCAACATGAATGAGTTGAGGAGGAAGGGATGACAGAGGTAGAGCAAGTGGAGATTCCTTCTAACCTTCAGGGCGAGGATTGTTCTTTGGATGAGTCCATGAGTTCGTATGAGGATGCCTCCGAGGAGCATAAGTCACGTAGAGTCGTTGACAGCAGGCCAGGTTTATATGATGAGCAGGCAGTGGACCCTATAGGAGACATTTAGAATGATAAGTCACCAGTGGTGACTCAAAATGAGCAGCATATGGTGGAGCATGAGTCAGCTGAGGAGGAGGAGGATGGGCATAGTATGCATGATGAGCCTTTTGGGGCAAGCCAGTTGGAGGTTCATATTGAGCCTATGATGGAGGAGGTTGAGCAGCCACCCTTGGGGTCATCCATTGATGAGGAGCAAATAGATGTATAGATAGCTAGTAGGGTGGCAGTATTTGCAGACACTTGTCCTCAAGAGGTGTTGGAGGCTGACAAGATAATTTTGCAGGTGACGAATAGACAAAGGAGTATGGAGCTTTCAAACAAATGAGAGAGGATCTTCTAGAGATGGTGGTGCACCCATCTTTGGGCCTACCCATTGATACGGTGCCGGTAGGTGCAGTGGCAGCCAGCAAAGCTACATTGTTTCCAGGCAGCAACCCTCTCTAGGAGTACATAGACAGGGCATGCAACACAGTTTGGCAACTCATACCCATTGTAGGGAGAGAGGTAGGGTTCTCCTAGTGGATATTGTCGATTGACCATGTAGAGCAACATGAGTTGAATGGGGACCATCATCAACATAGTAGACTTGTTCCTTACACTGGAGTCCATGCCTTAGATTGGCGGGAGATCATGAGTTGGTATCCTTTTGATGGAGTATCAACCTTAGTCCGAGACACAGTATAGCAGTGGCACTTAGATGAGGGGGTTACTACATGTTTCAATGAGCAGTGGGATGTGGACCGACAGCTCGTCAATATTTCAGCAACACTAGCCCAACATCAGCAAAGTGGGGTTGACCTCGGCCTATGCCATAGGCGGGACTGGAGAGAGTTGATGAGTTGGTATTCACTTTATGGAGCAGCAGCTATAGTTGGAGACGGAGCACAGACTGAGCCATGGGACTTGGACAATGATTGGCCATGGTGGCATTGGGATCCTGGAGGATTGGTTGATGACAGGTACAGTCAGAGATCAGTTTGGGATCCGGGTATTGAGGGGTCCATTCATGATGGGTCGACACATAGGCAGAGCATAACCTAGTGGTTTGTATGGGATCCAGGCATTAGGTCTCAGTTGCATTGGGCCATCAGAATGGTCCACAGGTTTGGATTGCTTGAGGGAAAACAATCTTGGGGCAGGAGGATTTGTACTGTTCCTTTTTCTATGGTTCCTTATGACATGGTTAGGATGGACTTCGAGAGTTGGGGGCAGACAGGTCACAGAGGCAGGTTGATGTCATCAGCGGGCCCAAGGGTTTTTGGAGGGGCTTTGAGGAGTTTCTATGAGGTCCAATGGCATTCGTTTGGCATATTTCATCATCCACACAGTTTACCTTCCGTTCCGACGCATTCCGACAACTTTCAAAAAACAGAGTTATTATTGGGCCTCACTCGATTAATTACGCTTAAGGTGGCATTCCAAGAGGAATACTTGACAAAACACCTTAGTGTAATAGCTCGTTGGAACAAGAACGAGAAGATCTACATGATGGGATAGTTAGATGTGAGTTTCAGTGACCTGAGGAACATGGTGGCTAATTTACCCTTTTCCCGCATTAAAAAGAATATTTTAATTAAAATAAAAGAGGTAAAAGTGCTCCATGATTAAAATAATAATAAAATAGAAGGTTCTAGAGGGGTCCATCAGATCTATAAAAGAGGAGGAGGGGGCCATTGGAGGACATCTTGGATTTGACATTTCTTCTTGTATGAGAGGTTGAGAACTCGATTCTCTACTTCATTGGTAGCCCCAAGACGGAAACCCTCGGGTATGTTGTGGAGTGTTGGACGAAAACCCAACTCTCTTTGAAGAGACCTCATCCAGGAGTTTCATAGAGCTTCAAGGATATTGGAGTGAGGATCATTCAGGTCCTGAATAGGTGCTTCATCACCTTTCAGTGGATTTGGTAGCAGCTGTTGTTGGAGGGAGAGTGCAGCAGTTGTGGAGTTTTGAGAAATCAGGATCAGCGTATCAGCTAGAATATTGGAGCTCCACTCAGCTATCATCTCTCCTATTGTCTCACATATTTCCAGTTGTACTCTGCCTGTTATATTATGATAAATGAAGTTGGGTCATTTCTTATGCTGCATTTTCTAATGTTATTTGAATCTCTGGGTTTACTTCTGTAAATTGTCAATGTATTTGCCATGCTTGTATAATTTTTCAGTTGCTATTTACTGGTGCATTTTGGGGCAATTTCATGGGGTTGTGGCGAAAATGTTGACATAAATTTTTATAGAGAAAATTCTCAAGAAAATGCCACAAAATTCTCGAAAGGGACATTACATCCCACTTCTTGAACGATTTCCTCCATCATTTCACAAATAAGTTGGGCAACCTTAACCTTGTTTGAGGCATCCACTGATTTGAGAAACATTGTTCCTGATGGACAAGATACAAGGGAATTTATTGAAGTTCTATTCCTCTAATCTATCCATCCATCACTCATGATGGTGCGCCCTGTTTCTACCCAGATGAACAAAACTAAGAGAGCACAAGCATGACATCTTTAACACTCTCTAACAAAAAATCTATCCTAAGGCTCTCTGATGAAGGGACTTTGAACCCTGGACCTGCAACAGCAACTACATCAATCATAGCTTGCCAATAAGGACTTCTGGCACAGTGGAAAGGTATGTCAGAATAGTACCAAAAGTTAGCAATGGCCTTCATTGCTTGATTATGGATATTTTTTTTCCAACCAGTGGCATCCAAGGTAGGTTGGGAACCCGGTGTTGTGGGGGGAGCAAAAAAGGTGTTTATGTGTCCACCACCAATGTTGAATGCAAGAGGATTCATTCGGCCTTGAGTTTGACTTGGACTTGGAGGCATGTGTGGGAAACTTGGGAACGACATTGAGGATTCAACAGAAGGAAATGACAAGGGGGTAGTGGAAGAAAAATCATCAACTCCAGGAGTTCCTATTTCTTTTTTCTGCTTTGCTTTGTTGGCATTATGCTGACTCAACATATCAATGGCCAAGGTTGCTTGGTGTTTGACATTTTCGTCAACCTTGTTGTAGAGACCTATATCAAGGTCGAGTATCTGTGCAAGGTGGTATTTGAATCTATAAATGCCTCCACTACATGTCACGTTGCAAAATTTACAAAGGAGCTCGGGGTCTCCGAGAATCTTGTCACAATAAGCCCAAGCAAAGTCCTCCTCCCTCGGCATTGTTGTTGTTTTGGACTTGTGTTTAAATTGTGGCTTCTATTAAGATTTCGAGTCATGCCTTCTGTTTAATTTGGCTCCTATAAAAGACAATAAATAATTTAAAATTGGTTGTATTCTCAAGCAATTCAATAAATTCTAGTCAGAGAGCTACAACTTTATTATGTTGTGTTGTGTTGTGTGGTATTCTTGTGTTGTGTTGTGTGGTATCACTGATCATTGTAGAATCACATAGCCTTTTTCACATGTCAATTTTCTTCCTATCCCCAATCACACAATCCACTTGTGCTTTTCAATGAGCTTAGAACAAAAAGGCCCAAACAGAGTCCATCTGTTGGGCCTGAACAAAGTATAGTTCTAACTGTTGCATGTGAAGTAGTTGGCTAAGATGAATTCTAGTAGACATTGGTGTGGTAAAGAATTCATCACTAACTCTTGTGGTGTGATAATTGAAGTGCATGACAGTTGGCCAAGGATGGTGTATTTCGTGGCAGTCTAAATACGGAAAGTACTTTTTCATGATTTGAGATGATTACATGAAGAGAACAGTAAAATACAAATTTGTCAAACTACAAAACAAAGTTGTTTTTTTCACCAAACCTATTGGCAAATACAAGTACCAGAAGCTCAGAGCAATGATGGGTATGGAGTCAATTGATTTTTCAGTAAGGAGAAGTGTTGGAAAACCTAACACTATCACTATGACATAAACCCTTTGTGCTTTTTCGGTGAGCTTAGAACAAAACCCCAGATAGAATCCATCTGTTCGGATTGAACAAATATACAGTATCTTGAATTGAAGTTTAAACACAGTACACTATCCCACGAAATTTAGTGTTGAATTCACTGTTGTTGTTGTTGTTTTCCCTGTTTCTACTTCTGTTAACGCCATATTAGTTTCCCAGTTCCAGATTTTTGCTGAGAGTCTTCCAATTTTAAATACATGATTTTGAGTTAGGGTTGTAATACTATTAATGTGGGCACTTAATAAACTGGAATTAACTAGTGCGGATTTACGAGAATATTTCCAACTGATGAATCACTAACATCTTTGTATATAAAACTAAAGGCAACATCGACCTTGAACAGCGATACGAAACTATGATGAACTGTGAAAAGCGGCTGGAGTCGTCGTAGTGAACAGTGGCTAGAGTCATCCTGGAGTCATCTTGATGGACAGCGACTGGAGGAGTCATTTGGCTGTGTGAGAAATCAAGCCAGCGAACAGTGGTTGTGCGTCGACTGTGTGACAAATCGGGACAGCAGACAATTGATGGATAGTGGCTGCGCGTCGACTGTGTGACAAATCGGGACAGCGGACAGTTGATGGACAGCGGCTGCGTTTCAAGGTTTCAAAAAAATAAATCGACCTTTAAAATACTAAAGTGAAAACCTAAAACTAAATTTGTGCTCGTCGAGTCAGGCTGAACCAGAAATCGGGAAAGTCGGCGGAATAGGAAAGCTCGAAGCCTCGCGAGTTAAACTTGCGTTGACCACGAGTCAAACTCGGTCAACGCGACTTTGACTCGCAGAGTTTTGACTCGGCTCTTTTGGCAGGCGAGAAGATTAATACTAGCGAGTACTCAGAAAAAACCGTGATACCTGTTACATTGCTTCTATGTTGCAGGAAACGTGGTACAGAGGTCCGTTTCCATATGGAAACTAGTACGAAACGTGGAAATGCGTTTGGTACGGCCGTGAAACGCGTTTCCGGCCGTACTACCACGTTTCCCGAAACGGAAACGTGGGCCAGTACGGCTGGAAACGCGTTTCACGGCCGTACGACCCACGTTTCCTCATTAACTTGTGGTTTTTTCAATTTTTTTTAATTTGTTTTTTAACTTATTTTTAGGGTATGTTAGTGACTTCTAGTTGCTTCTAGATGCATGTCTAAAGTTATAAAAGTGAATTTTTTCCCCAATGTTGATATGCAGTTCATCAGGAAGTTTGAGGCATATGCAGTTCATGGTAATGTTAAATTCTTAAAGTTTCTCCTTTATTTTTCATTTTCATCCTTTTACTTAAATTTTTAACATTACCACGAAATGACTCAGGATATTTGAGAGTGGTTTCGCCCTCATTGGATTTCATATGGAGAAAGTAGAATTTTAGATCTCACTCAAAATCCAGCAGACTTATCTGTTTTTCAGGATTTCAGGATTGGGGGGATTGCAATGTTTCAATTGGATTTTATCATGTACTAGGGTATGGAACTTGTATTTAATCAAGAGAACCAAGCCCTCTATGCAGGGGAAACTCCCAATAATCAAGATCATGTAGGGTACTAGGGTATGAAACTTGTATTTAATCAAGAGCACTAAGGTCATTCGACTATGAAGGAGGAGACTCCCAATTCAACAATGGTCCTTCTAAAGAATGGGATGTGGATGCAGAAAATCCTGATTTGGATCTCTCTCTTGCAGCCTTATAGTCTTTATTGTACTTGCAGCCTCATATATTAATATAAATAAAGGCTGATTTTGAGATTTGGATATATAATAAAGGTTGCTTTTGCATATTCCGATATTTTTATTTTCATTATGAGATCATTCATAAGTAAATGTCATGTAAATTAAATCTTAATGTTTAAGTGTAATAAATTATAATGCATCATTTATGCTTTATGATTGCACAAACATATATATATTCGCGTTTCCCCGTTTCTAAAATTTGGGGAGTTCGCTTTTTGTATCACTTCTCGTTTCGGAAACTTGTACCCGTTTCCCCGTTTCGTGCAACCTAGCATTGCTTCAAACCCTCTCGGCCCCCTTCCTTTGGCCTTGTTGACCTCTACTGGTCAACTACCCATGCAGTACACCCCCCTTTTCTTTGCAAAAAGGGGCAGCACCTGACCAGCGTGTCCGTGCCATCCTGCAGTCATCAGCAGCTTAATCATTTTGATTGTAAACCCAGTCTGCATGTATAATTTGTAAATAATCTTAGCAGACATGAGTCGTGTATGTGAATTGCCTAGGTGGACCTAACTTTCTAGTGGTAATCTACGTCCCGGAAGGTTTTTCGTCTCACCGATCCATGGATCGGCAGAGTTTTCCTTCAAACCTGACCCCAAAGCCGGGATGGATTTTATCATTAGAATTTTAGGAGAATCCTAGTGTTTTGATCTGCTAGATTATAAGTGTGTCGTAGAGCTGGGTGATTTGTGAGGGTCTGTATTAATTGGGTTTATCCCCATGGGATGTAAATTGTAAGAAATCATGATGTAATGTGTCTTGAGGGTTGAAAAATGTTTTAAATCCCTTCATGAGTCCTAAGTCCTAGGTCCTAGGTGATGTTTCCGAAGGCTTAGTTCAATGATCCATTTTAAAATGAATTAAAAAATAAAAAATAATAATAATAAAATTAAATTAAAAAAAAATTAAAAAAAAAAAAATTAAAATTAAAAAATGAAATAAATAAAAAATTAAAAAATAAAGCAAAAACCCTAACTAATAAAATAATAATATTTTAAGTGAATGCATGCAAAATATTATTTTTTAATAAATCGACGGATGAGATCAAGAGATGTCTTGATCCTCATCGACGGTCGAGATCATTTCAACATGGATCACTCGAACTAGCCGTTGGAGTCATTTCCTTTAAGTAGGGTGCTAGGGGTCAGTTCAGATCAGAAGATCTGTGAGTTTAAGGCTGAAGAAGCTCTCTTGTAATCTTTTTTCTGGTTAATAAAAGAAGACTTTGCGGTCCATATCTTGCTGGTGTTACTCTCTTGAAATGCTGTGAGATTGTTTAATTTCTGCATATGTTATTTTCAGCCATTAATAATAGCTTTTTGTAGAGTATTGTGAGCACAGGTATCTTGTTCACTTGCTAGGGTTTGAGTGTTGTTATGATTTCTGAAGTAATGGCAGGTATTTCCATTACTTCCTGAGATCTAGCAGCATTTTTGCCCTCTTTACTGATGGTTGTTTTGAGTTGTGCAGAAAACCCTTTCTGAAGGAAATTTGTGGGCGTTTGGGGAAGTTCTCGGCTGAACCAGCCAACTCCCGCAAGCATTTTTTGCTGAGCCCAGTTGGATTTGATCTTGGGTCTATCATTCAGTTTATTTTTCTAAGTTGCATGAGAGATTTTTTGAAGTTCTTCACAGTGAAAACCTGAAAATCTTTATTTCTTTAAAATATTCCTGTGCTTATTGCTAAATCTGGCTGCTAAGGGGCCAAAAATTTGTACATTAATCAGCTGTCTAAGGTTTTAATTTTTTTTTCCTTTTGCAGTTTTCATTAGGGTTTCTTGTTTTCTTGTACAGGGTTTTCATCAAGACCAGATTTTCAGAAGGAGATCAGGATTGCGCTTTTCGCCCGAACAGGCAGCTCATCGGTCTAAAACAGTTGGCAGTTTCAAAAGAATCGATTCAAATACGTTGTCCATCTGCAAGCATAGTTTCTTTCTGCATATTCATTGAGAATCTTCAGCGTGGGTGAAGAAAATACGTGGATCTGCAAACGATTTCTCTCTGCCATCGAGCACAGTCAGCCAGCAAAATCGAAGCGCATATTTTCATTGAACGAGTTATCTCAGGTTGCTGGATATCTTGCATTTACCATCGACTGAGGCAATCTGCGGCTCAGTTTTTTCCTTCAACCCTGCACATCGTATCACTGAATTGCATCCACGTCCCTCAAGAGATTAATCAAAAAGCGCCACCGTCATTGGCCCTCACGACAGAGAACTGTTCACTCAACGGTTTTCAGCATCTGCGTATTCTCTTGATCTCATCGGCACATCGATTGAAAGACCAAGAAACGTGTCGGCATGATCATGCTCAGCTTCAACGATTCACAGCTTCATTCTCGAACAGGTAATCTCTGCATAGGTAAGCGTATCGATCTACATATAAATCGGTTTAAATTTTTTGTGCGGACCTGCATTCATTAGTTCCATCAAGCCGCAAGCTGGTCTCTTCTCCTTTACCCATCTGTCTGGTCCGCGTGGCTCTCCTCAATCCCGTCGTGCGTATCTGCGTGGGCATCGAAGTTTTTTTGTTATACGCCGGCAGCAGGGGTTACGGTTCCACTGCGTTTTTCGCTGTCGTAGCCTTGATTTATTATTTTAGTGTTGTTTTGCTCAGTCGTAGGTTTGCGTAGTTTATGTCTTAATTTTGTAACATATGCTTTACGTAGTTTATGTTTTGATTTAGATTCGTATTTAAGATTTAGGTTTAGAAATAGTTAACGTAGGTTAATTTTATTTGATTTTAATTTAGTTTTAATTTTTTTTTATATAGTTAGTTTTCAATTAAATATGTTCATGTGTTAGACTTTGGTTTTATAACTTTAGTTTTTAATTAACGTAGATTTTTCATTAGGTTTTTCAAATGTTAGATTTTTTAAAATTTTTCATTTTCATAAAATATATATAAAAAATTAAAAAGGGGATTTTTAGGATTTTAGATTTTAGTTAGAAATTTTCTTTTTGTAAAAAAAAAAAAAAAAAAAAATTGAAATAAAAATTTTTGTGGAAAATTATTTTTGCCAGGTTCAGGTGCTTTCACGTTATATCTTTCATGCTGAGATCTAAAATTTTCAAGCCGAGATACGAATATGATATCTGGTTAATGGTTTATGACTCGTGGTGGTTTAAAGCATTCATCTCTTTAAAACTTTCAGTTGTCGGATATCGTTTTGGTCATGTGATTTAGCTGATGACAAATGATTGTTGTTCACGGTTTATGTTTTTATCTCATTTAACAAGTAATCATTTTAATAACAATCTTTTAAGGCACTGGTCTGCTCAATTGATCAAATCATTTTAGTGCTTATCTTGATCGTGTCTCGTGTCTCCCAACCAACTGATCGACAGTTGGTCTCATCATCTCACAGGGACTACCCCCCTTAGCCGCGGGAGACAGGCTTAAACGGAGGGATCGGGGATTAGAGTGACAGCCCCCGGTCTGAGCGGTGTCGTGTCAATCTACGCGACAACATTTTTTGGCGCCGTTGCCGGGGAAATTGTTTTCTCGGCGTTTCAACGACAATCTTCCTTCTCATTTTTATCTTTTCATCTGGCCCGCCAACGACAAAATTTTTTGGCGCCGCTGCCGGGGATAGAGTTTTTCTGTTCCTGGAGGTTTCATCGACATTCACCTTCTCATCTTTCTCATCTCTCATTTTGAGCTGGCAAATTCAACCTTTTGGGTTATCATTTGGATCTTTTATTGCCTTATTTTTCGCCATATCAGTAGCATCTCTTCGGTTTGTTTCTTGTTTGGGTGGCGACTCCACTTTCTCATTCTTCCCAGACAAGAAGCTTTCCTCATATCTGCTTGTGGTTACCTTTTGGATCCTAGAATCAGATTCATTGTTCAAGTGGCGACTCCACTTCTTTCATCTCTTAATTTTCTTGAGCAGAAATCTCTTTCTATCATCCATTCGATCCCTTATTGTTCATCATGGATTATTCATTTAAACCATGTCATTTTACTGATAATCTCCATGATCTTCCGAAAGAAGCCATTTCTAAATTATTTAAGTTCTCGGGTGGTGATTCGGTCGCTGTTAGAAAGCATTTAAACATGTTTACTTGTGTAATGATCTTATATTGTAGATTTCCTCAATATAATCATGAAGATTTCAAGATGCGTCTATTTGTCCATTCGTTAGAGGGTGATGCCTTGAATTGGTTTAATAATTTTCCTAATGATTTTTTCATTTCTTTACAAGACATTCTCAATGCTTTTAAAGATAGATATGATAGTCCAAACAGCTTGCCTTCTACCTCTAAAATTGTGCAAAAGAAAGAAAGTAATCTTATAAAAAATCCAGCTGTTGAAGAAAGTTTTCAAGATCAGAATGTGTCATCCACCGGAAATATCGCAGACCAAGTTCATGATAGTGAAAAATCAGGGACAAATGACAATGAAAAGGAAGAGCAAAAGCAAATTATACAAGAACTAATGATGCTGGTAAAAAATATGGAGGCTAATCAAACTAATTATGTCAATGATGTGAGAACTTTGTGCACCCACCTTGAAAAACGTAATAGGGAGATAGAGATTATGCAAAATCAGCATGCTAAAGAAATTGAGGCCATGAAGACTAATCATGAAACAGAAATTAGATTCATGCAAAGCAAAATGTCAGGCTTAGAAGAAAATATGGCGACCATGAAAGCTGATCATGATAGGGAAATTGATTCTATGCAAAACAAGTTATTAATTATGGATCATCAGTTGGCTGACATGCAAGCGAATCATAAAGAAGAAATAAATTTCATGCAACATTGCTTGATGGACATAAAGGAAAAGAATGATAAAGTAATAAAACACATGCAAGAACACCATGCCATACAAATCAGTGCTATAAGGGATGAATGCTCTAGTCAGATGGATGCCATTAGAATACAAGTTCAAAAGATTCAACAATAGTCAGATGATAAGAGAAACCAGGAGCCTTCTCATTTGCCGCAACAAGTTCCATCTTATTATGAGGAGGTCATTAGATGGTTAATTGAAGGTGATCCGGATAGACTTAAGAATGATAAAGATCAGATGCAGGCTAAAGAAAGACATATCACGCATACTTCATCTGATAGTTTTGAAACAGAAAGTTCCAGGTCATCAGTAATTCAACCTGCCAGAAAGAAAAAACGTAAGAGAAAGAAAATAAGAAGAAGATTTGATGCATCAGACGGCCGTGAGCAGCTTGATTTTCGGATAGGAAAGAGTCCTACCATATGCAAAATCGGACATGGCACATCCGACAAGCAGCCCACAGATTTGCCTGAAAGCAGGCAAATGCTCAGTATGCACTATATTGAACACATCTGATGCCGTAGGGCATCCTTTGTATCGTATTTCTAACCCTACTCCTTGTTTTTTCCGCATTTTTATTTCTACTTTAGATAATTAATAAATGAAGAGCTTTTATCTTTCCTGTGCTTAATGTATATGATGATTTTGGATGGACGCTACTTATTTTTGTGTTGTATGGATGCAGATTCTGGATTCTCACATTCCTGCAAGCAGCAACGTGTCCCCAAGTAGAGCCAGATGTTGACCTCTACTGGTCAACTACCCATGCAGTACACCCCCCTTTTCTTTGCAAAAAGGGGCAGCACCTGACCAGCGTGTCCGTGCCATCCTGCAGTCATCAGCAGCTTAATCATTTTGATTGTAAACCCAGTCTGCATGTATAATTTGTAAATAATCTTAGCAGACATGAGTCGTGTATGTGAATTGCCTAGGTGGACCTAACTTTCTAGTGGTAATCTACGTCCCGGAAGGTTTTTCGTCTCACCGATCCATGGATCGGCAGAGTTTTCCTTCAAACCTGACCCCAACGCCGGGATGGATTTTATCATTAGAATTTTAGGAGAATCCTAGTGTTTTGATCTGCTAGATTATAAGTGTGTCGCAGAGCTGGGTGATTTGTGAGGGTCTGTATTAAGTGGGTTTATCCCCTTGGGATTTGTAAGAAATCATGATGTAATGTGTCTTGAGGGTTGAAAAATGTTTTAAATCCCTTCATGAGTCCTAAGTCCTAGGTCCTAGGTGATGTTTCCGAAGGCTTAGTTCGATGATCCATTTTAAAATGAATTAAAAAATAATAAATAATAATAATAAAATTAAATTAAATTAAAAAAAAAATTATTTTAAAAATTAAAAAATGAAATAAATAAAAAATTAAAAAATAAAGCAAAAACCCTAACTAATAAAATAATAATATTTTAAGTGAATGCATGCAAAATATTATTTTTTAATAAATCGACGGATGAGATCAAGAGATGTCTTGATCCTCATCGACGGTCGAGATCATTTCAACATGGATCACTCGAACTAGCCGTTGGAGTCATTTCCTTTAAGTAGGGTGCTAGGGGTCAGTTCAGATCAGAAGATCTGTGAGTTTAAGACTGAAGACGCTCTCTTGTAATCTTTTTTCTGGTTAATAAAAGAAACTTTGGGGTCCATATCTTGCTGGTGTTACTCTCTTGAAATGCTGTGAGTGTTTAATTTTCTGCATATGTTATTTTCAGCCGTTAATAATAGCTTTTTGTAGAGTATTGTGAGCACAGGTATCTTGTTCACTTGCTAGGGTTTGAGTGTTGTTAGGATTTCTGAAGTAATGGCAGGTATCTCCATTACTTCCTGAGAACTAGCAGCATTTTTGCCCTCTTTACTGATGGTTGTTTTGAGCTGTGCAGAAAACCCTTTCTGAAGGAAATTTGTGGGCGTTTGGGGAAGTTCTCGGCTGAACCAGCCAACTCCCGCAAGCATTTTTTGCTGAGCCCAGTTGGATTTGATCCTGGGTCTATCATTCAGTTTATTTTTCTAAGTTGCATGAGAGATTTTTTGAAGTTCTTCACAGTGAAAACCTGAAAATCTTTATTTCTTTAAAATATTCCTGTGCTTATTGCTAAATCTGGCTGCTAAGGGGCCAAAAATTTGTACATTAATCAGCTGCCTAAGGTTTTAATTTTTTTTTCCTTTTGCAGTTTTCATTAGGGTTTCTTGTTTTCTTGTACAGGGTTTTCATCAAGACCAGATTTTCAGAAGGAGATCAGGATTGCACTTTTCGCCCGAACAGGCAGCTCATCGGTCTAAAACAGTTGGCGGTTTCAAAAGAATCGATTCAAATACACTGTCCATCTGCAAGCATAGTTTCTTTCTGCATATTCATTGAGAATCTTCAGCGTGGGTGAAGAAAATACGTGGATCTTCAAACGATTTCTCTCTGCCATCGAGCACAGTCAGCCAGCAGAATCGAAGCGCATATTTTCATTGAACGAGTTATCTCAGGTTGCTGGATATCTTGCATTTACCATCGACTGGGGCAATCTGCGGCTCAGTTTTTTCCTTCAACCCTGCACATCGTATCACTGAATTGCATCCACGTCCCTCAAGAGATTAATCAAAAAGCGCCACCGTCATTGGCCCTCACGACAGACAACTGTTCACTCAGCGGTTTTCAGCATCTGCGTATTCTCTTGATCTCATCGGCACATCGATTGAAAGACCAAGAAACGTGTCGGCATGATCACGCTCAGCTTCAACGATTCACAGCTTCATTCTCGAACAGGTAATCTCTGCACAGGTAAGCATATCGATCTACATATAAATCGGTTTAAATTTTTTGTGCGGACCTGCATTCATTAGTTCCATCAAGCCGCAAGCTGGTCTCTTCTCCTTTACCCATCTGTCTGGTCCGCGTGGCTCTCCTCAATCCCGTCGTGCGTATCTGCGTGGGCATCGAAGTTTTTTTGTTATACGCCGGCAGCAGGGGTTACGGTTCCACTGCGTTTTTCGCTGTCGTAGCCTTGATTTATTATTTTAGTGTTGTTTTGCTCAGTCGTAGGTTTGCGTAGTTTATGTCTTAATTTTGTAACATATGCTTTACGTAGTTTATGTTTTGATTTAGATTCGTATTTAAGATTTAGTTTAGAAATAGTTAACGTAGGTTAATTTTATTTGATTTTAATTTAGTTTTAATTTTTTTTATATAGTTAGTTTTCAATTAAATATGTTCATGTGTTAGACTTTGGTTTTATAACTTTAGTTTTTAATTAACGTAGATTTTTCATTAGGTTTTTCAAATGTTAGATTTTTTAAAATTTTTCATTTTCATAAAATATATATAAAAAATAAAAAAGGGGATTTTTAGGATTTTAGATTTTAGTTAGAAATTTTCTTTTTGTAAAAAAAAAAAAAAAAAAAAATTGAAATAAAAATTTTTGTGGAAAATTATTTTTGCCAGGTTCAGGTGCTTTCACGTTATATCTTTCATGCTGAGATCTAAAATTTTCAAGCCGAGATACGAATATGATATCTGGTTAATGGTTTATGACTCGTGGTGGTTTAAAGCATTCATCTCTTTAAAACTTTCAGTTGCCGGATATCCTTTTGGTCATGTGATTTAGCTGATGACAAATGATTGCTGTTCGCGGTTTATTTTTTTATTTTTTTTATCTCATTTAACAAGTAATCATTTTAATAACAATCTTTTAAGGCACTGGTCTGCTCAATTGATCAAATCATTTTAGTGCTTATCTTGATCGTGTCTGGTGCAGAGTTGCAGGAATCGCCCCCCCCCCCCCCCCGGATCCTAAGCCGGAACCGCGACCCGTACGGAATCGTTCCGGAATCTCCAGGCGAAGCGCGATTCCAAATTTTAGGTTGCGCGATTCCAAATTTTAGGTTGCGCGATTCCGTTTTTTAAAAACGATTCCTGGTTTTTAGGTGGCGTTGCCCCGGATCCGCGCTTCGGAGGGCGATTCGGGCATCCGGTTGCGCCACGCAACCCGCGCACGCAACCCGCACGCAACCGGACGCAAGCAGCAAAAATTAACTTAAATTTTTTTTAATTTCTTTTAAAAGTTAACTTAACTTAGCATGAGGGGGTGGGTTAGGGTGAGTTTAGGGTGAGTTTAGAAAAGAATAAAGCCCCCATTCTCTTCTCATTTTCTCACTTTGAGTTTATGAGAGTTGGAGAAGAGAAGAGAGGAGAGGAGAAGAGAAGAGAGGAAAGGAGAGGAGAAGAGAGGAGAGCTTGGAGGAGTGAAGAAGGAGGAGCTTGGAGCAAGAGCTTGGAGGACTTCATCTACAAGAGCTAAAGAGGTAAGTTCAAAGCCCAAACTCCCTTGTTTTTTTGAAAAAAAAATTGTATTTTTCTCCTCCCTCTCCTACTCTTTCCCATTGTTTCTACTTGCTCCTTTATTTACAGGTTGTCCACCACCTATATCCATATTCCAAGATGGTGTTCTTTTGGCTTCTATGTATCATTCCACTCTTGGTTTTAATGATGGCAAGGGTGAGGAATAGAGGGGAAGAGGAAGGGGATGAACTTGGTCCTAATAGTAGTGACCCAATGTATGATGAGGAGGAAGGGTTTGAAGAGGAAGGGGATGAACTTGAAGGGGACACTGAAGCACAAGATGGGAAAGGTACATCAAATCCCTTGTGGAACTATGTGACCAAACTTGAAGGGGGAAAGGGTGGTGGATCTTACAAATTTGTGTGCCCTCATGGTTGTCATGGAGGAAAACCATATACGGGTTCATATACCCGTCTGAGGAGGCATCTTTGTGGGGTGCTGGACAGTGATGAAAAAAAGGGTTCTGTGGGGGTACAAATTTGCCCAAACATTTCAACTGAACAAAGAAAAAAATACATCCAAATAGAGATGGCTGCACAACAAAAAAACAAGAAACAAAAAACTCATTCTGAATCAAGTGCAACCTCTAAATTTGGTAGTTGCCCATCTCCTCATGGTACTTCTGCAACCTCTGGAGGTAGAAAAACAATAGGGGATTTCCTTAAATTTGCTGGGAGGGATGATGTGGATGGAAAGATAGTTTGTTTTCTTTGTGCTTGCGGTGTACCATTCAATGTGCTTCGCTCTCCCTATTGGCATGACATGGTAAAGGCTGAAGCCCCAAAAGGATACAAGGCCCCCAACTATGAGAAAGCTAGAACAGTGTTATTAGAAAGAGAAAAAGCTAAGGTTCAAAGAGCTTTGACACGTTTTACACATGAGTGGGTGGATTATGGGGTATCCATTGTATCAGATGGGTGGACAAATATTAGAAACCAACATTTGATAAATGTTCTTGGTGTTTCTTCTAGTGGTGCAGTATTTATTGCATGTCATGACTCCTCCTCCATCAGTGCAACTGCACAAAACATTGCAGATCTCCTATTGAAATCAATCAAAGATGTTGGTCCGAATAATGTGGTTCAAGTGATCACAGATAATGCAGCAAATTGTAAGGCAACAGGAAAAATTATTGAGCGTACTCATCCACACATCTTTTGGTCTGGGTGCCTGGTTCACACATTGAACCTTTTGATGCATGATATTGTGAAACACAAAGATTGTGGGTGGATTGCTGAGGTTTACAGGAAAGGGAAGCAGCTCATTAAATTCATCACAGGGCATACAAGGGTAAACTACTTCTATGGCACTTACTCCAAGTTGCAATTGCTTAAAATTGCAAAGACAAGATTTGCTAGTTATTACCTCACCTTTAGGCGGCTAGTGAGGGTGAGACAAGCTTTAACTAATCTGGTGTGTGCTGAAACATGGGATGAAATTAACACTGACACAGATGGTGCTAATGTAGTCAAGGACACTGTTCTTGACAGTTACTTTTGGTCACAGGTTAAATATGTTTTGCAATTCACCAAACCAATTTATTACATGATCAAGTTTGCAGATTCAGATCGACCAGTAATTGGGGAGGTGTATGAGCAAATGGATAGCACGTTGGGGCAGATTAAAGACATTGTTGAGCCTAGAGATACCACCTTGTACAATTATATTCGTGTAGAGGTGCAAAACCGATGGGAAATGCTAAATATTCCATTGCATGCATTAGCATATGTTTTGACACCTAAATACTATCATCCATCATGGCTTTCAAAACCAGCACCTGGGGGGGGAAGCAGGAAAAAACCACACCAAGATAGAGAGGTTCACGAAAAATATATGGCTGCATTGAGTAGATTAATCCCTGATAATGAGGAGGCTGCATTGGTACGGAGACAGGTGAGCAACTATACGCTCAACACTGGTCCATTTGGGAGCATGCATGCAATTCAAGATCGAGAGCATTTTTCTGCTCTTGAGTGGTGGAACATGCATGGAGGGGCTACTCCACTTCTACAGAGTTTGGCATTGCGGGTGCTATCACAGGTGGTAAACACTTCTTCTGCAGAGATGTGTTGGAGCTCTTATTCTTTCATCCACAGTGTTAAAAGGAACAGGTTGAGTTTAGACCGGGCAGAGAGCTTGGTTTATGTTCATTACAACTTGCGATTGTTGTCCCATTACTGTGAAGATGCAAAGTCTAATAAAGACTTGTTGACTTGGGACAAGAATCCAGAGGAGCCCAATTTGGAGGATGGAGTGTTGCGACTAGAGCAATTAGAGGATGCCCTTATCCAGGTATGTCCATTGTGGTATGAATTTTCCAATTTTCCCTTATAAAGCATTTCTCTAATTCATGTTTTTAATTTTTTTGTTAACTAGTGTTTTTTTTTTTTTGCATGAATTTTTTGAGCGATTCTAGGATGATGATGACCGTGTTGATATGCCACCACCCCCACCCCCACCCCCATCTGGTCCCTTGGTTCCTAGGTTCCATGGTTCAACACCAACAGCAGGGGGTTCTTCTTCATCAGTTCCAGTGCCACGACTTACACAGGGACCATCTTCTTCATTGCCACCACGTGGAGGCCCGCCATCACGTTCTATTCGTGGTGGAAGGAGGAGAGATTAGTAGATATATTCACAATCTACTTCTTTTTGTCATAGATTACTCATTAGACTTGTAGACTTGTGAATTTGAATTTTGAACCTTTTTGGCTTGGCGGTGACCAAGTGACATATTTTGTAAACATTATTATTTGAATTTTGGACATGACAAATGTTGACAGTTGCTCACTTGCTAGATAAATCATAATATGCTCTATGTTTTATGTTTTATAATATGCTTAAATGTTTTATGTTTGATAATATGCTTAAAAATTTGATGTATGTTTGTAATAGCTAGAATATAGATGATTGTTGTACATACTAGTAACTACAATGGAATCATGGATGCCATATCTATCTTGATTTATGCAAAAATATGCATGTTTTCATGTCTTCTACAATTAATTTGGTATTTGGGATGTTTGTTTTGAGTATAAATGCAAAAAAATATAAATATATATATATAGCAGACGCTTCCGCGGACGCTTCGCTTCCTAGATTTTTGGAAAATGACGCTTCCGCGCTCCGCGCTTCCGCTTCGCTCTCGCTTCGTGCAACATTGGTCTCGTGTCTCCCAACCAACTGATCGACAGTTGGTCTCATCATCTCACAGGGACTACCCCCCTTAGCCGCGGGAGACAGGCTTAAACGGAGGGATCGGGGATCAGAGTGACAGCCCCCGGTCTGAGCGTTGTCGTGTCAATCTGCGCGACAACAGGCCTTATTCCCTTAGTCGCAAGCCTAGATTGGCCTTCTAGGCCCTTACTTGGCCTCTTCCAGCCTTGACGTGCCCTATTGAGCTTGTCTTCCCCATTGTTGCCCCTCCTTGGCCTTTTTCCCTTCATCGTTGGCCTTTTAGCCCTTCTCCTAGCCCTCATTCAGTCATTGAGTTGGTTTGCATTAGTATTTTGCCTCTAACATTTGTTTTGCAGGCACCTCAAGTGTTTTGGGAAGCTAACATTGTGTTTGTAGGAAGGAATTTTCATTGGAAGCCTAGTCGCCCATCTACAAGGCCATTAGGCCTAGTGGTTTTCCCTATAACTCCCTTTGCCTCATCACTGTTCCTTACATAATTCTGAAGCGAATTGTGACAGTGGTATGCTAGTGGCCTAAATACACCTAAAATAAACCATAATCTCATTAATTGATCACCTAAGAAAAAAATATTGATGTTGTGTTTGCATTGGTGGCATATAAGTAAACTTTTTAAGGACTGTGGTTCAATTTCAAGGTCTGATATAACATCTACAGCTATCTTAAGTCACCTACAGCAGCGATGAAAACACCTAACAGTGGCATAATAATCAACTTATAGTCATATTTTATCATTGGTTCATCATTGGCATTGGTTGGGCTTGCATTATTCGGCATACCTTGAAGGCTGTCATAATGATTTAGAGGACTGTCATATGCATCATAAGATCTGATATAAAAATCAGTGGTGTGAAAAGTAATGGACAGTCATATTTTTCTAGTGGGCATTCAATCTTAGAATCTTGTGCATCTTGAATAAGTGTTTGCTAGTGTCGTTGGGTGTTTTTCTTACTGATGTCATCATCGTCCTTTTGGCTGCCATCCTTGCATATGTGTTTATGATCTTGTTGTTGGCAATGTAGTTTGATTGAGCTTCCTCTCTAGTTTTTCGCTTGCATGCATTCGCATTCTTGCACTCAAGCATATCACTGTTTGCATTCTCATTGACAAACATAAGTGCTCTAAAAAGATAATTGAATTGGTAATTGTTGGATAAGATTGGCTTATTGCTCTAAAGAAACATATTGTTGGTGAATGCTCTCTTTCTCTTGTTGTAAGCTAGCATTGTTGTGACATTGGTCTTTGAAGAAGTGTCATTGCTATCATATTGCTAAAGAGGTTGGCTATTGGATAAATGTTATATTGCTTTTCATTGCCATAACATTATAAGTGTACTAACATTGTGTTTTGCAAGTGAGCTTCACATCCAAATTTATAATCTTGCGAATCAAGTCACTCTCTTAAAGCACTTAATTGGTCATCTAAATTGTGATAAGAGTAATCTAGAGATTGTCTAAGGAATTGCTGATTGTATTTATATAGAATTGAAGTTCTCTCCTTTTGTCCCCAATTGACACATTGGCGTTCTACTTCTATTGTTATAATCTAAGTAATCTTTGAAGTTGCTAATTGTGTTAAGAAACATTGGACTTGTTGACAGAGCGTTGTATGGGCATGAGGATTTTTCACCAGTACGTGGGGCACAGAGCTCACCCAGCTGCAGCACCTTAGTGGCACTGCCATAGGTGCTTAGGGAGGTGCATCTATCAGATCTCTTCGAGGGTATAAGGAGGGGAGGTCCACTCGTTCGAGGTTATGAAGGTGTGGTAGTGGGGATGGAGGTACTAACAGGATGCAAGCAAATACCCACTGACTCAGTTTTGGACCATGGCACCCATGGGTGTAAAAGGATATGCAGCGATGCATAGTGGTATGCAGAGGAGCATGGAGGTGCACGGTGGTGCGCAGTAGTGTGTGGGGCTGCGCTGTGGACTAGGGGAGTGTTGCTAGCAGGGAGATTCCTTGATGAGGATGTCAAGCATGCCATTGAGGTGGGCATACCAAGGTTTGGAGAGTGTGTTGGACACAGGGTTGGCCGTGTGTTAATTTTAGGTATGTTCTATGCTTAGAGCAATTTATTTCAATTTTCACAGTTAGCTCAATATCTTTTCTAGATTAGCAATCACATCAGCATAATAGTAAATTGCAAATAGAACATAAAAATAAATCGCAGAAAACAAGCCAAGACAAGAGGACACAAGATGTGGCGCTAGCCAGGGACAAACCCCAATGTGGGGAAACCCTTGATCAATTCTTCTTATATGTTCTTCAATAGTTCAGCACAGAGAGACAGAGAGATAGTATATTTACAACAAAAGTCAACACTTTGACTTATCTAAATAAGAGCATAGATCATCTCTAAGTAGATGATACATGAGGTAGCTGAACTCAGTTGAAGACATGTTGCTTCCACTGATTCTCCCAGGTGACTCCATCACCATGTTGCACCTATCATTGTGCTGCTCCTCATCATCATGCTGCACCTCACTGTGTTGCACCCATCATCACCATGCTGCATCTCATCCTGCTTCACTAATCATAATTGTACCCATCACTGTACTGCATCATGTACTTGTCCCATGTGCCATTGTTGCACCATGCTGTCACACTGCTTGTGCCAATGTTTAGCATTGATGTACTTGCTGCCACACATGTTGTCCCAATGTTTAGTGTTGTTGTACTTGCTACCACACATGTTGTCCCAATGTTTAGTACTGTTGTACCTTGCTATCACATATGTTGTCCCAATGTTTGCTGCACCAAGCACCATTGCCTAGTTGTCCCCTTTACCATGCTCCAACAAGCACCATTGCCTAGCTGTCCCACTTTCCATGTTGTACTAAGAACCATTGCCTAGTTGTCCCATTTGGCATGCTGTACCATGTCATAGCCTGCTATCCTATTGCTTTCTCCACCAAGTATCATAGCCTTGTTGTACCATTTGCTTTCTCCATCAAGTGACCTTGCCGTCCCATGTATCTAGCTGCCAACACACCATACAAACGCTGCTCCAAACAGTTTATATACTGCTGTTCGTGATTGTTCTGGTTAGAGCACTAGGGCAGCCCTAAACTCCTCACACAGTCCTTGAACAGCCCTCTGGAAAACTGTGGCACACCCTCGTGAGACACCTCCCCTAGCACGTTGTTGTTTTGGGCATGCTTGAGCCCTCAACCTCTCCACGATGTCCCTGTTTTGAGGTGGTTAGGACTGCAGCCTACCACAGTCCCACAATGTCACCTACAACCCACTCAAAACACGTTTCCCTTACCTTTTCGCTTCCCTAAACACACCTGTGATCACCCTTCTTCAACTCGGCCTCCAAGTTCAGGTCCTCGACCCTAACAGCGGCCCGATTAGCCTTGAACCAAACCTTAACTCCCTCGCTGCCTTGGCCTCTTCTTGTAGCATCATACGTTGCCCTTTCTTGCACCCAAGACACCTCAATAGACTTGCGTCTAAGGCTTGAACAGACCTGCGGTTAGGGTTGGGCAGACCTGGGGTTAGGGCAGATTTAAGACAACGTTAGGGCTACTTTAGGACTACAACTAGGGCTTGTTAAGGCCTCCTCCATAGCTACGTTAAACTTCTTCCATGATCTCCTTTAGGACAACGTAGATCCCTTCCATAGCTTCGCTGGCCTGTCTTCTTTGCTGCGTCTGGGGCAGCCTCCTTTCCTCCAACGTTTAGGGCTTCTTCCTCCTAGATTTCTCTCACACTAAAACCCAAGACAAGTGGAGAGAAATCAAGAGAGGAAATGACTTTCAAGTCATCTCCTTTTACACTAAAACGTTGAGCACATGAGGGGGCTATTTGGTTGCTGGCCGACCTTGACGAATTGTCTTATAACACAAATAAATTCATAACTCCATATACTTATCGGAATCAGACGATCTTTAGATCAATCCTACACCTCTCGATGAGAGGGATCCAAGAAAAATATCAGCTGCCATAAATAAGATGACCCACATGGAGTTTGGCCCTAGTTGCCAATTTTAACACTCCCCCTCAACTAGGGTGAACTCCATCCGCTAATCCATCTGCCAGATTGTACTGTCTCTGCCATTAGTGCCTGCACTACTCTACTTTGCTCTGCTCTACTTTGCTGAACCATGAAGAAGAAGAATTGATCGAGAATGTCTCATACAATTCTCTACTGACCCGAAGTCAGTTCCATATGAAGAGAGTGTGTCATACCACTCTTACTGATCCCAGATCAATGGAGGTCATCCTAGCATAGGGAGTACGGTAGATACAACGATGCGTCCATCGATAGTACTACTATGGTCCCTAACCCCATTTCCCTGCTCATTGGCCAGATGAGAGGTACTTCCCATGAGTCCCAGACTGCATGGGTAGGATGCCTCGATAGGAGAACCACTCATCCTGTCCATAAGTCGCCATGGGTATCACAAGGGAAGGCTGAACCATTCACCTTGTACACAACGCACCATTAGGGGAGGGTGAGTCACCCTATGGTCGCTTGTTGCTCCAAGAAGTACCCCAAGCCCCCCGGAGCTCCCAGAGCTCAATGCATGCATCATGCAGGACCCTCATAAGAGGGTCTCTCAACGACTCCAAGTCGTTCGAGAAAGTCACAAATTTGACCTTTCCCCGGGGCTTTGACAGAATGTTTGCGACCTATACATCAGTCTCAATGCGATGGAGCCTCCTCGCTCATCGATGTACCATATCCCAGATAAGGTAGTATCTGATGTCTATATGCTGGAGCAATCATAGAATACGGGATTCCTCAATAATCGAATCCCCCTCTGGTTGACACAGAAGATCACAGTGGTATCCATCATGTGTACAAACAGCGCACTGAAGAGCTTCCTCAACCAGGCAGCTTCACATGAGGTCGTACCCGTAGCTATCTATTCGGTCTCAACAGTGCTTATAGCAACCGATTTTTGCTCCCTGCTCATCCAGGATATCGAGCAGAACCCAAAGAGAGTCAACACCCAGAAGTGCTCTTGCGATCCTTCACACTGCCTGCCCAGTCAGCATTCGAATAATCATGCAGCTTCATATTTCTGGCAGTGTATCTCAATCCATGAGAGATTGTGCCCCGAAGATATCTCAGAAGATTCTTGGCACCAATCCAGTGAGGCTCAACCATATATGAGCTCATCATGCTAACTGCAAAACATATATCGAGTTCACCAAGAACATCAATGTGAATGAGTTTATGAAACTCAGTGGCATTTCCCAAAGCAGGTCCAGCAACCCTACTACATAACTTCTGAAAGTTAAGATCCATCGAGGTAGTCACGACTTGCAGTTCATCATTCTAAATCTGGAATCCAACTCCCTCTTACTTTTGTAACTGAGAGGGTCTACACCTGTCAAAAAGAGGTCGTCCTCAGAAGGTGCCGGTATGAGAGGTCTATCATCCACAACCTTCAAGCAATGGTTTGGATCGACTTCACTCCTAGTGAATCTCAGCTTCATCAGACAACTATCGATCCTCTCATACTATGCCCGGGGTGTTTTGCTTAAAGCCATAAAGGGCTTTCTTCCACCTGCATACATGAGATTCCCGATCATGAATCTCAAACCCCTCGGGTTGTTCCAAACCTGTGGACCTGCTACATGAGGGGAATGGTCCCCTTGTAAGAATTTCCTTTGGTACATCTCAAACATGTACCTTCATGCTCTTCTTGAATTCAGGCATCCTTGTCGCCATCTGACTCATATCAGGTAGGGCCCCATAATAAGTAGACCACCAGTGCTATAGATTAGATGTGACAACTGACATGGTCCCCAATGGACCATCCTGCAACTTGATACAAACTGCCAACCTTGAACCCATGAGTAAAAGCATCTTTGAAAAAAATCCATTTTCAAACACGTACCTTTCCATCGATGAATGTCACCTTGAAACCTTTGACTTCCATTGCCAAAATGGACACCAAGTTCTTCTTGCGATCAGGTACATAAAGAGATTCTCGTAAATGAATCAAGTTACTCTCATTCAATTAAGGGGTAACAATCCCTACACCCTTTCCGGGATAGGTGGTATTGACTCCAAGTATAATCCCACGATTGTTTCCATCTCTACCAAATTAGAGAGAGCACCCTTCTATCCGATGAAGTGCCTTGAAGCACTACAATCAATAACCTAGATTCCCAAAGAGTCTGGAGGAGAGCGCCAATATAAGATAATGTTGCTTTATCTCACCAAAGACAACATTTGATTCTTCATACCTGGGATTCCTTGCTTTCTTTGAAGAGTCAACTATTTCCTTGATGACCTGCATTGCCTGTCATTCCTCAGATCATTGAAGATGTCCCTAGAATGATTGTTATCATCATCAAGTGATGTGTCCCTACCATTCGGACACTCCTTCACATAATGGCTGAACTTATTACAAACAAGGCATTTGCCTTTCCTTCCACCCTTAGATCTGGACTTCCCATTGAAGTGATCTTTTGGTAGGCCATCAAAAGCTACCGCTGCGCCATTCTAATAATGTTCTCTGCTTCGGCTTCACCCCTGGTGAATTTGAAGAGGGATGAGGAAACCATTGAGCCGTTTGTCCTTTCCCAACTGTCTTCGGTGATTGCTCTTTCACTCTTGCTTGGGCTTTGTCTTCACCTCACCTCTGATACCATGTTAATTTTAGGTATTTTCTATGCTTAGAGCAATTTATTTCAATTTTCACAATTAGCTCAATACCTTTTCCAAATTAGCAATCACATTAGCATAATAGTAAATTGCATATACAACATAAACATAAATCGCAGAAGACAAGAGGACACAAGACGTGGCGCTAGCTAAGGACAAACCCCAATGTGGGGAAACCCTTGATCAATTCTTATTATATGTTCTTCAATAGTTCAGCAGAGAGACAGAGAGATAGTACATTTACAACAGAATTCAACACTTTGACTTATTTAAATAAGAGCATAGATCATCTATAAGTAGATGATACATGAGGTAGTTGAACTAAGATGAAGACATGTTGCTTCAATTGATTCTCCCAGATGGCTCCATCACCATGTTACACCTATCATTGTGTTGCTCCTCATCATCATGCTGCACCTCACTGTGTTGCACCCATCATCACCATGCCGCATCTCATCTTGCTTCACTAATCATGACTATACCCATCACTGTACTGAATCATATACTTTTTGTCCCATGTGCCATTGCTGCACCATGCTGCCACACTGCTTGTCTCAATGTTTAGCATTGGTGTACCTGCTGCTACACATGCTATCCCAATGTTTAGTATTGTTGTACTTGTTGCCACACATGCTGTCCCAATGTTTAGTACTATTGTACCTTGTTGTCACACATGTTGTCCCAATGTTTGCTGCACCAAGCACCATTGCCTCGTTGTCCCCTTTACCATGCTCCAACAAGCACCATTGCCTAGATATCCCATTTTCCATGTTGTACTAAGCTAGTAAGCACCATTGCCTAGCTGTCCAATTTGGCATGCTATACCATGTCATAGCTTGCTCTGTACCATTTGCTTTCTCCACCAAGTGACCTTGTTGTCCCATGTATCTAGCTGCCAACACACCATACAAACGTTGCTCCAAATAGTTTATATACTGATGTTCATGACTGTCCTGTGTAGGGCACTAGGGTAGCCCTAAACTCCTCACACAGTGCTTGAACAGGCCTCTGGAAAACTGTGGCACACCCTCATGAGACACCTCCCCTAGCAGGTTGTTGTTTTGGGCATGTTTGAGCCCTCAACCTCTCCACGTTGTCCCTGTTTTGAGGTGGTTAGGTCTACGACCTACCACAGTCCCACGCTGTCACCTACATCCCACTCAAGACAGGCTTCCCTTACCTTTTCGCTGCCCCAAACAGACCTATGATCACCCTTCTTCAAATCGGCCTCCAAGCTCAGCTCCTCAGCCCTCTAACAACAGCTCGATTAGCCTTGAACCAGACCTTAACTCCCTCGCTGCCTTGGCCTCTTCTTGTAGCATCATACACTGCCCTTTCTTGCACCCAAGACACCTCAATAGACCTACGTCTAGGGCTAGAACAGACCTGCGGTTAGGGCTGGGCCGACCTACTGTTAGGACAGATTTAGGACAGCATTAGGGTTGCTTTAGGACTACGCCTAGGGCTTGTTAAGGCCTCCTCCATAGTTGGGTTTAACTTCTTCCATGAGCTCCTTTAGGTCAACGTAGATCCCTTCAATAGCTTCGTTGGCCTGTCTTCTTTGTTGTGGCTAGGGTAGCCTCCTTTCCTCCCATGTTTAGGGCTTCTTCCTCCTAGATTTCTCTCACACTAAAACCCAAGACAAGTGGAGAGAAATCAAGAGAGAAGTGTGTGTGAAATGACTCTCAAGTCATCTCCTTTTATACTAAAACGTTAAGCACATGAGGGGGTTATTTGGTTGTTGGCCGACCTTGACGAATTGTCATATAACACAAATAAATTCATAACTCCATGAATACTTATCGGAATCGGATGATCTTTAGATCAATCCTACACATCTTGATAAGAGGAATCCAAGAAAAATATCAACTGCCATAAATAAGATGACCCACATGGAGTTTGGCCCTAGTTGCCAATTTTAACACTGTGAGCATTCGTACGGGTTCTTGGACAAACCAATCGGAGCACACACATCTATCACTCTCCAGCACCACACACAGTCGCAAAGGAGTTGGATCTTGTCTCTTGATGCTCACCTCATAAGCAACAGAGCATGGGGGATCCAAATGAGATAGTTAGACGGAGCACAACGCATTGAAGGGCAAGCTCCCCAACCGAGGCACGTCGTTGGGATGAGAGATGACTGCAGGAGACAAGATAACAGATGTCACTATGTGGTATGGAAGGTGCAGGGCAATTTAGAATGCATCATATATATTCATGATATATGGAGCAATTATATGGTTGGCATGCAGGGACCAAAGACGAGGCACGCGAGGATTCCAGCAGCAGTCAGGACTCAGCCACCACAAGTCTGCCTATGGGATATAGCAATTCAGTTGGTTGATAGGAGACTCCATTCTGTGATGAGCGGGATCAGGGCAGATGATGATCTAGTTCACCTTGGGTTTGACACATGGGGCATCGTTGAGACCTCCATTGTATGGCAAGGAAAATTTATCTTGTTGTTGCTTAGGACTGAGATTGATAGTGGATGGGTAGACATTGATATCATGGAAATGCCTAGGCAAGATGAGCTTGGCCTTCATAGATTTTTCGCCATCAGGTTCCAGGAGAGGAGGATATTGTTTGTGCACGATGGGCAGTCTGTCATGGTTAGATTGGCGTAGCATCAGCATGGGATCACCCTTCTAAGACGACCGGCATGGGATATGGGCATCACAGAATGTGATGATTCAGCTACCCTCAAGGGTGAGCAGGTTTCTACAAGGGATGATCATTCAGATCTTCAATTGGAATTTAGCAATTTGTTGTCGACATGGGGCACTTCACTAGTATGGCAGGACATTCAACAAGAGTTGACCAGGATTTGTCCCTACCTCAGTGTCCTGCTTACAGGCAACATGCATGGGCCTTCTGGCGATTCCATCTTGTTGGATGGCAAGTGGAGCGAAGGAGGCTTCAAGTGGATTAGGCTACTTTGGGACCCTGATGTCGTAGGATTTATTCATGCAGTGGTGGCATCACAACTAGGAGTGGTTCAGTGGTGCAATTGGGACCCTGGCATTAGATAGGCCCGCTTGTGGAGCAGCAACATATGGATATTGCTTAGGGCAAGCAACTTTTGGCGGGGAGGACTGTAATGTTCCAAATTTTGTGTGTGCAAAATCATTAAGTTGTTTTTGCCCATTTTTGGCATTATTAAATAAAAAAGAAAAAATTATTATTTTGTGGGAGAAAAGGAAAATTATTATTTTAATGAAGACTTGCAGCAAAGTAATATTTGATTGGGGAAGGGAGACAAAGTCTTATTTTAAAGGAGAATGGCGGCAAATTAATATTTTATTGGAGGATGGAGGAAAATTATTATTTTATTGGAGAATAGCAGCAAAATAATATTTCAGTGAGAGAGGAGGCAAATGATTATTTTATTTAAAATGGTGGCGAAGGTCTCCTAGTTGGAAATGGGCCCCACCAACAAAATAATAGGGAAGAAAGGAGAATATATAAGCTAGAAGGAGGCTCAATGGAGATATATAAATAGAGGAGGGACTCAATTGCAAAGCATTCTATTCTATCATTTTCTATTTGACATTGAGAAGAAGCTCAAATGAGTTTCAAGCAGTGTTGCACACATCGCGATAAAATCGCGATAAAATCGTAAAATCGCGATTTTTTAATTTTGCCGATTCAAAGCGCGATTTTTATCGAAAAAATCGCCCCTTTTTTTTATAGCGATTTTTATCGAAAAAATCGCGATTTTTTGAAAAAATCGGGAAAAAATCGGAAAAATCGGGAAAAAATCGGAAAAATCGGGAAAAAATATCGTTTGGCACAAAAATATTCATTTTTTTTCAATTTTTTTTCAATTTGTGCCAAACGATTCCGATTTTTTCCCGATTTTAACGATTTTTTCCGCTTTTTTCCCGGCGCCGATTAAATCCCGATCGCGATGTGTGCAACACTGGTTTCAAGTGAAACTCTATGCTACTTTTGGTGGACTTCGAGTGCCACCCTAGTCAGTTTTCTTCCCCCGTCGGTGGAAGAAGAGTGCCACCCTAGTTGGAATTGGTTTACTTGTTCATTTCTGAAGATCTAATCGTCATCATTTTGCAGGAGGTTCCCACATTATAATTTAATCTGATTGCAGGTCTACCATCTCAATCTAGAGGTCGAGCTCATATCCTTCTCCAAGAGGGTTGAGTATTTATGAATTGAATACACAAGTTTCAGAGGGTTGAGGGAAGGTCGTATTTCTTGAACCCCAAAGAGACCAATCAGAGGTACATCTACAGAAATTTCAGAATTGGAGATGGTATTGCCAGTTTGAAGATCAGATTGTTCGTGCTTGAGATCATTGATACCTTAGCAGTGGAACGATGAGGTCGAGTTGACGCATCAAGGAGGATGAAAACTTGCATTTGATTCCAGAATCAATACCTCAGTGGACCGTATCATTGTTGCAGAAAGTAGACTTATCTTTGGTTCCAGAATTACCTTTTTTGTGAGCTGCATTATTATTGTTGAAGCAGACTTATTTTGGGCCAGAATTTTATTTGCCAAAAAGGGAGCTGAATTCTATATTTGATTAGTACATTTTCCAGAGGACAAAAAGACCAACCTCTACATACAAGGGAAGCTTAATATCAATCCTCAAGGTTAATATCAGTCCTCAATTTCCAGAATTGCATCTACAGTAGTGAGGCTGAAGCATTGTGTCCTAGCAGGCATTTATGGGCCGAGTTATGCATTAAAAGGAGGGCCGAATAGTTGCATATGGTTTCAGCATTAAGTTTGGATCAGCAATTGAGCTTCAAGACCGAATTATTTGCATAGGCCGAATAACTTGTGTGTTGTTCCAGATCTGGAAATTCCTTTGGACCCAAACACCTATGCTGTAGCAGACTTCACAATCAAGCCTTTTCTGAAGTGACTGAGTTGGTTCCTCAAGAATTATTAAACTTCTTATCAGTTGGAGCATCTTCCAGGTGCTACTCTACCATGGCTTGTAAAAGTCTGTTGTTTGCTCTCTAATAAAAATCAGAACTTTGCCTTGCATTGTTCTCAAGTTAGCTCACTAAATGTTTAACAAATTTCATACAAGATACTTGTGCATTCATGTTTGCTATTAATGCTATTCATATTACCGGTCAACTCCCCATGCAATACACCCCCTCTTTTCCTGGCAGAAAGGGGTTGCACCTGATCGACATGTCCGTGCCATCCTGCAGTCATCGGCAGCTTGATCATTTTGATTGTAAACCCAGTCTGCATATATGAATTGTAAATAATCTTAGCAGACATGAGTCATGTATGTAAATTGCCTAGGTGGACCTAACTTTCTGATGGTAATCTACGTCCCGGAAGGTTTTTTGTCTCACCGATCCATGATCGGCAAAGTTTTCCTTCAAACCTGACCCCAAAGCCGGGATGGATTTTGTCATTAGAATTTTAGGAGAATCCTAGTGTGTTGATCTGCTAGATTATAAATGTGTCGCAGAAACTGGGCGATTTGTGAGGGTCTGTATTAAGTGGGTTTGTCCCCTTGAGATGTAAATTGTAAAAAGTCATCATGAAATGTGTCTTGAGGGTTGAAAATGTTTTAAATCCCCTCATGTGTCCTAAGTCCTAGGTCCTAGGTGATGTTTCTGAAGGCTTAGTTCGATGATCCATTTTAAAATGAATTAAAAAATAAAAATTAAAAAATTAAAACATTAAAAAATAATAAAAAAAATAAAAAATAGAGCAAAAACCCTAACTAATAAAATAATAATATTTTAAGTGAATGAATGCAAAATATTATTTTTAATAAATCGACGGATGAGATCAAGAGATGTCTTGATCCTCATCAACGGTCGAGATCATTTCGACATGGATCACTCGAACTAGCCGTTGGGATCATTTCCTTTAAGTAGGGTGCTAGGGGCCATTTTCAGATCAATTGGAATCTGATCTGTGAGTCTGGTACTGAAAAATCTCTCTTGTAAATCTGTTTCTGGTTAATAAAAGAAGACTTTTGGGTCCATATCTTGCTGGTGTTACTCTCTGGAAGTGCTGTGAGCTAATTTAGTTTCTGCTCATTTTATTTTCAGCCATTAATAATAGCTTATTGTAGAGTATTGTGAGCACAGGTATCTTGTTCACTTGCTAGGGTTTGAGTGTTGTTAGGGTTTCTGAAGTAATGGCAGGTATCTCCATTACTTTTTGAGATCTAGAAGCATTTTTGCCCTCTTTACTGATGGTTGTTCTGAGCTGTGCAGAAAACCCTTACTGAAGAATTAACGGGCGTTTGGGGAAGTTCTCGGCTGAACCAGCCAACTCCCGCAAGCATTTTTTGCTGAGCCCAGTTGGATTTGATCCTTGGTCTATCATTCGGTTTATTTTTCTAATTTGCATGAGAGATTTTCTGAAGTTCTTCACAGTGAAAATCTGAAATCTTTATTTCTTTAAAATATTTATGTTCTTATTGTTGAATCTGGCTGTTAAGGGGCCAAATTTGTAAATTAAATTAGCTGTTCTAGGGTTTCAAATTCTTGTTTTGTACAGTTTTTATTAGGGCTTAGGGTTTTTTAGGTTAGCTTCTGGCATACTCCATCTTAAGTTCTCTTTCTCTTGCAGATTTGTTTCAATTTTCATTGAGTGAACCATCGTTTCTGTGTGATTAAAGGTATCGAAGCTGTGTGCAGCGGCCGCTGGGGAAGTTCCTTGGCTGACAGGAGCATTTTCAAATCAAGGAGAGATACGCGTGGTAAAAAACGCACCACTGTAGACGAATCTGTAGTTTGTTGAGGCTCACGGTACCGGATTTCAGCTGCAAAGAGAACCAATCTAAATACGTTGCCCTCCGATCCCGATCCTCATTCACGCCGGCTCAGTGAAGCGACTGTCTCCGTCAAAGCACCAGCACGCTCACTCTTAAGTTAATTCTCCAGACGCAAGTGGCATTCTGCGTTTCAGCGGCTAAGGTTTTCACGCCAGACGGGACAGGTAAATCGACTTCATTTCGTGGTCATGTAGCACGTTTTGGAGTTGCCTAAGACGCGATCCGATCAGACCATAAACCTGTTCCACATCGAAAATCAATCACCGCAGAAATATTCTCAGGTAAATAAATCTGTTCATGCAAAATTGAGACGAAGGTAACCGCGTATCGCTTGATTCTTTTGGGCATGCGTTTTGATTTTTCGGCTTGCTAGGGTTACTCAGTTTTTATCCCCGCAATTCTATTAACATGTACATATGCGCAATTTTTTTCGGTTGGATTTTAGCATTTGCGTAGTTTCGTTCAGTTTCGATTAAATGTGAAATCGTATTTTGTTTGAGTATTTTGGATAGGCTAGCGTAGATGTTTTAGATTTTAATTTGTTTTATATAGTTACGATTTTAGACTTTTAGATTTTGATTTAGTTCTTTAGATTATAGTTTAGGTTTATATATTTGCATAATTTAGTTTTTAGATTTTAATAGATTCTTTATTTTTAGTTTGAGATTTAATTTTTTAGGATTTTAAATTTTTATAAATTTTAGATTTAAAAAAAAAAAAAAAAAAAAAAAAAATAAAAAAAAAAAAATTGAAATTTTTGCCAGTTTCAGTTGTTTATCATGTTATATCTTTCATGCAGAATTTTCAAGTCGAGATGCGAATATGATATCTGGTTAATGGTTTATGACTCGTGGTGGTTTAAAGCATTCATCTTTTTTTAAATTTTCAGTTGCTGGATATCGTTTTGGTCATCGTGATTTAGCTGCTACCTTTGATGACAAATGATTGTTGTCCACGGTTTATTTTTCTATATCATCTAACAAGTAATCGTTTTAATAACAATCTCTTAAGGCACTGGTCTGCTAAATTAATCAAATCCATCGAGTGCTTTTTATATCGTATCTCGTGTCTCCCAACCAACTGGTTGACAGTTGGTCTTCGCCATATCATAGGGTCTACCCCCCTTAGCCGCGAGAGACAGGCTTAAACAGAGGGATCGGGGATAAAGGTGACAGCCCCCGGTCTGAGGGTTGTCGTGTCAATCCGCGCGACAACATTTTTTGGCGCTATTTCCGAGGACCCTTTTTTCTCGGCGTTTCAACGACAATCTTCCTTCTCATTTTTTATCTTTTTATCTGGCCCGGCAACGCCAACATTTTTTGGCGCCGTTGCCGAGGACATTGTTTTCTCGGCGTTTCAACGACAATCTTCCTTCTCATTTTTATCTTTTCATCTGGCCCGGCAGCGCCAACATTTTTTGGCGCCATTGCCGGGGATACTTTGTTCTCGGTGTTTCAACGACTTTTCATTCATCTTCTCATCTTTCTCATCTCTCATTTGAGCTGGCAGATTCAAACTTTTGGGTTTTCATTTGGATCTTTTATTGCTTTATTTTTTTCACCATATCAGCAGCATCTCTTCGGTTTTGTTTCTTGTTTGGGTGGCGACTCCATTTTCTCATTTTTCCCAGACAAGAAGCCTTCCTCATATCTGCTTGCTGGTACCTTTTTGGATCTTAGAATCAGATTCATTGTTCAAGTGGCGACTCCACTTCTTTCATCTTTTGATTTTCTTGAGCAGAGATCTAGTTCTATCATCCATATGATCCCTTATTGTTCATCATGGATTATTCATTTAAACCATGTCATTTTACTCACCGTCTCCATGATTTTCCGGAGGAGGCCATTCCTGAATTACCTATTTTTTCAGGTGGTGATCCAATCGCTGTTAAAAGGCATCTAGACTTGTTTATTCGCATCATGATCATATATTGCAGACCCCCTCAGTTTAATCATGAAGATATCAAAATGCGTCTATTTGTCCTTTCTTTAGAAGATGATGCTTTGAATTGGTTTAACAATTTTCCTAAGGATTCTTTCACTTCTTTGAAAGACAGTATCAATGCTTTTGAAGATAGATATGGTTATCCGGACAGCTTGCCTTCTGCCTCTAAAATTGTGCAACAGAATTTGATAAGAGGTCCAGCTGAAAGATCCCAAGACGATTCTTCATGTCAGAATGTGTCATCCACCGGAAATATTGTAGATCAAGTTCATGATAGTGAAAAATCAGGGATAAATGACAATGAAAAGGAAGAACAAAAGCAAATTATACGAGATCTAATGATGCTAGTGAAAAATATGGAAAGCAATCAAACTAGTTATATCAATGATGTAAGAACTTTATGCACCCATCTGGAGAAACGTAATAGGGAGATGGAGGTCACGCAAAATTAGCATGCTAAAGAAATTGAGGCCATAAAAACTAAATATGAAACAGAAATTAGAAGCATGCAAAGCAAGATGTCAGGCTTAGAAGAAAATATGATGACCATGAAAGCTGATCATGATAGGGAAATCGATTCTATGCAAAACAAGTTGTTAACTATGGACGAAGAAATGACTATCATGACATTCGATCATAATAATCAGTTGGCCACCATGCAAGCAAATCATAGAGAAGAAATAAACTCCATGCAACATTGCTTGATGGACATAAAGGAAAAGAATGATAAAGTAATAAAAGACATGGAAGAAAATCATGCCAGACAAATCAGTGATATAAAGGTTCAACACTCTAGTCAGATGGATGCCATTAGAATACAAGTTCAAAGGTTTCAGCAATTGGAAGATAAGAGAAACCAGGGAACATCAACAGATCCAGAGCCTTCTCATTTGTTACAACAAGTTCCATCTTATTATGAGAAGGTTATTGATTCGATTGAAAGATGGTTAATTGAAGGAGATCCAGATAGACTTAAAAATGATAAAGATCAGATGCAAGATGAAGAAAGACATAGCACGCATATCTTACATACTTCATCTGATAGTTTTGAAACAGAAAGTTCTGTGTCATCAGTAATTCAACCTGCCAGAAAGAAAAAGTGCAAGAGAAAGAAAATAAGAAGAAGATTTGATGCATCAGACGGCCGCGAGCAGCTTGATTTTCGGATAGGAAAAAGTCCTACCATATGCAGAATTGGACATGGCACATCCCACAAGCAGCCGACAGATTTGCCTGAAAGCAGGCAAATGTGAGGTATACACTATATTGAACACATCTAATGCCATGGGGCATCCTTTGTATTGTATTTCTAACCCTACTTGTCATTTCAGCATTTTCATTTCGGTTTTAGGATTAGATTTGCTTTTCTAGATAGTTAATAAATGAAGAGCTTTTATCTTTCCTGTGCTTAATGTATATGATGATTTTTGGACGGACGCTACTTATATTTTGTTGTGTGTTGCATGGATGCAGATTCTGGATTCTCACATTCCTGCAAGCAGCAACGTGTCCCCAAGTAGAGCCAGATGTTGACCACTACCGGTCAACTCCCCATGCAGTACACCCCCTCTTTTCTTGGCAGAAAGGGGTTGCACCTGATCGACATGTCCGTGCCATCCTGCAGTCATCAGCAGCTTGATCATTTTGATTGTAAACCCAGTCTGCATATATGAAATGTAAATAATCTTAGCAGACATGAGTCATGTATGTAAATAGGCTAGGTGGACCTAACTTTCTGATGGTAATCTACGTCCCGGAAGGTATTTCGTCTCACCGATCCATGATCGGCAGAGTTTTCCTTCAAACCTGACCCCAAAGCCGGGATGGATTTTGTCATTAGAATTTTAGGAGAATCCTAGTGTGTTGATCTGCTAGATTATAAGTGTGTCGCAGAAACTGGGTGATTTGTGAGGGTCTGTATTAAGTGGGTTTGTCCCCTTGAGATGTAAATTGTAAAAAGTCATCATGAAATGTGTCTTGAGGGTTGAAAATGTTTTAAATCCCCTCATGTGTCCTAAGTCCTAGGTCCTAGGTGATGTTTCCGAAGGCTTAGTTCGATGATCCATTTTAAAATGAATTAAAAAATAAAATAATAAATAAAACAAATAATAATAATAAAATAATAAAACAAATAAAAATTAAAAAATAGAGCAAAAAAAATTAAAAAATAGAGCAAAAACCCTAACTAATAAAATAATAATATTTTAAGTGAATGAATGCAAAATATTATTTTTAATAAATCGACGGATGAGATCAAGAGATGTCTTGATCCTCATCAACGGTCGAGATCATTTCGACATGGATCACTCGAACTAGCCGTTGGGATCATTTCCTTTAAGTAGGGTGCTAGGGGCCATTTTCAGATCAATTGGAATCTGATCTGTGAGTCTGTACTGAAGAATCTCTCTTGTAAATCTGTTTCTGGTTAATAAAAGAAGACTTTTGGGTCCATATCTTGCTGGTGTTACTCTCTGGAAGTGCTGTGAGCTAATTTAGTTTCTGCACATTTTATTTTCAGCCATTAATAATAGCTTATTGTAGAGTATTGTGAGTACAGGTATCTTGTTCACTTGCTAGGGTTTGAGTGTTGTTAGGGTTTCTGAAGTAATGGCAGGTATCTCCATTACTTTTTGAGATCTAGAAGCATTTTGCCCTCTTTACTGATGGTTGTTTTGAGCTGTGCAGAAAACCCTTACTGAAGAATTAACGGGCGTTTGGGGAAGTTCTCGGCTGAACCAGCCAACTCCCGCAAGCATTTTTTGCTGAGCCCAGTTGGATTTGATCCTGGGTCTATCATTCAATTTATTTTTCTAATTTGCATGAGAGATTTTCTGAAGTTCTTCACAGTGAAAATCTGAAATCTTTATTTCTTTAAAAAAATTATGTTCTTATTGTTGAATCTGGCTGTTAAGGGGCCAAATTTGTAAATTAAATTAGCTGTTCTAGGGTTTCAAATTCTTGTTTTGTACAGTTTTTATTAGGGCTTAGGGTTTTTTAGGTTAGCTTCTGGCATACTCCATCTTAAGTTCTCTTTCTCTTGCAGATTTGTTTCAATTTTCATTGAGTGAACCATCGTTTCTGTGTGATTAAAGGTATCGAAGCTGTGTGCAGCAGCCGCTGGGGAAGTTCCTTGGTTGACAGGAGCATTTTCAAATCAAGGAGAGATACGCGTGGCAAAAAACGCACCACTGTAGACGAATCTGTAGTTTGTTGAGGCTCACGGTACCGGATTTCAGCTGCAAAGAGAACCAATCTAAATACGTTGCCCTCCGATCCCGATCCTCATTCACGCCGGCTCAGTGAAGCGACTGTCTCCGTCAAAGCACCAGCACGCTCACTCTTAAGTTAATTCTCCAGACGCAAGTGGCATTCTGCGTTTCAGCGGCTAAGGTTTTCACGCCAGACGGGACAGGTAAATCGACTTCATTTCGTGGTCATGTAGAACGTTTTGGAGCTACCTAAGACGCGATCCGATCAGACCATAAACCTGTTCCACATCGAAAATCAATCACCGCAGAAATATTCTCAGGTAAATAAATCTGTTCATGCAAAATTGAGACGAAGGTAACCGCGTATCGCTTGATTCTTTTGGGCATGCGTTTTGATTTTTCGGCTTGCTAGGGTTACTCAGTTTTTATCCCCGCAGTTCTATTAACATGTACATATGCGCAATTTTTTTCGGTTGGATTTTAGCATTTGCGCAGTTTCATTCAGTTTCGATTAAATGTGAAATCGTATTTTGTTTGAGTATTTTGGATAGGCTAGCGTAGATGTTTTAGATTTTAATTTGTTTTATATAGTTACGATTTTAGACTTTTAGATTTTGATTTAGTTCTTTAGATTATAGTTTAGGTTTATATATTTGCATAATTTAGTTTTTAGATTTTAATAGATTCTTTATTTTTAGTTTGAGATTTAATTTTTTAGGATTTTAAATTTTTATAAATTTTAGATTTAAAAAAAAAAAAAAAAAAAAAAAAAAAAAAAAAAAATTGAAATTTTTGCCAGTTTCAGTTGTTTATCATGTTATATCTTTCATGCAGAATTTTCAAGTCGAGATACGAATATGATATCTGGTTAATGGTTTATGACTCATGGTGGTTTAAAGCATTCATCTTTTTCTAAATTTTCAGTTGCTGGATATCGTTTTGGTCATTGTGATTTAGCTGATACCTTTGATGACAAATGATTGTTGTCCACGGTTTATTTTTCTATATCATCTAACAAGTAATCGTTTTAATAACAATCTCTTAAGGCACTGGTCTGCTAAATTAATCAAATCCATCGAGTGCTTTTTATATCGTATCTCATGTCTCCCAACCAACTGGTCGACAGTTGGTCTTCGCCATATCATAGGGTCTACCCCCCTTAGCCGCGGGAGACAGGCTTAAACAGAGGGATCGAGGATCAAGGTGACAGCCCCCGGTCTGAGGGTTGTCGTGTCAATCCGCGCGACAACATTTTTTGGCGTCGTTGCCAAGGACCCTTTTTTCTCGGCGTTTCAACGACAATCTTCCTTCTCATTTTTTATCTTTTCATCTGGCCCGGCAACGCCAACATTTTTTGGCGCCGTTGCCGGGGACATTGTTTTCTCGGCGTTTCAACGACAATCTTCCTTCTCATTTTTATCTTTTCATCTAGCCTGGCAGCGCCAACATTTTTTGGCGCCGTTGCCGGGGATACTTTGTTCTCGGTGTTTCAACGACTTTTCATTCATCTTCTCATCTTTCTCATCTCTCATTTGAGCTGGCAGATTCAAACTTTTGGGTTTTCATTTGCATCTTTTATTGCTTTATTTTTTTCACCATATCAGCAGCATCTCTTCGGTTTTGTTTCTTGTTTGGGTGGCGACTCCATTTTCTCATTTTTCCCAGACAAGAAGCCTTCCTCATATCTGCTTGTTGGTACCTTTTTGGATCTTAGAATCAGATTCATTGTTCAAGTGGCGACTCCACTTCTTTCATCTTTTGATTTTCTTGAGGAGAGATCTAGTTCTATCATCCATCTGATCCCTTATTGTTCATCATGGATTATTCATTTAAACCATGTCGTTTTACTCACCGTCTCCATGATTTTCCGGAGGAGGCCATTCCTGAATTACTTAGTTTTTCAGGTGGTGATCCAATCGCTGTTAAAAGGCATCTAGACTTGTTTATTCGCATCATGATCATATATTGCAGACCCCCTCAGTTTAATCATGAAGATATCAAAATGCGTCTATTTGTCCTTTCTTTAGAAGATGATGCTTTGAATTGGTTTAACAATTTTCCTAAGGATTCTTTCACTTCTTTGAAAGACATTATCAATGCTTTTGAAGATAGATATGGTTATCCGGACAGCTTGCCTTCTGCCTCTAAAATTGTGCAACAGAAATTGAATAGAGGTCCAGCTGAAAGATCCCAAGACGATTCTTCATGTCAGAATGTGTCATCCACCGGAAATATTGTAGATCAAGTTCATGATAGTGAAAAATCAGGGATAAATGACAATGAAAAGGAAGAACAAAAGCAAATTATACGAGATCTAATGATGCTAGTGAAAAATATGGAAAGCAATCAAACTAGTTATATCAATGATGTAAGAACTTTATGCACCCATCTGGAGAAACGTAATAGGGAGATGGAGGTCACGCAAAATCAGCATGCTAAAGAAATTGAGGCCATAAAAACTAAATATGAAACAGAAATTAGAAGCATGCAAAGCAAGATGTCAGGCTTAGAAGAAAATATGATGACCATGAAAGCTGATCATGATAGGGAAATCGATTCTATGCAAAACAAGTTGTTAACTATGGACGAAGAAATGACTATCATGACATTCGATCATAATAATCAGTTGGCCACCATGCAAGCAAATCATAGAGAAGAAATAAACTCCATGCAACATTGCTTGATGGACATAAAGGAAAAGAATGATAAAGTAATAAAAGACATGGAAGAACATCATGCCAGACAAATCAGTGATATAAAGGTTCAACACTATAGTCAGATGGATGCCATTAGAATACAAGTTCAATGGTTTCAGCAATTGGAAGATAAGAGAAACCAGGGAACATCAACAGATCCAGAGCCTTCTCATTTGTTACAACAAGTTCCATCTTATTATGAGAAGGTTATTGATTCGATTGAAAGATGGTTAATTGAAGGAGATCCAGATAGACTTAAAAATGATAAAGATCATATGCAAGATGAAGAAAGACATAGCACGCATATCTTACATACTTCATCTGATAGTTTTGAAACAGAAAGTTCCGTGTCATCAGTAATTCACCCTGCCAGAAAGAAAAAGCGCAAGAGAAAGAAAATAAGAAGATTTGATGCATCAGACGGCCGCGAGCAGCTTGATTTTCAGATAGGAAAAAGTCCTACCATATGCAGAATTGGACATGGCACATCCCACAAGCAGCCGACAGATTTGCCTGAAAGCAGGCAAATGCTCAGTATACACTATATTGAACACATCTAATGCCATGGGGCATCCTTTGTATTGTATTTCTAACCCTACTTGTCATTTCAGCATTTTCATTTCGGTTTTAGGATTATATTTGCTTTTCTAGATAGCTAATAAATGAAGAGCTTTTATCTTTCCTGTGCTTAATGTATATGATGATTTTTGGACGGACGCTACTTATATTTTGTTGTGTGTTGCATGGATGCAGATTCTGGATTCTCACATTCCTGCAAGCAGCAACGTGTCCCCAAGTAGAGCGAGATGTTGACCACTACCGGTCAACTCCCCATGCAGTACACCCCCTCTTTTCTTGGCAGAAAGGGGTTGCACCTGATCGACATGTCCGTGCCATCCTGCAGTCATCAGCAGCTTGATCATTTTGATTGTAAACCCAGTCTGCATATATGAATTGTAAATAATCTTAGCAGACATGAGTCATGTATGTAAATTGCCTAAGTGGACCTAACTTTCTGATGGTAATCTACGTCCCGGAAGGTTTTTCGTCTCACCGATCCATGATCGGCAGAGTTTTCCTTCAAACCTGACCCCAAAGCCGGGATGGATTTTGTCATTAGAATTTTAGGAGAATCCTAGTGTGTTGATCTGCTAGATTATAAGTGTGTCGCAGAAACTGGGTGATTTGTGAGGGTCTGTATTAAGTGGGTTTGTCCCCTTGAGATGTAAATTGTAAAAAGTCATCATGAAATGTGTCTTGAGGGTTGAAAATGTTTTAAATCCCCTCATGTATCCTAAGTCCTAGGTCCTAGGTGATGTTTCCGAAGGCTTAGTTCGATGATCCATTTTAAAATGAATTAAAAAATAAAAAAATAAAAAAAATAATAATAATAATAAAATAATAAAACAAATAAAAATTAAAAAATAAAGCAAAAACCCTAACTAATAAAATAATAATATTTTAAGTGAATGGATGCAAAATATTATTTTTAATAAATCGACGGATGAGATCAAGAGATGTCTTGATCCTCATCAACAGTCGAGATCATTTCGACATGGATCACTCGAACTAGCCGTTGGGATCATTTCCTTTAAGTAGGGTGCTAGGGGCCATTTTCAGATCAATTGGAATCTGATCTGTGAGTCTGGTACTGAAGAAGCTCTCTTGTAAATCTGTTTCTGGTTAATAAAAGAAGACTTTGGGGTCCATATCTTGCTGGTGTTACTCTCTGGAAGTGCTGTGAGCTAATTTAGTTTCTGCACATTTTATTTTCAGCCATTAATAATAGCTTATTGTAGAGTATTGTGAGCACAGGTATCTTGTTCACTTGCTAGGGTTTGAGTGTTGTTAGGGTTTCTGAAGTAATGGCAGGTATCTCCATTACTTTTTGATATCTAGCAGCATTTTTGCCCTCTTTACTGATGGTTGTTCTGAGTTGTGCAGAAAACCCTTACTGAAGAATTAACGGGCGTTTGGGGAAGTTCTCGGCTGAACCAGCCAACTCCCGCAAGCATTTTTTGCTGAGCCCAGTTGGATTTGATCCTGGGTCTATCATTAGGTTCATTTTTCTAATTTGCATGAGAGATTTTCTGAAGTTCTTCACAGTGAAAATCTGAAATCTTTATTTCTTTAAAATATTTCTGTTCTTATTGCTGAATCTGGCTGTTAAGGGGCCAAATTTGTAAATTAAATTAGTTGTTCTAGGGTTTCAAATTCTTGTTTTGTACAGTTTTTATTAGGGCTTAGGGTTTTTTAGGTTAGCTTCTGGCATACTCCATCTTAAGTTCTCTTTCTCTTGCAGATTTGTTTCAATTTTCATTGAGTGAACCATCGTTTCTGTGTGATTAAAGGTATCGAAGCTGTGTGCAGCGGCCGCTGGGGAAGTTCCTTGGCTGACAGGAGCATTTTCAAATTAAGGAGAGATACGCGTGGTAAAAAACGCACCACTGTAGACGAATCTGTAGTTTGTTGAGGCTCACGGTACCGGATTTCAGCTGCAAAGAGAACCAATCTAAATACGTTGCCCTCCGATCCCGATCCTCATTCACGCCGGCTCAGTGAAGCGACTGTCTCCGTCAAAGCACCAGCATGCTCACTCTTAAGTTAATTCTCCAGACGCAAGTGGCATTCTGCGTTTCAGCAGCTAAGGTTTTCACGCCAGACGGGACAGGTAAATCGACTTCATTTCGTGGTCATGTAGCACGTTTTGGAGCTGCCTAAGACGCGATCCGATCAGACCATAAACATGTTCCACATCGAAAATCAATCACCGCAGAAATATTCTCAGGTAAATAAATCTGTTCATGCAAAATTGAGACGAAGGTAACCGCGTATCGCTTGATTCTTTTGGGCATGCGTTTTGATTTTTCGGCTTGCTAGGGTTACTCAGTTTTTATCCCCGCAGTTCTATTAACATGTACATATGCGCAATTTTTTTCGGTTGGATTTTAGCATTTGCGTAGTTTCGTTCAGTTTCGATTAAATGTGAAATCGTATTTTGTTTGAGTATTTTGGATAGGCTAGCGTAGATGTTTTAGATTTTAATTTGTTTTATATAGTTACGATTTTAGACTTTTAGATTTTGATTTAGTTCTTTAGATTATAGTTTAGGTTTATATATTTGCATAATTTAGTTTTTAGATTTTAATTAGATTTTAATAGATTCTTTATTTTTAGTTTGAGATTTAATTTTTTAGGATTTTAAATTTTTATAAATTTTAGATTTAAAAAAAAAAAAATGAAATTTTTGCTAGTTTCAGTTGTTTATCATGTTATATCTTTCATGCAGAATTTTCAAGTCGAGATACGAATATGATATCTGGTTAATGGTTTATGACTCGTGGTGGTTTAAAGCATTCATCTTTTTTTAAATTTTCAATTGCTGGATATCATTTTGGTCATCGTGATTTAGCTGATACCTTTGATGACAAATGATTGTTGTCCACGGTTTATTTTTCTATATCATCTAACAAGTAATCGTTTTAATAACAATCTCTTAAGGCACTGGTCTGCTAAATTAATCAAATCCATCGAGTGTTTTTTATATCGTATCTCGTGTCTCCCAACCAACTGGTCGACAGTTGGTCTTCGCCATATCATAGGGTCTATCCCCCTTAGCCGCGGGAGACAGGCTTAAACGGAGGGATCGGGGATCAAGGTGACAGCCCCCGGTCTGAGGGTTGTCGTGTCAATCCGCGCGACAACACATATCAACAATTTATGGGAATTAGGTGATATTATTTATAGTGCTGACCTAAAGTCGGGTAATCTATACATATATGCTAAATTGTACCAATGCTCATTGTGCTCAAACATTAGTATAAATTAGACCTACGGCAGCAATATCTCAAGCTGATTTGACAACACTTACACTGAAGATTACAATAAAAACTCAAGAATTTGATGGGAATTTAAGGAATATTGGAAAAGGGATATATATATAAAGTGAGGGAGAGAGCGTGTGCGCCAAATCTAATGGAAAACCTTATAGGAACTCGAATTGAACCTAATTGTTGTTGAAGAATGTAACTAGTGTCAGGCTTCATAATTGTATTTGTCAAAAGAAATTTTATTATTAAAGAAAATGACTTATTAAAGCACGGGTTTCAAGTTTGGGTCAATGATTTCTAGGTCAAAGCCTCCATTGAAGGCTTCTAGGTTTTGTCATGAGTCAATAGAGTCATTATCATTTTTATTAGACCCTTCTCGGGCTTTTGTATCATGTAAAAAGTATTATTTTTTGTGTCAAAAAAGTCATTTGTCACCTCCACACCAAGTCAGCCCTATACTCATGAAGTCAGCTTGAATTAGGGCAATTCGACCCAGCAGAAAGGCTATATATAATATTCTAACTAGAGAAATACAGTGAAATATCAAAACATGAACTAGCTACAACAAACAAATAAACATGCAATCTGAAAACTCCACAAGAACAACAAATTTAGAACACTGATGAGCAGAAACAATAGAGCCGATCCATTTTACTGAATATCCAATGAGAAGCTGAGTACAAAATACAGTGGAATGAGTGCACCTAGGCTTGCTAGAGCAAGCATGGAAAACCCAGGTGAGAATGAAGAAAACTCCACGCTAAAATAGGCTCACTGGTTGTATGCTCCACCTAGAAATTCACTGTTGTTGCTGCTGGAGGCAAATTAATATTTGAGGCCTCAAATCTACTCCAAAAATTCTGAAAAATTAGGACAATGCTCTCCAACCCCAGACCAACAAATCTTAGAAAGCTTTTGGACTAATTCCAACCTCCCGGAATTACCCAAAAATCAAGTGAAATCACCCACTGCATAGCTCTGTGTCCCACCAGAAAATCTACAGCTGCATCCACCCAAAATCTTCCACCAAAATAACTGAAATCCACTGAGAAATAGCATCGAAATGATAGAGTCAAAATCCCAGCCATTTCTCGGCACAAGCTATAGCAACTGCTTCAACAAAAATTGCCCAGTAAAACCCCTACGCAGGCCCTAAGGAAGAATAATTCGACCCACACAAATGCAACAGTCTTGGGCTCTGAAACTCCACAAGGAAAGTCGTCCTCCTCCAAGTGAAATTCCTATAAATTCTTGAGGCAAATTTCCTCGGCAATCTCCTCCAGGCAACTCTATTTTTGCTACTACGTCCTCCGGAAAAATTCGTCCCACCTGATGCAAAGCTGAAATGGCTCAGAAAATGTAGGAAAAGAAGTATCCAATCAACTCCAAATTTCTCTCCTAGGGTGACACTCTAGGTTCACCGAAAGAGAGTTGGGATTTTCCACTCGGAAATCCTTGTGTTAAGCAACACTGGTTGACTTAGCTCAACAGCTCAAGCAAACCTTCTAAATTAGAAATGAAAGGCCAAAATAGAATAATCAAAATGAGGCTCTAGCCTTCCTTTTATTGTTGTTTTCCCTTCCTCATACCATAGTTCAATTTCTCTCGCACTATGCTTTGATACCATGGTTTGATTCTTCCCATGGTTCAATTTTCCTTTTTTTGGTAATCTCCACAACTTAACTTCACTTTAGCTTTTCTTCTTTTCCCAAGTCGCAACCATTGCCTTTTCTCCAAAATTTATTTAATATCTCCACAACTTATTTCTCCTAATTTTATTTATCTAAATTATATTAATCGCCAAAATTGCAAAATTGGGAATATTCTGGTCAAAATTTTTAATTAGGGACATGACAGTCCTCCCCTCTCAAATGTTTCTTTTCCTCAAGCAACTGTAGTGCTGGATGCTGCAAAATTTGTTCTCCCTCCCAAGTGGCATCCTCTTTAGGCAGATCCTTCCACCTAACAACGAATTCTGTAATGGTCTTGCTCCTCAGCTTCCTCTCCCACTCCTATAAATTAGCCTCTAGTGTCAAAATCAAATGCCCCTCATCATCCAATGGTGGTAACTCAGTGGTAGTTGGCACATGTTGTCCCAAAGCCTTTTTCAAGCAAGAGACATGAAACACATTATGCACTCTGCTTCCTAATGGAAGCTCCAACTCTTAAGCTGCCTCTCCAACTCGTAGAATCACCCTATATGGCCCATAGAAGCAAGGTTGGAGCTTTTTAGCTCCCTTCTGCTTCAGTGTAGACTGCTTGTATGGCTACAATCTCAAGAAAACCAAATCTCCCACCTCAAAATGTCGCTCTACTATGTGTCTGTCTACATATAACTTGTGCTAGTTTTGTGCCATCTACAAGTTATCCTTGAGTGCTCTAAGGATATCTTGGCTCTCCTATATCCAATCTTATCCAATCTTTGGCCCCTGGAGCTCTGCTATCTCCAAAAACCATATCAGCAAAAGTCAGTGCATCATAACCATATAAAGCAAGAAGGGGTGTCATACCTATGGACATATGATATGTGGTGTTGTAGCAATACTCCCCAAGGTGCAGCCACTTCACCCACACTCTCTGCTGCCCAGTCACATAGTTGAGCAGATATCCCTCAAGCCACTTATTCACTATCTCTGTTTGCCCATCTGTCTGAGGGTGGTAGCTAGTGTTGGGAGTCAGCTCCATGCCAACAAGGAGAAATAACTCCTTCCAAAATCTTCCCAAAAATTTGGCATCCCTGTCATTGACAATCATCTTAGGCATCCCATGCAGCCTAAACACCTCCCGGAAAACCAACTCGGCCACTTGTGAAGTTGAGTATCGAGCTAGAATGGCAAAAAAGTGTGCAAACTTCGTCAACCTGTCAACAACCACATAAATGCAATCTCTCCCCTATACTGTTGGAAATCTTGTGATAAAGTCCATCGATGTGCTCTACCACTTCCTCTCAGGAATAGGAAGAAATTGTAGCAATCCAGTCAGATGTGTGAGCTCTCCCTTGTTCCTCTAGCGTGCATCACACTCCCTAACATGCTTCAGAACATCCTCCTTAAGACCCTAATGGCCCTATAAGTCTTGTAGAATCCTTGATGCCCTGCCAAAGGTGAGTCATGAGCTGCGTGCAGGATCTTCTCCCTCAACTGTGAGCCTGGTACCAAATAAATCTTGTCTTTGTAGTAGATAACATCATCCATCACTCAGTACCTGTCATCCCCATGAGTACCATCCAAGATCTCACATGCCTGTCGATACTTGGAGTACACCACCAAAAGTTGTGCCTTCCAATCTTGTGTGATATCCATAAGAGAGTGTCGCGGCCCTCCGTGATAATGCGTCAACTACTATGTTTTGCTTGCCCTTGACATAATCAATCTCAAAATCATATGCTTCAATCTTACTAACCCATTTTCGTTGGCAAGTTCTGCCGCTCCAAGAAAAATCGAACACTGTTTTGATCAGTCTTAACCTTAAATTTGTTCCCCACTAAGTACTGTCAAAACTTAGCCAACACATGCATGACTACTATCATCTCTTTATCATATATGGGATAAAACCTCTCATGCGGCTGAAGTTTTCGGCTCTCAAAGGCTATGGGGTGACCTCCCTGTGATAAAATGTTATTGAAACCCTAGTCAATTAAGGGAAGAACTAGGGCAAAAATTTCGTTATTATATCACATTCAAGAAAGTTTTAAAAACCGGAACCGATGACCGGACAGGTCAATCTAATAAACTAGGTTTCAAACCAAAAGCGGTCAAACCGGGACTGGCCAGATCTCAATGAACCAGTCTTCAAAAAAATACATGAAACAATTAGTTTTTATAATAATAAAAATTATTGTTAAGATTTAAAACCATGATTCCAAACCAATAGAGACCAAATATGCAAGGTTTGCTCATCTATATACCATGTAAAGGTGAATATATCAAAATGGCATCGAGTGCAATACATATTAGCAACAAAATACATAATCAATGAGGCTCTAAATAGCCTCTAGAGTCCAAAAACAATGCTCTAAGCTATGGGGCCACTAACCTACTACAAGTCTACATATCAATGATCAACAACATGATCACTCCTCATCATGATCAAACTCATCACCACTACTAGACAAGAGATCATCAACATGAGCTACATAAATAATATGGCTCAGAGTTTGAGGACTCCTAAAACTCCTCTACAACTTTAGTAGTAGTAGTAGCAAAAATAGACATCAAAACTACAAATCACTAATCAACATGGTCACTCATGAAACTCATCATTGATTCAACGCTACTAGAAATGGGATCATCAACAAGAGATACATAAACATCATCTAGCTCAAAGTCTTCAAACTTGGATTGCTCAACCTTATAACATGATAGAAATTGAAAAGGTTTAACATGCCTAACCAATGATATTCGTTTGAGTGAAGCGTTCATCTCCTCAACCTTATAATGTGGTAGAAAAATATTAGCATGCCTAACCAGTTGTTTTCCTTCTAGTGAAGGGTACATTCTTGTTAAGGCCATGGTAGAGGAGTTCAACAATCAATACCACCAACATCAACAAAGTTCAACAATCAATGCCACCAACATCAAGGTTCTTAAAGGGCTTCATGCTCTTGATCAAATGCCAATCTCATACCCTCACGCATGATAGAATCAAATGGAAACATTGCAAACCCCCAAACCATGAAATCCTGAAAACCATTAAGTCTGTTGAATTTTGAGTGAAATCTAAAATTCTAGTTTCTCCATATGAAATTCAATGAGGTCAAAATCACTATCAAACATCCTGAGTCATTTCATGGTAATGTTAAAAATTTAAGTAAAATGATGAAAATGAAAAATAAAGGAAATATCACTTTTACTTTAAGAATTTAACATTACCATTAATTGCCAACATTGCTAGGGTTGAGAATTTAACATTACCATCAATTGCCAACATTACTAAGGTTGAGATGTGTTAAGAAAATGAGAGGGTAGGCATGCTTTTCTCGGAGGGACTATTTTTGGAGGAAAACAACCCCAAATTTCCCTCAAAACAACTTCAAAACTCAAAAAATTGTATTCTATGGAGTTTATAGCTGCCCTAGCAATAAACCGGTTGATTGATGATGGAACCAACCATTTTGGTTCGTTTTTTGTGAAATTTGGGTGAAATGGACCCGTGAACCAAGTTTTTTTGGCCAATTTGACCCAGTTGCCCAATGAACTGGCCGGTTTGACCAGTTTCCGGTTCAAGCCGGCTGGTTTTTAAAACTATGCATTCAACATGTCCTACTTGGACATCTTAGACAAGTAATCTTGAGCTCTTTGTGAGCTTGGACTTAGGACTTCCCTTTACCCTTAAATAATTATTGGAGTTTCACTTTCAAATGTGAGTGAGTTGAAAGAGTGAGGTCAACTGTTACGAACAAAGTCCTTATACTCAGAGGAATGCTCTGATACTAATGTTATGAACAAAGTTCGTAAATGCTCTAATACCAATGTAACGAACAAAGTTCGTTTACTCCTATGTTGCAGGAAACGTGGGGCAGAAGGGCGTTTCCGTAGGGAAACTAGTACGAAACGCTGAAACGCGTTTGGTACGGCCCTGAAACGCGTTTCCGTACTGTTTCAAACGCGTTTCAGGCTGTACTGCCACGTTTCACGAAACTGAAACGTGGCCAGTACGACCTGAAACGCGTTTCAGGGCCGTACGACCCACGTTTCAGCATTTACTTGTGTTTTTTTATTTTATTTTATTTGTTTTCTAATCTATTTTTACGTTAGCCTAGTGACTTTTAGTTGCTTCCAGATGCCTGTCTAAAGTTATAAAAGTGAACTTTTGCCCTAGTGTTGATATGCAGTTCATGGTAATGTTAAATTCTTAAAGTAAAAGTGATATTCTCCTTTATTTTTCATTTTCATCCTTTTACTTAAATTTTTAACATTACCATGAAATGACTCAGGATGTTTGAGAGTGGTTTCGCCCTCATTGGATTTCATATGGAGAAAGTAGAATTTTAGATCTCACTCAAAATCCAGCAGACTTATCTGTTTTTCAGGATTTCAGGATTAGGGGATTGCAATGTTTCCATTGGATTTTATCATGTACTAGGGTATGGAACTTGTATTTAATCAAGAGAACCAAGCCCTCTATGCAGGGGAGACTCCCAATAATCAAGAGAATGTAGGGTACTAGGGTATGAAACTTGTATTTAATCAAGAGCATTAAGGTTGTTCGACTATGTAGGAGGAGACTCCCAATCAAGCACGAGACAAGAAATTAGAAATTTCTCGTGGCTAATTTTGGATATTTCTATTTTCATTATGTGATTATTCATGAGTAAATGTGATGCAAATTTAGATACTTATAGTTTATGCATTGACAATTGACAGTTTTATCATAATGTAATAAATTAGAATGTATCATATATGCTTTATGATTGCACCTATTTCTTAAAGTCCTAATATATATATATATATATATATATATATATATATATTCGCGTTTCCCCGTTTCCAAAATTTGGGGAGGTCGCGTTTCGTATCGCTTCCTGTTTCGGAAACTCGTACCCGTTTCCCCGTTTCGTGCAACCTTGGTTTACTCAAAGGAATGCTCTAATACCAATGTTACAAACAAAATTCGTATACGCAGCGAAATACTAAGAATATCTAGTATATAAAAATATCCATCATAGGATAATAAATATATATAAATATTTGAATACAGAAAATATATGAGATGATTACAAATGAGGGTGAGGGCCTGCTTATATACCTAGGCAGGTACCCCTTCACAAACGGTCATGTCCTTAGAGACATGCCTATTTAGTACTAATTACTAATTAATTAATCATTATTTATGACTATTACTATTTATATTATTTGTATTGTTTTTATATATATCATATTCATAACATTGCCTTCCTCTTCAGAAAGCTTTGTCCTCAAAGCTTATTGCTGACAAGGCATGTCATCTGCTTCTTTGTCTTTTAATCTTGTCGTATCTTTTGGAGCTCTTCGAGTTGTCATCTTCGTTCATACAAGATGATAAGATCCTTTGAGTGATAAAAAAATAATCAAAATGAGAAGGGATCTGACCACCCTAAATCAATCTTCTGCAGAATCTTTTGATTATTAGAAGCTTGTAAAGAATTGTTATCGTAAGACTGGATGGTGCAAACACCAGTATTCTTTGGAACATAAGTCTGTTGTCTCTGTTCTGAGTGATACAGATTCGTAGATTGATTGAGATGTTTGTTCTTGTGGTTCGGATGTAGATAAGGAGTTATTTTGGTTTGTCTTTCCTTTGCCATGTGTGTGGCAATATTCTGATTTATTTCAAGTTCTGATGTTGTTGAGTTGGTTACAAAATCTTCACTTGGAATTTTCTTCATCTGAACTGCAACATCTGAGTGTGTTTTTTTCTTCAATTGGCTTGTCTTCTTCTTGAGTTAAGATATTCACTAGATCAGTTTTCATTCCTTTCTCTTCAACTTGAATTTCTACATCTGAAGATTTATGTGCTTTCTGTGAAAATTTCTGAATCTAACAAACCATAAATCCTACTGCAGAAAACTGATTTACATCACCTACTTGTATTCTTCATTTAACAAGTTATTTTCAGAAATGTTTAGAAAAATATTAATGTAAATACATTGCAGCCTACACCACTATACAGATCAAGAACTGAAAAACAAATGAGACAATCATGCAAAGGACGCACTTATTTTTGAACTAGACGTCCCCGAAAAAACCCAATGCGAGAAAACCGGTGCAGCAACTATGAGGGTTTTCTATTATTAAGCAGAAGTTCTAAATACAAATGTTGGTTGCCCTCCCAGCAAACCAGTGACAAAGAAATACAATGGCGAAGAACCTAAGAGAGTTTTACCTCACTTCACCCAGCAGAATCTGGCTTATCCAGCAGCAAAACTAGCTGGCCCCGGCTACAACTGCGTTGCCCCTTTGCAATAACTGCGTGGAGCTCTCTGAGACTCTGCATCAACACTTCTACCCACTGCGTTAGCTTTCCTGGTTGTTCCAGCAATTTCCGACAGCTCCCCGACTTTCTGCGTGGAAGGCAGCTCTTTGTCTGCGCTGGCCCTCCTGGCTCTGCGTCGAGGCTGTGTGGGCCTAGACTATCCCAGCGTCAGCTCTCCCGGCTAGTGTGTTGCCTCCACAATCTTCTCTCCACCTCTCTGTCTGTATTCCTGAACTATCATTGCCCCTCAGCTACAAGATCTCCCCAATTGATTTCCTTCCTGAGAACTTCTCACCTCAGAAAATCGATTTCCTCAATCTCTCTGTGTGTCTTCTCCAACTGACCCCAAGCCTCCATTTATACTTTTCCTGTTGAGAAATCAACGGTCGAGATTAAGTCTCTAATCAATGGCTAAGATTAAATTAGACTTGATCCTCGTCTCTTAGAAGCTTCTCACCCATATTTTCATTAATACCCATTAATATTTTAATTTTCCTAAGTTTAGACTTAGGAACGACATTAAAAATATTAATTATTTTAATAATATACAATCCTGGTGGAATTTCACCAAACGATTTCTGGGTCTTGGAGATCTCATGTGTTCTAGCCCTCCACAAAATTTTGAAGCTAAAGCACATCCGATGCTACCCAAAAAATCAACACTCCCTCTTACCGAGGAATGTGCTCTAGCAATATTTCCTAGCAAAAGTATCACACTGATCCACGGCATCGGTCCTCTGCGATGTTGATGCTCGACCTGCTGCCCTTCATCCACTGCATTGCTGCAACTTGTACTGTGGCCCATGACACTGCCACTGTCACTACTACATCTGTATTGCAGCTCCCTCTCAATATGTTGCATCATGCTGCCCATAGCACTGCCACTACTCACTGTTGCACTGCAACTCAGTTGCTGATAAGTAAGTAGCTGAAAAAGTCACCGAAAAGCTGACATGCTGGTCAGTTTGGATACCCCATGATGCTGAAGCTACCTCTGCCGCTAATATGTGCTGACCCTCTGATGCTACTGCGTTGTTGTTGTATCTGCTTTGTGCCTCCCGCACTGCTCAACACTCTATTGCGCTGCTTCAGACTTTGGCACTCTAGCTCTGCTGCTATTGCTCCATCATCTCCCGCACCAACTGACTCCCGTCATTCTACTACTGTCATTAAGGGCTCCCGTAGCCGTATGTGATCCAAGATTTTGGGCACCTCAAGGATCCTGCCCCTCTCATGTAGTCCTCCAGACTACAGCTCAATATCACCCCACCTCTTCTCTAGAGGTGCATGAGCAACTCATGGTGCAATCCTCATCATCGTCCTCTTTGACAACTTTCGCTAGAGCAACCTTTGAGTCAGACTTCTCTTCTTTGCCCTTCTTTCGAGGGCACTACGTGGCGAAATGACCCATTTCTCCATATCTGAAGCATCTGACTTGGATATGACTTTCTTTTTCCTCTTCTGATGCCCTTACTGTCCAGCTAATGCGAGCGTTGCATCCTCCTCTTCCTCCTTCTTAGCTCTGATCCCTTTGTTTCTGCTTCTCGCCTTGGTCAACTGTCTGATCTCTTCCTGTCGAAGAGCTGCCCACATCTCCTCCCAACTAGGGAGAGAAGCCCTGCCCAAGGTGCTCTAGACAAAGGTTTCTCAGTCTTCAGTGATTGCATTTAAGGCAGTCCTAACCATGAATTCAAGATCTGGTGTAGACCCTACGGAAGTTAGCTAGTCTCGAATCCCTTGTAACCTAAGAAGGAAGGGATTGATTTCTTCTCCCTTCTGCATCTGAAACTGTCTTAGCTGACTCTCAAGCAACATCTTCCACTAAACGGAAGTTCCCTCATACAAAGTGGTCAAGGTCTCCCACATTTCCCTTATTGTGTCCTTCTCAGCAATATGTGGGATCACATGATCCTTGACCCCCTCTAAGATCATGCACTTCACTTTGGCCTGAGCCTCCTCGTACTTCTTGAGAGGATCAACATCAACTAGAACAACAACCGTCTTCAAAGCATAATCCTTGATGCAATTTTTGTCCAAAATTGTCAGGATCCTGGCCTTCCAGATGACAAAGTTGGATGCTCCATCCAACTTGTCCTGATCCCTCAGTCCGTTAACTGCCATCTCTGCTCAAATGAGTGTCGAACTGGTTCTTCTTCTCCCTCTTTCCTTGCTTCCCAGCAAAACTCGAATCTGGATTTCTTTGGTGCTAGAAATTCGATTTCCTTCACGGAAATCCTTCTGCCAACAATTGTTGAACCACCCCTCTCTGACCTCTCTTTGCTGCTGCACAGCACTGGATTTAGATTTCTTGGCAAGAAATCTTCTGAGGAACTGATTCCCTCTCCTTTGTTTCTGCCCCACTAGGTATTGTTCTGCACCAACAAAATCAGCACCCCACCAGCAACTCTAGATGAAATTTGCGTTGCACATCTAGCCCCAGCAACTGGAAAACCGAGACTCAACAATCTTTGCGTCGGCCTAGCAATCACTGCGCTGCCCTCTGGAGCAACAACATTACACAAACAGGTTGATGCGGGTTCTGCGTGAACCTCCCTTGGTGACTGCGTCACCCCTCCTCTGTTGTCTCGGCCAGAAACTGCGCTGTCACTCAACACCACTGCCTTCGCACACAGATTTTCTTTTGTTCTTTCGTTGATGGCTTCAGTCCTCCTTGATCTGCAATCGCTCTGATACCATGTGAAAATTTCTGAATCTAACAAACCAGAAATCCTACTTTAGAAAATTGAATTCTTTATTTAACAAGTTATTTTCAAAAATGCTCAAAAAATATTAATGTAAATACATTGCAGCCTACACCACTATACAAATCAAGAACTAAAAAACAAATGAGACAATCATGCAAAGCAGACACTTATTTTTGGACTAAACGTCCTCGGAAAAACCCAATGCGGGAAAATCGGTGCAGCAGCACTGAGGGTTTTCTATTATTAGGCAGATGTTCTGCATACAAATGTTGGTTGCCCTCTCGGCAAACCAATGACAGAAAAATACAATGGCGAAGAACCTGAGTGAGTTTTACCTCATTTCACCCAAGAGAATCTGGCTTATTCGACAGCAAAACTGGCGGGCCCTGGCTACAAATGCGCTGCCCCTTCGCAGTAACTGCGTGGAGCTCTCTAAGGCTCTACGTCAACACTTCTTCCCACTGCGTTAGCTTTCTCGGTTGTTCGGCAGCTCCCTAGTTTTCTGCGTGGAAGGCAACTCTTCCTCTACGCTGGCCCTCCTGGCTCTGCGTCAAGGCTGCATGGGCCCAGACTGGCCCAGCGTCAACTCTCCCGGCTACTGAGCTGCCTCCACAAACTTCTCTCCACCTCTCTATCTATATTCCCAAACTATCATTGCCCCTCAGCTGCAAGATCTCCCCAATCGATTTTCTTCCTGAGAACTTCTCACCTCAGAAAATCGATTTCTTCAATCTCTCTGTGTGTCTTCTCCAACTGACCCCAAGCCTCCATTTATACTTTTCTTGTTGAGAAATCAACGGCCGAGATTAAGTCTCTAATCAACGGCTAAGATAAAGTTAGACTTGATCCTCGTCTCTTAGAAGCTTCTCACCCATATTTTCATTAATACCCATTAATATTTTAATTTTCCTAAGTTTAGACTTAGGAACCCCATTAAAAATATTAATTATTTTAATAAAATAAAATCCGAGTGGAATTTCACCAAACGATTTCTGGGTCTTGGAGATTTCATGTGTTCTAGCCCCTCCACAAAATTTCGAAGCTAGAGCACATCCGATGAGACCCAAAAAAACAACACTTTCTTCTTAGTAAAGTGTTGTACATTGTTTTCCAACGACTCATTGTCCTTCTTAAGCTTCTTAACTTGCATTAGTAATTTTTCACTATGGTCTTTAAGCCGAGAGACTTCTTCATTCTTGTCAGAGGTAATTTTGTCCACTTCCCTTTGCATGTTTTGTATTGTTCATTTACTTTCTTGAAAAAATAATTTTGAGATATCTTGTATGTCTTCTAGTGTGACTGAATTTATATTCAATAGAATGTCTTGCAGTGTTATTTTTTTCTCCCTGTAGGAAAATGTCAAAATCTTATTTTTCGTATTTAATATAAAAGACCCTCGTGATTCCATCTAGGGTGAACCTTGAATAATGTCACCTTGATGGCTCCACAGGGATCGAACTAAGTATTGTGATATAAAAGTATATTCCCCAATGTTTAGTTGTAAATCGGTTATGGCATATTATCTTTTATTCCAGCAGTCTAATTTTTCGATAACATTTCACTCGAGAATCACCAATTGGTTAGCAAGGTTAGGGTTTACAAAATTTTCTTCTTCGGTGGGAGAGATAGAAATAGTAATATATTTTCCTGCAAAAGTCCCCTTAATTCTAAGTAGCACGGGAACATAAGTTAATGAGGTTTCTGGAAATCTTCCTTCCTTTATTTCCTGAATCGAATATAATTGAAACGAATTTTGTTGAAACAAGAGGATACGCCTTGTCAGCAATAAGCTTTGAGGACAAAGCTTTTTGAAGAGTAAGACAATATTATAAATAATATATATATATATAATACAAATGATATAAATAATAATAATAATGATTAATGATTAATTAACTAGTAATTAATAGTGAAGAGGCATGTCTCTAAGGACATGACCGTTTGTGAAAGGGTACCTGCCTAGGTATATAAGCAGGCCCTCACCCTCATTTGTAAACATCTCATATATTTTATACATCTCTTACATAAATATATTATTGTCCTATTATGGATATTTACATATACCAAATCTTCTAATTATTCTGCTGTGTATACGAACTTTGTTCATTACATTAACATAATCTTAGCTCCTTCACCCTTACAAAATGGCTAGGCTTAAGTTGACATAAGGATTCCCCTCAAGCTACGGTAGCTTACATTTTCATTGGTCTGAAGCTATGTCACAGTGTTTGTCAAACTTGAACCTTGAGGTCAAAAGTCGATGAACCTCAAAAAGAATTTAAAATTCATTCAAGTTTGTGAATGCCAAAGCCAAGCCTCAAGACTGAACTTGAATGAATTTGAATATATTCAAATTCAAACCTCAGAATGAATTTTAAAGCAAATTTAAAACATTTTTTAAAGGTTCGATGTAAATATTTAAGGTTTAATTATTTTGAGGTAAAAATCAGGCTGCGATATTCCCACCGCACCACACACAGTCTTAGATTCTTACCGTGCTACACCTCAAACCCAACTCTACTGGTTTTCAACTTTTCACATTACATGCACTCAAACCCTCTTGATTATTTCTTACCATCAGTAATCACCAAGCCGCATCCCCTCTCCAACTTGAAACCTCGAAGCCTCGTATCACTCTGTGGTTGTGCCATCTTTAGCTTGAGCTTGGAACTTTGCTCGTGTTACTCCTCACAAGTCAACTAATTTCTTATTATTCCACACTTTTTTTCCCCTAAAAAATTTCATACTTCCTAAATTGAAAGTGCATATCAAAGGCAGATTGACCACATCATATTTTTAAAAGGAGGACATGGGGTGGGCTTTGATCCACTTATCTATGCCCCAGTAACAAGAACATTTTTAGTAAAGTCTCTTTGGGTGCAACCATTATATATATATATATATATAAAGTGAGAGAGAGAGCACGTGCGCCAAACCTAATGGCACACTGTTAAAATTGGCAACTAGGGCCAAATTCCACTTTGGGCAGCTCCTTTTAAGATGATAATTATGGCATTAGATTCCTCTCTTTGAGAGGACCAAAATCGATCTAAAGATCATTAAATTTAGATAAGTAGAAGTGGGTTTTTGAATTTATTCGCTAACATGAAAATTACCAAGGTCGACCTTATCTCTATGTCGGCTCAACATGTCCAATAGACGCGTCTCTTGACCCCTACCGAATTGTATAAATAAGGGTGCCTCCACCCTCAATTTAGCACATCCATTCTCTCTCTATTTTCTCTAAATTGGTCGCAGCAGAGGAAGTTCTCTAGCATGGATATCAAGGGCAAATCTAGGGTTGTTTGGGTTAGTTTGAAGACTGCTCAGCTACAAAAGGACAACCCAATTTATATAGTCTGAGGCTATTTTTGGGCAGATTAGTATGGGTTTAGTATCTCTTTAAGGTCCTGAAGGGCAGCAAAAGGAAGCCGCTTTCTCTGAGTAGACTTGGGCACGTTTTCAGCTTGGTTTGAAGTAGTTCAGCCCTGTTTCATGAAGCCGCAACCTAGAAGAAACTACAAGTAAGTTGCAGACCTTATTTGGCACAGATTAGGGTGTCGTGAGGTGATTTCGGGGCTCGAAATTAGCCCTACAAAACAGCGAGTTGGCTCTGAGGCAGAGGAAGCCAAACCTCTGTTGTTAGAAGACCGTTTGGAGAATATTAAGCAAGATAATGTGGAATACTAGCAACCCTAATCAAATCATACTTCTACAACAGTTTAATACCTGGGAAAAATTGTCTCCTTCAGGACTACATTTTGGGCTATCTATTTATCTGCTATTTGGCAAGTCTACTTTGACTTATTGTACTCTCTCTCTACTGAGCACTTGATATTTATAATAAGAAGATTGATCAAGGGTTTCCCCATATTAGGGTTTTTCCCTGGATTGAGCCAATTTTGTGTTCTCTTGTCTTGGCTTGCTCTCTGCATTTGTAGTTTACGTTCTTTCTTCAGTTAGTATGATGATCTATGTGATTGCAAAAGAAAGAATTATAAATATAAATTGGGCTATCATGGTAACTGATCTAAGCAGAGAACATGTTATCTCAAAATTAACACAAACATTATAGAAACTCAAATTGAACCTAATTGTTATTGAACCTGAACTCAAACCCAAACCATCTGACATAGGTCTGAAGTGTGTGGCAAGGCTACTAAGGTGACAATCGGTAACTGCATGTTGTTCCTCTAGGCTCTACTATAGAGGTTGGTACCTTTCCTCATAGGGTAAAGGTAGCTTGCGTGTTTGTGATGTTCCTTTTTCTGGTGTTCCTTATGGCATGGTTAGGATGGACTTTCAGAGTTGGGTGCAGACAGGTCACAGGTGCAGGAATCCAACTTGTAACTAGCCAATTTTGTGACTGCTAATGAAGGGATTGAAGTTGGTCTTCAGGTGACTAGCCAATTTTGTGACTGCTAATGAAGGGATTGAAGTTGACCCATATTAATTGCTTGATTATATGTTGCCTAGTCACCTGAAGAACAAATTCTTTGTTGAATAGAGGGCGAACTGATCACTTGCAGGAGGTCCAGGTTCATGATATGTTGCTTGTACTTTCTCTGAAATTATTTTTGTTGTTTGTTAATCTACTCTCAAGGTGTTCAATGAGTTATTTGCTTACTTAGACATTAGTGAATGAGTGTATTAGGGGTGTTTCTTAGGGTTGTCATTGCATTTAGGAGTCTTGTTGTTGTTAACATGTTAAGATTTGTATGCTAAGCCAGGGAATGAGTTGTTGGTAGCTAAGGGTTTATTTTGCTTAGACCATATCTTGTTGACATATTGGACTAAGTTATTTTGATAATCATGTTGTTGATGAACAATTACTATTTGTATGGTTGTATGCCCTTGAGGTAATGTTGCTATGTGTTGTTGATATATTGCGTTGAGGTATATGTGAGAGGTCTGGTCATTATTTCTATTGTCAAGTCTTGTCAGCTTGATGTACTTGACTTCATTGGACTAAACCATGGATGAAATCTTCAAAAAAGCCCTTAATAAGATAGTAGCAACAATCAACAGATCCCTTTCCAAGGGGATACTTTCTATTCTACAACAAAAGCAACCACAAGAAGAACATGAATTAGGACCCAGAAATTATGCACTTGGAACAGATTTGAGATGCATGGGGGTTACAACAAAAGCCCTTCTCAAACTAGAAGAACTTGCTTGACTCCTCTCCAAGGTGCATCAGTCAAATGGGAAGAGCTTGATTTGGGCTCTAAAACCAGCTATGCTTGCTCTCATACAACACAAATTTTTGGAGCATCCTTGTGTAGGGGTCAAACTTCCAGTTGTCTCTTGTCTTAGTAGTATCATGATGCTGACCACACCCATACCTCCTTACAGTGATGAAATTATGAGCAGAATCTTCAAACTGATAGTGGAGACATTTCAGGATCTACATAACAGTGAGGGTCCTACCTTTGGATATAGGTTGGAGATTCTAGAAGTCATGGCCTTGGTTAGATCTTATGACCTCATGTTTGAGCTGGAGTGTGATGATTTGATCTTGCAGATGTTCCAATGCTTTTTCAGCGTTAGGAAACATCATCCTGATACAGTCATATCACACATGCAGTCCATTTTGTCCTCATGTATGGGAGTCCAGGATGCCATTTGCAGGAAGTTGTAGTCTAAGTTGTTGGCCATTTGGAGGGAGGAACAGTTGGTTTCACCTGTTGCCTATGAACTAGCCGAAAGGGTAGTTGAGCAGAACATTGGATTGTTCAAGAGATGGTTGACCCAGGAGGAGTTGCAGTGGATTTATGGTGACCAACCATGTAGTAGGAATGAGTTGAGGAAGAGTCTTTGCATCATCTACAAGGAACCTTGGGGACCTGACCACTCATGCTTGAGTGATGCGGAGGAGATGACAGGGGTAGATCAGGAGGAGATTTCTTCTGACCTTTAAGATGAGGATTCTTCTATGGTTGAGTCCACGGGTTCTTATGAGGGTACCTCTGAGGAGCATGAGCAGTCATGGGAAGTTGATGATAGCAGCCCGGATATGCATCCATGTGTGATGGAGGAGTATGATGAGCACCAGATTGTCCTAAGGACAAATTTTCCAGATGAGGGACTGACCACTCAACATGGAGAGCACATAGAGGAGCATGGGTCAGTTGAGGAGGTTGATGTGCACAGTGTCCATGATGAGCCGTTTGCAGAGAGCCAGTTGGGCGTTCATGTTGAGCCCTTGATGGAGGAGGATGAGCAACCAATCATTGATGAGGAGCGGACGAATGTACAAACAGCGAGTAGGGTGGCAGTCTTTACGGACACTTGTCATCAGGAGGTGCTGGAACTTGACAGGATAGATTTGCAGGAGGTTTGTAGACTGGAGGAGCATGGAGTTTCCAGTCAGATGAGGGAGAATCCTTTTGAGATGATGGTGCATTCATTTTTGGGCCTACCCACTGATGAGATGCAGGTAGATGCACTGGCAAATGGCCGAGTTGTAGTACTTTCAGGGAACACCCCTCTCCAGGAGTACATAGACAAGGCTTGCAGCATAACTTGCCCACTTTTGCCCATCATAGAGAGAGGGGCAGGATTTCTTGGACAGATTTTGTTTGGTCGAGCAGAGCATCAAGAGTTTGTTGATTTCTGGTAGCATCGGATGTGTTCTAAGTCTCAAATTTTGCAGAGAGACTTAGGCACATGTTTTCCAAAGAACCCAGAAACAGTTGCATTAAAATAATTAATTATTTTTAAAGGGACCCTAAGTCTAAACTTAGGAAAATAAAATAATTAAAGGGTATTAATATAAACTGTGGGTGTAACTTTTAGAAGAAGACGAGGATCAAGCATAAATGATCTTAGCCATTGATTTGCTTCTAATCTGGGTCGTTGAATGTCAACGAGGATATTATTGAAGGAGTCTTGAGGGTCACTTGGAAAGACACACAAAGTTCAAAAGTTCGATTTTTGAAGCAGAGCAGAGGAGCTGCCGGAAGAATTTCGATAGTGAGTTGTTGCAATGAGGGGCAGGGATAGTTGGTTTGGAGTATCTTCTCCAAAGCCCAAGATACGCGGCAGAGAGGCAAAGAGACACCAAGAGGAGGCAGCGCAGACCCGGGAGGGGTTGACGCTGGGCCAGAAGGGCCCACATAGAGCTTGACGTTGAGCCAGGAGGGCTCACGCAGAATTTGTGCAGTCTTCAGCGCAGAAGTCCAAGTTTGCTGGGGGAGCTGACATTTCTGAGCCGAGAGGGCTGGAAACTGCTTTTGAGGCTGACGCAGGGCCATCGCAGAGATAGTCAGGGACGGTTGGTTCAGTTGCTAGAACAACTGGAAAATTTCGAGTAGAGTGAGGTAATCTCACTAAATTTTTTCTGCTAGTTTATTTCTCTGTAACTGGATTAGTAGAAGGGCATCCAGAGTTGTATTCAGAAACTACTGCATAATAATATAAAACCCTCAGAGCTGTTGCACCGGTTTTCCCACATTGGGTTTTTCCAAGGACATTTGTCCAAAAATATTGTGTCACTTGTGCGGATTTTTCTCTATTGTTTTGTTTTTGTTTTGGGCAAATTAATTAATTAAGTGAACGCTGCACTTGTATTAGCTTCGATATTTGTTGTAGGAAGCAGTGAATAATTTGTTTCAGTAATTAACAAATAGGGGAAGTTTAATCAGTTGTTGCAATAGTAGATTCGAGTGGGATTCTCGAATTTTCACAGAGTTGAGCAAGGAGCAGTGTCAGCCTAGTAGACTTATTCCTTGCACAAGTGTCCATACATTAGATTGGCGAAAGATCATGAGTTGGTATCCTTTTGATGGAGTATCATCCTTAGTCTGGGGCATAGTACAGCAAGAGCCCTTAGATGAGAGGGTTACTACAATGTTTCAGTGGGCAGTGGGATGTGGACTGACAGCTCATCAGCATTTCAGTAGCACTAGCCCAGCATCAACAAAGAGGGGTTGACCTCGGCCTATGCCAGAGGTTGGATTGGAGAGAGGTGACGAGTTGGTATTCAGTTGAGGGAGCAACAGCCATAGCTGGAGACAGAGCACAACTAGAGCCATGGGATACGGGTGTTGATGAGTGGCCATGGTGGCACTAGGATCCGGGAGAATCTGTTGATGGCAAGTCGAGTCAGAGTTTAGTTTGGGATCCAGGCATTGAGGGATCTATTCTTGGTTGGGTGGCACGGAGGTATGGTATCACCCAGTGGTTTGTATGGGATCCAGGTATTGATTCTCAACTACACGAGACTGCCAGATTTGTCGACAGATATGGATTGCTTGAGGGAAAGCAATCTTGGGGCGAAGGATTTGTGATGTTCCTTTTTCCAGTGTTCCTTATGGCATGGTTAGGATGGACTTTCAGAGTTGGGGGCAAACAAGTCACAGGTGCAGGTTGGCGTCATTGGTGGGCCCAAGGGCTTTTGGAGGGATCTTGAGGAGTTTTTTTGAGGTCTGATGGCGTTCGCTTGGTATATTTCATCATCTGCACAGTTTGCCTTTTGTTCCGTTGCATTCTGACAACTTTCAAAAAAAAAATTATTAATGGGGATGACTCAATTAATTACACTTAAGGTGGCATTTTGGGAGGAAGACTTGGTAGAACACCTTAGTGTAATGAGGAGATCTATAGGATGGGATAATTAGAAGTGATTTTCAACAACCTGAGAAAACATGGTGGCCAATTTACCATTTTCCCACATTAAAAAGAATATTTTAATTAAGGGAAATGTGCTCAATGATTAAAATAATAATAAAATAGGAGCTTCTAGAGGGGTCCATCAGATCTATAAAAAAAGGAGGAGGCCATTAGAAAATATCTTAGATTTGATATTTCTTCTTGTATGAGAGGTTGGGAACTCGGTTCTCTACTTCCTTGGTAGCCTCAGGACGGAAACCCTCAGGTGATTTAGTGAGATTGGGCAAGCACCCATCTCCCCTTGGTGAATTCATCCAAAATTCACAAGAGAGCTTAGCAATGGCAGTTCAGTTCAGTTTTGGAGGTCGATGCAGTGCAGCAGATTATCTTCGAGGCTAGCATTTATCTCATCTATTTTGATTGTATATGCATGTAACCCCAGTTTATCCATTATAATAAAAGTTGAGAATTTTCCTATTCATTGCGTCATTGGATTGCATTGGATTGCAGTACTTTGTTTGTTTTATTTTAAATGGCAATCTTTTGTTAAATGAATGATAATTTAATGATAAAATTTATGTTGAGTTCGATTTCTGCAAATTTAGCAAAATATCCCGTTTGGGACATTACAATGTTGTTCCTCTAGGCTCTACTATAGAGGTTGGTACTTTTCCTACTAGGATAAAGTTTGAGCGATAAGAGAGCCTACAATAAAACTAGATAATGAATATCCAAACATTTAATTGACTCTTCTTGTCCTCAGACTTGGACGAAACCGAACGCATTATATCTTTCTCATTTTGGCATTCAAAGGTTCCTTCACTTTTCAACTCGATTAAATTCTATGAACAATATAAATTATTTAATGCAAGAGCATCCCTGCCGAGTTTGAGCTAGAGAACCTCAAAGCTCACAATGTAAATCCATGCTTATTTGGCAACCATAGTTGCATCATAGCTTGGGAAATCCACGCTACTTTCTTGAGAATTTTCTATCATCACAGTGCGTCCGCTTACAAATTCACTCATAATCACGGCTAAACTTGTTTTAATAATACAATGAAAGAAAAAACATCAAACAAGGATTCCGGACATGGGTTAGGCAACGGTTTATGCATTATTGGCCCTGTTCCCATTCTGCTCCACACATTCCCAACAATGTATAAATGCAGGGGTATCAAGATGTCTTATACTGACCTTATCATTATGTCTTTGTACTGGCATAAACAGAATACAGAATATGTCATAACAGCTTGTAATCTCAGTAAGACGCCCTAAACTGATCAAAAACCTTACATCTTTGACCGTTTGACCGTAGCTTGTAGACAACATCAAAACCTCATAATAAAACACTTGATGCTGAAATTGCAAGTTGCCACTGCAACTTCCAATATATCTGAAAGTAATCCTCGAATAACATAACATAACAAAACAAAACAAAACAAAATATTTCATTCACTGTTTTTTAATTTATGGTATATATTTCACAAAGCCTGAGATGCGGTCTGTTCTAACTCATACAACAGCCAGAAAACCATGTTCACTTTTCAAATATTAAAGCATCCTGGCATGCGTGTTATCATTATTTCTTCCTTAACTGATACTTCACTACAACGCCTAAATGCAGGTCACAAGGCATATGTGCAATATATGCGTGAGCGAAAATGTCGTCTGTACGGGGTGGAATGGCAGGTGCCAGGAAGGCTCACCTACTCTCGTAGTTTGCAGATCCTGTTTGGACTATCCGAAAAGCTCCTCTCAGCTCGATGTTTGCAGTTCTGACAGGGTCGATCCAATACCCTGTTAAAGTTATAAATGAAATGACACCAAATTAAATATTAACGTCCACCAGACTTGGGCGGGACAGATGTTTTACTTGGTTTTCCTGTAGGTTTATTTTAATTTATATTGAAAGAGTGAACGGGACGGATGTTTTACTTGGTTTTCCTGTAGGTTTTTTTTAATTTATATTGAAAGAGTGAAGTCATTGGAAACGATTTTTGTTTCATAGGATGAAGTCATCGCTGACGGTTTTAACGTCCACCAGACTTGGACGGGACGGATGTTTTACTTGGTTTTCCTTTAGGTTTTTTTTAATTTATATTGAAAGAGTGAAGTCATTGGAAACGATTTTCGTTTCATAGGACGAAGTCATCGCTGACGGTTTCATAGGACGAAGTCATCGCTGAAGGTTTGATGGCGATGAGTTTATATCCTTTTAAGGAAGGGTAGGAATTATTTGGATCGTCAAAAATAATTGGAATTTAGGCAAAAAAAATCAAAAAAAATTGCAGTAGCAGTGTTTACATTTTGTTTTTGATGGTGGAAATGGATTCAGCACCATCAAAAACCTCTAAAAAATTCAAGATATTGAAATTTTAGAGTTATAACTTGGATTTAGAAAAATTCCTTCACGATTTTATTAAAATATGATCTGAATTTTCATGATTTTTAGGGTAAAAAAGCAGTGTAGTTAGACTACAACTACTCTTAAAGCATATATATATATTTTAATATGTTAATTAAAAATGGTAAGTAACAATTTTGTTTTTTTATTATTAATTATATTGATAGGTAGATATATTGAAATTGAAGGGTAGAGATAATATTTGATTTTTGTGTTTTATTTTAATATTCATTTTTCAATGTTAAATTCATGTAGGAATTAACAACCTCATTTCAAATGATACAAGGGGAGTAGAATAGATGTTGACGGGATATTCTATTAAGACACTTCGTGGTGAAAAGGTTATTGGTTTGAAACTTTGCGCAAAAAAATCCAATAATGTTAAAAGTTTGTGTGGCCCAGGCAGGTGGCGATCCTTGGGTGATTTTGATAGCTTAGATACCCTGGGTCGCAACTACTCAAGCCACATGTTAGAAGTGCTAGTCATCTCAATACTTACTTCAATTTATTGTACATACCCTTAGGGAAGTGTTCTTTGCGTAAATGCGCAAGGACTTCATCCCCCACGTTAAACTGTACTTCCCTTCTCTTCAAATATGCTTGTTGTTTATACTTTAAGTTGTTGTCCTGCAATTTAATTTTTACCTGTTCATGCAAATCTCTCATCGCGTTAGTGAAATCTTCTCCATCTGCGCTTCGCCTTTCCTGTAGTCCAACATCCCGTAGTTCATGCACTCAGCGAGGATGCATGTCGTACAGGATCTGAAATGCGCTGAAACCTATGTTGCGGTTAGGCGAGTCGTTATAAGCGAACTCTGCCTATGCAAGCGCTCGATCCCACATCCGCAAATTCTCTCCAACCAGGCTTCGTAGAAGGTTTCCCAAACTCCTGTTTACAACCTCTGTTTGCCCGTCGGTTTGTGGGTGATATGCAGAACTGTAACTTAGCTGTGTGTCCATTTTCTTCCACAAGGTATGCCAAAAGTGTCCCGTGAACTTCACATCCCTGTCCGAAAGGATAGATTTAGGCAATCCATGTAACTTGACAATCTCATTGAAATACAAGTGGGCCACGTGGATGACATCACTGGTTTTTCTACAAGGAATAAAATGCGCCATTTTTGAAAATCTGTCCACTACTACCATTACCGAGTCGTAACCTCGATGTGTCTTAGGTAGACCTAAGACAAAGTCCAAGCTGACTGAGTCCCACAGTCTGCCTGGAACAGGTAACGGCATATACAGTCCTGTGTTTTGACTGTGACCCTTTGCAAACTGGCACACTTTGCATCTGGCCACAAATCGTTGTACATCTCTCCGCATCTTTGGGCAAAAGTAGAAATGATTGAACTGCTCGAGTGTCTTGTCCATGCCGAAATGTCCGGCCAAACCTCCACTATGCTTCTCTCGAATAATATTCTCCCTCATCGAGCAGTCAGGTATGCACAGCTGTCCTCCCTTAAACAGCAACTTCCCCTGTGTAATCCAACCAAGGACTGTTATCTCTCACTAAGGGATTCTGACATGCCTCATAGGCCTCCTTAAAATCTGTGTCAGTCTGGTATAAGTCTTGTAAGTGCTCAAAACCCAGCACCTGTACAGTGCTTTCCTGCAGAAGTAAAGCTTTCCTACTTAGTGCATCCGCCACCTTGTTGGCCTGCCCGCTAATATGCTTCAATACGAAGTTGAAACTCTGCAAATACTCCACCCATTTGGCGTGTTTGTGGTTCAGCTTGTGCTATTGCATTATATACTGTAGTGCAGAATTATCTGAAAACAACACAAATTCATTTCCCAATAGATAATGCCTCCAGTGTTTTAAGGCCTGTATAACAGCGTAGAACTCCTTATCATACGACGAATATTTCTGTCGACTGTCATTCAGCTTCTCGCTGAAAAATGCTACAGGCTTATCCTCCTGGCTGAGTATAGCTCCAATTGTTATCCCGCTAGCATCACAGCGAACCCGAAATAACTTCTTGAAATCTGGTAATCTCAGGATCAGCCTCTCAGTGATCTTTTTCTTTAACAACTAGAAACTTCTCTCCACTGCCTTCGTCCATCGAAAAGGTTGGTTGGCCTTTTTAATGGTGTCCAACATAGGTGCACAAATATAGCTAAAATTCTTTATAAATTTCCTGTAAAAACTTGCTAATCCGTGAAAGCTACGTACCTCAAATAAATTTTTCAGAGATGGACAATTCACTATCGCTGCCACCTTCTCCAGATCCATCTTCAGTTCATTCTCTGCTATTACAAACCCCAAATAAATCAATTCCTTCTGCAGAAAGGTACATTTCTTCAAATTTATTAGTAGTTTATTCTGCTGTAATTTCTCCAGCACTTTCCATACGTGTTGAAGGTGTTCTTCCCTTGTCCTGCTGAAAATAAGTATGTCATCCAAATATACTATCACAAACTTCCCGATGTACTCCTTCAGCATCTCATTCATTAACCTCATGAATGTACTGGGTGCGTTGCTCAGCCCAAATGGCATGACCAGCCATTCGTACAGAGCCTCATTCGTATTAAAGGTTGTCTTCCATTCGTCCCCCTCTTGTATCCGAATTTGATGGTACTAGCTCTTCAAGACTATCTTAGAGAAATATGTTGCCCCGCTTAAACAATCCATCGTGTACCACTTTCCTATCGTACTGCCAAGGCCTGCCAAGTAGTATGTGACATACATCCATCGGCATGATGTCACAAACATTTTTATCCTTATATCTGCCTATCTGAAATTCCACCTCGCACTGTTCATCTCTGTGGACACTAAATTATCAGTACTACCATTATCAATAATTAATTTACAACACTTACCTCGTGATTTACAAATTGTTCTGAACAAAGCCTTCCGTTGTGTCTGTTCGGTGACCTCCTTGACTGGTTTTAACAACACCTTGTGCAACACCAAAGCTTCCCTTGTCTCTGGAGCATTTTCTGCTTCTTGGGGAGGTGTCGCTGCTTCCTCTGGTTGTGCCGCATATGCACCCCGCTGTCCAGCTTGATATGCTTCTAGACATTCAAACGATCAGTGTCCCCATTTATGACATCTGTAACACTGATAACCAGCCCCTCTACCTCGGCCATTTCCCCTGCCTCGCTGGGATGACCTATTGCCTCTCATGCTATCACCTATGTTTGCTGATCCGAAAGCTTTGGAACTGTTGCCTTCCTCATTGCTACTAGCAGTCTGGCCTCTGCCATATGACTGGCATTTTCCCCTACCGGTTCCTCATCCTCTCCGGGCATTCTGCCTTCTGGTAATTTTCTCTTCAGCTTTCATCACATTCTAATATGCTTCCTCAGTGTTTTTCAGAGACAATATACTGATTTCATCCAAAATATCTAACCTTAACCCATTGACATACCTGGTTGTTCTTTTTGATGTATCCTCTGTATATCCGGCTCACAAATTCACTCGATATAACTCCTCCATGTACTCCCTTACCATCAATCCTTTTTGTTTCAGATTCTGCACCTGCCTATGCATTGCAATCTGATAGTCCTTCAGCAAAAATTTGCCCTTTAACTTGGCCACCATCCTTGACCAGGTTTTAATCAGCAACTTGCTCAATCTTTTCCTCTTGTTCTGGACACTATCCCACCACAGGGCTGCATGTCCCTTCAATTTCGTCACAACGAACCTAACTCTGTAGTCTTCACTGACTTCCTCGCACTCGAAATACTTATCCATCTCGCTGATCCAATCCAGTAAAACTTCGATAGACAGGCTACTGTCATAAGTCGGGAGTTCTGGTTTGGGTTTACTTCTTGCCACTAAAACAGATCTCAACAATCTCGCTTCTGGGCTTTCACCTTCTGGTCCATCTGCTGCTGGTTCAGTTTCCTCTTCACTTTCATCGCCTATTTCCGGATCTTTGCATCTCCCTGGCTCTACTGCCTCCAAGTGGGCAGCAAGAATTCTGATCTCCTCTCTTAATCCTTCCTCTGCCAATCTTCGAGCACCTTTGCCACGACCACGCCTTCCTCTCTTCATTCCTCCTACTAACATAAACAACTGCTCTGATACCACTCTGATGTGACCCAGCCCACACTTCCACGTAGCCTCGACTTTACACCTGTTTCGGGCCTTATGACGTGGTGTGTTTGTTTGTTGTTTCCGGCGGTTGTATGTATGTGGATAATAGACATTTTGCTTTGGAAAGTGGGAATGATTTAATGCGTTATTCAATTCCCATCTACGGTCCTCGGGCCTGGTTCCCTCCGTTTGGTCTTTGCCCAAAATGGTTTTGCTTCCCGGTCATTCACGATGGTTCTGTTCTATTGAGTGGCTCTACCAGGGTTTGTTTGTCACTCTGTATGACTTTTGCTCTGGCGCATATGGAAATCTCTGGTTTCTCTTTGGATATGGTTGTAGACGAATGTCGACCTTCCAAACTTGTTGATGCGGTTGTCTGTGGACTTCTCCTGTGGCACGAGCCTGCCCTGGCTCTAGAGGTGTGCCTGCTCGAACTCTTTTCACACAGTAAGTTTCTTGATCTCGTGCTCTCGTTCCTCTGTGGTTTGGTTATAGAATAAGGTCTCTCGTCCGATGATTGTCACTTACTGTCATTGCTATTGCCTTTGTCTCTGCTCGGTATGCAAATCAGTTAACTTCTGGTGCCCATGAACTCAGGTAACTGGGTGATGGTCTTCCACGGCTACAAACAACTAAAAAATCCTCTCCTTGATTTAATTCGACCTTCCTCTGGCATTGACACTGACCAAGCCTGCTCCTTCTGTCTCAGGCTCCTTCGGTTTGTCAGCGGCTCTGTTCTGCGAACTCCTTGGTCCGGTCGCATTCAGGTAAGTTATATATTCCTTCTGCTTCTATTCTGCTTCAATTTTCAGGTCTCAATGTATAGGTAGACTGACTGAGCTCTGTTTGATTTATGCAGGTCAATGGCTCGACTTGGGTACGCAAATTCCTTATGGGTTCGGCCTCAAAATGTGGCAACCCTCTGCCGGTAAGCTCTGGTTCTTAAAATCCATCAATTTATAGTTAGGGTCTTTAGGTTTCTGTAGGGTTTGTCGCTCACCGTTTTGCATTCGTGTTTAGTTTGAATCGCTTTCGAAGATGAAGCTTAAGTATGGCTTCAGTTTCTGTTCTAGTTGGCTGTTCGTTTGAGTTATTGATAGGTCCTTATAATACTAGTGATTACCCCATTACTATTGTAGTTGTATCCCTTATTAATATTGTTGTGCCCCTATTGCCCCCATATTTTTATTACTGTGCCCCATAGAATCCTTCTATTGTTATTTTTGTGGCTTTATATTATTATTGTTAGGTCAGCTGGGTTATATTGTGACTCCTTAGACTCCTATATATAGAAAGTAGGTTTTGTCATTTGAATCATCCAATAATTGCTCATTTATGTAATGTAAAGGAGGTTGCCCCCTCGAAGAGGCTGAATTCTAAGGCGTTGATCTATCTTTTCTATCTTTTTCTTGAGCTGGTTTCATGACATTTGGTATCAGAGCTTTGGATTCTAGGGTTTCGTTGCTCCAAACAGGCCATCGTGGAATTTTCGCTATAACTTTTTTTTTTCGACGTTTCAGAAGCTTAAAAAAAACCCATTTGAGAAGAAATTGCGCTGAATCTCGGGTCCAAATTTTAGAGCTTTTCGCGCTATATTTGCGGAGATATGATCTGAGGAAGTTGGTCTTTTTGCAGACTCCTGAATTACATTCCAAATAGGTGACCTGGGGAAAATCGTCATAACTTTCTTTCTGAGCATTGGATTGAAATTGCATAAGAAAGTACAGAAAGAGGACGGACTGTAGTTTCTTGTATATATTTTTTAGAGCCAAAAGTCAAAACAGTGACTCGTGGCATGTCGTACAAGTTCGCTCTACTGAACTAGTCTATAATCAAGTCACTGTGGGAGATTGTGCATAACTCTTTCTTGGAGAATCCAATTTGGATCAGACTAGTGGCATTGGAAAGAAGACGCGGAGGGCTACTACAGGTCACAATTTCAGAACTAGATGATCCGAAATTACAGAGATACATCAGATTCAATATCAGGCTCCTACAAAGTGAAAAAAGGTGTGTAGTTTTTTTTAAATTTTTGCATAAGCTTGGTTTGAAAAATTAGTTTGAAGGAATTCAAAGGGGATAGTAAAGCATTATTATCGGTAATTGATGCCTCGGGGAAAGAAAATGCAAACACCTAGTAGGCAACCTGAAAGCTCTAGCATGACTCATGAAGAAGAGGAAGAAATGCAACATGATATATCAAAATTACGAGACCAAGTGCAACAAGTGTCACTTGCACAAAAAGGAACAGAATCTAAGATGGATGATTTAAAGAAAGATGTAGAAGCTAAGATGGATAGTTTAAAGAAAGGCGTAGAAGCTAAGATGGATTGTTTAAAGAAAGGCGTAGAAGCTAAGATGAATGACGTGGAAGCTAAGATGGACGATTTGAAGATAGATTTGAAGACATACATGGAAGAATTGAAGATAAATATGAATAAGTTGCTACAAGAAATGGTCACTAATGGTGAAAGGGTAGTAAAGAAAACGCATGATGAGAACAAAAGAAATGTTAATCATGATTCTATAGACTCTAATGTTGGATCGAAGACCCACCATATTCCAAAAATCGATATGAGGAAGTTTGATGGCAAGGATCCCGCAACATGGATATTACAGATGGAGCAATTTTTCGATCTCAATAACGTGCAAAACACACAAAAGGTACGTATTGCAACTTTATATTTGGAACCAAATCAGTTTGTATGGTATCAATGGCTTTGCTCTTGTAAACAAATTATCACTTCGGCAATTTTTACGGAAGAATTGACAGCACATTATGAGGATACAAAAAGCAACACTTTTTTTAGGCAATTGATAAGTCTCAAACAAAAGGGTTCAATCATTGAGCACATTGAGGAGTTCCAAAAATTGAACATAAGGGTAAAAAATGTTCCAGAGGAGCATAGGATTGAAGTGTTCATAGGGACTTTAAAGAATAATATCCAACATGATGTTCGACTTTGGGAACTTGATTCATTAAAAAAGGCATTCAAGTTAGCAAGAAAAATGGAAAGCAAAATTATGGCAACTAGGAAGCATACCAGTCACAACTATAAAGATGGAAGTGTTGTTACCCCTAGCCTTCCACAACCTATAAGGTTGACACCACAACAATTGGAAGAAAAAAGAGCAAAAGGGCTTTGTTACAGTTGTGATAGCAAATACACTAAAGGTCATAAGTGTGCTAAGAAGAAATTATTCTACATAGATTGTGAAAAGGAAGAAGAAAAGGAGTAAGAAAGGTCAAAGGAAGAGGATATACTCAAGGAACAAAGCCTAGATCAAGAAGAAATGAATCCGATCATACTTTGTAATGCATTGGCTGGAATTACCACTCCTCAAACCATCAAGATAGAAGGACAAATCAAGAAGAAAAAAGTAATAGTGTTGATTGATTCAGGAAGTACCCACAATTTTATTCATTGTATGGTAGCAAAGGAATTGAATTGCTTCCTATATCCAGCACCAGAGTGTCAAGTGATGATTGCAAATGGAGGAACGACAAATTGCTCTGGAAAGTGCCATAATATCAAGCTATCCATGGGAGAATATGTATTTACTAGCCCAATGCTTTCCATTCCAATGGGAGGTGTTGATGTTGTACTAGGAGTCCAATGGCTACAATCCTTGGGTACAATAGCTTTTAATTTTCAAGAACTCTTCATGAAATTTTCTACGGAAGGAAAGGAAGTTGAATTAAGGGGTATTACAGGGAAATCGGGAAAGATAATCAGCTCTAACGGTATGACAAAGCTTCTAAAAAAGGAACAAAGAGGTGTAATTGCACAATTATGTTCGCTAGATGTTTCCACATCGGAATCATCTATTTCTCCAGATCTCCAAAAAGTCTTAGACAATCATTCCAAGGTATTTGAGACTCCCAAAGGTCTACCACCTATTCGTGATCATGATCATGCTATTCATCTGATTCCAGGAAGTGTTCCTCCAAACATCAGGCCGTACATATATCCCTATGCCCAAAAGAGTGAAATTGAACGTATGGTTGCAGAAATGCTAGAGGCTGGTATAATTCAACCTAGTCAAAGTTCTTTCTCTGCTCCAGTAGTATTGGTGCACAAGAAGGATGGATCATGGCGCATGTGTCCGGATTATAGGGAGCTCAACAAGCTCACTATTAAAGATAAGTTTCCCATTCCTGTCATTGATGAATTATTGGATGAATTGCATGGATCAATTTACTTCACCAAGTTGGATCTTCGTTCAGGATATCATCAAATCAGAATGAAGGCTGAAGACATTCCAAAAACATCATTTAGAACTCATGAGGGTCATTATGAATTTTTGGTCATGCCTTTTGGCCTTACCAATGCACCTTCTACATTTAAAGGTTTGATGAATTCCAATTTCAAACCCTTCCTTAGAAAATTTGTGTTAGTATTTTTTGATAATATACTAATCTACAACAAGTCTTGGAATGATCATGTTGAACATGTTGATAGGGTGCTACAACTATTGGAGGAGAAACAATTATATGCAAAAAGATCCAAATGTTTCTTTGGAGTACAAGAGGTGGAATATCTGGGTCATATTGTATCTCATGAAGGAGTTAAGGTAGACCCTAGCAAAATTAAAGCCATTAAGGAATGGAAAATCCCCACATCCATAAAGCATCTGCAAGGATTTCTCGGATTGACAGGGTATTATCGCAAGTTTGTTAATAATTATGGGAGAATAGCAGCACCTCTAACAAAATTATTGAAGAAAGATGCATTTTCATGGACTCTAGAAGCAACAAAGGCCTTCGAACATCTCAAAGAGGCAATGTGCCAAGCACCGGTCTTAGCTACACCAGACTTCACAAAAACCTTTATCGTGGAATGTGATGCTTCAGGAAATGTAATTGGTGCTGTTTTAATGCAAGATGAAAGACCCATTGCTTTTGAAAGTTGTCCAATCAAGGAAAAGTTTTTGCACAAAGCTATTTATGAGAAGGAAATGTTGGAAATACTACATGTACTTAAGAAATGGCGACCCTACCTAATGGGAAGACACTTCAAGGTAAAAACGGATCATGATAGCCTTAAATACTTTTTAGAACAAAGATTATTCTCTGAAGAGCAACAAAAGTGGGTCACAAAGATGTTGGGTTATGACTTTGAAATCATCTACAAAAAAGGGAAGCAAAATGTGGTGGTAGATGCACTCTCAAGAAAGGATGAGGATGTGGAAGCGTTGTTGTGCGCCATTTCTATTATCCAACCAGATTGGATAAATGAAGCAAGGGAGGAGTGGAAGAATGATGAAGAAGTGTGGGCACTTATTCGAATGTTACAACAAGATTCCAGCACATCTGATACATTTAGCTGGCAAAATGATTCGTTATGGTACAAAGATCGCTTATACCTCTGTAAGAATTCGCAACTCAAGCAAAATATTCTTATGGAATTGCACACTTCTCCCTTAGGAGGGCACTCAGGATTTTTAAAAACTTACCACAGGGTTAAGAAGGAATTTTTTTGGGATGGCCTTAAATCAGATATTCAAAAGTTTGTGGCGGAATGTTTGGTTCGCCAACAAAATAAAGTTGAAACAATTAAGACCCCAGGTCTATTACAACCTTTATCCATTCCAAGCCAACGTTGGGAGGAGGTTTCAATGGATTTTATCACAGGTTTACCCATGTCTGAGGGAAAGAGTGTCATCATGGTGGCAGTTGACAGACTTACCAAGTATGCACACTTTTGTGCATTATCACTTCCATTGAAAGCCAGTATAGTTTCCACTACATTTATGGAAACAATTCAAAAGCTACATGGAAACCCAAAGATTATTATAAGTGACAGAGATCCCATTTTCACTGGAAATTTTTGGACATAATTATTTTCTTGTCTTGGTACTCAGTTAGCTCATAGCTCATCTTATCATCCTCAATCTGATGGGCAAACTGAGATAGTAAAAAAATGTTTGGAAGGATATCTTCGTTGCTTTGTATCTGATAAACAGACACAATGGGTCAAATGGTTTCCTCTAGTTGAATGGTGGTATAACACTTCCTTCCATACATCAACAAAAATGACCCCATTTATGGCACTTTATGGATATCAGCCACCATCCATCACATCATATTTAAGAGAAAATTCTAAGGTTCAAGCAGTGGAACATCACATTGAACATCAACAACAAGTCCTCCAACTCTTAAAGGATAACCTCGTGTTGGCGCAGAATAGAATGAAACAACAGGCCGATCAACATTGCAGCGAAAGAAGTTTTGATGTAGGCGATTGGGTATTCCTACGGCTACAACCATATAAACAAATGTCCCTCAAGCAAGCTAAGAAGGATAATAAATTATCACCAAAGTATTATGGTCCGTACAAGGTGTTGCAAAAGATTGGTACTATGGCATACAAATTGGAGCTTCCTGCAGCGTCTCAAGTGCACCCAGTTTTCCATGTTTCATGTTTAAAGAAGGTTATAGGCGACAAGCTCCCAGTTCAAACAATGTTGCCAGAACTTGACGAGGAAAGAAAAATTATATTAGAACCGGAAGCAGTCACAGAAACAAGGACTCGACAGCTATAAAATCAATTAATCTCGGAGTATCTCATCAAGTGGAAGAACTTATCTGTTGAAGATTCCACATGGGAGGATGAGAATTTTATACAGAAGCATCCAGAACTACTCAAGCGTTGAGGACAACACTTTTTTTGAAGGAGAGGGGCATGATAGGTCCCTATAATACTAGTGATTACCCCATTACTATTGTAGTTGTATCCCTTATTAATATTGTTGTGCCCCTATTGCCCCCGTATTTTTATTACTGTGCCCCATAGAATCTCTCTATTGTTATTTTTGTGGCTTTATATTATTATTGTTAGGTCGGCTGGGTTATATTGTGACTCCTTAGACTCCTATATATAGAAAGGAGGTTTTGTCATTTGAATCATCTAAGAATTGCTCATTTATGTAATGTACAAGAGGTTGCCCCCTCTAAGAGGTTGAATTCTAAGGCGTTGATCTATCTTTTCTATCTTTTTCTTGAGCTGGTTTCATAACAGTTATGGGTGGTCACTGTCATCAAACCCTAGGCTAGGGTTTGTCCACTCTGTGGACGCTGGCACTTGTTTTTATCTATAAACGAATGTAATACATCTATACTTCTCAGATCAACAACAATGTGAACATCATTTTGTTATCTCTGTTTACTTATGAAATTATGAAGATTCGTTCGAAAGTACCTCTGCTATGGTTTGTTTTCTCCGGCACTCTGTTTCCAGTTTTATCCTCTCGGTCGTCTTGTTGTGCTTTATTGTTCTGGTTGTGGGCTCGATTCCTTTGCTCTTCACTCTGATTTTAGACGTATGTATGAATTCGATGTTGTTTGCTGTTCGTTGAGAACACAAGGAAACATGACCTATAGTGGTTGTTCTCTATCTGGCAACATCGTTGTTAACAATTCAATGAATGGAAATATAATAGTACAGTAGGTAGGCAATGACACAGATGTACCGTTTTGAAAAAAAAATGATCTGTCTTTGTTTTATTTCTTGATTCCAAAACTGTTGAACCTTTTCCTTGTTTTACATTGCTACATTTATACATTGTTTGTTTACAGTTAATTGAAATTGTAATTGCTTTCAGTTGAACATAAATAATATGGTTGTGTAACTACTAGTTCCCAGTTCGGTTGACATGACAAGATATTCATTTAGACAACTTTGTCTTTTCCTCTTTAAGTTGACAGAACAATTCTTAAACTGTTGTTTATTACTGTTGGACAAATAACAACCCTAACCGACTATTAACTTTGACTAACACAACAATTAAAAGTAAAACAAAATAAAATCCTACCCCATGTCCTGATAAACTAAACATAAAAAAACAATCCAAATACTCAAACAACTTTCCAACCTGGTAGAGACTTCACCCTGTCATGGTGAGCTAGATGCTCCTGCATGAATCAATTTCAAAATGGCTATGGCATTCATGGTTTAGGCTCTGATGGTATTAGTGTTTCTATTATGTTTCGTGTCAACATTCATTAGTGGTTACTTTATATGACTATGCTAGTGATTATGATGATTAACCTCCATTAAGATTGATATGCTATATGGGATCTTAAGAAGGTAAGAGACTACTTGTATTTATTTAACATTTTATTTCTATGTTTGAAAACATTAAGAGAAACATTTCAAGATCATTATAGCTTTATTAACTTAAAAAGTTAATAAGTTTGATGATGTGATAAACATAGGTTTTTCTTTTTTCTTTTTCTTTTTTGGGAAATCTAGTGAAACAATTGTGGGTGAGATTGTGATCTTTGGTTGTCTAAAATGTGTTTTGACTACATACATGGATTCAACATCAACGCCCTGAAAAACCCTTGGAGCATTTATATTCTGTAAATTACACAACGCAAACTTGTGATTTAACAAATCTATGCAAGATTTGAGCAAAATTGACGAGAAAATATGCCCAAAAAAGTTCCAAACTGTAGAAGAGTTAGACTACAACAAAGTCATTACTGATCATTTTACATTGATTTGTTTATACATGTTAAAAAATGCAAAATAAAATATAATTTAGTTTAATATGGTTGAAATAAGTAGTAATATTTATGGACGCACTCATAGATGAAATGGTTTTTTGTGGAAATTAGGGAATACAATTTCCAACAAGATTATGACTTTTGGTTCTTTGAAATGCACTTTTGAATGCATAAATAGATTCAACACCCTGAAAATCCTTGAGGCACTTGAGCTTTATATGAAACAACTTAAACTTATAAATCTTAAAAACCTCTACTGTATTTTAGACAAAAGTGACTTGAAAATGGTCAATTAGTCTATTAGTTAGACTCTATATCTTATACTGGTGTATAGATTTCCAACAAAAATTGTTTTCTGTGAATAAATTCATTCATAAATTTTAATGGAGTGGTTGTATATATTTTTATAATAAAAATGCTTTGGTCAATGAAAAGTTTGAATAGATTTAAATTGAGTGGTTATATATTTTTTATAATAAAAATATTTTGGCCAATGCAATTGTCGGGGGATTTGGCTTTTATTTTTATTTTAAATAAATAAATAAAATTGTTAGGGTTTATATATATATAGTGATGTTATTGTTAACATTTTAATATTGATGTGTTTAATAAATGTTGATGTGGTCATTTTTGGTCTATTACTTAGACTATATATTATGTACTTGTGTATAGATTTTCAACTAAATATTGTTTTTTATGAATGAATGAATAGATTTAATTTGAGTGGTTGTATATATTTTTATAACTAGCCTAGATCCATCTTAACTTCGCACCTAAAGGAATCAAATTTACTTTTACTCTAAAAGAAGTTTGCACCTTAATAAATTTGATCTCTCTCCACGCTTGGATAAGACTGATCTAGGTTGGTTATATATATATATATATATATATATACACACACACACACCCCATGGGCATGATTCCATTATCACATAAGTCATAGCGTCATTAGGCTTATGGGATTGGAGATCAGTTGCAAAATGGCTATGGCATTCATGGTTTGGGCTCTAATTGCATTTGTGTTTCTATTATGTTTCTTATCAACATTCATCATTAATTACTTTATATGACTATGCTAGTGATTATGATGATTAACCTCCATTAAGATTGATATGTTATATGGGATCTTAAAAAGGTAAGATATTACTTGAAATTATTTAACATTTTATTTCTATGCTTGAAAACATTAAGAAAAGCATTTCAAGGTCATTATAGTTTTATTAACTTAAAAATTTAATAAGATTAATGATGTGATAAATATTAAAAATGATGAGACGTAAAATATATTTTTATTTTATTTATGAAGAGTGAAGTGAATGGTGTTGTCCAACTATTCTATGTATTTTCTTTTCTTTTTTCTTTTTCTTTTGGTGTCATCTATCAAGGCAGAGGAATTGCCCTGACGGTCAAAAGTGGCAGGAATCCGGCTAAAACTATTTCAAAAAATCTTGCAGTAGCAGTGTTTGAATCATGGTTTTGATGGTAGAAATGGATTCAATACCATCAAAAACCTTTGGGACACCCAAAATTTTGAAGTTTGACAGCTATAACCTGGATTTACAAAAATCCCTACCATATTTTATCAAAATCTTACCAGAATTTCCATGATTTTAAGGGAAAAATTGCAGGTTGGTTAGACTACAACTTTTCTTTTTCTTTTTCCCTTAATCTGGCAAAATAATTGTGGGCAAGACTGTGACCTTTGGTTGTTTAAAATTTATTTTGACTACATACATGGATTCAACACCTTGAAAAAACCTTGGAGCACTTAGATTGTGTAGATTACACAATTCAAACATGTGATTTTAACAAATCTTTGCAGTATTTGAGCAAAATTGACTAGAAAATATGCCCAAAAAATTTCCAAAATGTAGAACATTTAGACTACAACAAAGCAATTACGGATAATTTTATATTAATTTGTTTATATATGTTAAAAAATGAAATATAAAATATTATTTACTTTAATATGTTTAAAATAAGTAGTAATATTTATGGACACAGTCTAACTCATAGATGAAATGGTTTTTTGTCGAAATTTGGCAATTTCGAGCAAGATTGTGATTTTTTATTCTTTGAAATACACTTTTGAATGAATAAATAGATTTTAACACCCTAAAAACCATTGAGGCACTCGAGCTTTGTATATTAAACAAATTAAAATTATAGTTTTAAAAAACCTCTAATAAATTTTAGACAAAGTTGACTAAAAACGTGATTCTCTATCTTAAGTGTGTATAGATTTTCAACTAAAAATTATTTTCTATGAATAAATTCGTTCATCAATTTTAATGTGGTGGTTGTATATATTTTTATAATAAAAATATTTTGGTCAATGCAATTGTTGAGAGATTTGGTTTTTATTTTTTAAATAAATAATAAAAAATGTTAGTGTTTATCTCTAATTCATATATATAGTGTTGATGTGGTCATTTTCATCTATTACTTAGATTATATAATAGACTATATATTTTGTACTTGTGTATAGATTTTCAACTAAATATTGTTTTCTATGAATGAATGAATATATTTTATAATGCGCCGACGTTACCACCGCTCTAGGGTCCCAACGGCCTATGCATGATCACGGGCTCACGGGCTCACTCAGCGAAGTGCCAGATGCAAGTCTCAACTAACCACAACTTAAATGGCCCACCCCATTGCTCATTTGGGGTTGGGGGAAAGAAAGTTTAATATGCAACGGTGCAGAGTGGACCCACCCATGGCCCCATTGGGGTTGTTGGGGTTGGGGGATGGCAGGGTCAAAGCCCATGGCAATTAGATTGTGTATTTAGATGGTGTTGATTATATTATTTAAATTTGTAAATTTAATAAATTTCTATAGGATTTGTGAAAAATTGATAAAAAATATGTCAAAAAATTTTAGAATTTAGAAAAGTTAGATTATCACAAAGTCATTACTGGAAATTTTATATTGATTTGTTTATATATATGTTAAAAATAAATATAAAATATTTTTAACTTTAATATGATTAAAATAAATGGTAATATTTATGAACATCATCTAATTCATATATGAAATGATTTTTTGTTGTTATTTGATAATACAATTTCAAGCACTATTGTGATTTTTTTGTTCTTTAGAATGCACTTATGAATGCATAAATATGATTTTTTGTTCTTTGAAATGCACTTATGAATGCATAAATAGGTTCAACACCGTGAAAACCCTTGAAACACTTAAACTTTTCATATTAAACCACTTAAACTTATAATTATTTAAAACCTCTATTAAATTTTGGACAAAATTAACTAGAAAAAAAAGTGACTAGAAAAATGTCAATTACTCTATTATTTAGACTATATATTTTGTACTTAGTATAGATTTTTAACTAAAAATTATTTTCTATGAATGAATTAATAGGTTTAATTTGAGTGCTTGTATATATTTTTATAATAAAAATATTTTTGGTCAATGCAATGTTTGAATATATTTAAATTGAGTAGTTGTATATATTTTTATAATAAAAATATTTTGGTGCATGTAATGCTAGTTGTGGGGTTTGGTTTTTATTATTTTTAAATAAAAAATAAAAAATATTATTGTTTAGTTAGATAGATAGATAGATATGTTAGTATTAACATTTTAATATTGATGTGTTTAATAAATGTTGATGCGGTTATTTTTTCATTTATTAGTTAGATTATATATTTTGTATTTGTATATAGATTTTCAGCTAAAAATTGATTTATATGAATGAATGTAGATTTAAATTGAGTGGTTGTATATTTTTATAACTAGCTTAGATCCATCTTAACTCCGGATCTATCAAGTGCAGAAAGGGATCAAATTTATTTTTACTCCAAAAGAAGTTTGCACCTCAATAGATTTGATCCCTCTCGGCGCTTGGTAGATCCAGAGTTATGATAGATCTAGATTGCTAGCGCGTATATATATGTGTATGTGTGTGTGCACACACACACACACACACACACACACACACACACATATATATATCTATATATATGCGCTAGCAACCTAGATCTATCTTAACTATGGATCTACCAAGCACCGAGAGGGACCAAATCTATTGAGGTGCAAACTTTTTTTAGAGTAAAAATAAATTTGATCCCTTTTTGTACTTGATAGATCCGAAGTTAAGATGGATCTAAGTTGGTTATAAAAATATATACCATTACTCAATTTAAATCTATTAATTCATTCATACAAATCAATTTGTAGTTGAAAATCTATATGCAAGTACAAAATATATAATCTCACTAATAAACAAAAAATAACCACATCAATATTAAAATGTTAATAATAACATCACTCGTTATATAACACATATCTATCTATCTAAACCATAGTAATTTTTATTTTTTTATTTAAAAATAATAAAAACCAAACCCCACAACAGCATTACATTCACAAAAATATTTTTAAAATGTTAACAATAACATCACTCTATATATATATATATATATAAAAGATAAGAAATAACAACAATTTAAATCTATTCAAACATTGCATTGACCTAAATATTTTTATTGTGCTTGGAGGCTCTCTCAAGTCAGTATGGTACAAATGTTGAAATGTCTTTTTCTGTAAACATTTTGACTAAGTCAAATTACATAGAAATAAAAAAAAAAATTAAAAAAATAAAATAAAATTGAGTAAACTAATACATTTACTTGTGGTGATTTTTTGTGCTCCAAATTTATATATATCATGGGCAAAACCATTGGTTTTCAAATTTTGGAGCCAAAAAAATCAAAACATGTAAATTGATTAGTTTACTTAATTTTATTTTAATTTCGCTTTTATTTTTATGTAATTTGACTTAGTCAAAATATTTACAGAGAAAGACATTACAACATCTGCATCATACTAGGCTTGAGAGAGCCTCCAAACAAAATAAAAATATTTAGGTCAATGCAATGTTTGAATAGATTTACATTGTTGTTATTGTATATATATATATATATATATATATATATATATATATATATATATATATAAACAATAACAACAATGTAAATCTATTCAAATATTTGCATTGACCTATATAATGATGTTATTGGTAACATTATAACATTGATGTGTTTAATAAATGTTGATGTGATCATTTTCTCGATTTTTTTTCCTTTTTGGTGATCATCTCTATAGTGAATTTTACATGTCTCACAATGATTATTTTTGTTGTGACTTAATTGAGGTAGGGAAATAATCATGCCTATGCATTGATTTTATTGAGAGAGGGCACATAATGATACCTCTACGGTGCAGAATTTTTGAGACAACGAACATAATGATACCTCTACGGTGATTATCTACAACGACTTTACATAGTGCGAATAATGATATATTTGTGGTGATTATTTATTGTGACTTTACACAATGCACACAATGATATCTCTACAATCATTATCTATGGTGAGTTATCTCTTGGTGAACATGTTATTTATGTATTGAATTGTATTAACAATCTACATATGAGGAAGCCCTAGGTCATGTTGCATCAACAATCTTCATATGAGGAAGCCCTAGTTACTTATTGCGTAGTCTAGCAAGGTTTCAAACTTGCTTGGAAAACAATGAAAATTCCAACACAATTTTGATAAAATCTAGCAATTTTTTTTAGAAATACGGGTTACAGTTGTCAAGATTCAAGATTTTGGCTACCCTAGGGGTTTTTGATGGTGTTGAATCCATTTCCACAATAAAAAACAGGATTCAAGCACTCCTATTGTCATATTTTTTTGGAAAAAAAGGTCGGATTTTGGCAATTTTTTGTCGTTCGAGCAAATTTGACACCTCGGTAGGCAACGTCATTACTTATGGAACCCTAGATTACCTCAATAGTGAATAAACGGTGGGTTATATGTGCAATGAACGGGTTATCTCTACAATGGGTTATCTCTGGGATCAACAATAATTATCTACGGTGTATTATCTTTGTGGTAAACATACTATCTCTATAGTGAATTGCATCTATAATCTATGAATGAGGAAGCCCTATTTACTTGTGAAAACCTAGCTTTTGTAACATGACGCAAACTAGTGAGGAGGATGATCTGGGGTGAGGTGAAGTTGGACAACAATTTGAAAGTTCTTATTGAATTCAATTAAATTGAAGCTACTTTGAGGAGAGATTTGAGACTAGCTTTTATACAGTGATCGAAGAAGAAAGAGGCTACGATTATAACATGTGGCTAAAAAATGTTATGAACATAATTATCTGTAACATAATATAAATAATAATGATTGAAAAGTATAATTAATTATGAAAGAGCATGGGCATGACTCTCTATGAAAGGGCACTTCAACCAATGTATATAAATGGGCCCTCAATATACAATCATTCATTTCATACACTGTATACATTATTGCTCCTATAAATGGATTTTTTTACTATATTCCAAGTCTTCTGGATTAATTAACTGTGAGCCAGGTTTGGCTATCACATTTGGTATTAGAGCCTCACTCTCTGATGTAGGCCTTCAACCATCAATATTTGATCAAAATTTCATTGCCATAGCCACACAAATATTTTTGGAGTTTTTCCATTCTACCAACCTTGTTGAGCCCTTAGCCATTGAAACTTAAATAAATAAATGAAAACAAAAATTTGGGCCTCAAACACTAGCAAGGATATATATATATATATATATATATGAAATTCAAGTTCTAATATTTAAGAATAGTAATAATAACAATACTAAAAGAAGAATATATAAAAGAAAAATTGAAAAAAATGGTTAAAAAAAAGGAGCGTTGCACACTCAATGACACAACATTGTATAGTCACACAATTGTTGTCACTTTCCATTGGAAGCCACCATAAAACTTTTGACTCTGCCGCCACCTTCTACCTGCCACCGTTATAAAACCTCTAGCACTGCCACCTGTGTTGTTTTGGCCGCTAACGGTTCTGTCGTTGACTGATACCAAACGTCGTACGAGCTTTGTTTCCATACACTCAAAGCCGCCTATGGTAGTCACCCTATAATAAATTTCTCATCCCTTTAAAGCATGGGATAAACAATGCCAATTTAAGCAGTAAAACCATAATGAACACATTAAAATTGTACATGTGATACTGTTGAATTTAACCATGTATGGTCGTCAAGTCGTCAAGAGATCCATTCTCATTGCTATTTTCCAACTGTCGTAGTCGCCACATGTACCATGTCATTATTCCATTGGATTTGAGTCTGTATGAAATTACTTATCCAGGAGGATCCAAGAGGATTGATCCATGAGGATCCAAGAGGGTTGATCCAAGTGGATCTCTAAAGTACTAATGGCATGGTAAAAAGGCTCAAAACTCAAAGTGGCAGAATCTGGATGAACTTAGCATCAGATCGAAGTTCTCTTCATCTTGATTTTAACTATGCGAAAGACACTTAAATCCGAGCTCATATGAAGAAGTTAGAGCAAGTCAAAGATAGTTTTAACTTGGACCGGTGGTAGGAGAAGATGATGTGGCAGGACTCTTCAGCGGGGGAAGTGCCAAGTGGCAGGGCGCCATTAGCCCCGCATTTTGCTGATCGCAAAAGGTAGACGTTTGCAATTAAGTAATCGGCCCAAACACTACTAGGTTGCAATTACGATATCGTAATCGCAGATCAAAGGAAAATCAGTTTTACAGAATCAGCCCCGGCAGAGTCAGGATGCGATGCGATAATCGCATATCGTAATCATAAAGGGAAGTGCTTTACGAATCGGCCCTCAGTAGAGTCAAGATGCGATGCGATAATCGCATATCATAATAGCAAAGGGAAGTGCTTTATGAATCGGCCCCTGATGGAGTCAGGATGCGATGTGATAATCACATATCGCAATTGCAAAGGGAAGTACTTATAGAATCGGCCCCCAACAGTCAGGGTTGTGATTGCTTGCAATTGCATATCACCAACGTGCGTTCTTAAAACAATAAGACTCACCAGTTCCACCGATTTCGATTTGCCGATACTACTGGATGTGATATGGGATAGAGCATGGTTCTGGAAACTCGTCGGGACCATTGGATCGCACATCGCATCTTGCAATGGCCATTATGGAGTAACACCTTGCTTCCAACCGAATGCAATTTGTGATGGGGTTATCAGCGCTGATAAAGCCATCGAGTTCAGGGTATACGCCGATTCATGTGAAAACAGTGTCAAGGGCAGTTTTTCTATGTTTGATAGGTTTGTTTCCTGCGGCCTGAGAATCTCTGTTGGAAGTGCCCACCTGCTAAACTTATCATTTGTTGAAACTGCCCAAATTATTAAGGATGCCTACCCACCAACATATAAATTGGGCTATTCGCACAGCGAGAGGGGGGGAAATCAGAAAATTACAGAAATTAGTGCAGCAGCACCTACTACTGGCAGGTGGCCATAACCTTTCCTCAGAAATCAGAAGGTTCCGAGAAGGTGTAGAAAGCCCAATTATCTGAATTGGGTGTTAGGATAGGTGATTCTGCATGATTTTTGCCAGGAAGTCAGTGTTGTTGTCTATCTCTAGAGATGGGCTCTCCATTTGTCATCTATCTTCCAGATTGGAGATATAAGGTTGTTATGTAAAATCTACTTGTACTTCTTCTCTTTTCATGCCATTTAATGAATGAAGGCCTCCCCACTATTGAGCAGGGCCCAGAGATGTATTCCAAATTGGATGAACTCCATAACCAATTATTTGTGTCTTGATCTCATGCGTGATTGTGTCTCTTTTATCTTCATTTTATATGCTTATGTTCCATGGTTTTTAAGTGCTCTGTTATATGTAATTTAATAACGCATCCATAACAAAAAAATCATGGATCAATTACCAACCTAGATTCATCTTAACTTCGGATCTACGAAGCATTGAGAGGGATCAAATCTATTTTCACTCTAAAAGAGGTTTTCATCTCAAGAGATTTGGTCCTTCTTAGCTCTTGGTATATCTGGAGTTAAGATGGATCTAGATTGATTCAATTCCCCCTTACAATAAGTTATTTTCCACATGAATACCATGGGTTCTTATAAACTTGGAGCTCAAAAACCACCGGTAACTTGACCAAGTCAAGTTTACCTTAACTAACCAACAAAAGTTAATAAAAATAATAACAATAACGTAGAATTTTTATTTTTATTATTTTAGTTTGAAGCTATTTTTATTTTAACATAGGGTTATTTTTATTTTTATTTTGAGCCAAAAAGTTTACAAGACATTACATTACAACATCTCTACCACACTGGGTTGGAGAGTGCCTCTCAACGTAATTAATTCGTGCAATAAATTAATTATTGGAGTGCTACATAATATTAATTGGATTTTTGTACATAGTGATGCATTGCAAGTCATGACTATTGGTTAATGGTGCCATTGTATTCTCAAAATAGTGGATACTATGTGTGCATGTGTTGGACACCTAATCCATCAGAGTTGGTGTGTTGCACACCTAATCAAGCATATGTATTAACATGTACATCTTATGAATAGAAATGCATCACACGTGTTTTTCATATCTTTCTTATTATTTGGTGTGAGTTTAACATGGTATCGAAGTAGGTGTAATCCTACCTTGCTTAAAGTTCGTGAACCATAGTTCTGTAGCCTTCATAGACATGGGCACTCCTCCTTATGTAGCATGGGTTTTCTTCATCGATATTGTGTCATTTTGCGCATCTGTGCATGTTACCTCTTCCTGGTTTGTAGTCTTGCTAACCCTGACAACTCTTCCTCTACGTGCATGTTTGCACCCCAACCGTTATTTTTTCTGCCATTTGCACACTGTTTTAGTTGTCCTCTCTGCGATCATGCATTATCCTTCCTATAGAAATTCTAGTGTTATTACTCAGTCGAAACGCCTCTACTATTCCCATGGTTATGTGAAAATTCTATCGCTACAACAACTGATTTACTTTTCCTACTTTTTTCATCATAAGTTATTCATGAAATTACTTCAACAAACATTAAAATAAATACTGCTGCAAATATCACATCGTAATGCAGAAACAAAAATATGCACACATTGACACAGTTATTTTGGACTAATGTCCATGGAAAAACCCAATGTGGGAAAACTGGTGCAACAAGGGATGATTTTATTGTTCAGCAATTTTCTTGTACAACAAGGTGCCAAGCTGGCTTACCCACAGATAGACAAACTTCCAGCACTTTCCTAAACCCAGTGTAGGCCCTATTGACCTTTGCTACAGCCTGAAACCATCTGCGTCAACCTACTGAGACTCTGCGTAGCCTCTCTGGGGTTCTGCGTCACTCCTGCAGCCTTTGCGTGGATGACGCAAACCCTTCTGGCGCTGCGCAGTCTCTGTTGCCTCTGGTTCTGCGTCTGCCTCTTCTGCACTGATCTCCCGTCTCTCTGTTCCATACTTGTTGCTTCCTGACTGCTCTCCAGACCACTGGTTCAATTTTTTAGCAAACCCCGCTCTAGAAATTGAACTGACTGGTCTCCCTTAGTGTCTTCTCCAAGTGCCCCTCAAGCCTCCTCTTATACTTTTTTTGTTGACATTTCAACGGTCGAGATTATGTCCCTAATCAACGGCTAAGATTAGATCTGGCTTGATCCATGTCTTTTGGACCATTCTAACACAAATTCATATTAATACACATTAATAATTTATTTTCCCTAAGTTTAGACTTAAGGACTCCATTAAAAATACTAATTATTTTAATATCTCCTGATCTGTTTAGAATCTGCCCAAACCCTTTCTCGGTATTGGAGATCTTATGTGCCCCAAACTCTCCACCAAATTTCGTGGCTAGAGCACATTCGATGCTACCCCAAATCAACACTCCCTCTTGGTGAGGACTGTGCTCTAGCAATACTCCTCACTGAGTATTACTCTGATCATCCGGCATTGGTACCTATGCTAATGCTAGGCCTCCCTACCCAACATCCCCTGCATTGCTACATCTTGTACTGTTGCCCATGGTTTTGCCACTGCCACTGCTGCATCTGTACGATAACTACCTCTACATGCGTGTTGTTGTTGGTCCTTTCTCCCTGCACTGCACCTTCCTCTGCATCTGTGCTGCTATTGGTCCTTTCTCCCAACATTGCATCTGCACTGCAACTCCCTCTGCATTTGTGTTGCTGTTGGTCCTTTCTCCTAACACTGCATCTGCACTGCAACTCCCTCTTCATTCGTGTTGCTAACACACTACTTCTGAAAGGGGTTCTTTATCATCCCCATCTTTTCCCTGAAGTGGTCAAATTTTGACTTTCCAAGGGCCTTGGTGAGGATATCTGCCACTTGTTCCCCTATAGGAGTGTAGCTCAACTGCATAGCTCTATGTTGGACACAATCCCTGACAAAGTGACACCGGATATCAATATGCTTTGACCTATCATGAAATACTGGATTCTCAGAGAGTTTGATGCAACTCTGATTATCACACATGATCCTGGTCGGCTCCATATTTCTTTTGAATAGGTTTACCAGCAGTTTTCTAAGCCATATGGCCTCACACAAAGTTGTGCTTGCTGCCATATATTCTGCCTCAGACGAGCTCAGAGCCACAGACTTTTGTTTCCTACTACACCAGGAGGTTATTCCTGATCCAATGTTGACAGTACCCAGAGGTACTTTTCTGATCCATTGAACTTCCTGCCCAATCTGCATTAGTAAATCCACTCAACCTGATATCCTTCCCCTTGTTGTACAAGATCCCATAATCAATTGTTCCCTGTAAATACCTGAGAACGTGCTTGGCTGCTGCCCAGTGAGCCCTCTTTGGTTCCACCATAAACTAACTCAGGGTGTTGACAGCGTAGCAAATATCTGGCCTACTATTGACTAGATACATCAGGGACCCTATGAGTTGTCGGTATAGGGTGGGATCGACATCCTTGTCTTCTGATGCATCAATCTTCTTCCAGTTGGTGATCATTAGCGTAGCCATAGGTCTACAGTCTCCCATCCTGAACCTTTTCAGAGTTTCTGTAGCATACCTTCCTTGCCAAAGGAAGATTTCTCCTTTCTGCTGCCAAACTTCCAACCCTAGAGAATAGTGCATTTGTCCCAGATCCTTCATATCGAACTCTGTGACTAGATTCTCCTTGCAGTCTTCAATGAGTTTGGATGATCCTATCATGAAGAGGTCATCCACATTTAATACTAAGATAAGTGGCTCGCTCTATACGAACAGATAGTAGAGATTCAGATCCACGTCACTCTTGACAAACCCCATCTTCTGCAAGTAGCCATCTATTCGACCATACCACGCTCTTGGTGCCTGCTTCAGCCCATACAAGGCTTTCTTCTGTCTGCATATGTTGGGTCCCTATAATGCTAGTGATTACCCCATTACTATTGTATTTATACCCCTTATTTATATTGTTGTGCCCCTATTACCCCCATATTGTTATTTCTGTGCCCCATAGAATCCCTCTATTGTTATTTTTGTGGCTTTATATTATTATTGTTAGGTCGGCTAGATTATATTGTGACTCCTTAGACTCCTATATATAGAAAGGAGGTTTTTTCATTTGTATCATCCAATAATTGTTCATTTATGTAATGTAAAGGAGGTTGCCCCCTCGAAGAGGCTGAATTCTAAGGTGTTGATCTATCTTTTCTATCTTTTCTTGAGCTGGTTTCATAACATTTGGTATCAGAGCTTTGGATTCTAGGGTTTCGCTGCTCCAAACACGTCATCGTGGCATTTTCGCTATAACTTTTTTTCTATGACGTTTTAGAAGTCGCAAAAAAAACCATTTGAGAAGAAATCGCATTGAACCTTGGGTCCAAATTTCAGAGCTTTTCGCGCGATATTTGCGAGATATGATCTGAGGAAGTTGGTCTTTTTGCAGACTCCTGAATTAAATTCAAAACAGGTGACCTAGGGAAAATCATCATAACTTTCTCTCTGGGAATCAGATTGAAATTTCGTAAGAAGGTACAGAAAGAGGACGGACTTTAGTTTCTTGTATATCTTTTTCAAAACCAAAGATCGAAAATTGTACACGTGGCACTTCATACAAGTTCGCTCTTCTGGAAAGGTCTATAATCAGGTCATCTTGGGAGATTGTGCATAACTCTTTCTTGGAGAATCCAATTTGGATCAGACTGGTGGCATTGGAAAGAGGACACAGAGAGCTACTACAGGTCACAAATTCAGAACTAGATGATTGGAAAGTACAGAGATACATCAGAGGCAATATCAAGCTCCTACAAAGTGAAAAATGGTGTGTAGATTTTTTTAAATTTTTGCTTAGGCTTGGTTTGAAAATTTATTTTGAAGGAATTCAAAGGGCATAGTAGAGAATTATTATCGGTAACTGATTCCCCGAGGAAATAAAATGCAAACACCTAGTAAGGAACCTGAAAGCTCTAGCATGACTCATGAAGAAGAGGAAGAAATGCTACATGATATATCAAAATTACAAGAACAAGTGCAACAAATGTCACGCTCACAAAAGTTAACAGAAGCTAAGATAAATGGCGTGGAAGCTAAGATGAATGGCATGGAAGCTAAGATGGACAATTTGAAGATATATTTGAACACAAATTTGAAGATAGACATGACAGATTTGACAAATTTTCTACAAGAAATACTTACTAATGGTGAAAAGGTAGTAAAGGAAACTCATGATGAGAACAAAAGAAATGTTAATCATGATTCCATAGACGCTAATGTTGGATCGCAAAATCACCATATTCCAAAAATCGATATGAGGAAGTTTGATGGCAAGGATCCCGCCACATGGATATTACAAATGGAGCACTTCTTCGATCTCAATAATGTGCATAATGCACAAAAGGTACATATGGAAACTGTATATTTGGAACCAAATCAGTTTGTATGGTATCAATGGCTTTGTTCTCGTAAACAATTTATCACTTGGGAAATTTTTACGGAAGAATTGATAGCACATTATGAGGATACAAAAAGCAACACTTTTTTTAGCCAATTGATAAGTCTCAAATAAAAGGGTTCAATAATGGAGCACATTAAGGAGTTCCAAAAATTGAACATAAGGGTAAAAGATATTCCAGAGGAGCATAGGATTGATGTGTTCATAGGGTCTTTAAAGGATAATATCCAACATGATGTTCGCCTTTGGGAACCTGATTCATTAGAGAAGGCATTCAGGTTAGCAAGAAAAATGGAAAGCAAAATTATGGCAACTAGGAAGCATACCATTCACAACTATAAAGACGGAAGTGTTGTTGCCCCTAGTCTTCCACAACCTACAAGGATGACACCACAACAATTGGAAGAAAAAAGAGAAAAAGGGCTTTGTTACAATTGTGATAGCAAATACACAAAAGGTCATAAGTGTGCTGAGAAGAAATTATTCTACATAGATTGTGAAGAGGAAGAATAAAAGGAGCAAGAAAGGTAAAAAGAAGAGGATATACTCCAGGAACAAAGCCTAGATGAAGAAAAAATAAATCCGACCATATCTTGTAATGCATTGGCAGGAATTACCACTCCTCAAACCATCAGGATAGAAGGACAAATCAAGAAGAAAAAGGTAATAGTGTTGATTGATTCAGGAAGCACCCACAATTTTATTCATTGTAGGGTAGCAAAATAATTGAATTGCTTCCTATATCCAGCACTAGAGTGTCAAGTGATGATTGCAAATGGAGGAACAATAAATTGCTCTCGAAAGTGCCATAATATCAAGCTATCCATGGGAGAATGTTAATTGACTAGCCCAATGCTTTCCATTCCAATGGGAGGTGCTGATGCTGTACTAGGAGTCCAATGGCTACAATCCTTAGGTACAATAACTTTTAATTTTCAAGAACTTTTCATGAAATTTTCTACGGAAGGAAAGGAAGTTGAATTAAGGGGTATTGCAGGGAAACCAGGAAAGATAATCAGCTCTAATGGCATGACAAAGCTTCTAAAAAAGGAGCAAAGAGGTGTAATTGCACAATTATGTTCGCTAGATGTTTCCACATTGGAATCATCTATTTCTCCAGATCTCAAAAAGTCCTAGACAATCATTCCAAGGTATTTGAGACTCCCAAAGGTCTCCCACCTATGCGTGATCATGATCATGCTATTCATCTGATTCCATGAAGTGTTCCTCCAAACATTAGGCCGTACAGATATCCCTATGTCCAAAAAAGTGAAATTGAACGTATGGTTGCAGAAATGCTAGAGGCTGGTATAATTCAACCGAGTCAAAGTTCTTTCTCAGCTCCAGTAGTATTGGTGCACAAGAAGGATGGATCATGGCGCATGTGTCCGGATTATAGGGAGCTCAACAAGCTCACTATTAAAGATAAGTTTCTCATTCCTGTTATTGATGAATTACTGGATGAATTGAATGGATCAATTTACTTCACCAAGTTGGATCTTTGTTCAGGATATCATCAAATCAGAATGAAGATTGAAGACATTCCGAAAATGGAATTTAGAACTCATGAGAGTCATTATGAATTTTTGGTCATGCCTTTTGGCCTTACCAATGCACCTTCAACATTTCAAGGTTTGATGAATTCAATTTTCAAACCATTCCTTAGAAAATTTGTGTTAGTATTTTTTGATGATATACTAATCTATAGCAAGTCTTGGAAGGATCATGTTGAACATGTTGACAGGGTGCTATAACTATTGGAGGAGAAACAATTATATGCAAAAAGATCCAAATGTTTCTTTGGAGTCCAGGAGGTGGAATATTTGGGTCATATTGTATCTCATGAAGGAGTTAAGGTAGACCCTAGCAAAATTAAAGCCATTAAGGAATGGAAAATCCCCACATCCATAAAGCATCTGCGAGGATTTCTTGGGTTGACAGGGTATTATCACAAGTTTGTTAAGAATTATGGGAGAATAGCAACACCTCTAACAACATTATTGAAGAAAGATTCATTTTCATGGACTCCAGAAGCAACAAAGGCCTTTGAACATCTTAAAGAGGCAATGTGCCAAGCACCGGTCTTAGCTACACCGGACTTCACAAAAACCTTTATTGTGGAATGTGATGCTTCAGGAAATGGAATTGGTGTTGTTCTAATGCAAGATAAAAGACCCATTGCTTTTGAAAGTCGTCCAATCAAGGGAAAGTTTTTAAGCAAAGCTATTTATGAGAAGGAAATGTTGGCAATACTCCATGCACTTAAGAAATGGCGACCCTACCTAATGGGAAGACACTTCAAGGTAAAAACGGATCATGATAGCCTTAAATACTTTTTAGAACAAAGATTATCCTCTGAAGAGCAACAAAAGTGGGTCACAAAGATGTTGGGTTATGACTTTGAAATCATCTGCAAAATAGGGAAGCAAAATGTGGTGGCAGATGCACTCTCAAGAAAGGATGAGGATGTTGAAGAATTTTTGTGTGCCATTTCTATTATCCAACCAGATTGGATAAACGAAGCAAGGGAGGAATGGAAGAATGACGAAGAAGTGTGGGCACTTATTCGAAAGCTACAACAAGATTCCAGTAGTTCTGATACATTTAGATGGCAAAATGATTCGTTATGGTACAAAGATCGCTTATACCTCTGTAAGAATTCCCAGCTAAAACAAAAGATTCTTATGGAATTTCACACTTCTCCATTAGGAGGGCACTCAGGATTTTTAAAAGCTTACCACAGGGTTAAGAAGGAATTTTTTTGGGATGGCCTTAAATCAGATATTCAAAAGTTTGTGGCAGAATGTTTGGTTTGCCAACAAAATAAAGTTGAAACAATTAAGACACGGGGTCTATTACAACCTTTATCCATTCCAAGCCAACGTTGGGAGGAGGTTTCAATGGATTTTATCACAGGTTTACCCATGTCTGAGGGAAAGAGTGTCATCATGGTGGTAGTTGACAGACTTACCAAGTATGCACACTTTTGTGCATTATCACATCCATTTAAAGCCAGTACAATTTCTACTGCATTTATGGAAACAGTTCAAAAGCTACATGGAAACCCAAAGATTATTGTAAGTGACAGAGATCCCATTTTCACTGGAAATTTTTGGACAAAATTATTTTCTTGTCTTGGTACTCAGTTAGCTCATAGCTCATCTTGTCATCCTCAATCTGATGGGCAAACTGAGATAGTAAACAAATGTTTGGAAGGATATCTTCGTTGCTTTGTATCTGATAAACAGACACAATGGGTCAAATGGTTGCCTCTGGCTGAATGGTGGTATAACACTTCCTTCCATACAGCAACAAAAATGACCCCATTTATGGCACTTTATGGGTATCAACCACCATCCATCACATCATATTTAAGAGAAAATTCTAAGGTTCAGGCAGTGGAACATCACATCGAACATCAACAACAAGTCCTCCAACTCTTAAATGATAACCTCATGTTGGCACAAAATAGAATGAAACAACAGGTAGATCAACATCGCAGTGAAAGAAGTTTTGATGTAGGCGATTGGGTATTCCTACGGCTACAACCATATAAGCAAATGTCCCTAAAGCAAGCTAAGAAGTATAATAAATTATCACCAAAGTATTATGGTTCGTACAAGGTGTTGCAAAAGATTGGTACTATGGCATACAAATTGGAGATTCTTGCAGCTTCTCAATTGCACCCAGTTTTCCATGTTTCATGTTTAAAGAAGGTTATAGGCGACAAGCTCCCAGCCAGAACTTGACGAGGAAGGAAAAATTATATTGGAACCAGAAGCAGTCACAGAAACAAGAACTCGACAGCTACGAAATCGATCAATTTCAAAGTATCTTATCAAGTGGAAGAACTTATCCGCTGAAGATTCCACGTGGGAGGATGAGAATTTTATGCAGAAGTATCCAGAACTACTCAAGCGTTGAGGACAACACTTAGTTGAGGACAACACTTTTTTGAAGGAGAGGGGCATGTTGGTTCCCTATAATACTAGTGATTACCCCATTACTATTGTAGTTATACCCCTTATTTATATTGTTGTGCCCCTATTACCCCCATATTGTTATTTCTGTGCCCCATAGAATCCCTCTATTGTTATTTTTGTGGCTTTATATTATTATTGTTAGGTCGGCTGGATTATATTGTGACTCCTTAGACTCCTATATATAGAAAGGAGGTTTTTTCATTTGTATCATCCAATAATTGTTCATTTATGTAATGTAAAGGAGGTTGCCCCCTCGAAGAGGCTGAATTCTAAGGCGTTGATCTATCTTTTATATATTTTCTTGAACTAGTTTCAAAGCCCTATGGTTATTCAATGTATACTTCTTATTCCATTACCCCGTTCAGAAATGTTGTCTTGACATCCATTTGATGGATCTCCCATCCCATCTGGGCTACAAGAGATATCACGGTCCTAATATGTATACCTGGCTACCGAGGTGAAGGTTTCCTCATAGTCAATCCCTTCCTTTTGAGCATACCCCTTAGCCACAAACCTGGCCATGTATTTTTCAATACTTCCGTCAGCAACATATTTGATCTTGTAGATCCATATTGAACCTACCATAGATCTGTCTTGAGGCCTTGACACCACCTCCCAGACATCGTTTACCATTATGGAGTTATACTCCTCCACCATCGCATCTATCCAGACCTGATGTTGAGCTGCCTCCTTGAAGCTGGCAGGCTCTCCATCCTAAGCTACTAACGCCTGATACCTGTCTGGTTGTTTTCACTCCCTTTTACTATTCCTTGTCTCTCCGTTAAAGTTCTATGCATCACGTAGAATTTGACGAAGTTCCCTATTGGTTCTTCCTCTGCCAGTAGGTGATTTTGTTTGCTCCTCTTCCTCATCCTAAGAATCCCCTTGATCTGAGGAAGGATTCTTCACTTCTGTTGGTTGAAGAGGCATGCCCAACGGATCCTCTTTCGACTGCTCCTTAGAAGGCATTTTGCGAGATCTTCTGAAAGCTTTGTCCTCCATGAACTTTACATCTCGTCGTACTACTACCTTCTTGCTCCCTGGAAGATAGATCCTGTATGCCTTAGTGTTCTGCTATATCCTTCCAGATACCCATTTTCTGCAATCTGATCCAGCTTCTTCCTCTTTTCTTCGGGTATGCGACAATATGCCAAACTCCCAAATATCCTGAAAGGACTGACTTCAGGTGTCTTCCCAGTGAAAACTTTCTCTGGAGTAATCTTGCCCAATGCCCGATGAGGAGTCTTGTACTAAACGTAGACAGTTGTGTTTCATGCTTCTGCCCACAGGCATTTTGGCATATCTTGATCATACAGCATGGCCCTAGCTGCTTCTACAATAGTATTGTTTTTCCTTTCTGCCACCCCATTCTGCTCCAGATTATAGGGAGCTGTCCACTCTCTTCTGATGCCCTCCTTAGCGCAATAATTAGTGAAGTCATTATCGACATATTCTCCACCATTATCTGAGCACAAGACTTTAATTTTCTTACTTGTCAAATTCTCTACTAGAGCCTTGAACTCCTTGAATCGATGGAAAACCTCATCCTTGGTTTTGAAAAAATAGATCCAAGTTTTCCTCGAGTGGTCATCAATGAAGGTAAGGAAATACTCAGCACCGTTGAGAGCTTTGACGGACATAGGTCCGCATATATCTGAGTGTATCAATCCTAGTACACTCTTGGCCCTGTGGTTGCTCCTAGGAAATCCCGCCTTGGCATACTTTCCTAGAGCACATCCCCTGCATACATCATCTCGTTCCATACTCAGATCTGGAACTCCTATTACAGTGCTCCTGAGAATTCTCAAAGCTCCATGGTGCAAGTGACCCATCCTTCTGTGCCATATTTCGTTCAAGTCTTTGTCCCCATGACTGCTTATTAGTGCCATTGGAGATTATAGTTGTAATCTGTACAACCGATTACTTTTGATCCCGATCTGCACTTTCTTTTTCCATCTCGGGTGTTTGACGTATACCTTTTCCTTGATGAAGTAGACGTGATAGCCCTTGCCTTGTAGTTGTGACACAGAAAGTAAGTTCATCCCCAATCCTGGAACATGCAGCACATTTGTGGCATGGAACCACTGTCCCGATTCTGTCTGAAAAACTATGGTACCCTTTCCTACTGGAGTACACTTTGTGTTGTTCCCCATGGTGATCTGAAAATTCATCTTCTCTTCTTGATATTCTAAGAAAAACTCCCTGATTCTCTTCATATGCCACGAGGCTCCATTGTCTATATACCATACTTCTGATGATGCAACACTAGTCATGCACGCCATTTCTTCTTCCAACCTGGAAGCCTACATAGAGAAATCAAAATCTCTCTCTTGTGCAATCTTCTGAAAATCTGCGTGAGTCCCCTGAGGTGGATGCCTCTGCATCATGGTCTCGACCCATAACTGATTTTGTCTCTGACTACTTCCTCTAATACCATGTGAAAATTCTATCATTGCAGCAACTGATTTACTTTTCCTACTTATTTCATCATAAGTTATTCATGAAATTACTTCAACAAACATTAAATGCACACATTGATGTAGTTATTTTGGAGTAATGTCCCCGGAAAAACCCAATGTGGGAAAGGAAATGCAGCAAGGGAGGATTTTATTATTAATCAATTTTCTTGTACAACAGGGTACCAAGCTGGCTTACCCACAGATAGACAAACTTCTAGCACTTTCCTAAACCCAACATAGGCCCTACTGACCTTTTCTACAACCTGAAACCCTCTGCATCAGCTTACTGAGGCTCTGCACAACCTCTCTAGGGTTCTCCGTCACTTCTGCAGCCTCTGCGTGGATGATGCAGGCCCTTTTGGCTCTGCGCAGTCTTTGTTGCCTCTACGTGGCTTCCTCTGGTTCTACGTTTGCCTCTTCTGCGCTGATCTCCCATGTCTCTGTTCCGTACTTGTTGCCTCCTAACTGCTCTCCAGACCACTGGTTCAATTTCTCAGCAAACCCCGCTCCAGAAATTGAACTGACTGGTCTCCCTCAATGTGTTCTCCAAGTGCCAGTCAAGCCTCCTATTATACTTTTTTTGTTGACATCTCAACGGTCGAGATTAAGTCCCTAATCAACAGCTAAGATTAGATTTGGCTTGATCCATGTCTTTTGGACCATTCTAACAAAGATTCATATTAATACACATTAATATTTTATTTTCCCTAAGTTTGGACTTAGGGACTCCATTAAAAATATTAATTATTTTAATATCTCCTGATCTGTTTAGAATCCGCACAAACCCTTTCTGGGTATTGGAGATCTTATGTGCCCCAACCTCTCCACCAAATTTCGTGGCTAGAGCACATCCGATGCTACCCCAAATCAACAAGTTAGTGTTGTTATTCACTCCAATGTTTCTTCTGCTCCTGCTATGATCTGGTCACCAATCTTGTTTTTTCTCTATAAAGTTTACCAAACATTTGCTTCAATAGGCTCAAACCAACCCAAAGTTTATTGTTGGATCTTCTAAAACAAATCAATTTTCTAAAAAAAACATAAAGACATGCATGTGAAATTTTGTGTGTACAGTATAAGTATAATAACTAGCCCATCTCAATAAACTTTAATATGCTATACAGACCTAGTAATTGGGAATAACATATACCAGGGAAATTATACTTACACTCAGGATGACAAAGAAGCACACAATCATGTGTCTAATCTTACCTGTCTCAGTGCATGGCTCCTTCCTGTTGCCAACAATCATTTCATTCAAGTGGCTATTGGTTCTCCTCATCAATGTAATGTATTTTTTCTATCCCCGTATTTTGTAACTGAAGCAAGAAGCCAATGCCCAAAGTTGAGACATGAGGATTGTCATCTGCATCTACGTGTTATTTGCAAGGTTACCTTACCATTTAGTGAGCTCATCATCAAAAGCTCATTTGATGGCATACACTTCATGCACATTTATAACAACCCTTGGTTGATTTCCTATGTAAATAAGTAAAAATAAGACCAAGGTCATGGGACACGTATTCCAAGCTGAATGTTGGGAAAAACATAGTGATGGGGATCACTAATGATTAATAAATGGCTATGGAAATTAGCAAAAGGCATTGGCAAAGACAAAGTGGCATTAATTAGCATTTTATTTATGAAAATAATTGAAAATAGGAGAAAAGGGGGATGAAAGGTCACATAATTGCATGACGAGGAGATTGAAGGAAAATAGAGGAAAATGAAGAAAATAGAGGCCTCAATGATAAAAAGGCTTATGAGGATCAGTTCACAACCTTTTTTCAGTTTTAGCCTTGAGCTCTCTCTCTATTCTCTCTCTCACATACTCTTTCACACTTAGAGAAATCTTGGAGCATTGTTGGAGCATGCTTGAAGCACTCTAGTTTTCATTGGATTTGGAGAAAGAAGGCAAAAGAAAAGCGGGAAGTTGTAAGGGAATAGGTGGATCAACAACTACAGTTGGATTTATTTGCATGTGTGATTTTCCTTGTTGATTATGGATGCATAGTATATGCATGTTATTATCTAGTTATGAACTATCATTGGCATGGAGGATTGCCTAGATTGACAATGATTTTTCCTATTCTAGTCATTTATTGGATAACATGGTGTTGTGGGTTTTTCCATTGATTTTTTTTTTTTGCTGATTGGTGCTTCTAATTTGTTATGGCTATGGTCTGGAACAAATTCCCTAGAAGCCCTGGAACAACTTGGGTAAGTTACTAGTCCTTGAGTTTAGGTTGGACAAACGCTTTGAAGCCCTTGGTGGGTTGAGTTACTAGTCTTGGAGCCGGGTTGGACAAACACTCTGGAGCCCTAGAAGGATATGGGTTGAGTTACTAGTCCTGGAGCCAGGTTGGACAAACCCTCTGGAGCCCTAGAAGGATGTGGGTTGAGTATGTTTGCAGGAAGTAGAGGATCAAAGATGACAAGAAAAATGGTGGACTATAGTTCATGTGATTCTCCCTACATATTAGATGAACAACATGGTGATAAGTACTCCCCTACCATAGAAAATACGTTGAGAAGTTTGAAGGCATCGATTAGTTGCAAGGAGAATAATGACATGATCATTCGTTCATATGTGTTGACACCTAATCTTTGGGATTAGGTAAACCTTGTAAAATATTTCTAAATAGAAAATAAGGAGAATTGAAATATGAAGATACACTATGAGATGAAGCCCAAGAGTTCTCCCTCCATGTATATATCTATGATCAGTGTTAGTGCAAAAACACAATTCATTTTGAGGAGTTACCTCTTGGCCTGACATAGTATCATAGCATAGGTCCCAACCTCTATTTTTGGCTTCCTTTTTGTCCTTGTAACTCCCTCCTGCCTATGTTCTTCATATTTCTACATATTTTTTTGCAGAACTGTCAACTCTGACCTGCAATAGCTCCCACACTTTCCCATATTCTGCCACTGCTGCATGAAATAACTATTCTCGTACACCAATTGCAAGACTTGTTTTTGCAAGTGGTCATTCTCTTTCAGACAAGAAGCTTCCTTGCGCTGCTTCTCCCTACACCTATTTTTTTAAATCCACGCCACTGACAAACTCTCTATGTATAAAAACGTTGAGGCAACAACCCAACATTGACAAGCTCCGCCTTTCTCACAGTGTACGCTGCGCTTGGATGCTAGAGCGATGTGGTTGGTGCATTGGGTCAGAGGTCTTGTGGCTGCTGGGATGGAGACCAAATGATGACTGTAGTCTAATGGTGCATGTGTTAAACCAGTGTCAAACTTGCATGCAACAGTGTTAAATGCGGGTGCGATGAATGGTATATAAACTCTTTTTTTAGACTGTGCGTTGTTTTGTGATTGATACTCTATTTGAATACTGGTTCATATATTGAAATCAATGGATGGTGAATGTATTTGTGGTATTGTTGGTGTAATTGTGTATTGTCAGCGTGAAACAAACACGTGTGCTACCATACCACTGCTCTCCTCCATGTTGTGGATTACACCGCCTCCAGACCTCCTCGCCTGACATGGTATCAAACCTCTTCCCCATACCACCCGTCGTATCCATGACACCGCTACATATACCATCGTGCCAACCATTGCGACCATCACACCATATACCATCGTGCCAACCACCATATAATGTTGATCAGTGGTTGTCTTTAATGTCAACCCAAGCAACACCAGGGGCTACCCCGATTTTGCAAGGGTATTTTGGCTTGAAAAAATACTCTATTTTGAGTCAATTATATTCTATATGGATTCTACTTGTCAATATGTTTTCGTTGATATATGGCACGCCAAGTAATTCTTCACGGTTTGAGAGATATTCATGTTTGAAGTTAGTAACCCAGTTAGTGGGCTAAAACCCTATGGGGTTGTGGCATGGCACTCATAATTGGTTGTGGCCATTGAATAGTCAATAATTAATAAATGTTTTTTGCCCCTAAAATCCCTCTAATGTTCACTTGTTGATGACCCTCTCAACTCAAGACATTCATATAAATAATGACCCTCACATCCTCCTCTAGTAGGGATTTCCTGGCTTCAAACAGGTCATCATGGCATTTTTGCTATACCTTTTTTTATGCGAAGCTTCATAAGCTGAAATTAAAACCCACTTGAGATGAAATCCTGATGAACCTCGTGACTGAATTTCATGTCTCGGTTCACTATATTTTTGGATATATGATCTAAGGAAGTCAGGGTTTTTGCCAGCTCCCAAATTCCATGTCAAACATGTGACATTGGGAAAATCATCATAAATTTCTCTCTCAGCATTGGATTCAAATTTCGTAAATAGTTACAGAAAGAGAACGGACTGTAGTTTGTTGAGTAGCGTTTCCAGGACCTAATCTCGCAACTGTGACATGTGGAACTTTGTACAAGTTCGCGCTACTGAACTAGTCTATAATTAGGTCATTGTGGGAGATTAGGCATGACTCTTTCTTGAAGAATCCAATCTTGATCATACCTATGGGGTTGGAAAAAGGACTCAGAGGGATACCATAGGACGAAATTTCAGACCCTCGAGATTGGAAATTACATAGATACAACAGATTCAATATCAAGCACCTAGAAGGCAAGAACAAACATGCATTTAAGGATCACTGCAGTAAGGACCACACATCAACAGTCAAGCGTAAGTCTCCTACAACAAGGTATGTATGATTAGTGTTTACATTTTAATTTTGAGTATCATCTATGACATATGTTTTTACAGGACAATGTAAGTATATACAATGTCTAGGTTATATCTCTATGTCTTTATATGTCACAATTAGTTTTTCGTATGTCCTATTCTTGATACTACACATTTTATGCTACATATTCTTGATGCTACACCAAGTTTTCTAAATCTATATGATGTTGTGAGTTCATGTTACTTGTCCTGTCATAGTTGATGGAATGGTCTCTGTTGTTGTACTTAGAACTTGGTCCATCACAAGTCTAGGGTCTATCATCAATTTTATTTATATATATCTTTAGGTCAGTTTTGGATATAGTCTTGCATAGAGTCCAAGACTATATCAAGAGTGGGAGACTTTTTCTACTATTGCAACAAGTAAACAACAAAAATGACAAGAACACTTCAGGTACGCGTTGTAATTTTAATTTGCATTTATCTATTATTATGCAATTACATGTGTTTTGCAGGCAAAGGTAAGTTGGAGGGTATTTTGTTTTGTTTTGAGATTGGTTTTGCCGGGAAAATTTTGCATGCAGGCAGAAGAAGATTCAAGTACAAACTCAAGCAAGAATTCAAGTGCAAAAGTATCAAATCAAAGGAAGCATTACAACATGACATCCTTTGAAGACATGAAAACCATCTGTATATTGTGAAGAAGTATCAAGGCCAAGAGTCATTTGTAAAAGAGTCATAATTGTAAAGTTGTAAAAGAGTCATTTGTAAACGAGTCACCATTGTAAAGATTGTAAAAGAGTCATTTTGCCTAGAGTAGAAGAGGCAGTGTTGGGAGGTATAGGAGTCATTGTTGGGATGATGTCATGGTTGAGTTGTAGGTCATAAAGTGATTGGGTAATCGGTCACGTACAAGAAAATCATTGTAATATCATTGTAACGTGGATCATTGTCCCTGGTATGGGAGTCCACACTTTTGCATTTACTTTTGTCTTTATAGGGTGGCAGGGAGGTGCTAGGCTGGTGAATGAAGTCACCTACAGGTTCGGGTCTGTGAACACTTCAGGGTGGTAGGGTGGTGCTAGGGTGAGTTGTGGCTTGCTAGGGTGTTGGGGCATCCATTCAGTTGATTACTGAAGAAACCAGGGCGTTGGGGCATCCTTCCAGTGGGAGCTGGAGAAGAATGCTTTTCTAGAATTCTAGGAAGTTGTTGCTTTCATTTCATTTGGGGATGAAGATTAAAGAATTTATTAGAAAAGCATTCGGTGGTTTTTGACCCAGAGGGGGTTTTCCACCTAAATTTCTTGTGTCTATTGTGTTCTTTTATTTACTTTTATTACTGCATAAACATTAATAATAATTGAAGATTAACTAATGCTCTGAAAATATTTTAAAGTGCTAATTGATAAGGAATAGTAATTCACCCCCCCCCCTCAGTATTTCCAACAATTGGTATCAGATCTTGGTTCCTTCAGTAACAACTTAATCATTGGAAGTCAGTTTTTAGAGCATAGAGATGGGAAATTCAAAGAAGCAGGTTACAAGGATTTCAAAGGAAGGTACATGTACAACAAAATCTGAAGAAAGTGAGTATTGTGTACCAACCCTTGATTTTGATGCAGATAATTAATGGATATGGGAATCCAGGATGGAAGTACATTTGTAGGCACATGGAGTATGGGAATCAATTGTTTCTGGAGACACATCTACCGATGAAGCTAAAAGGTACAATTCAAAGGCCATGAATGTAATTTTGAATGTTTTGCCAAATTCTATGAAAACAAAAGTTGGTCAATGTTCAACAACTAAAGATCTTTGGGAAAAGCTTCATAATCATTATTCAACAAAGAAATCAGGTCAAGATGTTATTGAAAAATTAGATCCTTCTAATTATGATGAAGAAATGGGAGAAATGAGTAAAACAGAGTTTCAAAATCAAGTGATCAAGGTGATAAAGGAACTCAAAATTCAAAAGGAAAAGACAAGAGTCTTGGAAGCAGAATTGAAGACAGAAAAAGAACTCATCAAAGAAAATGAAGAGTCTGAGAAGATGATTAGTAGTCTTAGAACTAAATTGGAAGAAATCAAGAATACAACGACACGAGACCTCAAGGGAGAAGTCCAACAAAAGCAACAAGAACTCAACACAACATTTTTAGATATTAGAAGGATCACACAATAGATGTAGGAAGTAGAAATTGGAAGGAAAGAATCTGATCAAAGATACATATCCACTGTTGACCAAAAGAAAAAGGAATTAGAAACATCTTCAATAGAAATAAGCAAGCTCAGGATTGAAAATGAGAAGCAGAAGGAACAGATACATGTTCTCAACAGAGAAGTAGAGAAGACCACTCTCCTCAAGCTATAGGTTGAGAAAGCATAAAAAAGAAGGAAGATCTTGAAAATATGGTTTCAAGAAGATCTTGCTCAAAAGCTAGAAGAACTTGATGCAACCCGTGATTAGATCAACAAACTCAAGGGAATGCAAAAAGAACACTTACAAGATAAGATAGATGAAGAAGCAAAAATGAAGGCAATTAAAGATGGTAAAGCTCCAGTTGATGAAGGTACAAGCTCCACATCTTCATCAGGGTGATTCTAAGAAGGAAGTTGATCAAAGTGAAAATCCAAAGAAGAATGTTGCAACTTCAAAGTTTAAGACAAAAGTAATCAAGAACAAAGGACCACACAAAACTACAACACCGCCTCCAAAGAAGAATGAAAAATCTTCCAGGTATGTTCGTTTATTTAATGGTTATTATTTTTGATGAGATAACTATGGACATATGGCCAAGGATTGTAAAGTTATTGACAGGTACAAATATCAAGGACCATCGCATCTGAATGAACCATTTAAGTACACATGTTTATTTAATGGTTATTGGTTTTTATGTACTAACTATGGACATATGGCCAGGGATTATGAAGTTTTTGACATGTACATTCATTATCTGCAAAACCCTAGAAGCGAGTTTGCAGGATCACGAGACAGGTTCCACGATGATTTTGTCAGAAGATAATACGTGCTAGATGGGCCAAACATTGAATGTTTCAAATGCCATAACTATGGCCATAGCACTCGCGGTTGCAAATATAAGATGGAATCACCTATGGAAAACATTAAATGCTTCAAGTGTCATAACTATGGGCACATGGCTCATGATTGCAGGAATAAGAAGGTCTGGAAAAGGAAACAAGTACAGGAAGACAAAGCAGATAACAAGTGTTGTGAAGGTATCCCCTCTGCGGATAGAGGCGATCCCTACTAGCCCAAATGGGGTCTAGCAACAATCAAACAACGCTAACACGCAGGTTCCTAATTGCAAATCAAAGACCAATGATGAGGGCCTACCTGGATTCCAACGCTAGTACTTGTAGAAGAGTCGTCGCTCCCGTTCCTTTGCTCCGGCTGGTCACAATCCCCACAATCCTCATGAACGAACACCTGCACATGCAAAGAACGACACAAATACAAGCATAAAATCCAATAGATGCAACTATATATCAGTCAGAAAGGATATAACTCAATCATCATTACAAAGACAATAAGAGTGGAACCATAATGATAGTTGTCTATTATTGATAAACAACAAAGGAGAATACAACCATAGTTCTGACGTCAAATCCTCCTTTGGCTGGGTGATCAGCAGCACATGCCTTGCAAAGCTTGTTGGGAATGGGGAACAAGCCTCTCTCTCCTTGGTTACTTGGACAAGAATCTCCTCACTTAAGATTTAGCCTCATGGGAATGAATAAGGCTCCTTGTAGCATGAACTTGACAATTCTTAGACTTTGAGACTTAAAATTTGGAACTTGGAGACTAACTTGTCAAAGGCAAAAGGACAAGTTGTTATAGATAGAGGAGAAGGAGTTAGGGTCATCCACAAGATTCATGGGATTGGCTTTATCACTAAGAAGCTTCCATGAGAGGTGGAGAACTACTTCCCTTCTATGGAGATTCGAAGCCAAACTGAACTAACTCAAGATGGAATCAGTTCATGAATAGGTTAGGAAGAACCTTTGTAAGTTTGTTTGTTAATAACTTTACCCAACTGGGTTGGCACGAGTGCGACTCTGAGACAGAGCGCCAGCTGGCGCGCCCTCTTTGGAGGATTTCCCCCATTGGCACGAGTGATACACAGTGGAACCGCGCCAATGGAAAAAGGGCTATTTTTATGGGTATTTTGCAGAAGGTGTCTTCAAGGCATATGAAGTACATACTCAAGGGGATACAATGCAAGTGTTTTCAGGTTATGTCACTTCTCACAGGTCCCGGAATAAGTCCTCCAATGTGCGGGAAAAGGGGTAACAGGGACGGTGACAAATTACTGTGTAACAGATGCCCCCTAAAGCATGAGGCCCGAGAGAGAGAGAGGGGTGAAATGCTTTACAAGAACATGGCCAACTGAAAACACTGCCGCCGAAGAACCTGCATGAAGAAGTACAACTGATATCTCAAGTACATGATGTATGTGGTATGGGCGTAGCCATCCATAGCAGAGTACATAAAAATCCAGATCCAAGGTATGGGCGCAGCCATCCAGTAAGGATCGATAAGTAGACTCAGGCATGGTCGCAGCCATCCAGTGAATGAGTCATGTAATGATCATAATAATCCACAAAATCGCAACCTGGATCTCAAGAGACAAAATCCAGGGTCTTGTGCTCCATCTCAACTCGAACAAAGTACAATTTCAAACATGCGAATATGGGATTCGAAGTCGAACATGCAAGAACATCGTCTGATTACCAGTCAATGATGAAAACTGTTAACAGACGCGAGAGGTACCACCAATAATGACAATGGTCCTCAAGGTACTATAGGTACAATCTACGGCGTGCGAATCAGTGAGCCGGCGTCGAACACCCGTAGAATCATTCGATCGGAGGCCAATGATGAAAACCTCGCATCGAACACGAAGAACCTACCATTGAGGCATGCAGACTCCAAGACACTTGAAGGGAGTCTTTAGTTCAACTTCCTGGATAATTAGCTGAAGTCGACAGGAAGTGACCGTGATCGAAGGTGGGCCATAATGTTTCCCACATCATCAACACGAGACAGAGAAGGATAAGATGTTTTGTGTGAGGTATCAGAGGGAGGTTGAGTATTCTGCAGAGGTCAACTTCTCTTGAACATATTGGCTGCACGACAGTGGACTTGGCAGTATTTGACATCAAATGATCAAGGGTCATGGTGACGAGGTAATGAGCAAATGAGAGATCAAACAGGATAACCCAAACCCACGGAGGCAAGTGTAAAAACAAGATGAGATGTCCCCACCCAGACACAAATGCATACAAGTGCCATGTTCAAGAGCGACATACTGCTGACACGATAATAATTGTGGTTCCATTTTCCCCACCATTGCTAGCGAGTACCCCGGTTATTTTTTGATGAAAAGCTTGACGGGGATAGCATATGCTTGAAAGGCGTCATTTCGACGGAATCCGATGCCATCAAGTTTTAACGAGCCCGACAGAGGAAAAACTCGGCATCTTTTCATGTTTAGAGAGTTTGAAAAGACAACAGAAAAGGAAACTCCATGGGTGTCCTTTTTCGTAAAGTTGTGTCTCTCGAGTCCGAAAAAAGTATAAAACAATGCTCGAAAGAATCGCCCGATCATTACGATCGAGGAGTACTTTTCATGAGTAATGATTTCAACCTGAAAAAGTAAAAAAACGATCGAAACCACATCGCTTCATAACCGTTAACGAACCTGAAATGACAAGGGTCCGACGATCTTTTCGTTTTTACATGGTCGGAAAAGGGTTTAAAGACGAATGCCTCTTATTTACATTTAACGAGTCAAGAGGAAAAACTCGGCAATCTTTTCGTCTTTCAACGGTCGGAAAAGAGCTGAAAGTAGACTTCCATTTTTATTCTCTTTAATGAGTCAAAAATGGAAAATACTCGGCAATCTTTTCATATTTTACGAGTCAGAAAAGATCTTAAAGGTGACTCATCCTAGAGGAACGAGTGGTATAAAGGGTAGCAACTAGTTTCGGCAATGGTGGAACTGTTCAAAACATGTAATGGTCAAGAGGCTGGCTAATAAAACCACTCATTGCTGCGGTTTCTCAGGAAAGGAAAAACAACCAAGTGAAAGCATATGATCAGCCAAAGAGATGGTGGCGATGGAATGAAACAACCAAGGCTCATCTAACAGAATTTAGCAGATAAAGACAGCAATCACGAGATGTAAAATGGGTATGGGTTCATTTTTACACAAGCTTGAACCATGGAGAACTCTGCTTGGATTCAGTTTCATGTTTACACAAGCTTGAAACGAAAAACTATGCTTGTTATGAGTTCGCATGCCCCCAACATAATGACGCAAAATGAGGTACATGCCCCCCAAGGTTCATTACATTCAACAAAGTGGATGGAATGAAGGTTCACTTTCGAGATCTTGGAAAGACTCAACTGGTATTTTACAAGATCTTAATCAAAAGACTCGATCGGGAAGGGAGTTGTTTCATTTTTTAATGAGGTTGACACAGTAAAAGAACTATCCTCATAACCCTTGTTTCATTTTTTTAACGAGCTTGACACAAGATCAGGAACTATGCTCGATCAAATCCAATTTCATTTTTTAAGGAGCTTGACATAGGAAGGCGAACTATGCTCCGACCAGACCTAATTTCATTTTTCAAGGAGCTTGACATAGGAAAGCGAACTATGCTCCGAACAAACTTCATCATAATGAACAGGAAGTCGTTGCTTCCAAGGGTGTCACTCCCGGTGGAAGGAAAATGTCTTGGAAGTAAGGGCCCAATGCCCCCAGGACATCATGCACGACGGTATCATTATAGGATACATGCAAGGGATAAGTAGCCACGTAGTTGACCTGCGGTGGGGCAGATACAACCGGTGGATAAAAACCAGGAGGGGATGGCAGCAGCGCAGGAGGCACCAGGGGACTAAAGAACGATAATTGATCTATAGTGAAAATTCTTCCATCGTGTGGAAAACAAACCACACGGAAAAGGGAAGAGACAAGGGCCCCCATGGCATAAACATAGTCACGCCCAAGGAGAAGACTGAAATCTGGAGCACCTTGGGTAACCAGTACCTCTATATAGACGGTTTTGCCTCCCAAAGTAACAGGAAACTTCGGGAGGATCCCTAACGGTTGACTAGTTCCTCCGTCAAATGCCAACAGATTCTGTGTGACTGGCACAAGCTGTGGGGAGCCCAAAGCTTGCCAAGTAGTGAAAGACATGAGACTGACAAATGCACCCTCATCCAAGACGGTGCCAGGTACTGCCTTATCATAGGCATGTACTGTAATCTGGAAAGGCACATGGGATGGAAGGCAGAATGTAGTCAAATGACTCCAGTCGAAGGTGACGACCAAACTACTTGGTGGGGGAATCGTATGATTGCCCCCATGCTCTACAGGAACCGAAGAGGGACTCTCGGGATCAGCTGGGATAGGAGAGTCATTTCCGGATTCAGGAGAATCTGAGGAGATGAGAAGAACATGAGCATGATGCTCTTCCGAAACAGAGTGATCGACGGGTGGTGAACTCGAGTCGACACTCTTTCCAACCAATGGTTGGTCTGGAACAGGCTTGGCACTGCCAGGTTCGGGAAGAGGAGCCTGGACAAGAGAAGAATCTAAATCAATCTCTTTGTCAACAGGGAGACAATCTACAGCTGCAGAGAGACGTTGATAACCAACGGGAAGTTGGGGTGATGAAGCTGTAAGACTTTCCAAAATAGCAGAAGCTTTATCCATGAGCGGACAAAGGTGAACAGGATGATTGCCTTCACATAGTCTACAGGGGATTCGAATCTTCCCTTTCTTCTGAATGTTGTCAGTTGATAGGGTGTCATCGCCATGAGCTTGAGAGGACGATGACGGATGAGCCGGATCACGAGACCATACTTCAAGGATCCTGGGAATACCAGGATAATCACAAAGAAGATGGTCACCCTTGCACAACTTACAAGGAAACTTAACCTTCCGCGAGGGGGTCGGAAGGTGTTTCGACCTGGGATGGATTTGGAGCAGCAACTGCACTTTTAGCCTCTCGCTTATGAGGCTTCTTCTTCTTCTTCGTCTTCTTCTTCTTCTTCTTAGCCACCTGGTTACTTGAATCCAGAATTTCACCAGGCGAAGTAGAAGATGAGGACGTAGAAACAGGCGAAGAAGGGGAGAGGTCCACCTTGGAATCAACATGATGTTGTTCGGGTGGAGGAACTGATTGACCAGTAGTTGAGACATTAGAGACCACAGAGGTTGAGAACAGCCAAACATGAAACCCAACAGTTAACCCAGGAAGGGACAACATTGCCATGTAAGGAGCACCAACATTTCCAAAAGGAGGAAATGACCAAGATTCCCATCAGAGGGGATGCATGGGTTGGTAAACTCCGGAAAAGTTGCCATCACAAACGAGAAAGAACCCTACTCAAACTAACGCAAACAAGATATAACCGGGTAAATGTGAATCGTGGCTGAATAAATTTTAAGATACCAAGACATAACTTGACCTTTTCATCTTTAAAGAGTCGAGAAAAGGACAAAAAGATGACTCTAGTCACCTTCGAATGTTTAGTGAGCCTGAAGTGACAAGTGCTCAGATGGACCTTTTATTTTAGGGAGTCCGAAAAGGAACGAAAGTGACTACTCTGGAGAGCTAGGCAAAAGGGTTTACCAAAAAAATCCGTAAAACTACATATACACCTTGTCAGTCATATGAAAACCAAGGACTTTCCGTACGACAGTCAATCTTCCCGAATGTTGTGTTCGGTGCGTTACGGCTTGTAAGGCGGCAGACACGGCTTCCTATGGATAAAGGATGATAACCTAGTGGGGTCTCCCCATATACTCGACGGTACGTGGGAGTTCAAATCCGTACTAGACCACTATTGCATCATGGAAGGAGGAATCAACCAACCTTGAGTGAAACAAAAGTGACTAGGTTTAACGACGCTGGAGCACGTCTCTAGCCTAGACCTCTAAAAGTGTGCGTTATGTTCCAATGCGTTGTTAGATTCATTCAGTTAATTTCAAAGTTGATCTTGGATTATGTTTCAGTCTTCAGGCCCTACTGTATGTAATCTCTCAAATCTCCCTAAATGCAAACTATATGCCAAAATATGTCATTTCATTCGATGAATGCTAGTTACGAGAGAGTTTGAGAGCTTTCACGCAAACGAAATGATCACAAAACAAAAAATAACTTCCCTAATGCAGCTAATGGAAATTAACAAACTTTTCTTTAAGATCACTAATCACTAATCGAAATGAAAAGTTCTAATTCTCATTAACTAATACAAAGTAAAAGAGATTTTTTCTTTTGTTGATGGCAAAACGCACTAAACAACTTTGATAAATGATAACAAAGGAGTAAAAACACAAATTTCACTCAATACAAGCACATTCAGATCCCTAAATCACAAAGCAAACCTTTAATACCTCACACAAAACATTCTTATCTTTCTCTGTCTCTTGTCGATGATGTGGGAAACATTATGGCCCACCTTTGATCAAGGTCACTCCCTGTCGACTTCAGCTCATTATCCAGGAAGTTGACTTAGAGACTCCCTTCAAGTGCCTTGGAGCCTGCATGCCTCAATGGCAGGTTCTTCGTGTTTGACGCAAGGTTTTCATCATTGGCCTCCGATCAAATGATTCTACGGGTGTTCAACGCCGACTCACTGATTCGCACACCGTAGATTGTAGCTATAGTACCTTGAGTACCATTGTCATTATTGGTGGTACCTCTCGCATCTGTTAACAATTTTCATCATTGACTCGTAATCAGACGATGTTCTTCCATGTTCGACTTCGACTCCCATATTCACATGCTTGAACTTGTACTTTGTTCGAGTCGAGATGGAGCGCAAGACCCTGGATTTTGTCTATTGGGATCTTGGTTGTGATTTTGTGGATTATTATGATCATTACATGACTCATTCACTGGATGGCTGCGACCATGCCTGAGTCTACTTATCAATCCTTACTGGATGGCTGCGCCCATACCACATACATAATGTACTTGAGATATCAGTTGTACTTCTTCATGCAGGTTCTCCGGCGGCAGTGTTTTCAGTTGGCCATGTTCTTGTAAAGCATTTCACCCCTCTCTCTCTCTCGGGCCTCATGCTTTAGGGGGAATTTGTTACACAGTAATTTTTCATCGTCCTTGTTAGCCCTTTTCCTGCACATTGGAGGACTTATTCCGGGACCTGTGAGAAGTGACAGAACCTGAAAACACTTGCATTGTATCCCCTTGAATATGTACTTCATATGCCCTGAAGACACCTTCTGCAAAATACCCATAAAAATAGCCCTTTTTCCATTGGCATGGTTCCACTATGTATCACTCGCGCTAATGGGGGAAATCCTCCAAAGATGGCGTGCCAGCTGGCGCTCTGTCTCAGAGTCGCACTCGCGCCAACCCAGTTGGGTAAAATGTTTAACAAACAAACTTACGAAGGTTCTTCCTAACCTATTCCATCTTGAGTTAGTTCAGTTGGGCTTCGAATCTCCATATAAGGGAAGTAGTTCTCCACCTCTCATGGAAGCTTCTTAGTGATAAAGCCAATCCCATGAATCTTGTGGATGACCCTAACTCCTTCTCCTCTATCTATAAAAGCTTGTCCTTTTTCCTTTGACAAGTTAGTCTCCAAGTTCCAAATTCTAAGTCTCAAAGTCTGAGAATTGCCAAGTTCATGTTACAAGGAGCCTTATTCATTCCCATGAGGCTAAATCTTAAGTGAGGAAATTCTTATCCAAGTGACCAAGGAGAGAGAGGCTTGTTCCCCATTCCCAACAAGCTTTGCAAGGCATGTGCTGTTAATCACCCAGCCAAAGGAGGATTTGGCGTCAGAACTATGGTTGTATTCTTCTTTGTTTATCAATAATAGATGACTATCATTATGGTTCCACTCTTGTTATTATTTGTGATGATATTGAGTTATATCCTTTCTGACTGATATATAGTTGCATCTATTGGATTTTATGCTTGTATTTGTGTCGTTCTTTGCATGTGCAAGTGTCGTTCACGAGGCTCGTGGGGATTGTGACCAGCTGGAGCAAAGGAACGGGAGCGACGACTCTTCTACAAGTACTAGCGTTGGAATCTAGGTAGGCCCTCAGCATTGGTATTTGATTTGCAATTAGGAACCTGCGTGTTAGCGTTGTTTGATTGTTGCTAGACCCCATTTGGGCTAGTAGGGATCGCGTCTGTCCGCAGAGGGGATTTACCTTCACAAAATTTCACTCAATACAAGCATATTCAGATCCCCGACGGAGTCGCCAAATTGTTGTGAAGGAAAATCCCCTCCGCGGAGAGAGGCGATCCCTACTAGCCCAAATGAGGTCTAGCAACAATCAAACAACGCTAACACGCAGGTTCCTAATTGCAAATCAAAGACCAATGATGAGGGCCTACCTGGATTCCAACGCTAGTACTTGTAGAAGAGTCGTCGCTCCCGTTCCTTTGCTCCGGCTGGTCACAATCCCCACAATCCTCGTGAACAAACACCTGCACATGCAAAGAACGACACAAATACAAGCATAAAATCCAATAGATGCAACTATATATCAGTCATAAAGGATATAACTCAATCATCATTACAAAGACAATAAGAGTGGAACCATAATGATAGTCGTCTATTATTGATAAACAACAAAGGAGAATACAACCATAGTTCTGATGTCAAATCCTCCTTTGGCTGGGTGATCAGCAGCACATTCCTTGCAAAGCTTGTTGGGAATGGGGAACAAGCCTCTCTCTCCTTGGTTACTTGGACAAGAATCTCCTCACTTAAGATTTAGCCTCATGGGAATGAATAAGGCTCCTTGTAGCTGTTGAAAAGTGTGCAACAAGAAATGCTTGTTGAGAATGCAACAAGATGATGGAGCTTAGTGAAAAGAGTCGCCTTCACTAAGTGGGCCCGTAGGCAAATTATGGTGCAAATTCTATTTTTGATCCCAGCAGGGATGATCACAGTATGAGTTGAGTTTAGTGGACTGGAGGTGCAGTTGATGGAGTTGTGTTCAGTTTAGCCTTGTTAAACTAGTTGTCTTTAGTCTAACTGATCAATAGACTAGAGATGAGTTGGGTGAATTAGTTATTAATTAATTCACAAGTTATTAACTCATAATGCAACTATAGAATACATCAGTTAACTCAGTTGCATGTCAGTGCATGTTCAGTTCAACAGGGACAGGTGTTAGAGGATCATATTGCTATCAGTTGTGACTATAGTTGTGCATGATGATTTGCACAATCAGAGGGATTGAGTATGCCACTGAATTGGCCAATATTAAGAATTGTAGCCTGTGCTCACGTCCAACAGAGTGTGAGTGATTATTTGCAGGTCAAATATGAGTTTGGTAAGCCATTCTCATCAGTTCTTGAGCAGGTATTGAGCTGGAGAGGCAGGCAAGCAGTGGAATAGATTTGGAGATCAGATCTGAGATGTATTGTGTGTAACAGGTGGAGCTGGTACTGGATTGCTTGTGATAAGCATTGTACCTTGTAATGTTACATGTTCTTAATCATTAATATACAGATAGTGTGGGGTTTTTAGCGAGATGCTTTCCCCATGTTACATATTGTGTTAATGTGTGAATGCTCTTGATGTTTTATTGTTATTGATGATCAACATAGAGGAGCTTAGGTATTGTGTATATATTCCGCAATAGTACATGATCATGATAATCTCCATTGAATATGTGTTTATTATTCAAAATTTCTACATGGTATTGGAGCTGCTTGATTTGTAGAAGAGATTTTTACAGGATATCAAGCAAGGATTGATCATCTGATCTACTATTCAGGAAGTGTTTACATTCTATTTCTTCAGGCAGAGTCTGTAATCGGGCCAGGTAGCCTCTGGATTCATCCTTCTTTTAGAAGGTGAAATATCCGGTGAATGCCCATACAGTCGATCTCTGTACAAGAAATATTGTGTTCTCACGAATCTTAGATCCGAGGCAGTTGAGTTGGTTGTTGGTGGAATTCGAATTTGCAGCAGTGTTTTTCTTGGTGGCAACGCAGCAATGTCTTTCAACAGATTGCGATTGGAGTATGCTCTTGAGGGCAACTCAAACTATATTGCATGGAAGGACAGGATGGACGCAGTATTGGATGATAACGGGCTGAAGGAGTTCATAGATACGGATGTCCCGAAGCCTACTGATGCTACTCAAGCTGATGCTTGGAAAAAGAAGACCGCAAAATGTCGAAGGATTCTGTTGGAGGGCATGAAGGATCACATTGTGTCCAGCCTGCATGGAAAGACTTCTCAATATTTGATGTGGAAGGCTTTAACAGATCTATTCCAAAGCAAGAGCGATTAGATAAACTCAGAAACATCAAATGCGAGAATGGTGACAGTATGCCCAAGTATCTCACGAAGTTCACTCAGTGTCGACATGAGCTGGGAAGTGTGGGGGTTACTGTCGATGATGAGGACTTGGTGAGCTTGGCTCTTCTTGGCTTCCGAAGAGTTGGAATTCCTATCAGGACTCTGTCAATGGTCAGGAGAAATTTCCAGGATGGGAAAGACTATGGTCAGATCTTGTGCAGGAGGAGATCAGGCGGAGCACCAGAGACGGTTCTTCATCCATGCAGGATTAGGAGAACTGTGCCTTAGCGAGTAAGGCGAAGAAGGGGAAGGGGAAGGTTTCTCTTTCCGAATCCAATTCTTCCAATGATGGGAAGAAGGTTGACAAGGCAAAGGTGAGATTCTTTCATTGTCATGAGTTGGGTCATTATGCTACTAACTGTCCAAAGAAGAAGTCCAAGAAGGGATCCGGGGAAGGATCTGAAGGTGAGGCACTTGCTTCACAGTTTGAGTTCGATTTCACACTCTTCACATGCATGGTTTCATCCATGATGGGAAGTGGTTGGTTTCTTGACAGTGGAGCTTCTTTCCACATGACCGGTGACAAAAGTTTGTTCAGTACTTTGGAGGAGAAAGATCTCCAGATACTCATAGGGATGGGTAATGATGAGAAGTATAGTGTCTCAGGTGTAGGCACGATTATTTTTCAGAGGAAGCATGGAGCTCGCCTTACCTTGACCGATGTCAAGTATGTACCAGGACTTAAGAGAAACTTGGTGTCAATCGTGATGCTGGAAGAAAGAGGCTATGATGTAGTCCTCAGTAAGGGAAAGGTTTTCCTCAGACACATCATCACTAGACAGGTGAAGCAGATTGGTTTACGGGTCAAGAACCTGTATGCTCTTGAGGTTCAAGATGCATGCAAAGCCTTGAGCAGCGAGGCAACTGATGGAGACTTGGTGGTTGAGAGGGAGCGTATATTACCTCTCAACATGCAGAGCTAGAAGAAGTCTCAGACGATTGTTGAGGAGCCACGATTGGTGCAACAGCTTCAGGAGGTTGTGGAGGAGCCACAACAGGGGAAGATGAGAGGAGATCGAGTAGAGACATCTACTCATCCAGAGACCTCCAGTAGGGGGAAACTTTGAGCCAGGTGGGCTGAGGAATCGCATGCAGCCATACCTCCAGGTAGGAGGTGGGGTGATGTGGATTGATTGTCCCAAGGAGGAGGGGAAGGATCCTTGAGGTACCCAACCTCTTGGAGGAGACCTTGCTATGGGAGCCCCAGATGTGTAGTAGCAGGAACTGACTAATTGGGTAGAGACAGATGCGGATGGAGTGGCAGAGAGAGTGACAGTGCAGGGAATCCCAGGACAGCGCATAGCTAGCAGGCTGCAGCAATGCGAGAGGCACAAGTGTTTTGCACAGTGCTAGGTGGCACAGAGAGGTGTGCAATGGTGCGAGATGCATGGAGATGTTGCAGTAGCGCAGATGTCAGAGAGGGAGCACTTGTCAGCAGCAGGTAGAGCTTTAACATCAGAGGGTGTTTCTATCCTAACAGGGAGGTCAGTTGGGAGGTGCAGTGCGGATGCAATGCTGGGAGATAGAACCAACAACAGCATGGATGCAGTCAGAGATCAAAGTGACAGAGGCTAGAGCAGTCAGATACTGAAGAGCACAGAGATGCAGAGTTTTCAGTTGATAGAGGCAATAACAGTCAGAGACTTTGATGACAGAGCAAGTGGACCGGCCAGATGTGTAGCATGGAGAACATTCCAGAGTTACAGGATCGGGTTTGAGAGGAAGCCTTTCTTGTTGAGAGGGAGTGTTGAAAAGTGTGCAACAAGAAATGTTTGTTGAGAATGCAACAAGATGATGGAGCTTAGTGAAAAGAGTTGCCTTCACTAAGTGGGCCCGCATGAAAATTATGGCGCAAGTTCTATTTTTGATCCCAGCAGGGATGATCACAGTATGAGTGATCACAGTGTGGGTGATCACAGTGTGGGTGATCACAATGTGGGTGATCACAGTGTGGGTTACCACAGTGTGAGTGATCACAGTGTGAGTGATCAAATTCTATTTTTAGACTGGCTGTCAAAAATAGAAAAGCCAAATATTATTGTCTCATAATAATATTTGAACTATAAACTTGATCTTATTCTCTTGGAGCACTTCAGGATGAGCTACGGATGTGGTACATGCAGATCCCAAAAGGAAATATGTGGTTACCTATGGGATGACTAATATTTGCATGCGGGACTTCAGTTAGAACTCAAGTGAGTTGATTTTAGTGGACTGGAGGTGCAGTTGATGGAGTTGTGTTTAGTTTAGCCTTGTTAAACTAGTTGTATTTAGTCTAACTGATCAATAGACTAGAGATGAGTTGGGTGAATTAGTTATTAATTTATTCACAAGTTATTAACTCATAATGCAACTATAGAATACATCAGTTAACTCAGTTTCATGTCAGTGCATGTTCAGTTCAACAGGGACAGGTGTTAGAGGATCAGATTGCTATCAGTTGTGACTATAGCTGTGCATGATGATTTGCACAATTAGAGGGATTAAGTATGCCAATGAATTGGCTAATATCAAGAATTTTAGCCTATGCTCACGTCCAACAGAGTGTGAGTGATTATTTGCAGGTCAAATACGAGTTTGGTAAGCCATTCTCATCAGTTCTTGAGCAGGTATCGAGCTGGAGAGGCAGGAAAGCAGTGGAATAGATTTGGAGATCAGATCTTAGCTGTATTGTGTGTAACAGGTGGAGCTGGTACTGGATTTCTTGTGATAAGCATTGTACTTTGTAATGTTACATGTTCTCAATCATTAATATACAGATAGTGTGGGGTTTTTAGCGAGATGCTTTCCCCGGGTTACATAATGTGTTAATGTGTGAATGCTCTTGATGTTTTATTTTTATTGATGATCAATGTAGAGGAGCTTATGTATTGTGTATGTATTCCGAAATAGTACACGATCAGGATAATCTCCATTGAATATGTGTTTATTATTCAAAATTTCTACAGTAGCATGAACTTGACAATTCTCAGACTTTGAGACTTAGAATATGAAACTTGGAGACTAACTTGTCAAAGGCAAAAGGACAAGCTTTTATAGATAGAGGAGAAGGAGTTAGGGTCATCCACAAGATTCATGGGATTGGCTTTATCACTAAGAAGCTTCCATGAGAGGTGGAGAACTACTTCCCTTCTATGGAGATTCGAAGCCAAACTGAACTAACTCAAGATGGAATCAGTTCATGAATAGGTTAGGAAGAACCTTCGTAAGTTTGTTTGTCTCAAGATGGAATCAGTTCATGAATAGGTTAGGAAGAACCTTCGTAAGTTTGTTTGTTAAAAACTTTACCCAACTGGGCTGGTGCGAGTGCGACTCTGAGACAGAGTGCCAGCTGGCGCACCCTCTTTAGAGGATTTCCCCCATTGGCGCGAGTGATACAAAGTGGAACCGCGACAATGGAAAAAGGGCTATTTTTATGGGTATTTTGTAGAAGGTGTCTTCAAGGCATATGAAGTACATACTCAAGGGGATATAATGCAAGTGTTTTCAGGTTATGTCACTTCTCACAGGTCCCGGAATAAGTCCTCCAATGTGCGGGAAAAGGGGTAACAGGGACGGTGACAAATTACTATGTAACAACAAGGTTTTAGCAGTTATGCTTTCAAGATTTGTAAAAGAAAAAGGTCATGAGGAATTAGCAGTTGCTTCTGATTAAGACTCAAGTCAAGATGGCCCGTTAGGTGACTCACTATTATGAAAAATTTGGCTTGTTGACTCAATTTTTGTAGAGGAGGAGTCTATGCAGTAGTATATAGCACAAGTCTATGATTGACAGGAAGGTAGTTTGAACAAGATGGCAATTTAATTACAGGTTCAGGGGGAGCAAAACAATTGAAGGATTACAGGTTACCAGGAACAAGGCAAGATTAGTCTGCAAAGGATATGCACGGGTTAAAGGAATTGTTTTTGAAGAAACATTTGCTCCCATTGCCAAAGTGGAAGCTATCAGGATGTTTCTCGCTTATGCCTGCTCGAGAAAAATCAAGGTCTACCAAATGCATGTTAAGTTAGCTTTTCTAAATGGTGAATTGGAGGAATAAGTTTACATTGAACAACCCGAAAGTTTTCTGCTCTCTGACAAAGAAGACTATGTATGGAGATTAAAGAAGGCATTATATGGTCTCAAGCAAGCTCCTAGGGCTTGGTATGCTCATCTTGATAGGTATCTACATCAACAAGGATTTAAGAAAGGAAGCGCTGACAACAATCTCTATGTGAAAGTGGATCAACATAACCTAACGATTATTGAGGTATATGTGGATGATATAATCTTTGGAAACAATGATGACATATTAAGTAAAGTCTTTGCCACAAAAATTCAAAGTGAGTTTGAAATGTCTATGCTTGGCGAGCAGACATACTTTTTGGGGCTTCAGATTTCTCAATAGGATAAAGGAATATTCATATATCAAACCAAATACATCAAGGAAATGCCCAAAAAATTCCAAATGGAAGATTGTAATCCAGTCCTTACCCCCAGGATAACAAGTTGCAAGCTAAGCTTAGAAGATTCATCAAAGGATGTGGACTAAAGATTATATAGATCCATGATTGGTAGTCTCCTATATGTGACAGCCTCCCTGCCTGATGCGATGCAGACAGTTGGAAAAGTAGCAATATTCCAAGCAACACCAAAAGAATCTCATATTATTGTCGTCAAAAGAATTCTTCGATATCTTAAGGGCACAACGGAATATGGTCTATGGTATCCCAAAGGAAATGAACTGGTTATTCAAGTTTATACAGATGCATATTGGGCAGGAAGTGTTGATCGTAAGAGTACCAGTGGAGCGGCGTTCTATCTAGGTGGTTGTCTTGTTTCATGGTTAAGTAAAAAGAAGTCTTCAATATCGTTATCCACAGCAGAAGAAGAATATATCGCGGCAACAACTTGTTGTGCACAAGTTCTCTGGACGAAACAAACTTTGCAAGATATTCAAGTCAAGTTTGATGAGCCTATTCCCATATTTTGTGATAACACCAGTGCCATCAGTATCTCCAAGAATCCTGTGATGCATTCCAAAACGAAGCACATTCCGATTAAATATCATTTCGTTAGAGAATAGGTCACTAAAATGAATATCAAGCTTGAATATGTTGGCACAAAGGAACAAATTGCTGATATCTTTACCAAACCATTACCTCGTGAATCATTTAAGTATCTTTTCCAAAAGCTTGGGATTCTCCCAAGTTTTCATTAGACTCTTCCTCTTATCTACTTGAGTAGAAAGGGGGAGTGCAAGTGTGTATAAGTCCACAAGATGGTTGTTTTTCAAGAGGAGTTACCCTTTGCCATTGATGACAAAGGGGGAGAGAAGGTAGTAGGAAGAGGTGTCATGATTGTAGGGGGAGCACTTGTGTTTCCATCAATTCCAAAGGGGGATGTTGATTAGTGGTTGTCATTGATGTCAACCCAAGCAACACTAGGGGCTACGCCGACCTTGAAAGGGAATTTTGACTTGACAAGTTACTCTATTTTTAGTCAATTATCTTCTAGATGGATTCTACGCGTCGATATGTTTCCGTTGATATATGGCACCCAAGCAATTCTTCACGGTTTGAGAGATATTCATGTTTGAAGTTAGTAACCCTAGTTAGTGGGCTAAAACCCTATGGGGTTGTGGCATGGAACTCATACTTGGTTGTGGTCATTGAATAGTCAATAATTACTAAATATTTTTTGCCCCTAAAGTCCTTCCAACTTTCAGTGTTTGAGGACCCTCTCAACTCAAGACATTCATATAAATAATGACCCTCATATCCTCCTCTAGTAGGGATTTCCTGGCTTCAAACAAGTCATCGTGGAATTTTCACTATACCATTTTTCTATGAAGTTTCAGAAGCTGAAATTAAAACCCATGTGATAAGAAATCGTGATGAACCTTGTGACCGAATTTCCGATCTTGGTTCACTATATTTTCAGAGAGATGATCTGAGGAAGTTAGGGTTTTTGCAGGCTCCCGAATTCCATGTCAAACATGTGACGTTGGGAAAATCGTCATAACTTTCTCTCTGAGCATTGGATTCAAATTTCGTAAATAGTTACAGAAAGAGGACAGACTGTAGTTTGTTGAGGAGCATTTTCAGGACCTAATGTCATAAAAATGACACGTGGCACTTCGTACAAGTTCACTCTACTGAACTAGTCTATAATCAGGTCATCGTGGGAGATTGGGCATAACTCTTTCTTGAAGAATCCAATCTTGATCAGACATGTGGGTTTGGAAAGAAGACTCAGAGGGCTACCACAAGAAATCTTAGACCCTGGAGATACGAAATTACATAGATACAATAGATTCAATATCGAGCTCCTAGAAGGAAAGAAAAAAATTGCATTCAAGGATCACTGTAGTAAGGACCACACATCAATAGTCAAGGGTAAGTCTCCTACAAAAAGGAATGTATGATTAGTGTTTAGATTTGAATTTTGAGTATCATCTTTGACATATGTTTTTGTAGTACAACGTAAGTATATACAGTGTCTCGGTTATATCTCTATGTCTCTGTATGTCACTAGTTTTTCGAATGTCCTATTCTTGATACTACACATTTTATGCTACATATTCTTGATGCTACACAAAGTTTGCAAAATCTATATGATGTTGTAAGTTCATGTTACTTGTCGTGTCATAGTTGATGGAATGGTCTCTGTTGCTGTACTTAGAACTTGATCAATCACAAGTCTAGGGTTTGTCATGAGTTTTTATTGTATATATCTTTAGGTCAATTTTGGATTTAGTCTTGCATATAGTCCAGACCTATATCAAGAGTGGGAGTCTTTTTCTATTGCTGCAACAAGTCAACAACAAAAGTGACAACCACACTTCAGGTACACATTGTAATTTTAATTTTTATTTATTCATTATCATGCACTTACATGTGTTTTGTAGGCAAAGGTAAGTTGAAGGGTATTTTGTTTTGTTTTGGGATTGGTTTCGCCAGGAAAATTTTACATGCAGGTAACAGAAGATTCAAGTACAACTTCAAGCAAGAATTCAAGAGAAGATTTATCAAATCAAAGGAAGCATTGCAGTGGGACATCCTTTGAAGACATGACAACCATCCGTATATTGTGAAGAAGTATCAAGGCCAAGAGTCATTTGTAAAAGAGTTAGCATTGTAAAGTTGTAAAAAAGTCATTTGTAAAAGAGTCATCATTGTAAAGATTGTAAAAGAGTCACTTGTAAAAGAGTCATTTTGCCTAGAGTCGAAGAGGCAGTGTTGGGAGGTATAAGAGTCACTGTTGGGATGATGTCATGGTTGAGTTGCAGGTCATAGAGTGATTGGGTAATTTGTCAGATACAAGAAAATCATTGTTATATCATTGTAACATGGATCATTGTCCCTAGTACGGGAGTCCACACTTTTGTATTTACTTTTTCCTTTATAGGGTGGCAGGGAGGTGCTAGGCAGGTGAATGAAGTCACCTATAGGTTGGGGTCTGTGAACACTTCAGGGTGGTAGGGTGGTGCTAGGGCGAGTTGTGGCTCACTAGGGTGTTGGGGCATCCATTCAGTTGATTACTAAAGAAACCAGGGCGTTGGGGTGTCCTTCCAACGGGAGCTGGAGAAGAATGCTTTTCTAGAATTCTAGGAAGTTGTTGCTTTCATTTAATTTGGGGCTGAAGATTAAAGGATTTATTAGAAAAGCGTTCGGTGGTTTTTGACCCAGAGGTGGTTTTCCACCTAAAATTCTTTTGTCTATTGTGTTCTTTTATCTACTGCTATTACTGCATAAACATTAATAATAATTGAAGATTAAATAATGCTCTGAAATGATTTTAAAGTATTAATTGATAAGGAATATTGATTCACCCCCCCTCTCAATATTTCCTACAATATAACACCTTATACATTTGATCCCCCCCCCATATAATGCCTTGTATACTCCGCATAGTTAATACATATAACGCCTAGTCAGTACATTGACCTCGCACATTTAATAACTCCCTCGGTTCATAACCCTGATAGTTATAACCCCATGCGTTAACACCTCCCCCATATACCACCTCCCTCCATATAACCCTTCCCCAAATAATACCTCTGTCATGTATGTATACACCATAATTGTATTTTTTTACAAAATGACCACAAGAATTGCATTTTTTCACAGTATATTGTTAGGAGAGTACATTTTTTACGTAGTACATAGGTTTTAAAATGCATTCACTGATATCAATTGTTAGAGTAGTTCTATTTGGAAAAGAGAACTATCCTGAATGGTCAAGGAAGATGAAACACACTCTCATTTTTAATGAGTTTTGGAGAGGAGTTTGTGAAGGAGAAGGAGATAATAAACCTGCAAAGCCCGCTTCAGATAAGGAGATTGCCATTTGGGAAAATAAGAACAACAAGGCCTATGCCTTGATTGCAGCGTATGTAAATGAAGAGGTGAGTAGTCATATTTCACCATTTTCAAATGCCTTTGAAGCCTTAAATAAGTTGAAGGAATTGTATGCCTCACTCTCTGAACATGAATTTGTCCAATTGATGAGTAAATTGTTCAGTCTTGAATTGAAAAATGATGACCCTCTTGCTTTAGAATCAGAAGTAAGATCCATTATGCATGATATAAAAACCTTCGGTATTGAAATTGACATTCCTCTTATAGCTAATGTTAAGGCACTATATCCCACTTATTCACATTATCTTGATTCATTTCTGTTGAAGAAAGTGTAACTAGGTTCATAATTTACAAATGTAATTTTGATCTTTGTACTTGTCAAGAAAAAGAAATATTATTTTTTGTAAATCATAAGAATGAGTTTCTTTCTCATTTCATAGGTCTAGGAAAGTCAAAGAGTCAATGTCATGCTCTTCTTGCACTTATATGTAATATAAATGAGTCAACCTAGTGTCTAGATCAAGCCCTCCAAGACAACCCTTGAAGAAAGCAGCAAGCAAAATGAATTAAGAACAGTCATGTCGACCTGCAAATGAATTAACAAGAATAATCATGTCGGCTCAATAAAATACACAATGTTTCACACTATCACGTCGGCTAAAATGCATATGTTGACCACTATATATATGCGGCTAGGGTCTTTGCAAAAGAACAGGTGCAGAACTCGCATCCCTCTGAAGTTTCTGATGGCAGTTACAAGAAGGATTTTGTATGCCACAATAAGGTAATGTTGAAGTCTGTCCATGATGCATCTTGTGTATTTTTCGGATGAGTACCACTATCTCAACATCCTAGTTGCATTGTTGTATCGACATATTTACACTCTCAACATAATATCTCGGTACAGTTACAATCTCGGCTTAATTATGATGAAGATGAATTCGATGATGCTATAGTAGCACTCTCAATCTCACAGTGACATGTTTTGGTATGATCCCACAGTGACACGCATTAACTTGACTTATAATCTAGACACAGTCATGATCTTTGTCTCTGTTATGAATATGTTGAAGACATAGTTATGAAGTCTTGATCATGTAAAAGTTCTTGGTGCAACTCTCATGGATACACACATATGGACCGTGTTTTTATGATGGCGATCATGATGAAGGTGCAGAGATGATCTCAGTAAAGGCACAATGGTGATCTCAATGAGTAGTCAAGGTGCAACAATGATGGTCTTGGTAAAGCAGTAACGATGATGATGATATCAACAGTAAGAAGAGGATTGGTGTCTTGGTCTTCGAGTGCCTTGATAGGTAAAGGGTCATGATCTTATTAGTTGTCAATTAGAATCTCTATAAGAAGAATTTTGTGTAGGTTTTCCTCTCCAAGAGGGAGAGGTTTTGGCCATGGCAGAAAGCCAAACATCTTGTGTTCTTGTCCCTTTGTTTTGGTAGCAGTTTGATGAAGCAAACACACACACTAATAATAAGAAGAAGATCAAGCTAAGATAAATTTCAAAATCACGTCACAAATTATCATCAAGTCTAGAAGAATCAAATTAATCCCACTTGCCCTAGATTCTTCAACATGGTATCAGAGCTAAGGTTTAGAATTCAAAGGAGGGGCAGCAAAGAGACATACACGAATCAATCTACAACAAGCACTCTACATCAGCAAATAACCTTTTCTCCAAAGTCATAATAAAAAAGGGTCACCAAGAACCTTATGAATATGACTAAGCAAGATAACTCAAAGTCAAAGATTATCATCTTGGAGAAGGTATAAAATCTGAGAAGTAGTCCTAATATACACTACAACAAAAGGAAAATATAATACCTTTCACAGTCCCAGTGCTAGCCTCAAAATTTGGGTGTCATTACCACCCATTTCATACCACAACAATCTTAATGACTTAAGCAGTTTCAATGATTGGTATTGAACAATGCTCGAAGGCCAAAAAGATCTTTGCTCATGCTAGTCAACTCAAGCAAGGTTCTACTCCAACAAGGAGCATTGCAACAAGGTTACAGATATATACAATCCACATACATTACAACAATATCACTTCAGAAGGAGAACACAGTGCCACCTCTCAGGTGGACATCATGACAATGCTCTCAAAATTCTTGATTTCGATTCCATACCCTCATAGTCAAGGAATCAAATAATCTCAACATATCATAAAAGACAGTAGTGCTTGGTGTTGAACAATGCAAGGAAGTCTCAAGAAAGGTTCTGGAACTCTAGTGTACCAGACAACTCAAGCAAGAATCTCATTGAAGGAGATCATTCAAGAAAGCATCAAGGTGAAGATTTCATCTTCACATGACAAGTAAGTATCTTTTCATTCCATATTCAAGTTTGGTTAAATGACCTCATGATTGCAAGGACATCTATGAATTGGATGGGTTATCAAGATTCCTTGCATGAAGAAGGAGAATATACATGGTCCTCTAAGTAGCTGAAGTCATCAAAAGATCTCCTCTGAATTTATGAAAGATTCCCTCACATAGAAAAATTGGAGACATCAAAGTGATGTATATGATAAACTCATTCTCTTAAGGTGCAATAAAGAAGATCAAATTAAATCTGACCTACATAAAAGTAAAAAGGCATCAAAGGATGTAGGATATCTTCACAAGGTATTATATATAAGATCTAGGAATGAAGACAACCATCATTGATGCACTAGCAAGGTAACAAATATCCATGAACAAGAAGGTTACCTCATTCAACAACTTGTAGTCTCTATGCAAGATAGATAAGGACAAGTTGATGGAAAAAATGTTGAAGGTTAAAAGAACTCAACTATATGCAGAAAACGAAGGCAAGATTGGTCCTCAAGCAAGAAAAAATAAGTATAGTTAAGATTCAATTCTATAGAAATATTTTGGAATCTCATATCACTGAAAAATGGAGAAAGCTGAAGAAAAGGGCTAAGGAAAGAGGGAGTAACAAATCTCTCCTATGAGTAATATAGTATCCCTCACAAAAAGGTCCTATCATAAGCTCCTAGATCATGTGATTATGACAATAAGATGCATCATGGTATCATGGAAGTATTAGGAACAAGATCTCGTGACATCACCATGGGAATCATGAAGGACAAAATCCATGGCAGACAAACTTGAAGTATGTAGCTCTTAGGAACCTCATTGGACATTGCAGGAAAGGAAGAAGTCATCCAGGACAAGGCTCATCATACATCAAGGCTCATCGGAGGGTTCACTAATCTAAAGAAGAAGCAAGTGTTTCATAAAAAACTCCGACTTATGGAATTCATGGGATGATGGTATGCTGACATGAGAAATGAAGAAGATCAAGTGATTGAAGATCTTTTCAGTCAAGGAAGTTGTTGGAAGGAGCCTAGATGACCTAAAGGTAAAATGAGGTATGTATGCTTATGTTTAATATTATAATGTCATGTCGTATGGTTGTAGATAATATGGAGTATTACTTCTATCTTGAGAAGCATGATCAAGAGAAAAAGGATCTCCTCCTTTGAAAGGATGCAGGAAGGCATAAAGTAACACTAAGATGAAATCAACATAATATGTCCTCATATGAAGCAGGAGATGGTTGACTACAGTTAAGAAACTCTGATTGAAAGCTCCTTGAATAGAATGAGTGAGGAAGGAAGAGATCGTGAGATATTCAACCATGATGAAGGTAATAAACATCTAATAGACCAATAATATTTGACTAGGAAATCTCCCGGAAGGATATGAAGACTCTAATGAAAGTCTGAAAAAGATGGAGACCCTTGACAATGGATATCTTTGGGAGATGTGTCAACATGAATGTAGGATGTTGATACCTACAGGAAGATGTCATGATGAAGATCCTGTTATCACCCCATGAAACTCTCCTAGGTTGTAGCTCGGAAATGCCCGGTAACATATAAATCTTCAATATTGTTCTCTGAACTATTGGAATGGATGATGGTTTGGATCAACTCAAATGAATGTTTCAACTCTGTTTTCACTCAAGACATGCATGAACACCCTCAACTTTACAAGGCTTTAGGCCATTAATGCTCAATAGTTTATAGATTAAATGGATATATGGAGAATACTAATTGTACCGACAAATGCATACATAAACATATATCAATGGCTAGCTACAAGAAGTAAATGAAGCTAGCAAATCTAATTTATCAACACAGAGATAAGATGACAGTTATCTGGCATTAGACACAGAAGAAAACATGAATAACTTATTCAAGTGCAAGCTTATAACACAGGAGAAAATGGGAATTGAACATGTAACATCAAAAGAAGCTTATATTGCTAGAATGAATATGAGACGCTTAGAGGAGCAGAGTCTCCACAGTCTCCAAAAGTTGAACCCTTGTTACTCTGAACTTTCAAATATTTATAGGCCTTTTACAATGCTCTCAAGCATTCTGAGGCTCGAGAGGTCTTAATCTATTCCCTCTGTCTTTTTAACTGTTTTATGCCATGACTAGGCACGCATGAGCTTGGAGGTTTCTTTTTCTAACAACAGTAACCAAATTTTGGTAAATGTGTTGCGCTGTCAGGTGGCTTTCTCGTGACAACAATGCTCCATGATCATTTGCTGGTTTGGCTATGTTGCGTTGTTTCCTTTTCCCTTCTGGCCTTCTGTTTCACGGTCCTTGTCTCGCGACCTCTATTCAGTAATGGAATGGTGCCTTGGGTCCTTGAAATCCTTCGGAATCTAGAACGCGGTCGTTTTCTTCTAACACAGGAAAATGCATTCATGACTGTGAAATTCTAGCAAAACACAGTTCATTTCTGACTTCAAAAATCCTTCAATATGGTCTATTTTTCTATTGGGTCCACCCTCAATCACTATTGCAAGTTGCAAATGGCATGTTCCGGGGCTTCCCTTTGTATTTTGAAATTCTTTAAAGATCGTGAAAATAGCGTAAAAATGGCCTATGGCGGATTTGAAATAACATACAATGGCTTTAAGTAACCCTTTTGGGCCCGACTTATCGAATCAGCGCTTCATCCTTCACCTTTCGTTTAATAAATGAAAATTACAAAAATACATTAAAATGGTGTTTGATGGATCTCAAAATCTGTGTAATAATATTTATACAGCCATCGGGTCTGTCTAGTCGCACCGCACATATACATGTGCATAGGCCCTACTCCATGGTGTTGCTCCGATGTGATATAGCGATGCGATCTGATCGCAATCACATATTGCTCATGCCCCGAGCCATTTGCAAGCACTCTTTGTAATCTCCGATGGCGAACTTGCGATGCAATGTGGGCCGTCGATCTGCGTGCTTGATCGACGGTCCTAGTTTACTCCGTCGGTCGCCATCGCAAGTGTTTTGTAGTCTGTGATGATATCCACCAATTGCCACTGTCGATTGCGACCCACTAATCAGATTTGGACCGTTGATCGGCCAGATCTGACGGCTACTGTGCATTTCACTGTTCAGACCTCCGATTGCTCTATTTTTCTCTATTTCCTTGGGTTTTTGCCTCCTGATAGTGTTTCTCCGCCACTCTAAGGGCTCTTCTCATGCGATTGTTTTTCTCTTTGGCATTATTTTTACGAGGTTTTGAAGACTTGGAGAGCATATTTGGATCTATTTTGGGCCACATGCCAACAAGGCTAACACTGGCTCCTTCTAGGGATGAAAGGCTCCCTGCAAGGTTTCAAGAACCACAAACCAACGCCTTTCCTGTAAAAGCAAAAATCAAATCTATCTCCTATTGTTCCATTGGGCATGGAGTTTATTTTGCATAGAAAATGAAAACTGAAAAACACATTTACAATATCAAGGCTTTAAAGCCTTAAATGAAATAAAGTTTCAAGAACTGCCCATTGACTGGGCCACCAAAAACATCTTCTCCTTCTAGACTGTGCAGAATAAAGGTATTGTTCTGTTGAATTTGAGCAATGAAAAATGGTCCCATCGATAAGGCATCAAATTTACCATGGTTGCCCTTCCTTTCCTTCAATGCATCCCATTTGAGAACCTAGTCACCAACCTGAAAACTGTCTATTTTTGCCTTTCTATCAAAGGTTTCTTTGATCTTCTTCTGATGAATTCTTGACCTCTCAACCAGTTGTTCTCTAATCTGTTGTAATTCAACCAAGTTACTCATTCTCCTCACTATGTCATTCTCTTCATCCGTTTCTTCTTGCAAGAATTTGGCCACAGGGAGAATCAGCTGGATAGGAAAAACAACATCAACGCCAAAAACCAGCTTAAATGGAGATTTTCCTATGGACTTCTTGTTGGTAACTCTACCAGCCCATATTGAAAACTTCATCTTGGAATCCTAGCTCTTTTTATTGTCCTCCAACAGTTTTTTGATTCCCTTTTCAATTAAAGGTAATATGAGAGGGCTGATAGGTCTTAATTTCTACTTAAAAGGGATGGTGTCCTTCTCCAGTGGAATCTTATGCAAAATGATGTTGGTGTCATAGGTCTTAAGATCACTGTATTCCCAAGCAAAAATATCGGCAATTTCATCATCATCTTAAAAAACTTTCCAGTATTTGACATTGTCAGGCAAAGATGGTCTATATTTCCCCTGAACTTCATAAGTCAATTTAGGAGGCAAAGGAGGAATAAACGTGCTAGTAGACACAACAAGGGAATCAACAAATTGGTTCTTCATTCTTGGGATGTAAGAAATGTCGAAAATATTGAAAGAGCCCTTGAGCTTCCATACCTCATCTCTTTATGCTTTCAGCCTTGGATGCTTTGCTTGGAAAGTTTTTTTCACTTGCTGAATGATAAGGTCTGCATCTCCAAACACCTTCAGACCTTTGATGCCCATTTCTTTAGCAGCGTTTAAGCCCAATATCAAAGCTTCGTATTCTGGTATGTTATTTGTGGCCTGAAAAGTTAATTTGAAAGATAAATGGATGCATTCCTGTGTGGGGAACACAAGGACTACACCTGCCCCTGCAGCTTCCTTAGAGCAAGCTCCATCAAAGAACATGTCCAAAATTTGTGGGCCTTCTTCCTCTGTGATCTGGCAAACTGGTTTCTTAAGCTGTGTTGAGGCCAACTGGGATTCTTCAATCTGAAGAATACAAACTCCAAAATCAGTGTCAACAACATCTATGGGATGATTAGTGGGATTCTTCTCATCACTGATGATATAAGCCAACTGATATTTTCTGTATAATCTCCTACTCTCACCTCCAGAAACTGGGACAGTAGCATAGGATAGATCATTTTGCAATGTTCCACCTAATCTCTTGATCCACCCCTTGGAGAGAAACATGCCAAACTTGGGGGGTACATCTGCTACCACAATATCCATCATCATGCTTTTCATGGGCAACTGAGATAAAGTGATGGCTCGGTCTTTGATTAATCCCAAACATTTCACTTTTCTAGAGTCAAAAGAAAACAGGTCATGATAAGGCTTGGTAATGTCAAGAATCAATTCATCCATGACAACCTTGGGCATTAGATTATGGCTGGCTCTTGTGTCCAGAAGGCAGTTGTGAAGGATTTTTTCATGAATGGTCAAAGAGACATAGAATGATGGGGAGTTGTTATCATAATTTTCAATCATTGGGCTGAGAACAACAACTAGTTTATCATCTTGTATATTTACATAGTTGATGGAGGCTCGGATGGTTTTAGGCTCAAGGGCCTCGAGAATAGATTTATTGAAGGAGTCATTCTTCACTAGTTCAATCAGAGGTATAGGTATTTTTAGCTTCTGGATTTCTGATTCAAAACTGAAATGAGAAGGAGACTTGTCAAGGCCTCTTACCTCATGAGCTGGAGCTTTGAGGATGATGGGATCAACTGCCGGTCATTTCTGCTTATTAGCTTGTTGTATTGTAGGGACAACATCTCTCTGAACAGGAGTTTCTTTAGCATTATTCATCTTTGACCTCAGATCATATCTGTGTTGATCATCAGTTTGCAGAACAACTCCACATCCCACTCTTGGTTGATCTGATAATTGAATAATGACTTTTCATAGGCAGCTAAGGTAAAAAATGAGGCACTGCCTTTTTCTTCCATACAATGGATCTCATCATCTTCTTCAAACTGCTCTTCTTCCATCACTACATTTTGAAAAGGGGTCTTCACCCTTTGGTCTTCATTGGCATCTTTGCTTCTTTGCAAAATCTGTAGCTGCTCATTACCTCTTCTATATGGATTTGGATTTCTAGGAGCAAAGGCATTAGGAACTGTTCCTTTCCCCGGGTGCTGCTCAACCTTTAATTTGAAGATTTCAGAGGCTAATGAATCTATCATCTTGGTCATTTTATCTATCTTGGGATCTAAAGATGATGAAGATTCACCCCTATGTCTCCTTCTGTCAACATTCTTGAGCTTCTCTGCAGCCATGATGTTTGATTCTACTTCCAAGACTGCATCCTACATATCAGCCAAGGTAGCACATCGCCTCTCCCTCAATAGTAGACAGAAGTTAGAATCAAAAGCACTGACATAGGTGAGTTTAGCAGAGGTAGTGGTGGGTTTTACTTCAGCTGGTATTTTGTTGTACATGTGGTTAAATCTCTTATTGAAATCTGACAACAACTCACCATTTTCCCTTTTTAAGTTCCCAAACTCGGTGTGGTAGTAGAGTAGATCCTTCTTATCCCCCCAATGCTTTAGGAATGCATCATCTAAAGCCTCAATATTTTCTATAGACCTTGGGGTTAGTTCTCTGAACCATTTTCTAGCCTCTCCATCTAGGCTTTGGACAAAGACTCTCATCCACACATCATCTTCACTAATGTCCAGGTTATCAGCATAGCTATAGAATGATTCAAGATCTTCTTCAGATGTAACACCTTCAGTCCCAGTGAACTTAGGCCTATACTTCTGATATTCTCCAGTAGGCATGGCATTCAAAGGAGTGGGTAGTACCAGAAGTCCATACCTAGCAGCTATGATTCTTTCCATTTTTGTAGGTGCTTGTGGTCTTGCCATAGCTGTGATGGCTATAAGGGTATTGGAAGTCTGAATAGCAAAGGGTTGAGGAGTGATTGATAGGACTAAAGGAGTATGATAGATAGGAGGAGAGGTTTCCTTTGGGCTTGCAACAAAAGGAGAACCTAAAGAATAAGGAGCTTTATGAATTTCTGAGATTTTTTCTTCACTGCTAGTATTAGATGCTATACTCTCAACATGTATTTGTTCTATTACAGGATTTTCTTGACGAAATATAGAATATTGTTTAGAACTACCTGAACCTGATGCTCCTTTCTGCAACGCCTTTCTTTCTTTGATGATTTTTTCAAGGTCAGGCACTGGGTCAACTTGTGGCTTCTGAGGATTTCTCCGAGTATGCCTTACAAAATGAGCTAGAACCATGAAGTGGAGTCACCAAGAGGTTCATCCTCCAGTAGAGTCACCAAATAGATGATTACAACTGAAAAAAGTGCCCAAACTTTGTCTATCATCAAAGCTGGATCTGTGTCGTCTCCCGGGGAAGTTGAGCTTCACTGTCCTCTCCCTGGCGACGGCTCCAATTATGTTATCGCTCCAGGAAACTCTCCTGGGTTGTAGCTCAAAGATGCCTAGTAACATATAAATCTTCAATATTGTTCTCTAAACTATTGGAATGGATGATGGTTTGGATCAACTCAGATGACTGTTTCAACTCTGTTTTCACTCAAGACATGCATGGACACCCTCAACTTTACAAGGCTTTAGACCACTAATGCTCAATAGTTTATAGATTCAACGATAGATGGAGAATATTGACTGTACCGGTAGATGCATACATAAACATATACGAATGGCTAGCTACAGGAAGTAAATGAAACTTGCAAATCTAATTTATCAACGTAGAGATAAGATGACAGTTATCTGGCATTAGACACAGAAGAAAACATGAATAACTATTCAAGTGCAAGCTTATAACAGAGGAGAAAATGGGAATTGAACATGTAACAGCAAAAGAAGCTTATATTGCTAGAATGAAGATGAGACGCTTAGAGGAGTAGAGTCTCCACAGTCTCCAAAAGTTGAACCCTTGTTACTCTGAACTTTCAAATATTTATAGGCCTTTTACAATGCTCTCGAGCCTTTTGAGGCTCGAGAGGTCTTAATCTATCCCCTCTGTCTTTTTAACTGTTTGATGCCATGAATAGGCATGCATGAGCTTGGAGGTTTCTTTTTCTAACAGCAGTAACCAAATTCTAGTAAATGTGTTGCGCTGTCAGGTGGCTTGCTCGTGACAGCAATGCTCCATGATCATTTGTTGGTTTGGCTGTGTTGCGTTGTTGCCTTTCCCCTTCCAGCCTTCCGTCTCTCGGTCTCTATCTCCCAGCCTCTGTTCAGTAACGAGATGGTGCCTTGGGCCCTTGAAATCATTTGGAATCCAGAATGCGGTCATTTTCTGCCAAAACACAGTTCATTTCGGACTTCAAAAGTCCTTCAATATGGTCTATTTTTCTATTGGGTCCGCCCTCAATCGCTATCGCAAGTCGAAAATGGAATGTTCCCAGGCTTCCATTTGTATTTTGAAATTCGTTAAAGATCGTGAAAATAACGTAAAAATGGCCTATGGCGGATCTGAAATAATATACAATGGCTTTAAGGAACCCTTTCGGGTCCGGCTTATCGCATCGGCGCTTCATCCTTCACCTTTCGTTTAATAAACGAAAACTGCGAAAATACATTAAAATGGTGTTTGACAGATCTCAAAATATGTGCAATAATATTTATACAACCATCGGGTCTGGCTAATCGCACCGCACATATACATGTGCATAGGCCCCACTCCATGGTTTTGCTCCGATGCGATATAGTGATGCGATTTGATCGCAATCGCATATCGCTTATGCCCCGGGCCATTTCCAAGCGCTCTTTGAATCTCTGATGACGAACTTGAGATGCAACGTGGGCCATCGATCTGCGCGCTTGATCAACGGTCCTAGTTGACTTCGTCGGTCGCCGTCGCAAGTGTTTTGTAGTCTGCGTCGATATCTGCCGATTCCCATCGTCGATTGCAACCTGCCAACCAGATCTGGACCGTTGATTAGCCAGATCTGACAGCTACTGTGCATTTCACTGTTCAGACCTTCGATTGCTCTGTTTTTCTCTGTTTCATTGGGTTTTTGCCTCTCGATAGTGTTTCTCCGCCATTCTAAGGGCTCTTCTCATGCGATTGTTTTGCTCTTTGGCATGATTTTTACGAGGTTTTGAAGACTTGGAGAGCATATTTAGATCTATTTTGGGCCACATGCCAACAAGGCTAACAGAGCCATCTAGTAAGGTATGATTTTATTTAATGTTATGTTTTTATTTCTTGAATGACATCTGGATCAGTGCATGCAGGGCTACTAGTACAGGAGTTGTAAATACAAGTCCAACTGGCATTCATGTGGTGGATGGAAATTCCTGAATGTAGCATGATGGGAAAGAAGTAGCTATATGACGAAGGTTCCAGATATGTATCAAGAAGGCCACTTTCTATCAAGAAAGGAATGACATGATGAACCAAGAATGAAAGTGATCGATGGCTGATGCCCTACGAAGAAGCTCAACTAAATTTCATGACATCAAGGAGAGAAGTTGATCAAGCAGCTGAAGGACCCTCAAAGAAAAAGTTGTTGATAAATAGAAGAGTCCATAGCTAAGAGGGAGCTCGGACAGGTCCATGATCAAGAGGGAGTTTGAATTAAGATCACCCCTAATTACAAAGGAGTGACAATTGTGTTTTTCCATGTCATGTGTCATGCACTAGACCATGACTAACAACCGTAAGTCTAGATGAAGGCCATGAATGGAAATGTAGACACATGATAGACACAACATTCTTGTCTTCACTTGGGAAGAAAGAATGGGAGGATTGGGTAATAATATGGCATCTGATAATATTTGAGTATGTGTAGGGCATCCAAGATAAGAGTAGGAAAGAGGATCGATATTCTTTGAGGTCTGGGAACCCAAGATAAGAATAGTCCTAGAAGGTCATACTCAGTGAACACCTGGGTGGGTATGTACCTTCACAGACAATGATGAAGGTGTCTATAAATCATTGGTCTCGCTAGTATTGTAGCTCATGGTCTCAGAGAGAGATGGAGTTGTTAGTCAAGGCCTTGAAATATGACAATGATGATTGATATGATGCTATACAGATGGCATTACCAATCCGATCCTTCTTATGTGAAATTCTTCAGATTAAGAATGACCAAGTACCATTATAAATACCTTCCTAGTTAAGAGGGAGTGTTGAAGAAATTGTAACTAGGTTTGGAATTTACAAATTTAATTTTGATCTTTGTACTTGTCAAGAAAAAGAAATATTATTTTTTGTAAATCATAAGAATGAGTTTCTTGCTCATTTCATTGGTCTAGGAAAGTCAAATAGTAAATGTCATGCTGTTCTTGAGCTTATATGCAATGTAAATTAAGTCAACATAGTTTCTAGATCAAGCCCTCCAAGACAAGCAAAATCCCCATGAAGAAGGCATCAAGCAAAATGAATTAACACGAATAGTCATGTTGGTTCAATAAAAAGGCACAATGATTCACACTGTCATGTCGGCTCAAATGCATAAGCTGACCACTATATATATGTGGCTAGGGTCTTCACAAAAGAACAGGTGTAGAACTCGCATCCCTATGAAGTTTCGGATGGTAGTTATAGGAAGGGTTTCGTATGCCACAGTAAGGTAATATCAAAGTCTGTCCATGATGCAGCTTGTGTATTTTTCAGATGAGTACCACTATCTCGACATCCTAGTTGTAGTCACTGTCTCGACATATTTACACTCTCAGCGTACTATCTCGGTATAATTACAGTCTCGGCTTAATTATGATGAAGAGGACTTCGATGATCCTACAGTAGCACTCTCAATATCATAGTGACATGTTTTGGTATGGTCACACAGTGACACGCATTAACTTGACATATAATTTGGACGCAGTCATGATCTCAGTCTCTGTCATGAATATGTTGAAGACATAGTTACAAATTCTTGATCATGTAAAAGTTCTCAGTGCAACTCTCATGGATACATACATATGGACCTCGTTGCTATGATGGTGATAGTGACAAAGGTGCAAAGATGACACTAGTAAAGGCACAGTGGTGATCTCAATGAGCAGTCAAGGTGCAGCAATGATAATCTTGGTAAAGCAGGTAATGATGATGATGATCTCAACAGTAAGAAGAGGATTGGTGTCTTGGTCTTCGAGTGGCTTGATAGGTCAAGGGTCATGGTCTTGTTAGTCGTCAATTAGAATATCTATAAGAAGAATTTTTTGCGGGTTTTCCTCTCCAAGAGGGAGAGGTTTTGGCCCTAGCAGAAAGACAAACATTTTTTGTTCTTGTCTCTTTGTTTTGGTAGTAGTTTGATGAAGAAAACACAAACACTAATAATAAGAAGAAGATCAAGCTAAGATAAATTGCAAAAGCACTTCACAAATTGTTAACTAGGGAGGTATTGATAATCATTGTCATAAGTGTTATCAAATTGAACAAATTTATCAAAAGAAAAAGGTTATCCATTATCACCAACATCATAATCTATCATCAACATCTGCTAGTGGCCATATCTGGGGGGGTAACAAACCCCTGGAATTGTCATCAACATATGAGGATTCACTCCTCCAAAGTGATCGATCCTCGAATCCCATGGCCTATTCTTAAGCCAAAATGGTTAGACCCTCAACTAGTAAGCACTCACTCACCCTTCCTGGTGAGCACTCTAGGCCAAGACCTCACTCAACCCCTTCTTGGTTGGTGATTGGGTATAGATATTGAAAGGACCTCACTCCACCCTAACTAGTGTGTGGTCAAGGTCCATGACCTCACTCCACCCTTACGGTGTGTGATTAGGGTCCATATTCTTAGTGACCTCACTCTACCATTCCTAGTGTGTGATCAAGGTCTAAGACCTAACTCCAACATTCGAGGTGTGTGATCAGGGTCCTCCTCCAAGAGACACTCACTCAACCCAGCTTGTTGAGCACTCTGGGTTTCTTGGAGCCATTCTCCCTTTCAAGAGAAAGTCCATTCTTTCTACAAGAATATCAACACTCGTATGGGTACTCTTAATGAGCGCTAGCTTGTCTTTGAAGTACATGAACTTGTCTCTCAACAACAACTTCATTAGAACATCATCTGTCTGCTCATCGATGGAGATGTACTTGAGCCTTATTTCTATCCTCTACACCGTGTCACATATGTAGTGGTACTTAATCTCAATATGCTTTGACCTGTCATGGAACACGAGATTCTCTGAAAGCTTCACACAACCTTGATCATCGCAGTGTATCGCCATTGGTTCCAACTCTTGGTTGAAAAATCCTGCAAACAACTTCTAGAGCCATACTGCTTCTGTACAAGTCTCATTGGTTGCGATGTACTCTACTTCAGTAGTGTTGAGTGCAATCAACCACTTCATCCTACTCATCCATGTTATCATAGCGGATCCCAAACTGAAGCATACTCTTGAGGTACTCTTCCTATCTTCAACACTTCTTGCCCAATCAACATTTGTATATCCATGAAGTTGTACATCCTTGTTTGCAACAAATCTCACCATGAAAATATCTCAAAATGTGCTTTGCTGCAATCCAATGCTTATGTCTCAGTTCAATCTGGAACTGGCTCAATGTGTTCATAGCAAAGAATATTTCTGTCCTGGAGTTAACCAAATACATCAATGAATCAATTAGTCGCCAGTACATAGATGGATCTACCAATATAGAGTTGAAGCATCTCAACTTCTTCAAGTTACTCACCATGGGAGTTTCGATGGATTTGTAATCCATCGTACCAAATCTCTAAAATATATCTAACACATACTTTCCTTGACTAAGGAATATTTCACCAGGTTTTTGCCATACTTCTATTCTTAGGTAATAATGCATCAACCCAAGATCCTTGATATCGAACTTAGAAGCCAACTGCTTCTTACACTGAATGATAAGAGGCTCAACACCTATTAGAAAAAAGTCATCAACATATAATAATAAGATCATAGGTGAATTCTTCACAACCTTAAATTAAAGGTTTTGATCGACATTGCTCTTGGTAAATACTAGTCTCGTCAAATAGTTGTCAATATGATCATACCAAGCTCTTGGAGATTTCTTGAGTCCATACAAGGCCTTCTTCAACATGTAAACATGAGATTCCTTTCCATGTACCTTAAATCCTTGAGGTTTCTTTATGTATGCCTCTTCTTCAATAACACTATCGAGGAAAGTAGTCTTTATATCCATCTGGTGTAATTTCCATCCCAATGAAGCAACAAGAAAAATGATGGATCTAATAGACATGTACTTGAAAACTGGAGCAAAGGTCTCATTATAATCTTCCCCCTCGTTTTGGGAGAACCCTTTAGCCGTGAACCACACCTTGTATTTTTCAACACTACCATCTGCAACATGTTTGATCTTGTATATCCACTTGGAAGTCACCATTGACTTCCCTTTAGGCCTTGGCACAATATTGCAACCATCATTCTTTATGATTGATTGGTACCCTTCATTCATCACTTCCTTCCACACGTGCTAGCTAGATGCTTCTTGATATGTGGAAGGTTTTGCATCAATGAGTTTTGTCATGAGAGATGCATAGCTAGAAAACCTCTTGAGTTTCTTAACTTCTCTAGATGTACCATCAGGGGCTACATGTGCTTCTACCTCTCAGTAATGTAGATCTAACCCATGTTGGTCTCTTCTTGATCTCTGGAACTACGACTAGTTCTACTAGACCTTGAGGCCCTTTTGGCCTTCTGGTACATTTTGTAGAACTCAAATGCTCCTCCCTTGAGGCCTCCTACTTCACTTCATCCAAGGAATCCACGAAGACTTCCTTAGAATTCCAATAATCCATTTTTTCATAAAACGTGACATCTCTTTTGACCTCAGTTCATCGTTGTTCTAGAATTTATATCCTATAAGCCTTTGATGATTCATTGTAACCAACAAATATGCCTTTCCTTCCTGAAGGTTCAAGCTTGTTCCTCTTATCCTTAGGAACATGAATATATACATGACAACCAAATATTCTCATATGTCCAACCTCTGGCTTCCTTTCAAAGAAGGCTTCTTCAGGAGTCATACCTTCTAGAAATTTATGAGGACTTATGTTTTGAATGTACACAACTGTTTGTGATGCCTCTCCCCATAAAAACAACAACAAGTCCAAATCATGCATCATGGTCTTGATAGATTCTTCAATGGAACTATTATTTCATTCTACTACACCATTATGTTGTGGATTATAGAGGACAATTATCTCCCTCTTAATCTCAGCCTGCTTGCTGGAGGCAACAAGGTCCTTCGAGTTGCATTCTCTCGATTTCCATATCTCAGTATCTTGATCTTCTTGCGTGTCAAGTTTTCCACTTCAACTTTGAATTCCTATAACTTGTTGATTACTTCATCCTTCGTCTTCAAGAGATATATCCATGTCTTATGGGAGAAGTCATCATTAAATGTCACATAGTACAACGAATCACCAAGTGGTTTCACAGGCATTAGACCACATAATTTAGAATGAATCAAGTCCAAAGCTTCCTTGGATATATTATCAATATTTGTAAATGGTTTCTTAATGTTATTCCCAAGAGCACAACCTTTGCATACACCATCATGATTTGTTCGTGGTTCAGGAACCCCTAACACTATTTGACTCAACTCAAGCAATGCCCTGAAATGAAGATGACCATTCCTTCTATACCATAACTCACTTGGATTTATCTCATCATGTACTAGTGCTTGATCCAGTTGACTCGCAAGTCTATACAACCTTCCAAGAAGAATCCAAATAACCCTAGCATTACCTATACTAGAACCCTTGGACCAAACAAGTACTTTGTCATCCAAAAAGCAACTATATCTCCTTTATCTTCCAAAAAAGAAACAAAGACGATATTTTTTTTCAAACCTGGTACATAAAGAACATTGCTGAGATGTACATTATTACTAGATTCCAGCTCTATGGATGCCTTTCCAACTCCTTTGACTGCAATAACTATGGTTTTCTCCAAGTTCAACCCTTTGAGACAACTTATTTTCTGTCATGCTTGAAATATTCCCATGCTCTCCAGTCATGTGCCTTTATGCTCCACTATCTACCAGGCACACGTCATCATCACCTACAAAGGAACCTGTCAAAGTAGAATAGTAAAATAAATCCTTATCACCTTTGGTCTTCTTTGGTTTTTCATCTTCAACATCTATTGTAGAAGCATGTTGTTCCCTTTTCTCTTCTTGTTATTGGCCATATTAGGACAATCTCTCTTGAAATTTCCATATTCTTGAAAAAAATAACATTGGATATTTGATAAGTCTTTCTTCTTCTTAGAGGAAGAATATCCCTTTCGTGACTTCTTTTGTTGAGGTCCAAACTTCTTCTTTCCCTTGTTCTTGAAGCGAGCTGCAAGGGCTTGAAATTCCTCATCTAGACGATCTTTGGTTATCAATCTTGCTTCTTCTTGAGAACAAGATGTCCATAGTTGTTCAAATGTAGGAGCTTCCTTCCAATTTCTTATACTGGCTACAAAAGCATCCCATGATCTAGGAAAACCATCATCACTAGTTCTTGGTCAGGAATGGATTCACCAATTTCTTGAATCTTATCTCTTATTTGATAAATTATTACAAATTAATAAGCCACATTGTCTTCATTAGTCATCCTTTTATTTCGATGTTCATTCTTCAAGCTCATTGCTTGACCAACATTCTTGATAGTGTAGAGATTCATTAGGGCATCATACATATTTTTTGAAGTATCAAGTTTCTCAATGTAGGGAACCAAATGATCAATAATGGAGTCCACTATAAGGCTCATAATAGTGATGTCATCCTCCTTGAATTTTTTTTTTTCCCATTTCATCGGTTGGTTCAATAACCTTTCCTATCAAAATGTCCAAAACTTTGTTCTTGGCAAGAAGAATATCTATTCTAAATTTCTAGGCTCTAAAGTTTGATGCTCCCTCTAACTCGTTTTCAAATTTCATAGAAGAAGCAATAGAAACCAACTGACAAGAAGGAATTTGAATAAGATGTTCTCTAGCATTTTGTTAAGGTGATCTCAATGTTCCTTCCGTCATCCACCAAAGCTCTGATACCATGTTGATTTTTCTTAGTGCAATTAGGGTTAGCACAATATTTATGAAATTATGATAATTAATTTTGATGTAGATCTTATTTTAACTTATTCTAATATATCATTCAACAATTGTACTTCAGAAGTTCAACCATAAAGAACAATAGAATAGTAGAGATCACAACATAAAAAATAAGACAATATTTACTCGGGGAAAACCAATAAAAGGGAAAAACCCATCAACCGTTTTCAATAGAGAAATTCTTCTTGTTCAATGAGAGATGCACCTAGACGTACGGTCAGACCTAATCTTCTCCTCTAAGTCAAGTCATCCAATCTGATCCAACAATTCGTTTTGCATTTCTGACCCATAATTTCAGCCCTGCAACTGTTGCCCTAGAAAAATACAAACCACAGAGAGAATAACCAATCTACACATGCAAGTTGAAAGAGAGATAGGAGAGAGAGAATTCATCCTTCTATGTGTCTTATTCGTCCTTCTTGTCCTTCACTTGCTTGCCCAGAAACTATCTTGTGTGTGAGAGATCGAATACCCAAGTGGAGGAGTAGGTGTTACCTTTATATAGTGATATGTCTAGGTCAAATGGGTGTCTTTTGGAGCCAGGGCCGACTTGACTTAGGGTGAAGCTGAATTTTCACTTTTGGAGCCAAAAATTACATTTCAAAAATTCAAATTTTGATCTTTAAAAAGTATGAATGAGACTTTGACTCAAAAAAACTTTTTCTTCGACTCAAGCATTTATAAATATGCTTTACAGTGATAAATACAAATACATCAAGTGAACCAATATACATTATGAAGACCGACTGTAGTTACAAATCCAATGCCTCTATTATATCTCTTTCGCAACTCCCTCTGCATGTCTATATATATCTTTGGTCCATTGAACTTGTTCACACTCACTTGATGGATCAACTCTAACAACCTTGACAGGATCCATGATTGCTTGGTCCACATTTGTTTGATTCCTTTAACTTTAATAGTTTTATCATTCTTTTGAAGACTTGGAAAATTCCAAAAAAATTGCTCGGTCCTCTGCTTTTTAGTTCTTTCTTTTCCGCCATTGTCTTCCGACCAAATAGACCAAACTATTTTTTGGCTTGCACTAGTTGTTCTCCGCAACCGTATTATGATCAAAATTGACCCCAAAAAAATGAAGGACCCAACAAACCCCAACCACATTCTATTGACTCACCCTTGAGTCAATCTTTTGCTTGCTCGCTTGGTCCTTCCTTTTGTTGCTATGTTGATGTTGATCCTTCCTTCACTAGTTCAAATGTATCTCCTTCAAATGAAAAACCCAACTTTGGAATAATCTCCAAAACATTTTAGTGGAAACAGATATACTTGTCCAAGTAATCTTTCCATGTTCACGTCAAAGTAGAAGCCTTATTAAGAAAGTATTGGGTTGTCTCAGTATTGGGATTTCAAGTCGAGCAACGAGCAATTCATTCCATTCATTATCAAAATTAACATTGAGCTCAAACAAATTTGTCCTGGACAGTGGGTCTGAGGTCGCAAATCACTTGTTTGGATTTATATGATTCGTCCTCTAGTGTAGTAATCTTGGCATCCTTCTAGGATATTTTCTAAAATATTATATTCTTCTTCGCTGGATCAATAATGGTGAGAACCTAATCTAGGAGTTGTTTAACTTCTTCTCGCAATTGGTAGACGAATTGGATGCACTTGGTGAGAAGACCAGACCAGTCGCGTACCTGCCTGAACATTATTTTGGAAGCATTTGTATATCGTTGAAGTTGGGTGTGAAAAATTGTGCGTTGTTCTACAAACTAGTCAATCTTCTGAATGTACTCTGCACTGGGATCTGGAAGGTGCTCCCGTAGGTCAATAATGATTCTCTACAAATATTTGTTCTCAGCTAAGAGAATAGTCTAGGCATCATTGAGCAACTCTAAACATCGTATAGGTTCATGGTTTAAAATATATTCCGATAGCATAGGGCTATCATATGATAATGTTGGCCATATCTGAATGATCTTGGCCTAGAAGTCAACAACTTTTTTCTCAACTTTGTATCTTTGCTGCTGTATTCAATCTATTTCCTTTGTAACTTGTGAGAGTTGTTGTTGTAGTGTGTTCGAGTCGTGTAGAAGTTGAGCGATAGTATGTTATTTTTGCTCTTGAACCCATGTAATCTCATGCCTCTTCAAGTCTACTGAAACCATTCACTCTTCCTGTTGTAAATAGGAAGCTCGAATAAATTGGAAAAGTTGGCAAACGAACCAATGTTTAAGGTCTCTTGGAGACAAAGTATCAGCTAAAGGTATCTTGATCTACAGAGGTTAACCACTTGCAATTGATATGTATGACTGATCCTATTATGACTACTCTATAGGTTCCTTTTTCCCTTGCTAAATAGGTGTCTCACATATTTATGCTTCCTTGGCGGAGGATGAAATTGGTGGCGGAAGCGGAAGCAGAAGACTGGGAGGGGGTAAAGAACTAGTGGGATGAAAAGGGGAAAGAACAATGCGATATTCAATGGAATGTGTGGAAGGGGTGCCTAAATCAGTGTAGGGAGGAACACTATTTGGTAGTGAAGAAATGATCTGTGGTTGGCTTGTGAGGGAATGGTAGTTGGAAGAACTTAGTCCTCAATTATGGTAGGCAAAATAGTGACAAGGGGCTCATCATCATTCACATCAATGAGTTTAGAGAGGTCTATCCCAGCTACCTTTGCAGAAGCTATAAGAGAAGGAATAATGACTATATAGGAAACTATAGGAGGATTGGGAATAGTTTCCTCTGGAAGAATAGGAGGTTGAAATGGATTTTCTTGTAATGGAATTACATTAGGGACTTGAGCAGTGGTGGAGGGTACAGTTGCGGTAGGAGTGGATGAAGAGCCAGGAGGTGGAATGATACAAGAACAAAGCTTTTTGATAAGGGGTTGATGATCTTTAGGGTCAAAAGCAAAAGATGGACATGAACTCTGTTGTTTGTGAGAGGAAGAAAATGCAACAATTGGTGGATTTTGGCACGTAATGCCATTGAAAGTTTATTAGATCCTGATTGGTCACTGGAGTTGGTAGATACCAAACCAACTCATTACCTCCTTATGTAAAGCTTCTTCTAACAAATAATAAGGCAAAAATCAGGTATGAAAATTATCTTTGTGTTGTCGCCACAACCCCCAATAGATTTTTGAAAATATATGAGGACCATTTTTTATTTTGGTCGATGTTACTCTTTCTTTGCATTAGGTTTTGATTATTGGCTCCCTTCTTTATTGACATTTGGGTGACTCATTATTTCGCTAGTCTTTATTGCTTGACTTTGGGACTTTTTCAAGGGTCAACATGCCTTGGTTGTTGCAATTATTGCTTTGCTTGCTTGATAGTTATTTTTTGTGTTTATGATGACATCCTCTTAGTGATCACATGAAGGTAATGTGACACCTTCAGTTGCCACATCACCCCATATTTCACGTTTGGTCACATCAATTATTGTCCCCTCCACTTAGTTTAAATAATTATTTAAATTATTTGTGAATAATAACAAATACACACAAAACAAAATATTTGAAGAAACTTTATATTTCGTGTAAATAAAATCATTTTGTAATTTTTTTGTGGTCGGAATTTTATGTATTTAACAAAATATTTATGTAAAAGCTACAAAACATATTGTAAATGTGATAAGTCTTGTGGTTATGTCACATATATTACATGTATTTTTTTTTTTTTTGGTTGGTGGATCTTATCCTCAGGTTTGTTAAACGAAAAGTATGAAGCTACAAAGCTCTTAAACCCATGATTTTTAATAAATCCAAATCTCAACATTTAATATGAACTATAAAATGAATTGCAAGGGTTTGTGAGCTCATATGAAATTCTTCTCTACACAAATGTTTTTGGAGTCGTCTACCGAGGTGGAGGAATTGCCCGAACGGTCAAAAGCGGTCGGAATTCAGGCAAAAAAATTCAATTTTTTTTTGTAGAGGTAGTGTTTGAATCGTGTTTTTGATGATGGAAATGGATTCAACACCATCAAAATGTCTAAGACACCTAAAATTTTGAAGTTTAACAACTATAATTTAGATTTACAAAAATCCTTACCAAATTTTCTCTAAATATGACCAAAATTTCCATAACTTTCCGAGCAATTCCTCCAGCTAGTTAGACTACGGCAATGTTTTTCATTCACCGTTTGGTTCACCTCGCAATGACCTATGCTCAGTCATTTCACCTAAGAATGTCACCATACATGCCATCGCTCCGCATGTAAGTATTATATTGCGTCATCCACTTTTAATGGGTCGGTGACACCTTATCTACATCTTTTCTCGTCGGCCTTGTCACCTTCTCCATTTTTATTAAAATAATATCTAACATCACCAAGTCATTCACTATTACACCCAACCTCTCAGTACTATGATGGTAGGGAGATAAAGTGTTTGGGCTCTGAAAGAATATTTGTTCAGCATTTTTGTAAACAAATTTTTCTCGAGTAGCTTACGTTGCTCATGCACCATATTTGTAATGAAATTTTTGTACCCTTTTAATAAATTTTCATGTCTCTGCACCTTTTTTTTATGAAATGTAAATTAATCTTTGCTGCTAGAGTTTCTCTCGTCGATTTTAATTTCTATTATTATAAATAGTGTATTGTGAATTTTTGTTATTTTTATTGTTTTATGATATTGAAGCTTTGTAGGGACTATTTTTGAAAGGCAGAGTATAATTGGAATTAATATGAATTTATTGAGAATTTTTTTTTGTAAGCTTGATAGATCTTTCTATTTTCATTAATATAAAACAAGTTACATCCACATAACTGATAGTTAGGTGGCCTCAACTTGCCCTAAGGGAAACCAAGTCTATTGGCCACCTAAAAACGTGATATGCCATCCAATAACAACAAATAATTAGTCTTTCGAACCAAGATAGATAAGTCTTTAGGTCTTGGCCTTGCCTAGATACTATTTGTCTATAAACAAAAGGAGCAACATTCTGGAAATTAAAAGCTTTCCGCATACAAAAGACAACAAAAAACTGAGAGACCAGCTAACAGACTACTCTTCTCCCTCGGCAGACACAGACTCCACTAGAGCTGGGTCCTTAGCATTGGAGCCTGGACACTCTGTCTGTGAGAGAATGCAAGGGAGGTGATCTTCAATTCGATGTAGGTGGCCATCCTGTTTTTGTATCTGAAATTAGAGCTTCTGAAAATCCTTTTTATAATTAGGGAAGTCTGGCACCACTATTTCCATGTTGACCGAGACCGGTTCTAAGGCCTTTCCTAATAGACTCTTTATGGACCAGTACAGTTACATGGTCTGTTTGAACTGAGTAACACAACTGCAGGTCTGCCCAATGTTTGACACCATAGCCCGCCAATCCTCCACCTCAATTTCCATCGAACCAGCCTACTGGTTCAAATCTGCTTCCCATTCCTCAATTAGCTACTGGATTTCCTCGCTCGTTCCTTCACGGTATGTTGTGGCCGTATCATTTATGATGCTGGCAATAGGTTTGCGACCCCTCGATTTCCTCCCAGAGGAGCTGGGCTGCTCTGCCTTTGCTGGACCCCTGGTTTTCCTGCCATGGCCTCTTGCAATCGTCGTTTGAGCCATTGCCACGTGCTTGGAGTGGGCAGTGGAGAGAAGGGTAGGCCAAATTTCTTGCACAGGTGGTAGCCCAGAATCTTCCTGCTTCTAGGTGACACTACCATCTCGCACACCTGCCAATGGAGAAGCATGAAACGATGATTTCCAATACATAATTTGAGGGACTTCCTCCCTTCTCTTCCAATGCATGCCATCCTTACCATTCGACCCAAATAGAGAAATAACCTCCTCATCCTAGAACCCATTATAACAGTTAGAAAAATGTTTGAAGAAAACCACGAGGCTTACACCATAAGAACCAACCCAGTACCCAGACCATCACAAAGCCACATTTGTAAGCTCGAAAGGACTTCCACTGGGGTGAAGGTCATGGCAATTGGTCCTATCACAAACAATTTGTCTCCAGAACAAACAGAGAAAAACCCTCGACCCTTTCCTGGAAGATGCAATAAGATAAAACCCAAGGGTGGCGCGATTGAAAATCCCTCCCCAAGCCCTAGTGGTGCTGGGCCAAACCAGAAGGAATTCCCATGGGCCAACTCTTGATATAAAACCCCCATATAACCCCATCCTATATAAGAGAATTCCAAATTGAATAGACACTTAGATAATGTCGGGTAAAAGGACTTGTTGCAACAGAAGGACATATGCATGCAACTTCATGGACCCTCTCTTCCTCACAAACCCCAACAAAACGACACTAGGTCATCCCAAATCCCTTAAATAGATAAGATTATGCATAGAGGAGAAAAGGGATTGACAGGTCACATACCAGATTACCCTAACCTGGAGAATATTAGCCTTCCACCTTGCCTGGAGCTGCGTCGTTCTATTGGGAGCTGCACCACCCTTCCTCACTCCTTTACTATGAACAAAAAACTTACTGACTTCTTTCTCAAAGCGTTTAACAGAATTCCAAGCCCAAGAATCATTGCCACTCCACCTACTATGGGAGTATTTACCATTTGCATGCATGGAGCCACAACACCAATCACTTCACACATGTGGTGGGTGGTGGGTTTGTACCCGAAGGCCCCCGTCATAAAACAATCATGATGGGGTTGTCGTCCAAAGCACACCCTGATGGGGGGGTTTGATCAATGTTTTGGAGATTCTGTAAGCTATGTCTCCTGCCTTGATCTAAGATCTCTTTCAAGGATTTAAATCTACCTTCTATAGAGTGAGTCAGCCAATTCAATTTGAGAGGGTCGCTTCGATGCGAGCAACCCCAATTTTCTAGGAAATCCACTACTCTATTTCCATCTCTTCTGACATGGTTAGAGATGATATAGTCAAACTTTTGGAGAAGTTCTCCTATCTCTTACACCATTCTAACAGTTCTCCAGATATGGCTAATCTTATCCCATTTAGCTCCCTCACTCAATTTTTTAACTATGCTAATTACTAGACTGGAATCTCCTTCCACCATCATATTCTTGTATCCCAATTTAATAACCATGAGCCTTGTCGAACTACTGCAAATTATACTTCATTTTTACTCGCATAGCGACAATGGTCAACATATATTAGATGAGCATTCACCCCATAGTCGCGAAAGCCCTCCCAAGCTCGTAGGACCCAGGTTTCGTTTTGAGGCTCCATCAAAGTTCAACTTGATGAACCCCTCTGGGGGTGCCGTGAAGTGCTTCCTTGAGATCACACTACTTGTGATAAGTTCTAGGAGTTTGGGGTGATAATTGAAGGAAAAAGGTTGAGACAATGAAGGATTCTAGCCTCTTGGGGAGAAACTTGCCAGTCATCTGGATGCCATTCCTCCGCCAAGATTTTTTCCCGGATAAGCTGGATGATCCCTTCCCATACTGCTTCCTATGGTAGATGGTCATTCTAAAAAATTCTGTGGTTCCGTTCTTTCCATATAGCCCAAATAGTTGCTCCCAGGACTAGTCCCCAAGCTCGGTTGAGGACCGGGTTGGAGAATAGGCCTGTACGCCATAAAAGGATGGTTTCTCTAATGCTCTAGTGGTCTCTATCCATTCTTCCAAAGAGATCTTCCACCTAGTGCCATTTTTTAACTGCAAAAGGACAATAGTTTAACAAGTGTTCCAGATCCTCATTGTGATGGCCACAAAGAATACAATACACGGGTCCATAGGTACCCCTTTTTTGTAATTGATCCCAGGTGAGTATTCTACCCCTACAAACTAGCCAAAGAAAGTAGGTGACTTTCGACTACCACCCTCCTTTCCAGATCTTCTTCCAAATGGGATGGTGATGCCCCTGCTCCCATCCTTCATGTAGACTATAATCCTCCTTAAAGGTTAAGGTGCCCTTTGTTGTATATCCCCATCGAAGAATGTATGGTCCATTTTGGACAGAGAGCTTCCTGGATTATAACTCTCTGTCCAGCTGTTTCCATTGGCCCAATTCAAGGGCTAGAGGCCAATCCCGATGTTCCTTCCATCTCCTCCATCCATCATTAGTCACAACATCTTTCCAATACTGATCCACCATGTAGAAGTTCCTACCAGTAGTGTACAGAAAAAGGTCACTCAGATCATGTCTCCCGAATAGTTTTTCTCTCTGCTGCCATGATTCCTCCCAGAACAAAGTTTTTTTCCCATTTCTAATCTCCCAAAAAACATGTTGCTGGATGAGTTCCCTATTCTGGACTGCCAGGTTCCATATTGCTGATCCTTTGGGAGGGTCACGATATCTGAGGATATCTTTAGTATGAGTTGGCATGCCATATTTCTGGGTCTAGATATGTTTCCAAAGGTCGAATCCTCTCCTTATCCACCGCCACCAAAGTTTGGCTCCCATAATTTAATTTAGAATGTAGGGTTCCCGGAGACCCAGTCCCCTTCCATCTTAGGCTTTTTTAGGTTGAGACACGAGACTAATGCCCATTTCTTCACCTGCTTAGCTCCTCCCCATAAGAACTTTTTAAAGGTTTCCACCATATTTGCACAAGAGGTTTTAGGGGTTTCCATCCCTGAGAGATGGTAGATTGGTATGAATTGAAGAACAACTTTAAGAAGGATGGTGCAACCAGCAAGATTTAGGAATCTAAAGGCCCAGTTGCCGAGCTTCAATTGGATTTTTTGAAGTAAATATTTCCAACAGAGGTTTTTAAGGAGTTCATTACCAAGATACTTGGGGGGAGAGAACTGATGCCGAAATCCGGCACCCGTGCCAGGAAGTTCTGGATGTTCACTGGGGTATTGTAAAAAAAGATGCAGGATTTATCATTATTTATCATTCTCCCTAATGCATCCATAAAGTCTTTGAGGATGTCTTTTATGCACCGAGCTTCACGAAGAGATACATGACATAAAAACATAATGTCATCCACGAATTTCTAGTGTGTGATACGAATGTCATTACCCCAAAATCTCAGAACACTGATCTACGAAGCGCTAGCTTCTGAATTTAGGTAATGGCCCAAGCCTTTAGCCGCCAGGATGAAAAGGAAAGGAGAGATAAGATCACCCTGTCTCAAGCCTAGTGAACGGTTAAAGGTTCTAGTGGGGGAGCCATTGAGAAAGATGGAATACACAAGGGAGGAAACCATGGCGAGGACCCAATTAATCCATCTCTGATCAAAAGCATAAGACTTGAGGATGCCAGTGAGGAAATCCCAATTTAGACGATCATAAGCTTTGGAAATATCCAGTTTGATCATCATTCCAGGGAGTTTATGATGCTTCAAGGAGTGTGCAATCTATTTGGAAGTGACAAAGTCATTAAATATCTGGCGTCTTTCAACAAAGCCTATTTAATTTGGGGAGATAAGAATCAGGAGTAGGGGCTTGAGGCATTTGACAATTACTGTGGCTATGATCTTGTAGATGACATTGCAGAGGGAAATAGGTCAAACCCTTGGGGGTCTTCAGACTTAGAATTCTTAGGAATTAAAGTAATGAAAGTAGCATTTAGACCCGAACATACTTTTTGGTTGCGTCAAGATTCCTCCACCACTGCCAAGATATCCTGCCCTGTGAAGCTCCAGGCCGCTTGGAAAAATGCCACTGCGAAGCCATTTCGACCACGTGCTTTATTTTTTCCATGCCTTTGACCACCTCCTCATTTTCTTCCAATGTGACTGCCCTCATAAGGGCACTGTTTTGATCCATCAAGATAAGATGTGGGATGTTTCGAGTAATTCTCTAAATGGCCTCCAGCCTATCCTGAGTTGGTTCACCGAGGAGGGATTGGAAGTGGTTAACTACCAACTCCTCCATTTCCTCATGCTGGACTAGCCTATTCCTTGCTTTGTCCTTTAGTGAATAGATCATGTTGTTTTGGCAGTGCTGAATCAAAGCTTTTTGGAAGAACCGCATATTGCGTTCTGATTCCATAATATCTCTTCTTGTTTCCTTCTTTCCTCTAGCTAGTTGATTAGCCACCCTTCCTCTTCCAATAGGTCTTCAGATTTATCCTGATTGATAATATTCTGTTGAAGATCTTGCATTTTGTTGGTCCGCTGATGTTGGTCGTTCAGGATGTGTCTGAACTCTTCCTGGTTCCATTTCTTGATCTTTTGCTTGATCTCCTTAAGCTTCAGTTGGAAGGTATACATGTGGTTTCTTCCTTTCTCTTCACTTTCTATCAACCATCCTTCTACTTTATTAATGAAATTGGGATTCCTTAGCCATAAATATTCAAATCTAAAGGGACGGTTCTTGGGTCCAGTTTTTAGATGAATCTCTAGCCGAATTGGCTAGTGGTCTGATCCCATGCACGAGAGGAAAGAAGCCTCAAGGAAAATATCCCAGCTAATCACCTGCTCTAAAGTCAAGAACCGATCCAAGTGTGATGCAATTTGGTGCACTCCCCCCTCTTGTTATTCCAGGTATAGAATCCATTGTTCGCTAGCCAGTACACAAGGTGCAACTCAGTGATTAGTCGTTGAATGCTTCCATGTCTTCCTCTATTCATCAGATTCCCCCTTTATTCTTGTCCAACGATGAGATCATGTTAAGTCCCCACCTACTATCCATAGATCTTCTGGATACGATTTTCTCAATTTTGCAAGGTTTTGTAGGAAGACACCTTTTTCTCCTTTAATGTGGGTCCATAGACTCTTGACAAAAGAACCCACTCTCTGGATCCAATGTGGTGGAATTTTTCGGTGAGGATTCTTGGGAAGCTAACCTAGTCCTCGAAGATTATTTCTGCAAGGTTCTAGAGGATAGAGAGGCCACCAACACTACCCCTGGCATCCTGGGCAACTACATTGTACTGTGGCTTGAAGCCTTGCATAATTTCCTTTAGCTTTGTTTCCGAGATCTTAGTTTCTTGGTTCACCATCATACTGGGTTTATCCATTTTGATCTTGTCCTTCAGATATATTTGTTTACCTCTACTATTGAGGCCTCTTACATTCTAGGATGTAATGATCATTTAGGAGGTTTGTTAAGTTGGCGGAATACCGCCAACAATGGTACCACCCTTCTTGAATTCACTAGCATTTCATCTACCATATGTATGGACTCATTCAAATTCTTTCTCCCACGTTTTTTTCCTCCTTTTCCTTGAGATCCCTATTCTGCACCTTGGCCTGTTTGAGATCCCAGTTATTCAGGTTGATTTAGAGTGGTCATGCCTTACTTAGATTTATATTGTTGGAAGGTTTTCTTATATAGTTGTTTATGATCCTCCGGTATGAATCGTTCGTCCAAATGCCTCCATTCATTCAACAGTCGTCACATGACCTATTCCTCTATGCTTAGATCCTCCTTTTTGCTACCGATCTCCATGTTGGCCTAATCTACTGGTTGCCTAGTGACTTCTTTGTCTTGTGGTTCCTCCTTAGCCTTTCTCTTTGTATTATTCCCTCCTTTGTGTGGGGTTGGGTGATTTTCAGTTCCTGGAGACATAGTTTGGACTTCCGTGACATCTTCCTCCTCCTGAAGGATGTCATATCTGTTGCTATTTCATAGGCCTTTGCTTGGTGGCATCTGGAGTGAGGTTTGTGAGTTCTTTTGATTCTGTTTTTTCCTTTAGACTTCCTGAAAGCCCTCCATATCCTCTCTCAATTTGGTCTGGCTATTGGCGTTATGAGTCTCTTGGGTTTCAGACTGGTTCAACGGGCACTCACGAAACAAATTCCCATACTCATGGCATTTACGACATCTGAAGGGAATATCTCCATAGTCAAGGGGTCATTTCCAAACCTCGTCATGATACTCTAACTCAATGAATTCAGGTAGATGCTCCATTATATTCATGTATACATAGATCCTGGCATAAGAGGTGTACCTTCCCTACCGCGGGAGTTTGCAACCTTAACAAAAATTCCAATGGAGTTCCCAATTCCATCCAGTATGTCCGGATCTTAGAAATCTCCCAGCAGGCCAAATAGTCTAACCAAAATTGGTGCTTCGAGGAGCTTCTCTTGGTCAGGGTTTTAACACTCTCCCCATTGCCACATGAATATATCTCCATTGTTGAAGAAGTAAGGCCCATTTTTGAAAACCCTTTCCATATCCTTGAGGTTGGTGAAAATTATTGTGAAGAAGCATTTAGCCCCAACTTCAGCTCTATATGGAATTTTGGTTGCCATTTTTACCATAACCACTTAACCGGGTCCTTCTCAGTTGGCCATACTTCGAAAAACTTACAAATTAATGCATGATCCTTCATGTACTTCTTGTAGGTCTCCAATTTGTTGTTGGGTATTGCAAATCTTGGTTTTTTAGTCGCCCGCGGGAGGCACTAACCTCACATGCGAACTTCCCACTAAGTGCCAAGAACCGAGGGACCTTTCCCATGTCCGCTCTAGTTACCAGCAGTCACCATGCCTTGGGTACTTGCTTCTTCAACCACAATATTATGGTAGGAGGGGATCTCTCCCCTCCCAATAGGTACACTCATTCCTTATCCCGATGCATCAGTATGTAGCGTGTGCAGGTGGGTGAAAGCGCCACAGTCATGAATCTGCTGCAGAGAGGTCATGGTTTTTGTTCAGAAACCCTAGTAGAGAGTGAATTTCGTCCTTACCATGAATTCATTGAGATTGGAATGTAATGAACAATAATTTTTTATTGTTCAATTACAAACCTGTTTTGCTTTCATTTACATTCGCTGAAATGCACTTTTCTTTTAACTAATGCAAATTATTTAACGAATTCTGTTTAAATGAATCCAGGCATGTAAGTGAAATTGCTTTAATAAATTTTTATGAAAGCAAATTCATCTGCATAAATGCATTGATCTTTTGTAGGTTTCAAACTATTTTAGAATGTACAACTGAACATTAATTACGGGTTTAATCATAACAACAATCCTTTCCCTTGTTTAGTTAATATTCTCTTGAATTGGGAGAAGGATATCCTGTTCTAATTCAAGATAGGATTATTTGATTTTTTGCATTTCAGAATTGTTTTGCATCTGCATTTTAGCTTTGCATAAATCCCTCTTTCAAAGAGGCCAAAATTCATTTAATTTTGGTTTGATCAACCTTCAATTCGATCAAACGTTTGTGTTGATCTTACTCTTTAATTTGGTTCATTAAAGGATCAATATAAAGATAATGTGATTTATTGTATATTTTGTATATGCTTTTGTTCCTTTAATTTACGATTGTTTAACTTATATCCTTGTATAGTTTTACAATTTATTTTCTTTGTAGTATTTAACTAAAGAATCGACTTTAACAATCTAGTTGGAATTAACATTTAAATAATTATTATTTTATCATATGTTATATTAGATCTATTTAACTTTAGGTAATATTAGCATAATTTTACTTAGGATATGCTAACGTTAGAAACTTAACATATATTAATATTTGACATAGTCATGTAGGTATAATATAGAAGCCATATAGTAATATAGATTAATAACTAACCTAACCGTAGTATTAGAGAAGTATTGACATATAAACATAATTCTGTGTTAGGACTAACCATTACTATTAACTTTGACATATTAAAATATAGGTTAGGATAAGTAGGATAAGGTTAGAATAAAGCTAACATTAGGTTAACATGACCTTTAGATGAATCTTAGGTGACAGGGTAATTGGACCCATAACCATTCGGAACCACCAACTTCAATGGAAAAGGGTCGAATTGGGGCCCCGACCAGGTGGTCTCCCCTGATGTTAATGGAGGACATTTTTTCCCATCAACACCTTCTTAGTATCCTTAGGTCACACATAACAGTTGTTGTGGTCGATGTTGAACCATATTTGATAGGCGTGCGTATCTAACAAAGGTTGTGGAACTCACATGATCTAAGTAGCCTCAGTCATCTAGTTGTACCAATCGCCAAAGGAAAAATCATTGAAACAAATGTTATTGGAGTTGGACAGTGTATTCCAAGGCTCGTAGGTTAGGGTGAGATCCTTATGGTTTAAAGGAGCATGAAAAAGACTACCAACCCAGGTTGACACTTAAGCATAGCAAGAGAAACAATGAGGTATCCATAAATGAAATAGCCCCCCTTTTGGTAGGCTTCTTCGCAAGCATGGAAGAATTCATCTAACAAGTACTTACACCAATTTAGCTGAGTCTTGAACGTAAAACTTGGTGATGGAAATTGTATCCAACGTGGATTCACCCTTAGTGTAATGTAAAGTGACCTTTCCAACCATCAAATGGCATGAAAACTTAAATTGTGGATAGTTAATTGGATCAATTACAGGTTCTCATCCCTTTCGTTTGGTTCCATACTTCTGATAATATTAGTTGATCTGGTCATTTTATTGTGCTTGGACCCTCATTGAAATGTTGTTGAGACATCATGTCCATTCATTGATAGTCCCGTGAACTTGTGGATGTCATGCATATGAATTTGGTACTCCTTGCTAAGCCATAAGGAGCCATTTTGGATTCTACTAATGAGGAACTTTGTACATTGTGCAATCTCATCGGTGGTACTGAAAAAAATCAAGTCACACAAGACAAGTAGAGTGAATTCCCACAGTTTCTCAAATGTAGGCTTGACCTTAGGGATAATAGTTCTAGACATAGTGGGTTAGATATCTAAATAATCATCAAGTCTCATGATCCAGGAAGATCTCGTCAGATCAATTGCACAGGTGTTCAAGTGTCGTCGTTAGTGTTCAGTGTCATCGTCAATCCAGTTCGGTGTTGTCAGCTTCGACAGTGTTGGTTATGGATGAGGTTGTTCAGGTAATATGGTTTTCATGGCGTTCAATTAAATGGGTTTGTACCTGGTGTTGACTTGTGTTCATAGACAATTCCGCCAGGATTTGGTCGACGAAATGTGTTTTTTCGTTCGCCTTCGCAGGATTTGGTGTCGACATGGGTTGTGTCGTCCGTTGCAGAGGTTCAATGTGTCGTCAAGGTTGTTGTCGCAAAGGTAGCTGATGTCGACAATGTATATGGTTTTATGTCACATTGCGATAATATGTTGAACATGGGTTTTGTGAAAAAAATGTAATCCTAAACCTAAGTTTGCAACCCTAATACATTACAAATGTATTAAAACCAAAACACATTACATAAACCTAATCCTAAAGTCGTAAACACCAAAACTATGTTAAACCTATGCCTATTACATATAAAAACTAATCCTAATTGCAAAACCTAAGCTATACCAACTCTCGGCCTAGGTAATTGCAAACAAAAACATTATGAAACAATACAATTAAAATACACAGGCCCTAAACCGTCACCCTAACCGTAGCGGAACCGCGAAGGGGACAGGGCACATGTGACAGGGGCATTGATAGACCCTCGGGGTTTGTAACCACAGTTAGTTGACCACGTCGGAGTTTTCACTGCAGTTTTGACATGTGAACGTAGTGAAACTGTCGGAGTTAATGGGGTTAGGTGGTAACTGCCAGGACTTTGGAACTGTAGTAGGGGTGGACACATCCAACCGTTAGCGCTAGGGTAGCCGGAACTGCCGGGGCAGACCGCGGAGGTGGCAGCCTGCTGTTAGACCGCGGCTGGTCACATGCAACCGCCAACCTCCTCCACCCGGTTAGTTGACTACCTACGGTTCTGAGTTAATACAATGTTTATTTTTGGGTTTTAAATGGTTTGTTCGTTGAAACTAATTTGACCACCTTAGGAACCTAGCCTAGGTGTCATGCAACAACAAGATCGATTTCTAAAACACATCCTGAAGTAGCCAATTCGTCCTGAAATCAGCCCAAGTTGGTTTTGATGCATCTACAGGCCTATAAGAGGCGGATTTAATTCTTTGATCATGAGGAGGGTAGTTTTGGGTTTTGTATGCAAATTCTGGAGGTCATAGGCAGTTTTGTTTTCAGTGTTACAGGAGTATCCGAAGTCGGAATTGGGAACCGTGACAGGCGTTGGAAAGCTAGTTCAGAGTGCTATCTAATGACAGTGATCATAAGTGCCTGTGTGCATATTCAGACTAATAAAATATCTGTGTAATCAACTCCTTCTTTTAATTCCTAATAAAAATGGCCGCCCATCTTGAAAGTGGACCTGGAGACATAGTCCATCAGGGACGAGCTCTGTCATCAATCTCGCTGTCTGGTATCGCTATGTTTTTACTGTTGTCACTTATGTTATGCATCCTAATTGTGTTTAATTAGCTGTCGTGAAGTCTTCTTTTCAAGTAGTTTTCCTCAATTTCTGTGTTTTGAGCTAACATTCAATTCATTAATGGTTAATTGATTCTACATCAGTTTAAGTCTATGATCATTTCAGATCATGTAATTTGGTATCAGATTAGGTTGCGTTTGTAGAATTTTCCATTGAATGTTAACCAGGTCAAAGCCGCAATGAGGAGAAGGAATCCTTGAGTAGATCGATCCAGAGATTGGAAAGCGACGAGTCATTCAAAAATCGACCATGTCAGGACCTGATGCAGGTGAAAACACTGAAAATACGATGAGTGAAGAACAGTTTCAGCAAGCATTCTTGACTATGAAGCAGATGTTGGGAGAATTGTACGAAGACAAGAAGGTGAGAGATGCAACTTCTTCTTCAAAGACATCGAAGAAGGAGAAAGGTAAAGGGAAGACTGATAGACCACTTTTACGTCCATCATCTCCATCATCTTCTTTTTCTTCCAGTGCAGAATCTGAAATGGAAAATAAACCTAAGAAAACATCTCTTTTGAAACTTGATGTGAAATTTGAGTTACCTGTTTATGATGGAAAAATGAATCCTAAAAAGCTAGATAAATGGATTAAGTAGCTAGTAGTGTATTGTCGCATTCAGAACATTTCTAACGATAAAATGAAAATTTAGTTAGCTACACTTAGAATGGGGGGAACAACTTTAATTTGGTGTTAAAGTAAAACTCAGATAGATGTAAATCATAAAGGAAAAGTCATTTCGTCATGGTCTAAGTTTTTGAAAGCTCTTAGGAAATAGTTCTATCCTTTAGGATACATGTTGCAAGTTGTTATTGATTGGCAGCATCTGAGGCAAGGTAAAAGGCAGAGTGTTCAGGAGTTTACTCAAGAGTTTAGAAAGAAAGCATTGTCACTTGGTATTTCATTGGTTACACGTGAAACTTTGTTAAAATACATTGACAATTTACATTCATATTTGCAACATGCTTTATTGATGTTTAATCCTGATGATTTTGATGAGGTGTGTGTTCAGGTCATACATATTGAATCAGGTGGAAGACCATTCAAGTTTTCATCTTAGTCATCCAAAGAGTTGGAAACCAAAGATTCCAGTGACAGTAAGGGGAAGAACATTTCGAAGAGAAAGAAATCAGCGATCGTTCAGAAGGAAAGACCTACTTGTTCTCATTACCAGAGAATCGGTCATGATGAATCTAAGTGTTGGAAACTTCATCCAGAACTTAAGCCCAAAAAGTTCCTTAAGGAGAAGGATGAAAAGAAGGCCATTGCAGCAGTCCAACAAGATCTAGGTTCAGATTCAGGTGATGAAAGGAGGATAACCGCTATGGTTACGAAAGTTAAAACTTTTGACACTGGTTCAAGTTCGAAAATTATTGCATCTTCATCAAACATAAATCCTTCACGTGAGGATAAAAGAGTTGAATTGTTTAACATAAGGATACCTTCTAAACATACAAAGATAGATACAATGTTTGACAGTGGATCACAGGTGAATTTAATCTCTGAATATTTAGTTAAAAGTTTGGGTTTGGAAACAAGGAATCAACCAAGACCTTACTCATTAGGATGGCTAAATAAATCAAATCAGATAAAACTCACCAAACAATGTTGATTAAGATTTCCCATAACAAGTAATTACATTGATGAAGTGGAATTAGATGTGGTTCCGGTAGACATATGTGGAGTTGTCTTAGGAAGTCCTTATCTTTATGATCATAATGCAGTAATTTACAGGAGAGAACATACATATCACCTTAAGAAATATGGGGTTGAATATATTGTCAAGGCACATCAAAACAAAAATCACCTGGGTTCAGTTAACGTTAATCAGATGAAGTGATTAATAATTTCAAACAAGAGATTTGTAATCATGTGTATGAAAGGAAAACATAACAATCGACATGATGGTTGTTTAAGTTATGAGACTCAGCTTAAATATGGTTTGTTTAAAGAGATAGAAAAAATTCCAGTTCTATGTAAAACCAAACATATTATTCATAAGCAGGGATTACAACATGAATTACAGTGTGTGCCTAAAACTCATCTTCCTAATATCAGAATGAATCAATTCAGTTTAAGTTTGGAACTTAACAGTTGCAAGGATACAGGTCAGTATTGGGGAAAGTCAATGTTCAATTTTTCTTGTATTGTGTCGCCATGTCATGTTTCAAACAGTTTGGAAACCTCTTTGTTTTCATATCGAAGCCTTTTATAAAGCATTATCAAAGTATCTAAGGGAAACTTATGCATTAGGGGAAAGTGCTAATCAATGGAAACATCATTTAATAAATGAAGGAAAATTTATTCAAAGAAATCAACAGCTAAGTCAATACTTTCAAAGGCAAACTAAGTTGCAGCAAATTTCCTTACAGTTGGATAGGTTCATTGTAACAAGTTCACTTAGTAATCAAGAATCAGGAAAGTATAGCTGGTTTGATGTCAAGTATATATTTGATTGTCTCTGTCATTTCACAAAATAGATTGTTTATACATGTTGGTGGTATTAAACAATGTCCAGTAGATACTGTTTTCAAATATTATGAATCACTAATTCATGGTTATTCATGGAAAGAAATCAAGTGGCATGTTCATAACAGGTTGTTTGCCCATCGTCGCAAGTTGTTAATACTGCAAATGGATGGAACAAGTCACCGACTCAGAATGTGCCATGGTTAGCATTATCAGGGTCATCACTTGCAAGTGATTGATCGAATGTATTGGTACATCATCAGGTCAAAGTGGAAAGAGAGGGAGTTCTACCCTCATCGACTATTTGTTTAGTCAAACTTTTGTGGTCCAAAATATTTCAAGTGGAGAGGAATGATCGATGAGGATTTCGTCAGATCGATTGCACAGGTGTTCAAGTGTCGTCGTCAATCTAGTTCGGTGTCGTCAGCCTCGACAATGTTGGTTATGCATGAGGTTGTTCAAGTAATATGGTTTTCATGGTGTTTAGTTAAATGGGTTTGTACCTGGCTGTCGATTTGTGTTCATCGACAATTCCGCCAGGATTTGGTTGACGACATGTGTTTTGTCATTCACCTTCGTAGGATTTGATGTCGACATGGGTTGTGTCGTCCGTTACAGAGGTTCGATGTGTCTTCAGGGTTGTCCTCGCAAAGGTAGTTGATGTTGACGATGTATATGGTTTTATGTCACGTTGCGACAATATGTTGCACATGGGTTTTGTGAAAAAAAAATGTAATCCTAAACCTAAGTTTGCAACCCTAATACATTACAAATGTATTAAAACCAAAACACATTACATAAACCTAATCCTAAAGTCCTAAACACCAAAACTATGTTAAACCTATGCTATTACATATAAAACCTAAGCCTAAGTGCAAAACCTAAGCTATACCGACTCTCGACCTATGTAATTGCAAACAAAAACATTATAAAACAATACAATTAAAATACATAGGCCCTAAACTGTCACCCTAACTACAACGGAACTGCAAAGAGGATAGGGCACATGTGACAGGGGCATTGATAGACTGTCAGGGTTTGTAACTACAGTCAGTTGATCGCATCAGAGTTTTCCCTTCATCTTTGACATGTGAACGTAATGAAATTGTTAGAGTTAATGGGGTTAGGTGGTAACCGCTGGGACTTTGGAACCGCAGCAGGGGTGGACACATGCAATCGTTAGCGCGAGGGTAGCCGGAACTGCCGGGGCAGACCACGGAGGTGGCAGCCTGTGGTTAGACCGCGGCTGGTCACATGCAACCGCCAACCTCCTCCGCTTGGTTAGTTGACTACTTGTGGTTCTGAGTTAATACAATGTCTATTTTTTGGTTTTAAATGGTTTGTTCATTGAAACTAATTTGACCACCTTAGGAACCTAGCCTAGGTTTCATGCAACAAAAAGACCGATTTCTAAAACACATCCTGAAGCAACAAATTCATCTTGAAATCTGACGAAGGTGGTTTTGATGCATCTACAGGCCTATAAGAGGCGGATTTCATTCTTTGATCACGAGGAGGGTAGTTTTGGTTTTTGTATGCATATTCTGGAGGTCATAGGTAGTTTTGTTTTCAATGTTACAGGAGCATCCGGAGGCGGAATTGGGAACCATAATAGGTGTTGGAAAGCTGGTTCAGAGGGCTATCTAATGATAGTGCTCAAAAGTGCTTGCATACACATTTAGAATGATGAAATATCTGTGTAATCAACTCCTTCATTCCTAATAAAAACGGTCGCCCATCTTGAAAGCAGACTCAGAGACGTAGTCCATCAGGGACGAACTCCGTCATCAATCTCGCTGTCTGGTATCGCTGTGTTTTTACTATTTTCACTTCTGTTCTGCATCCTAATTGTGTTTAATCAACTGTTGTAAAGTCTTCTTTTCAAGCAGTTTTCCTCGATTTCTATGTTTTGAGCTAACATTCAATTCATTAATGGTTAATTGATTCTACATCAGTTTAAGTCTATGATAATTTCAGATCATCTCAACATAAGAAATAAATTTCCATCTGTGAAGTCATTATCCACGAGGATAACCTTCTCATACTTTTGACATAGGTCATCTAAGAATTCGACGTGGGGGTCAGATATCTCAAATTGGATCGTGGCTTTGAGAGGTTGAACCATGGCTGAATGTCTGCTAAAATACACATGAAAAACAAGGGGATGATAGGATAAATGAGGGACAAGAGACTCAAACTCATACATAAAGGCTAGAAATCAAAGTCAAACAATGGAAAGTAACAAATATGTTCAACACTTTTAGACTCGCGAAGGAATTGCCGATATTAAGTTGCCCAATGTGCTCATTGAATGAGGTAGGTGAAGAGAAAGGGATAAAGTCAAATTTGATTCGGGGAGTTAATTTGAAAAACACATGTATCTCGAGACAAGATGTTGTCGCTGAGAAAAATGACATGAAAGACCTACCGGAAAATTAATGCGGTGATAAATCCAAAAGCATTAACTAGTTTGGGGAATTTGATCTTTAAAGCAGGGATGACAAAACATAAACCTAAATGACAGAAACCAACTACTGACAATTGAAGACACCTAGACTATAACTCCTTACCACAATCGATTGTGGTATGATGCAAAAGAAAACAATACACCATTAACATAGCTACAATAAACAACAAGGACTAAAAGGACTTAACATAATATAACCTAAAACTTGACCACAACTCTCGAATAGAGACAAGTGAATATTAAAGAAATTAAGGACCATAGTAGGGCTTCATGCAAGTGCCATTCACCCATCTAGGTTGAAGCATGTTGTCGAGTTGTGCAATATTAACAACTCCAAAATCTCGAATTTCTTTAACTATAAAAGCTCCCAACCAATGCAATTGAAGCTTCCTAGGATGTTTTAAATAATCATTGTCATAGAGAAGAACTTGGTCTGCAACTGAAAAAGACTTATTCTTAGTATGAAGATCATGCCAAGATTTTTGCATTTGCTTCTCGACGCTCTGGTGAAAATCTTCTAAGAACCTATCCTCGTCAAGCTCCCATTACTCCTGAAGGTGTTCTACAATTGATGCATGATCAGACATCTTGGTAGCTAGCACAATATATAGATTGGGAATAATGAACTTAGTGAGAAATAAAACTTCTTTACCATAAACAAGATGAAAAGGGGTATACTTATGCAACCTCTTAGTTGTATTCCGATAAGCCCATAATGTAATAGGAACCCTTTCATCCCAATCATTCCTGTTAGGAGAGAAAACTTTAATTAGTCCCTTCTCCCAAATCTTATTGAATGCTTCTACTGCCCCATTTTCTTGAAGATGATAAGGATTGCTCTTGTGATGTTGGATTAGGAGTTTTCGGGTCAAAGTTGCAATGGTCTCATTGATAAAATGGGATCCCTGATCACTTGTTAAGTTGAATGGGCATCCAAATAGTAATAATATTCTCAAATATAAATATGGTTGTGGTACTAGTAGTACAATATTTGATAGGAGTGGCTTCTACCCATCTCATCAGATAATCAATCTTGTGTTGGGTATGTGTTATATTCTTTCCATGACTAGGCCCAGATGTTGCTACATTGCATCGGGAATAATAGGAGGTGGTATCCCCCAAGGAAAATTTTAAGGATGGAAAATTTTCTTGAAGTTTAAAAACATTGGAGAATCTCACTGATCCATAATATGCAAACTATAAAATGTTTATTGATATATTTGTAAAATTATTCAAATTTATAATGATTTTACATATAGTCTCTATATAATGTTGACGATTTTTAAGGTAAACTAATTTTATATTCTAAAATTTGGGCGAATCAACTTTTATAAAAATTGGAAATTGGTGAATCGTTTTTGTGGAAAAATCATGGAAAATTAGCCCACTGGGCGAACATTAGCCCCTAAACTTTTCCATGGTATCCCCCCTTACAAGGGGGTTTGCATGGGGGATTTTTTTATCGGACCTAGTAATGGTTGGGCAGACCCAAGGATGGTGGATGGACCTATCCATGTTTTTTTGTGCATGGTTTTGGGTATGATGATTTTTTCCCATGGTATTTTGTAGATTCGGTCAAGGCAACTACAGTTGGTTAATGGATTGGTGTTTATGATTGCTTCAACATGTATATAATGTATGGTAACATTGAAAGGAATATAATGAAAAATCAATCTGGTTTTGGGTTCCAGGAGAGAATCTCTGTGTTTATTTTTATGTTCTCGCCATTGTATATCTTTCTCTTTTTTAAGAATTCATTTTGCAGGTAATTTATGTAAAGGGTTCAAACCTACATCACAATAATGATATATTTGACATGTGAGTGTCACGCAGGAGGGTTTATGGGACCAATGAAACAAAAAACCTATTTCTCAAAGGCTTGCAATGCTTTAACTAGATGCAATGGAAGCTCATCTTGATGAGAAGGCCTTTAAACCCTATGGAAAACATCACTATTCTTAGCAAATCCTTTCACATCCTTAAATAAGTTTGGCCACCAAAGTCTGACCTGAAGCACCTTTCTTGTAGCACTTTCCCTCCTACATGTCCTCCCACAACACCACTATGATATTCTTATAGGATGTCATCCCTCTCATTGCTCAAAATACATTGTGCAAGATACCATCAAGTCTTTTATGTAGCTGACCTATAATAAACTAATATTCAACTTACCTCACCACTAGATGCCTCTTATGAGTGGTGAAATAATCACATGGACACTTCCTGGTGGCTAAGAAAAGTGCAACGTCTTCAAGGTAGTCTAGTACAACTTCAACTTTGAACAAGTCTGCATGAGGAAGATGACCATCAACGAAACCTCCAAATTCCCCTAACTCTAAGTGAGAAAGATGATCTGGGCCTACATTGGTTTGTGTTGGAGTCCAGGTATGAACGATTTATTCACCCTTTTTCCTACATTAATTTATCAATCCGGGTGCATATCCTTTCAAGGCAACGCGGAAGGTATATGCAGGGGCAAGAGCACAGTCCATTTCGACCAAGGGTTCATGATTAAGATTCAAAACATTGCTGTGAAACTAAATCAAATACAAACTTCAGAAAAGCAATTACAAGAATTAAAGAACTGTAACAGCAAGCATAAACTAATAAATAACACACACAGAAGGACGTAACACTTGATCAGAAGAGCGGGCCTAGCTCTCTGATCAGGGCTATGTTAGTCACAACAAAGATTAGAACAACAAAATAGATGATACTTTATTAATCTGAAAAGGGTTATTACAATATTGATGGGGCGTCCCCCAATTATAGGAATAAACTGTCTTTTATACACAGCGAGGGAGAACAACCTCTTTCCCCAAAACATGGTAACCGTATCCCCAGAAATATACATTAGTTTGGAATGGCACCAACACCAGACAGACAAGATCAACAAGATGCCCAAGAATGGTTCAGGGATCTGCGACTCTAGTTGCGTGGCCTCCCTATGGTTGGTCGTTGCTGTGAATAGCATATCTGTTACGGAATGTTGAAGCCTTGGTTCCTTTTCTCTAGAAGCTGCAGTCAAACATACATTTTAGTGCTGCGAATAGGCAAAACTCCGTGACTTTACTTCATTAATAAAATATTCCAATAGACAAGTCAGGGGTGTTTACCTTGTAAATTTAGCATAGTAAACATGGGTAAATAAGTGCAAAAAGGTCAAAAAGGGTGATGGAAATGCAACATAAAGATAGCCCGATTTGGTGCCCAACATCTCCTCCCAACTAGCCTTCTGCATGCCCTCATGCAGTTCGCCGCCTCCGTAGGTTTGGATTCTGCAAACTGTAGGCTTCTTGAAGCTGAGCAAGATCATATTCTTCGGCCATCTTTGTCCCTGGAACTTTAAACCATCTGAAAGGAGGACTTCCTTCCACCAATCTCCTGGAACATTATACGTTGGAGTGTAATTTTCTATAGGCAACCAAATAGTAGGAAACTGAAACCAGATACCCATCCACTAGACCCCACATGTTCGGACAAATGCCACATATCTGGGCACTCTGGGCAGCGCTCGTGCAAAATTTGGTGCCCCAAAAGGTTCCCTATTCCGGACAGCTGTAGATGACATCATCCACCTTTTCTGACAACAATCAAGGGCCTCATCTTGAAATGTGACTAATTGCATGACACAAAGATCAAGGCACCAGTTTTGTGTCCTCAACATTATGTCTCTGTTCCCCTCAATTCCCAAAAATGTGTGGTGTTTAGTGAACATAGTGATTGACCTCTCATTTTCTTCTCTTACTATAGATGGATTTGTAACCTGATTGGATTCAAATGTGTTAAAAGCCTTCTGCCAGCTGATCCGTTTGAAAGTGTAAGAGGTGAGGGCCCTTAAATGAATGTCCCCCACATATGGGACCGGGCTGAATTCTCTGTCCAGGCGCAGTAGATACCCCTGCAGGTAAAAACTCACACATCAAATGCTGAGTTGGCACATCATCGCTCCTCATTATTTGGAGGAATTGTACACCATCTTCTATTTCATAACTAATCTCATTTTTGATGCTCTCCATGCACAATAAAAGAAAACGTTCATGCAAAAATAAAGAATAACAAGAGTCAGGGGGGCGACATGCCATCACCTCTTGCACCAAATTAAACATCTGCTCCTTATCATTCTTCAGCTTTGCCACTTTCTTTTCCAGCTGCTCCATCTTGAGCTATTGCTTTGCATGCCTTAATCTCATGATATCTATGCACTCCACATATTCAAAAATGGTTGTGGAGGTTTGTTCTTGAACTATTTTGACCTCATTTTGATACCGAGCCACAGTATATTTCCAAGTCTGCACTTCGGCCATTAAGGCATACTCACGGTCTTCAAATAATCGTTTGACCGGGTCTGTTTGAGTGGCAACAGAGGTTGTGTCTATCTAGTCCACCTGAGTCTCTGCTTCTACTCCTATGGCCTTGGACTTTTTAGCTTGTCGCTTGTATTTCTTCATCCGCTTCTGCATTTTGTGTACCTGCTTCCTTAGTTTCCTGACCTCCATCTTAAGCCGCATTGTCTCTTTAAACTGCAGCTGATATTTTTGTTTGACTGGGAGTCTTCGTTGTTCACATAGCTCTACCCATTCCTGCTTAACCAAAACTTCCTCAGTTTCGGCAGCTGGAGGTAAATCCCCCAGGACGGCTTCTGCTGTGCCGACTGTCGGGTTTTCCTCCACTGCCCATTCTTCTTCAATTATCTCTTGCTTCACAACCTTCTCACCTGGCTTTTCCATTGGCTCATTCGTTGGGACCGCTTTGCTTGGTCCCTCCTCTTCGCCAACGGCTACTTCCTCTTGTTGCACGCTCATTGTGACCGGTGATGCCCTTGTGAGATGCTCTCCTGCTAATGTGTCTATTGGAATCCTTCCCGGTTCCCTAACCTTAGAGGCCTCTATATCTTTTCTCCTCTCAGGCTCCGAAGTGCTTGTCACCTGAGTAGCATCCACCCCACACGGTTGTGGCCTCTGTGATAAATTCAAAGCTAGAGGAATGGTGAGATCTTCTTCTTTGCGCCAAGGGGAACGAGTTACCCTTTCTCCTCTTGGGATAGAGAAGAAAAAGGAGAACTAGCATGAGTCTTCAATGTTCGGTCCCGAGGTCGACGCTAGTTCTTGTCGGTCGGCGCCAACCTCATGCCCTAGTTCTCCTAGAGCTTCCTCCATGGGTTCCATGGCTTCCCTAGCTCTGAGCCCCTCTTTTCCTTGTTCCTCCTCTTCCATGGTTCGATGGTCGGGGTGGTCACGACCTCTTCTCATTCGGGTTGTCCTCCTCCATCGGCTCCATGGTGGAAGGAGGTCCTTGTGGGGTGCCCTTGGTCGCAACATCGACCAATTCATCCACTCTTGCCTGATGTGATCCTGCCTCTGTGGTTATCATGCTATCAAATTACTCTTCTAGTTTCGCATGCGAGGCTGGTTCTTGTGGTAAAACCTTGGCCATGGTACTAGCGGGCCTTTCTGTGTCAACTCCCGCATCTTCCATTGGCTCCCCGGTTTCAGCTTGCTCTTGGGGAGCAGCCTCTTCTTCAAATTCTTCAGCTTCCGTCTCCATCTCTTCCGATTCCTCCTGGTCAACATAATCATCTTCTCCTATATTTTGTTCTTCCATGGCTTCAGGTTCATCTTCCCTGGCAGCCACAGTGGCTGCTACTTCTTCCTCTGTGGAATCCCGAAATAGTTCCCATAGGATTAGGATTTGTCTGATGGCATTCATTACTAACAGCTGAACCAGCCCATGGTGGGTGATGACTGCCAATACCTATCATGACCCCTGAGCCGAATGTGCCATTAGGTGAAGGCTTCTCAATAGGAAATAAGGCACATTCATTGAGAAAGCCTCTTCTTGGGGAAATCGCAGGTGAGCTAGTATGCAGAGATGGTATTTGAATATGGTGGAGTATCTCCCTTCACAAGTCATATATTTTATGACGAACTCTGCTACTTCTCCCCATGGATGCGGTAGCGAGTTTCGATCGTATCCTCGACCCTTCTGCATGATGCTTTCTCCCGCCTGTAAAAAGGCTTTGGGAAACTCCGAAAGCACAATCCTTCTTGAAAACCATCGTTGTCTGTTTTGAGGGAGCCCACTGACTTTCGCAATGGCTTCCTCTGTCACAGGGATTTCAATTTCACAGACCCAAGAGATTTCTTCTCCCAAGTTGAGTGCAAATTCTGCCGCAATTTCTTCGTTCAACCCTCTCAACCTGTCAAAGTAAACATTCCAGCCTGCGTTCTCAAAGACCTGCCATACCTCCTGATTGTTTTGAACTCTCGTTGTATCTTCAGGCTCATGCCGCATAGATCGTCCACCCATCGCTGTAGAGGTGGGATCAGCACGATGAATGCAGTTAGCTGGCAGGGGAGAATGACAGGGCTCCAAACCATTGGCAACTGAAATAACGTCATGGTCGCTTTTGGGGACAATGGATGAAACAGTACTGGTACGTTTGAAAATGATGACAGATTATGGTGGTACTGTTAGATATTTCAGAGATTTAATGTAGCGTGTTGGGGAGGTGATTGATTATGACTCTGCGCATACGAATACGCATTCCAACACATCAAAATTATGATTACGAAGTACCAAAATCATCAGATTATGTTAGGTGAGCATTGTGTGTCATGAATGCTTTTTCGTGGTACGCCGTTGTTTATTATGACGGTTCCCCCCCAACTTAATTATGGCTGTCCCCGACACGTTTTAATGTCTTTTTGGAATATTTTAATTAAATCCGTAAATATCAGCAGAGACGTACTTGGGGACCTACCTTATGGTAACAAAAAAATGTCTGACAGAGTAACAACAACAGGGAGTAACAACAACGACGGAGTAACGACAATGACAGAGTAACGACAACTACGGAGTAACAACACCGGCGGAGTAATGGAAACATTGAAGTAACGACACCGGTGGAGTAACGGTAGTTACGGATTAACATCACTAGTGGAGTAGCAACAGTTGCGGAGTAACGACACCGGCGGAGTAACAACAGTTGCGGAGTCACGACACTGGCAGAGTAACGACACCAGCGGAGTAACAACAGTTGCGGAGTAATGACACCAGTGAAGTAACAACAACTGCAAAGTAACGACACCAATGGAGTAACAACAGTTGCAAAGTAACAGCACCGGCGGAGTAACAACAATTGCAGAGTAACAGCACAGGCGGAGTAACAACAGTTTCAGAGTAATAGCATCGACGGAATAACAACAATTGCGGAGTAAAAATATCAGCGGAGTGACAACAGTTGCGGAGTAACAACAGTTACGGAGTAACAACAATTACGGAGTAACAACAGTTACAGAGTAACAACACTTAGTGGAGTAACAACACTCAGTGGAGTAACAACACTTAGTGGCACACACCAGTGGAGTAACAACAACATCTTAATAGTAGCACTCGTGGAGTAACAACGCCGAGTGTTACATTTCTCCTGGCCATATTCCTTTGTTATTCCTACAAAATACAAACAAGTAATAACAGTATTTTTTATTATTTATTTATTTTATTTTATTTATTTATTTATATTTTTAATTTTATTATATATATATATATATATATATATATATATATATATATATATATATATATATATATATATATATATATATATATAGAGCAGAGTGAGAATGTCCTTTATTCCAACAACCATTAAACCTGATGAATCAGAAAGGTGTTTGACAAAGGCATCTTTAGAGGCTGGACAGTGGTATAGTTTTAGACGATGTCCATTTACTAAGAACGAGGTATGATTCTCATATATTGTAATTAATCTAACTGTTCCATTGTCGAACACTGCGTCCACTTGATATGGTCCCATCCAGCAAATGCGAAGCTTGCCTTTGAAATCCTTAAATCGGGAGTCATAAAGTAATGCCCAATCCCCCACATGAAACACCTTACTTTTGATAAATTTATCATGCCATTTCATTCTCTGCTGTTGAACAACAGTAGTCTTCTGGACAGCTACTGACCGAATCTCGTCCAACTCATTTAGCTGTTCCAGTCGGTGTTTCTGTGCTTCTGATAGGTCTAGGCCTACTTCTAGAGCTGTTCTAAGTGTACTGATCTCAAATTCTACCGGAAACAAGGGGGATTTCCCATAGACTAATTCAAATGGAGAAAACCCAGTTGTGTTCCACCATGTTGTTCTGTATGCCCATAAAGCTTCTGGAAGTTTCTGTGCCTAGTCTCGATGATGACTTTCTACTGTCTTTGTCAAGATATTTTCCAATACCTTGTTTGTGCTTTCTACTTGTCCATTTGCCTAGGGGTGATAGGGGGTTGTCACTCTATGTTTGATCCCATATTTCTGCATCAACTTCCCGATCATGTGAGATGTGAACTGTGATCCTCCATCCAATACAATTTCCCTTGGAGTACCGTATTGGGTAAAGATTTCTTCAAAAAGAAAGTCTGCCACTACTTGCTTTGTTGCTCTCGTGACCGCTCTGGCTTCCACCCATTTAGTTACATAATCAGTGCAGACCAGGATGTAAGCTTTCTGATGAGAAGGTGGGTTGAAGGGTCCAACAAAATCAATGGCCCATTTCTCAAATGGTTCAAGGACTATCTAGGGCTGTAGAGGCATTTCATCTGCTTTCCCAGGTTGTCCCATCCGTTGGCAGCTATCACACCTTCGGACATAATCCCGAGCATCACGAAATATGGAGGGCCAGTAATATCCCATTTGCAACACTTTGTGACATGTTCTTTTATCTGCAAAATGTCCTCCATAGGGTCCATCATGCACAGCCTTTAATATCTCATAGATATCATCTTCTGCCACACAACACCGAATCTGTTGGTCAACCCCTGTATGAAAGAGATATCCTGCCATCCATGAATATCAGGTACTCTGGTGAATAATCTTCCTTTGCTCTCTATATGACAGATGACGAGGCACCTTCCCTGTAGCAAGATAATTAGCAATATCTGCATACCACAGGGTGGTAGCAAAAACTACATAAAGATGTTCATCTGGAAAATTATCTTCAATTGGTGTATTCTTACCATCATGTTCTATCCTAGACAAAAAATCTGCAACCACAATGTCCTTCCCTGGTTTATTTACTATAGTAATATCAAATTCCTGTAGTAGTAAAAGCCATCTTGTAATGCATCCAGGGGTAACATGTTTATTCATTAAATACCTAATAGTTGCATGATCAGTATGTACAAAGGTAGGATACCTGCTAATGTAGTGCCAGAGTTTATTTATGGCGTAAATGATAGCAAGGAACTCTTTTTCAGTCACTGTGTAGTTTAATTCAACAGGAGCCAAATTCTTACTAACATAGTAAATTGCGTATGGTATTGTTGAATTGAGGCTTCTGTGATCCATATCAAGTTTATGAGAAATTCTTCGGCGCAAATCACAGGATAAATCATTTTTCGACGCGTTTCGAACCAACAAGTGTGGTTCATCGTCAGGACAAGTTGAAGAAACAGATCCAACTTAGCAAGTTAAATAGTCTGAGCAGAGACTCCAACGACTATCTTGACTAACGGCTAATTTTGACTTTAGGACCAGAGTCAAGATTTAATTGAAACTAGTTAAATTAAGTAAATAAATAAAATATAAAATAATTTAAAATTGTTAAAGGTTAGTTAGAAAGTTTTTAAAAAATTATAATTTGTTTTTTAATGGGACTTAAATAATAAGTATAAATATATATAAAAGAAATATATACAAAGGTTAGTTAGAAAAAAAAAAAACATAAAAATAATAATGAATAAAATTTTTAATTACGAAAGTAATAAAAGGTAAAAAGCTTTTATTTCATTTTAAATAAATAAATAAATTCAAAAAAAAATAAAAAATAAAAATAAAAATAAAAATAATAATAAAAATAAAAATAAAATAAAAAATAAAAAAATAAAATAAAATAAAACCAAAAAAAAAAAACTAAAAATAAAAATAATAATAAAAATAATAATAATAATAATAATAATAATAATTGTAGTAGTAGTAGTAATAATAATAATAATAAATAAATAAATAAAATAATAAATCAATAACTAAATAATAATAATAAATAAATAAATTAATAATAATAATAATAATAATAATAATAATGGAAATTAAATAAATTAATAAATTAAATAAATCAAGCGAGCGAAAAATAAAATAAAATAAAATAAATGAATAAATAAATTAAAATAAATAAAACAAGCGAGCGAAAAATAAAATAAAATGAAATAATAATAATAATAATAATAATAGAATAAAATAAGTGAGCGAGAGGAAGGAAAAAACAAGGCGCCCAAGAAAAATGGCGAAATAAAGGGGAACCAATGAAAGCAAGAAAGGGCAAGACTAGGAAGAAAGGGTCGGGTTCCAGCAACTACTGATTTTCCAACCGTCATCTCTATTGAGATTGCTCGGCCTTCTTTCAATTTCAATAGCTTCTCTGAATTTACGGTGATGGAACTGAGCAACCTTGGCAATAACCTTGGCCTCCTCAATACACACTTGATGCCCAACGCTAAAGACTTGGTTCTTCCATGTCTTAGGTCCGCTGCATGTTCGCTAATCCTTTGATGGATGGAGCGCCCCGTTTCCCCAATATAGGGGGTCCCACAAGAACAGGGGATCAAGTAGACACCCTTCATATCTTTAGGATCAATGGGATCTTTCACTGATCTGAGGGTTTTGCGAATAGTTTTAAGGGGCCTGAAGGTTGAGGGAATATCATACTTCTTAAGAATCCGAGCAATCTTGTCCATGGTTCCTTGGACATAGGGAAGATGGACCCCTAGCCGGCGCTCTTTGTGTTCTTCTTTGATTAACGAGCTTTTAGAGGCTTTTAAGAACACCTTCTGACCTAGGCGGCTACTATAGCCATTCTCCATAAAGACATGAAGGAGATGGGATTTCTCTTTATCGAAGCTCTCCTTATCAGAAATCCTCAGGGCTCCCGTAGCGAGTGTGTTAAGAACACCCAACTTTTGAGCAGGGAAATGATGGGAATCGGCATGAAGATACTGCTCAATATGCGTTTTTTTCCGGAATACTGAGTGAGAGAGAGAACCATCATTATTCTTCGATATAAGGATATCCAAGAAAGGGAGGCAACCGTTGACCTCTTTTTCCATAGTGAACTTAATGGCAGAGGACTGACAGTTGAGGTGGTTGAAGAAGAGATCTAACTCCTTCGAGCCATGGGACCAGATGACATTAGTGTCATCTACATACCTTTTCCACAGCTTGGGAAGGAGACGAGCTGAGGCTAAAGCTCTGGCTTCGAAATCTTCCATAAAAAGATTCGCAATAATAGGGGATAGGGGTGAGCCCATGGCAACACCACAGGTTTATTCATAGAACTCACCCTCAAAACAGAAGAAAGTGGAAGTGAGACAGATCTCAACAAAATACGCTGTATCAGGATCTGTTAGGCGATAGATCACTGCCATGGCTTCCTTTATAGGGATACACGTATAAAGGGAGACTACATCAAAGCTCACGAGAATGTCTTCTGGGTCAAGCTTTATGTCCTTAAGCTCTTTAACGAAGGAAGCAGAGACTTTAACGAAGGACTCTGTACGGTCTGTCCTCTTGCTGTCCTAACACTACACCAATTGCTATTTGGGAAGCATCCGTATGAATATGGAAAGGTAATGCCCAGTTCGGCCCTCTAAGGATCGGAGCGCTACAGACCAATTCCTTAATTTTCGTAAAGGCTGCATCACAGTCACTTGTCCACACAAAATCTGAATCTTTTGTTAGCAATTGAAAAAGTGGATGTGCTACTTTAGCAAAATTTTCTATAAAACACCTGTAATAACCAGCACAACCAATAAAGTTGCGTACCTGCGTGGGCGTTTTGGGTGTCGGGAAATGCAGAATTACCTTTATCTTTGTTGGGTCCATCTGGATTCCTTCAGCTGAGAGCAAATGTCCCAAAACAATTCCCTCCTCCATCATCATATGGCATTTTACTGTACTCAGAGAGACACACGCTTGTATACACCTTTCTAGAACTTTTTCTAAATTTTTCAGCCCTTCTACAAATGAATCCCCATATGGAGTAAAGTCATCCATGTAAATTTCAACACTGTCATCTACCAAATCAAAGAAGATCCCCAAAATTTCCCTTTGGAACGTTGCAGGAGCATTACATAGGCCAAAAGGAAGGACCTAGTATGCGAATGTTCCCCAGGGGCATGTGAAAGTGGTTTTATCCTGATCTTCAGGAGCTATCTGGATCTGGTTATACCCACTAAACCCATCTAAGAAAGAGAAAATATTTTTGCCAGCCAATGTGTCCAAAACTTGATCAATAAATGGCAAAGGAAAATGATCTTTCTGCGTTGCCTTATTTAATTCTCGATAATCCATGCATATCCGCCATTTACCATTTTTCTTGGGAACCATTACCAATGGCGAGACCCATTGGCTATCTGAGATGGGGTAAATAAAACCTACATCCAGTAATTTTTGAAGTTCTTCTTTCACAACATTTTTCAATGCGGGGTTCATCCTTCTCTGAGGTTGTCTCACAGGACGACAATCTTCCTTAATTTATATGTGATGGGTACATAAATCAGTAGGAATCCCCTTCATTTCTGAATAATCTCAGGCGAAGGCTTCTTTATGTTTCCGAAGGATATCTACAAGTTGCTTCTTCTAGTATTTTGACAGGTTTGGATTAATATTCAGGGTTTTTCCTGGTTCTAACTCCACTGGGACACTTTCATAGGGTGCATCAACAGGTAGCTCCTCTAATCCTTCTACTGTTTCAATAGTTTCCTGAGTCTCACAGCTTAGGAAAGATTCTAGGATTTGTTGATTTGGATCTGAAACGGAGCAAGGATCATCCATAAAGGAGGTGATTACATCGTCTTCCGATTCCATTTTTAACTGAAGGGCTTGTCCAATAGTGAGGACTGGTCTCAATTCCTCATTTTCCAATTCAGGATCTTTCCTAGATAAAATTTTCTTGCCACCTGCTGGTTTTATGGATGGGTTTGGTTTTGCAGGTGGGTATAACACTAAGTTCTTAGTGTTGTGCCCATTTGAAATAACCATGTGCCCCGAACGACACCCAATGTAAGCATCTGCAGTAGCTAGCCATGGTCTACCCAAAATTAAAGGATGACCGCCCACTGAAGATTGCGTATGTAAAACCAGGAAATCTATGGAATAGTGCCATGAATTCACTTGAATTGTTACACGTTCCAACTTCCCTACAGGTTTGACTGTAGATCGGTTTGCCAATTCCAATACTATAGGTGTACGTTTCAAGTTACGAAGACCTAATGCATGCATGGTTTCAGTGTTGATAACATTGATGGTAGCACCCAGGTCTACTAGCACATTCAGAATCTCTACACCATTAATTTGTATTATCAGAATTGGGTTCCTCGGATCTCCATACTTTTCAGGCATTGACTTTCCCATCATGAAATCTGATAATTTTCCCATAACATGAATAGTAAGGGGGTCTTTGGATTTCTTTGCAGGTTTCTTTGAACAGTATTCCCTAAGAGTCTTTGCATATATTGGCACATCTTTCATAGCTTGTAACAAGGGAATTTTAACAAATAAGTTCTGCAATTCTCCTAATAAATCAAATTCAACTTGAGGGCTTGATTTACTCAAAGTTAGTCTCTCTGGGTAAGGTGGTTCAGATTGATGTTGTTTTACAGGAGGCGCCTGGTTTCTATCAGTTTGTTTTGGCTCTTTATTAATTGGTTTTGATTCCTTACCTTCACTATCAAGTTGTTCAATGATAACTGGAGGAGGTTGAACATTAACTGTCTGCCCTGATCGTAGATTCATTTCATACAACTCTGCAGTGGAAATGCTATATGAAGGTAGGTTAAGAATGTCAGCTTGATGAGCTCCCTTATTATTGGGATTCGGATTGGGTTGGATTGGAAGCTGAGGATGGGCAGGTTGATTACCAGGAGGCACATTAGAGGGCAGTTGGAGTTGCTGCTGTGGCATCGACTGAGGAAACTGCCCAGGAGGGGATCCTCGCCAAGTTGGAGCCCATGGGGAGCTCAAATCGGCTTGAGGGTTCCACTGCTGCCAAGGTGGAAACTGGTATTGTGGCCACATGGAAGGATAGGGCATGGACTGAGGATTCATATTAAAATTATTGAAATACTGAGATGGATCTGAGTACATACCTTGATTTCCCATTGATGGTCGAGGTTGCCATGGCTTTCTAGACCCCATGAGGTACAGTTGCTCCGTGTCTTCCCCCGTCCCTTGAAATACTGCTTTTAGGCCTATCAAGGAGGGGCATGAGCTTGTTGCATGATTTAGCTTGCAGATTTCACATTCCTCTATGTAGTTTAGTGGACATTCCCTCTCTGGTTGCTTCTTTCTACACTTCGGGCAGAATATCGCCATGGTCCTATCCAATTTCAACTGCTTCTGTTTTACTTGCAGAGTATCCATCTGTGCCGACAGAGTGTTGAGGATATCCGTCCTCAAATTGTCTAGCAAGTTTCCGATTTCTGCTTTCATAACACCTCCGCCAGACCCTTTTGCCGAGTGAATCCCTTGTCTGTTTCTTGCAAGCCCCCTCGAGCACTGAATGCATAGTTCACAGATAACTTCGAAGCTTTCCTTAGAGACGTCTCTCTTTCCCACGATGTTCAATAGTTCCATCGAGTCCTCACGAAAATATCGGAGGAGGATAATTTTTAAATTTTCCTTATCCAGGTCAGAGTGACCTGACCTCTGTAAGGTGTACTTGAATCGTTCCACACAATCTTCCAAGATTTCGTCTTCTTTTTGTGTGAACTTGAAAATTTCCTCCTTGATATTCCGGGATTTATAGTAATCCTGGTATTTTTCCTGAAAGGCTGTCTGCATATCATCCCATGTGGAAATAGAGCTCCCTCCAATGCCCATGAACCATCGCAGAGCCGTTCCTTTTAATGTAGAAGGGAAATTTTTTAACTTCTAGGCATCCGTCGTGTAGTCATACCCCCGACACACTATGTCAAACTTGAATAAAAATGTGTCGGGATCTTCTGAAACAAGCCCATGAAAGTTTGGTAAGGCTGCTAATGGAATAGGCTTTGTGGGCACACCAACTCCCAGATCCCCGATCAGAAACTTGATGGTGGAGGTTGTGGGAGCCATAAATATCTTCCAATAACCACTGGGTATTTCAATAGGCTCTATAGAAGATGGTTGAGGATTCCTTACCACTTGGATTCGAGTTGCTTTAGCAGCACTTCCCCGGTCCCTTGGTGATGCAAGTACCCCTTCGTTTCCTTCTCCTGCGTCTTGATGACTTGATCCCTCGGTTACAACCTCCTTTCCTTTTTTGGAGTGGTCTGACTCTGTCGATGTTCTGCTTGCGACCTCTTCCCCTTCTATTACCAGCGTAAGATTTTCTTGGTCAGGTATACTGCTGGATATTTCCTCAACTGCTGGAGGGACCTGCTGTGTCGAATCACCAAAGAATGTTGTAGATAGCACTAATTGATCTACTGATTTTCCCTAGGACTTTACTCTCCGTGCCCCTGGTATCATGGTTGCATGAGAGGATGCTTCTGATTCAGCCTTTGCTATAATTTGCTGGATATAGGTCTTTCTTCCCAGATCTGGTCCTCCCCTCTTTGGGGCTCTCCCTCTGCCCCTCTTATTTGGTTCTTTGTTCATACAAACGTTGGTATGATGGAAGATTTTGGTATGAAACTACAATGCTTTAGTCTTGAAGTAAGGTGTCAAAGGACCATTCCTTCCCCAAGACGAAAGAACTTACAAAAATAAAGGCAGCTAAAAAAACAAGAATCTAGGGTTCAGGGCCCGGAGCAGGGCGTCAAAGGACTCCTCCCTCCCTAGGACAAGAACTAGGAACAACACACACCTCGAGAAGACCTAATACTTCCAGATCTGAAGCAGGGCATCAAAAGACTCCTCCCTCCCCAGTGTAAAAGCTAGGGTTTCCCGAAAAAACACACAAGGGTTTGAAAGAAATAAATCTAACTCAGGGCCTAGAGTAGGGCATCAAAAGACTCCTCCCTCCCCAGAACAAGAGAGTGGCCCAAATCAAACAAAAAAATAAAAACAAAAACAAGCTGAAAGGACACCTATGCTCAAGACCTAAAGCAGAGTGAGAAAACGCATTCTCTCCCCAGGACGAGAGATTGACCCTCTGGTTGGTCTGGATCATTGTCTTGTACCTTGTTAGCCTCCGTGGCAACGACGCCAAAATGTTGGTGTCCAGGTATGAATGATTTATTCACCTTTTTTCCTACATTAACTTATCAATCTGGGTGCGTATCCTTTCAAGGCAACGCACAAGGCATATGCAGGGGCAAGAGCACAATCCGTTCCGACCAAGGGTTCACGATTAAGATTCCAAACATTGTTGTGAAACTAAATCAAATACAAACTTCAGAGAAGCAATTAAAAGAAGTTAAGAACTGTAGCAGCAAGCATAAACTAATAAATAACACACAAAGAAGGACGCAACACCTGATCAGAAGAGCGGGCCCAGCTCTTTGATCAGGGCTGCGTTAGTCACAGCGAAGATTAGAACAACGAACTAGATGATACTTTATTACTTTGAAAAGGGTTATTGCAATATCGATGGGGCGTCCCCCAATTACATGAATAAACTGTCTTTTATGCACAGCGAGGGAGAACAACCTCTTTCCCCAAAACATGGTAACCGTATCCCCAAAAATATACATTAGTTTGGAACGACACCAACACCAGACATACAAGATCAACAAGATGCCCAAGAATGGTTCAGGGATCTGCGGCTCCAGCTGCATGGCCTCCCTATGGCTGGTCATTGCTGTGAATAGCAGATCTGTTGCGGAATGCTGAAGCCTTGGTTCCTATTCTCCAGAAGCTGCGGTCAAACATACATTTTAGTGCTGCGAATAGGCAAAACTCTGTGACTTTACTTCATTAATAAAATATTCCAATAGACAAGTCAGGGGTGTTTAACTTGTAAATTTAGCATAGTAAACATGGGTAAATAAGTTAAAAAGGTAAAAAAGGGTGATGGAAATGCAACAGAAAGATAGCCTGATTTGGTGCCCAATAGTTTGGCCTGGATTTAAATAAATCAAAGGAAAACTCCTAGAATAACATCAACCATCAAAACATTCTCACTTCTAGTACAAGTTTATTTACTAGGTACTTCAGTGCGGAATGATCAGTGAGAAATTTAAAATGACCCCCAAGCAATGTCAAAACATTTGAAGTGAGTAAACCATTGCTAAAGCTTCATGCCCAGTTGTAGTATAGTTGCATTCTGTAGTAGAGAGTTTCCTGTTGGAAAAGTATAATGGATGGTCTAGATTACCTTCTCCAACTTGTGTAAGGATAACACCAAAAGAAATACAAGACACGTCTCCAACTTGTGTAAGGATAACACCAAAAGAAATACAAGACGCGTGAATGTGCACATGGAATTCCTTGTTCCAGTCAGGATAGACCAAAATTACGACACTTGCTAACTTTTCCTAAAGAGTATCAAAAGGAACATCACACTCAGAGGTCCATATAAAAATTTCAATCTTCTTCAACAACTTCTCTAGTGGAGCCATGATTAAAGCATAGTTGTAGATAAATCTATGATATTAACCCATATGCCCCAATGTAGAGCTCAACTTCTTTATACTTGTAGGATGCGACATACTTATACATCACCCTTATATACCATATGTCCCAATATAGTTACAAAGGCACAAAAAAGACACTTTTCTTCAAATATAGGGGGATCTGCAACTACTTGCATCAGTCAAAAATCACTCTCAACAGACTCAAGTGATTTTTTTGGAGACTGTAAATTGTCCAATCATCCATATAGACCTCAAGGAACTTATGTATATACTCACGGAAGGTTGCAATAACAATTCTAGAAAAAAATATAGGTACATTTTTAAGACCAAATGACTTCACATGGTAGGCATACAACCCTCATTCAGTAGTGAAAGTAACTTTCTTCATATCCTCATTCGCAATATTGACTTGATGATATCCAGATAACTCATTTATGTAGGAGTAATATTCTTAGTAATAGAAACATTTTTGGAAGAAATCACATCAGAAAATTTTTTGTCGACGTGTTTCGAACCAACCAGTGTGGTTCATCACTAGGACGCATCTTGTCTTGATGATGAACCACACTGGTTGGTTCGAAATGCGTTGATTTTTTTTTTTTCTGATGTGATTTCAATGTTTATGTTACTCAGAATATGGATCACAGAAGCTTAAATTCTAGTAATATTCTTGTCATGCAATATTATCTAGCACTTCAACGCTGAAGGGAGTGGGGAATGGATCATGAATACATGCATTTGTGATGCTGTGGTAGTCCACACAGAGCCATATATCATCTGAATCTTTCTTATGTTGAATAACGATGGGACTAATCCACTCAACTTCATCAATATGAAAAATAATTCCTGCTACTAACATCTTATAAATGTCCTTCTTGGACTTTTATTCCGCTCTTGGGTTTAAATGATAGGGTTGATGCTTTATTGGTCTAGCATCAAGCTTCAAAAAATATTCATTTCTCCCAATCTCCTTTAATACCCTTTAGTTTTGAAACTGATGCAGGGAACAAATCCTCATAATCCTTTAGCAAATCAAAATTCTCTTTAGTAGTATGTTTGTCCCAATAGTCCCCAATAGATGCAAATTTGGGCTTATCTTCATAACCAATATTATGCTTTCGCAATTTAAAGGCTTCAAATGAGGGGCGCCCTTCACAAGATCATTTTTAATGCTTCTTTCCCCTTTAAATTCTTTAAAGGATTAGTGCCTTAACACTTTTAAATCATCATCCTTAAGTTCTTTGTTTATTTTTCTGTAAGCAACTGCCTCTTGAAATCATGATTTAGGTAAAATTCCCTGACTTAAAGTTCTAAGGGATTCAACAAGAAAATTCCTAGTAGGGAATAAAACCCTCTTGATTACCTTCAGGGCTTTATCAACTCGTGCATCCTCATCTGAAAAATTGAAATCACTATAGAATTGGAACATTAAGGCATCCCAGTCTGTTATCTACCTTTTCATTTTTTCCTTCAAGAAACATGCTTGAGGAAATGCGCCCAAAATGTGGATGAATTGGTGTACCAACAATTCAACAGGAAATTGAGTCTCCTTCCAAATAACACTATAGGTTTGAACATGCTTCTGCAAGCTAGTATAACCTTGAAAAATAGGAATTGCACTCATTCCCTACTCAAATATAGTGAATCAACACAACTTAGTAGACTTAATAGAATCCCAAGTCTGGAACTGGTTTCAGTGAGATTCCCACCACCAGGAAGGAATGGCTTGTAAGGAAACATCCATCAACGGAAGCCTTTGACTTTATTCAATACCAAATTCAATTTATTTGATAAAATAAGCTACAAGAATTATACCATTAGAAGTATGGTATTACCTTATCTCAGTACCGATCCATCTAGTACAACGAATAGTTTCGCATCTCCTAGAGTATATCTCATGGTCTCCCTGTTTTCGCTCTTCCAACACAACTTCTGAACCAACTTTAGCATTTTGAACACTTCTTCAATTGAGATAATTCTCTGCTGTAGGATTATTATGATCCTCCCTCTTCCCTGCAGTTAGTTGATATAATTTATCTAGGACATTAGTTTCCTCTACATCATCAACAGGCTCCATGAATATAGTACTTTAATATGGGTCTAGGGGTTGAATAAGCCAGACTCCATTTACCTGGAAGGTCATGGTATCCCACTTTATATCAATGATGGCATGATTTTTGAAAGCCCAATAAAATCTTAGTAGTGCTGGATATGGGTGTTTTTCCCCAATAACATCGATGACTTCAAAGTTAGCATATATCTTAAATCCAACAATATCTAATTCTAAATTTTCTAGTCGACCAACAAGGAGAATGCAATATTGGTTAGCAATGTACAACTGGATAAGAGAAAACACTAGACTGGGTTTCCCTAACAGTTCCCATGCCTTCTATGACAAGATATTCACATAAGATCCTAGATCCAACATAGTATCTTTAATTTGGCATCCCAAAATCTGAGCAACGATGCAAAATTCCATCCTAATTTTGCACTTATTATGGTGAATTCGTCTGTTGTGGAATTTTTCCAAATTCGCTGAAGTAGGCTCTGGGAGCTCCTCATATTTTACAACACATTTAAGCTTCTTCCATAGTTGACAAGACAACTGCGCGTCACCTAAAATTTGCAAAAATGATTTGAACCACTCGATAATAGGTTGTGATGTTCCTTGAAAGAACTAAGAATGGTCTACTACCCATTTATCCCGATATATGATTTTAGGACTGAAAGAAGATATTAACCATTTAAATATCTCAATCACATCCTTATAATATTTTTTCTATTGGTGGGGATCATATGGTTTTCTTGGAGATGCAACTTTTGCTATAGCAAGTTGTTCAGGCATATGTTTATCAGCTCCATTCCACTTACATCCTCTAGTAATTATATTAATATTAGGTTGTGGAAGTAGTATTGGCTCTCTTGTCTCTACATCATTAAGTTAGTTCCCCTTTTCCTTTTGTGCTCCTCCCATTGGGCGATCAACTCAAGGAAGTCCTTCATCGCATGGGTATTCACTTGTTAATGTGAACACTTCCCTTCATCGCATGGGTATTCACTCGTTAATGTGAACACCAACATCTTCTAGCTAAAGGACAAGCTCAAGCGCCATGAACTTTTTGGTCACATTTATAAAAACATATTGGACATGTTCTATCCGTGCTCCCTCCTTTATATCCTCCATCTCCCTTTCCTCGAGGGGACTCATTTACCAAAAAAGCAGCGCAGTCTAATCGATAAGCCAGAGCATCTAAGGCTATGCACTGGTTTGTATGGTGTGTGGGATATCCGCATAACTCACAAAACATATTATTAGGTACATTTGAATATTTTTGTAATATAGGAAAGAGTCAAGGAGAATGACCATTGGTACGAAAAATTTCACAATACTCATTAGAAGACATACCTTGTTGATTTGGAAATGCATGGTACTAGGTATGTCCTTGGAAAGGAACACTTATTGAACTTGCATAATAGTAAAGAAATGAATCCAGTTTCTCTTCCCACTATTCTTGAACACTGCTCCTAATCATCCTAGTCACCATTATTTAAAACCCCAATTAATCTTTAGGTCTTGGCAATGGAACCATTTGTTGGAGATTTTTTATTTATTTATTTTATTTATTTTATTTATTTATTTTTTTTCATAGAGACCCAAGGTTCTATTGTAGGGTGCCCAAAAAGGGCCCGTTGTAGTCTAGCATAACATCGACATATTTGATCTTTCGCAAGGGAAGGAAGTCTCACCCAAGGCGTGCTAAGACTTTTATAGGATGTTTAGGGTTTTAGATGGTGTTAGAATCCATTACATCAATTAAAATATAGAACATGACAAAATCCCCTACAATGATCTCCTTTCATTGTTACCAAGCCTAATAACTAGTACATCTATAGATCTGCATTAACTTCACTAGATTTGTCAAATGTCACTCCCAAAACCCTTTACAATCATAGGATTAAGCCAGAATAGAACAAGGTTATAGTAGCAAAGGATGGGTCCTAATTTCAACAACACATCAACCTTCCTCTACTATATCTATTTTGTAGCTCGCTCTACATGTCTATAAATAACTTTCAGCCCATTGAAATTGTTCGTGCTCACTTGCTGGAGTCAAATCCAACCACGTTGATCGAATCCAAACTCGCTCGGTCCACATTTGCTTGATTATTTCAACTTTAATAGTTCGATCCTTTATTTTGTGGACTTGGAAAATTCCAACAAAACTACTTGGTCCTCTACTTGTCGATTCTTTATTTTCCGTTGTTGTCTTCTGACTAAATAGACCAAACCCTTTTATGACTTGCGCTACTTGTACCCCGCGACAACATGTTGATCAAAATTAACCCAAAAGAAATTGAAGGGCCAATAGACGAATACTATATTTATATAAGAATGTTTGAATACATGAGATATGAGATGCGACAGTTACAAAATGAGGGCCCACTTATATACCTAGGCAAGTGCCCCTTCATGAATGGTCATGTCCTTAGAGACATGCATATTCTATACTAATCATTAATTAATTAATTATCATTATGATTTTATTATTATTATTGTTATTTATATTATTTTTATATAAATTATTATTCATAACATTGTTTTGCTTAGAACAACTCTCTTTTTGAGTTTGTGACAGAATTCCATTAACATCCAAAAATTGATTGATTCAGTGATCGTGAGATTGATGTTGATTCCCATAGAGTGCTCATTTTAGGAGTAGATATGCTTGAAGATGCGTAGCTTAAACTTGCACTTCCCAAGCCCATCATTAGACCTTGGGAAGAATTTGTTAGCAACAAGAACATAAATGGTCTTGGATATGAAAATGACATGTCCTTCCACGTTCCATACTATTCGAAACCCATCCAGTTTCAAAGTGTTGGATTTCTTCAGGACAACTCATCTTGAATTGCTCCTCTTCCACAACCACATCATATTTGCAGGTGCCGACATTATGATTAGGTTGGCCATGTGAAAGTTCAGTGTTTTGATCTTCACCCTTAGAAGCATTATGGTAAGCACACTCATCATTCAAACACATGTTCTAAAAACAATACTCCTATAAGAGCGAAGATTCACCTTGGATGGATCACTTCTTGACAATGGTCATCAACATCCAAGAAGATATACCAGTCACACCTCAGAGTTAAGTCTCGAGTATTGACTCGTCTTGCAATAGAGATTTCTTCATATTCTCACCTTGTATCTAAAAGGGGGGGGGGATTGATGTTCAGTTACCATATTTGAAGATATGTCGAGTGAGCCTGAGCCATGACTTGAACCAAAGTCAACTTTTATAGCCTAGAGCCAGAGTCAGCCATATCCAGTTTCAAAGTTGTAGCTAGAGACCGATTCATACTCCATGAGCATGCTTTTGGTTGGTGGTATAACTTAAACTAAAATATGCAGAAGACTTCGATGTCTAATACACCAATTTATAGTCAAACCGAAGCCACTATAAGATAAATAAGATATTTGAATAAGAACAAAGGAAAAAAAAATATTATTGGAGAAACAATAACTATATATATATATATATATATATATATATATATAGGATCGTGATAACACCTCATCAATATAAGGATTACGATTCATGGTCTTGAAATTTGTGATTGGCTAGGGAATCACAATCTAACATGTGTGCGCATGTTAAAGAAAATCACTTAAAAAAATTAAAGTAATTAAAAAGATAATCCTAAGATCAGAGGAAAGAAAAAAAAGAATATTGTTATAATAGTTAAAAGTATTTATTTAAAAAAAAGTCCAAAATAATTAAAATTAATCCTACTTATCATTATAAACTTTAAAAAGCGTATTATTGAAAGTTTAACTTACAAAATATAAATCTAAGCTCATCTCAAAAAATCAAAATGGATAATTCAAAAATGAAGGAAGGAAGATTCTCCTATAAGAGTTGTCCAATCACATATTGGATATTATTTACATTAAAAGGGGGCATCCAAAGAAAAATAAAATATTGTTATCAATACAAGTGACAAGGAAAATTACATCAATATTAATTTTACAAATCAGTGATCAATTACATAACCAAATATAGGTGAAAGAGAAAATATCTTTGGAAAGAAACATTATGAAATTAATGGCTTACAAATGAAAATTGATGATTAGGAATGTGTATCCCAATTCACCATTGTAGCTATATTTGAAGAAAATATCGATTTAATTCTTACCTTGGTTTGAAAAACTAGGTACCTTCATATTAAGCACTGAGAATCATTTTTTGACTTTTTCTTGATAAGAAGAAGAAGGTGACCCTTTAGAACATTACAATGGAGTCATATTCAATAGTATCTTCATCCAAAGAATTTAATGATATATAAAAGGTAATCACTCAGGAAAGTCAAAAGTCAATATGAGAGATGCATAAATAATTTGATAAAGTTATTTCCAATAAAAACAAAGAAATTTCTTGCTTAAGAGATCAGAGTAAAACAAAAAAAAATGCACAGATTTATCATAACAAGATGAAGAAAATTATCACTTAAATATACTTAATCAAAATTTGTTGGAAGAAATTAGAACATAAAAAAAATAAAGTTGGTGAATAAGAAGCTGAAAAAATTTCATGTCTTCGACATCATAACTAAAATCTATTCACTGAAATTAAGAAGCTTAATATTGAAAAACAATCACTCGAAAATAGAGAAAGAAATTATCACAAAAACATCAAAATTTAAAGAAATCCAAGTTGAATAAAAGGGAACAAACACTGATCCATATAATATCACAAATAAGAAAGATCTAAAGTCAATTAAAGTGAAAACGTACTCAGATGCTACAATACATATGACAAAAATTCCAAGTGAAGATGATCCGAATTGGATCCTAAAACTCTCTAAGTTTTCATGACTTTTTTAAATTATGCTAAAAGATTCAAGTCTTAGAAAAGTCAAAGCTATCAGAAGGAATCCTCGTAATAGTTGCAGTTATGGCCAGAGCGGAGCAACGAGGACCCTCGGTCAAGCACGCAGAGCGTAAAGGAAAGCCCCGAAGCGGCCCGGACCTGAAAACGTTATAAAATTCAGAAAAGTAACTGTTTCAGTTCTGTTAGCACTTGAAATTTCACCTCAGGCTGAGAAAGGTAAACCTCAAGGCAACATCAAACCATTTAGCCTCGTAGCTAGCCCTACGGGGCAGGAGAAGGCTCTCTCCGGTCTATCTCGGTAAAATCTTCAATGGATGAGATGACCAATATGTGAACACTGATTTTAGGCTAGTAAACTGATCAAAAAGGTTGTTTTGGGATTTTTAGGGTTTTTGGTGGCAAAGTGAGGGGATGGCAATTTTGGGTGCGGGGATTGGACACAGTTTCTGCAGGGGGTTCTTTGGGGCGAGGTAGGAGACAGTATTGATGCCTTTGATTTGAGGTGGATGATCAGGAATGACAGGTGAGGAGCCAAGGAGAGCAAACAATAACTTTGAATTCCCCTTAGACAGTAGAAAACATTGAAATTAAACAAATTTAAAAGCAGAGCATGGCAAGCATGAATTCTTACTTTAACACTTCATTTGTTTAATGTGCAGAAGGAAAAGAAAGGAAATGATTCACATAACACACTTACAAGTACATTGAGAAACACACCATCAACACATGAGTCCACAAGAATCCCAAAAAGGACTGCAAAACCCTGGTCTTCCTTAGCCAAAAATTGCAGAGATACAGTGAAATAATACAATGATAGCTTCTCCCTCCAGAGTCCAACCATGAAAATGAGCAAGAAAGTACATAATATAGATCATCTAACCTCTTTCCCTGCCTCCATGGGTCGAGCTCACTATCCTAGGAGCTGTTTCAACCACTTCTAAACTAAGCACTACAAACTAGGCAGTCAAAACAACTTGCCTCTATAAGCTAACAAACCAATTCATTCATTTAATTTTCACCTTTTTCATGAATGAATCTTCTAGAAGAGGTACATAAGAGTAAAAGTGTCATAAAAGTACATTAATTACATCAAATAGGATAATAATCCACCCCAAAAAGTCAAACAGGATCAAACTGCGTTTTTTTAAGCTGTACACTGAAATCTGGAGAAGTTTGCCTGACGGGTCGCGCGCCTTTGATACCACCTTTGGGGCACTTCCAGGTGTCCACATTGAGCAAGAGTAGGCTTGTTGGAAAGGTCTATGAGTTTACTTTCCAACCCAACTGGAATTTCTGAATTTGGTGGTCATTTGCCCCTCCAAAATTGCAATCTCCCAAGACTGCGTTCTGCAACTCAAAAATGTGGCAGAAAGTCATTTTTTGCTTTTTTTTTTTTACTTTTTGGAGGCCTAAAACTTCATAAAATCTCAAGTCCATTGATGAGAATATGTAACTTTTCATGAAAAATCTGGAAATGCTGAGTTTTTGCAAAATGGAGTTGCCATGATGAAGGGTCACGCGGGGGGTGAGACTCGTTAATGGAGAAAACCTGTAAATTACCTGAAAAAACCAAAATTTACCCAAAATGCTCAAAATTTCTTGGGATTTGTGTTGTGGCTAGGCTATTTAGTGCCATGCTCAGTCAAAGAGGCTTTGGCCAAAATTTGGAGTGGATCGGGCCTTTTCCGTCGTTTTAGTGCCTTGGCCAACCTCCTTGGATCTGGCGATTGCAATTTTGACATTTCTCTAAAACCATGACACCTGTGCAAAAAGTGAAGGAGGTTTTTCTTCTTTGGCATGTTATGGACAAAAACCTCTCTCAGTTTTCCAAAATTCATCTTTTATTTCTCTGGAACATCATTTGAGTGCGACTTGTCCCGATGTGTGAAACAAGGAATTTTGTCGAAATGGAGCGAAATGAAGGGGATAGGGGGTTTCTAAATTCTTGGGGAAATTTTTGGGAGTGGGGAGTGATGTTAGGAAGTAGGGGAAAGTGGAATCTCAGAGATTGAGAGAGGGGAAGGGGTCCAAAAGGGAAAAACACAGGCCAAACCTAGAAAATTGCCAGGTTGTAGCTAGAAACTAGGGTTTGTGCAAAAATGAGGAATTTGGCGGATCTAAGGGATGGGAAGTGTTTGATAAGGTACTTTAAGGATAGGGGAAGGTGTATGAACATCATGATAGAAGTTTTGCCGATGATTTGACCATCCAAGAGAAATTGGCTTTCAAAACCCTAGGAGAGGGAAATGACCTTGCCAAGGCACAACTGAAGCATGAACAAGGTGTAAAATGACTCATTAGACATTGACATGATAGTGATAAATCTATGAATGATGATAGACTCAGCTGAATGATGACATGGACCAACATTTGGACAAATTTAGAAGGAGTGAAAGCAAACCCTAGACCTAATGCCTAGTGACCAAATTTTGCTTGAAAATTCTTCGAAATGACAAAATTTGACCTTGACACTGTGAGATCACTTTGTCAGAGCATATTTGATCACTGGAGGAAGGCTGGAAAGACTGACACTAACATTGGCTCCAATGGGGATGGTAGCTCCTTGGAGGTGCCAAGAACCTCAGACCTCTGGGAGAGCAGACTAGTGCTTTCAACCATTGGGCTATGGAGTCCATTATTTCGGCAAACGACATAAGACTTTGACTCATTTATTGACTGAAACTTGACTCAAGCCGACACAATTACGAAACCAACATGACTGAAAACTGACTCATAAATGACTCATGACTAACTTAACGAAAACAAGGACTTACAAATCTTATTTGAAGGGCAGCAATCCATCAAGATTTGAAATCATGATGACAACCACCTGTGTTTCTTACAAGACAATATACATCAAACTATATCATAATGCCAATGTAACCAATCAAGCAGATGTCTTCTTGACTGATTCTCCCAATCAGATCTCATGATCAACAATAGATACTGGTAATTGGGCATCCAAAAACATAGCTGACCATGATCTCCTTCATCACTGAACACAACAATAATCACTTTCACTGCTGACTGTAACAAATCTGCCATTGGATCCTGGAAAACATGAAGACTTGACATTGCCACCTCCTGCTGAAAGAACAAGGTGTCTTTTGTTTCAATTTCTGATCTGCCTTCCTCATGTGCTTCGGTGAAAGTATGCTCATGGGCTTCAAAAAACTCTGAACAAATGGATGGGCAGATCTCTTCTTGGAAAAGCATTTCAGCACATGAAACATATGAAGAGGAATCTGAATGGAAATCCTGAATGTTTTGTTCTTCTGTAGTCTGACAATATGGTAGGTCATCTTGCTGTTCATGAGTTGACTGAATGACCTCCTCATGAAGACTCTGTTCTAATAACAGACTGGCAACACAACTGAGAACATTTGAATACATACCGCTGTCTACGATCTCAACAACAAAATTCTCCTTTTCAGGATTCAGCACAAGGTATTCTTGGTCATCATGATCTGAATGTTGATCTGAAATAGCTGACTTGACTGCATCACATTCTGAAATTGAATGTTGACTACGCTGCACGTTGTCTTCTTCTGTGGGCAGATCTGAAATAGATCCCTCTCTTTCATCATTTTCAGCCATATGACCATCTTCAAGCTGCTGATCTTGATTCTGCTGCAAAATTTCCTGATCATCTTGATGGGTATCCACTAGGTTCTCTTCATGTTGCTGAAATGGATTCTCATACAGAGCCTCCATGATCTCAACGTCCATAAAATTACCATCTTCATAATATTTCTCAAGGCTTTCAATAAAACTATAAGCATGCTTGCAACAATCATGAACCAAATTTAATGATGGATAAGATGCTTGATACCTTTCAATAAACAAGGCATGAAAATCCTTTAAACAGTAAATACAGGCCGCCGGCAAATTTTCATACCAGGATTGAGCTGCACCTTCCAGAGTGGCCAGGAATATCTTCATTAAGCAATCTTCAGGAAAATCCACCTTCAACTTGCGAATATGCATATGAAATCTAACTAGATGTAAAGCAGCATCCTTCTTACCATCATCATTAAATATAGGTAGATTCCCTGACCAATCTACCTTCGGAATTTTATTTGGAAAACCAGGGATGTGATCTCAGCTTAGGGGAGCATATCTTCTTGCGATCCAATCCATCTTGAAAATCTCAAAGCTACTGATCTCTTTGCCGCGAAGTCACCATGAAGCACAGGTTGCCGGATTCTTCAGTGAAAAGAGTCGCCAGGTGAATGATTTCAGCCTTGTCAGTGTCTGATCGTTGTCCACTATCAACAATCAGATCTGAACTTGATACATGTACTGGGGTAAAATGCAAATGAAGTGGCCGTATTCACAAGCTCACGGAGATTGACTGAAGTAGCGTTTATCTACTTCCGCTAATGCAAAGCAAAAGCGTTTCGAAGGCTACCTGGGATAACTTCAGGCTTCGTCTAAGACTTATGAAACAAACACATCAATCCACAAACAAGTTTGTTCTCCCCAGTATGGTCGCCAGTATGTTAGCGCTTGAAATTTCATCTCAGGCTGAGAAAGGTAAACCTCAAGGCAACATCAAACCACTTAGCCTCGTAGCTAGCCCTACGGGGCAGGAGAAGGCTCTCTCCGGTCTATCTCGGTAAAATCTTCAATGGATGAGATGACCAATATGTGAACACTGATTTTAGGCTAGTAAACTGATCAAAAAGGTTGTTTTGGGATTTTTAGGGTTTTTGGTGGCAAAGTGAGGGGATGGCAATTTTGGGTGCGGGGATTGGACACAGTTTCTGCAGGGAGTTCTTTGGGGCGAGGTAGGAGACAGTATTGATGCCTTTGATTTGAGGTGGATGATCAGGAATGACAGGTGAGGAGCCAAGGAGAACAAACAATAACTTTGAATTCCCCTTAGACAGTAGAAAACATTGAAATTAAACAAGTTTAAAAGCAGAGCATGACAAGCATGAATTCTTACTTTAACACTTCATTTGTTTAATGTGCAGAAGGAAAAGAAAGGAAATGATTCACATAACACACTTACAAGTACATTGAGAAACACACCATCAACACATGAGTCCACAAGAATCCCAAAAAGGACTGCAAAACCCTGGTCTTCCTTAGCCAAAAATTGCAGAGATACAGTGAAATAATACAATGATAGCTTCTCCCTCCAGAGTCCAACCATGAAAATGAGCAAGAAATTACATAATATAGATCATCTAACCTCTTTCCCTGCCTCCATGGGTCGAGCTCACTATCCTAGGAGATGTTTCAACCACTTCTAAACTAAGCACTACAAACTAGGCAGTCAAAACAACTTGCCTCTATAAGCTAACAAACCAATTCATTCATTTAATTTTCACCTTTTTCATGAATGAATCTTCTAGAAGAGGTACATAAGAGTAAAAGTGTCATAAAAGTACATTAATTACATCAAATAGGATAATAATCCACCCCAAAAAGTCAAACAGGGTCAAACTGCGTTTTTCTGAGCTGTACACTGAAATCTGGAGAAGTTTGCCTGACGGGTCGCGCGCCTTTGAGACCACTTTTGGGGCACTTCCAGGTGTCCAAATTGAGCAAGAGTAGGCTTGTTGGAAAGGTCTATGAGTCTACTTTCCAACTTAGCTGGAATTTCTGAATTTGGTGGTCATTTGCCCCTCCAAAATTGCAATCTCCCAAGACTGCTTTCTGCAACTCAAAAATGTGGCAGAAAGTCATTTTTTGCTTGTTTTTGACTTTCTGGAGGCCCAAAACTTCATAAAATCTCAAGTCCATTGATGAGAATATGTATCTTCTCATGAAAAATCTGGAAATGCTGAGTTTTTGCAAAATGGAGTTGCCATGATGAAGGGTCGCGCGGGGGGTGAGACCCGTTAATGGAGAAAATTTGTAAATTGCCTGAAAAAACCAAAATTTACCCAAAATGCTCAAAATTTCTTGGGATTTGTGTTGTGGCTAGGCTATTTAGTTCCATGCTCAGTCAAAGAGGCTTTGGCCAAAATTTGGAGTGGATCGGGCCTTTTCCGTCGTTTTAGTGCCTTGGCCAACCTCCTTGGATCTGGCGATTGCAATTTTGACATTTCTCTAAAACCATGACACCTGTGCAAAAAGTGAAGGAGGTTTTTCTTCTTTGGCATGTTATGGACAAAAACCTCTCTCAGTTTTCCAAAATTCATCTTTTATTTCTCTGGAACATCATTTGAGTGCGACTTGTCCCGATGTGTGAAACAAGGAATTTTGTCGAAATGGAGCGAAATGAAGGGGATATGGGGTTTCTAAATTCTTGGGGAAATTTTTGGGAGTGGGGAGGGATGTTAGGAAGCAGGGGAAAGTGGAATCTCAGAGATTGAGAGAGGGGAAGGGGTCCAAAAGGGCAAAACACAGGCCAAACCTAGAAAATTGCCAAGTTGTAGCTAGAAACTAGGGTTTGTGCAAAAATGAGGAATTTGGCGGATCTAAGGGATGGGAAGTGTTTGATAAGGTACTTTAAGGATAGGGGAAGGTGTATGAACATCAGGATAGAAGTTTTGCCGATGATTTGACCATCCAAGAGAAATTGGCTTTCAAAACCCTAGGAGAGGGAAATGACCTTGCCAAGGCACAACTGAAGCATGAACAAGGTGTAAAATGACTCATTAGACACTGAAATGATAGTGACAACTCTATGAATGATGATAGACTCAGTGGAATGATGAGATGGACCGACATTTGGAAAACTTTAGAAGGAGTGAAAGCAAACCCTAGACCTAATGCCTAGTGACCAAATTTTGCTTGAAAATTCTTCGAGATGACAAAATTTGACCTTGACACTGTGAGACCACTTTGTAAGAGCATATTTGATCACTGGAGGAAGGCTGGAAAGACTGACACTAACAAGTTCCGTAGCGCGAGATTCCCCAAAATTGGAAGGATATCAGAAGGCTTCAAGGCGGTAAGCAGTTTTGACTGAGTCCCACCCGATGCCACACATTGAGCGACACGCGTCCGACAGATGAGAGAGAAAATCACCCGCATCGGACGGGTAAACGTCATGCGACTTGTCCGCCCGATATGAAGGACAACCATAGGATCTGGGGAGTCTAGATCGACGGCGGAGATGCATCCCGATGACTGACCGGATTTGGCAGGGCAAAAAGCAAGATGACATGGGATTTGAAGTCCGACATGGATGACGAGTTGGCAAACAATTCATGTTCGCGGGAGATCTTGAAGCAAATAGATTTAACGACCATTCAAATATGATTCAGGGAATCTGACACCTAGTTCGTTAACAAATAGGTGGCCACCTCTCTGTGAGGCGTTACCCAGTGATGATGACGTAGAGCAGAGGAATTCAAACAGATAGAAGAAAGGAAACCAGAAGGTCGGGAAACGAAAATGAGTAGTCAAAGAATAGACTAGCTTTAAAGCCATGAACTGACAGAAGCAGAGAAGGCAACACAGAGACGCAAGAAGGTAATAACAGAGAACATAGAGTAGAAGCCGAGCTGACCTGAAGGCAACATCGAGCCAGACAAAGCCAGAGAGAGTCAGAGAGTCTATGTACTCCATTGAAGGCTTGAGAGGTTCAAGCAAGCTCCTCGGCATAGGCCTGTCATACTACTGTGACCCTTAGAGGTCGAGTTTTAGTAAGGAGAGTCTATGCATCCATTCCTACTGACTTCATTTTGTTTAGTGAGTCTTGAATCGAGCTCACTGTTGTAAAAACTCTTCTTGAAAACATAATAGAGAGGCCACCACTGAAAGGCTGGACCAGGAGACATAGCCCAGGAGCATTGGGTGAACTCCTTATTAAACTTGTTTTGTGTACATGTTTGACTGTTATGTTTTCTCTGATTGCCTTAGTGTCTATGTATTCTAGCAATCTTATCGATTCGTTGCATAAATAACATAGGCACATCCATGCACATGAGTCCGTAATACCTTTCATTCTTTATCCTGGATAAATTCCAGATCAGAAGATTCCATAATCAACTCAACAACATCAGTATTTGAAGTAAATAAAGAAATCACCACATGTATGATAAGGTAAAATCAGGTCACAAGAAGTCCTTTTCGACACCCAAATCATAAAAGTAGACATCCCAACGATTCAATGAATACATATCACTCAAGACAAAAATAATTGATTTACGTTTTGAAGAATATTGATATCAAAAAAATTGAATCTCATGGTAACAATTCATCTTTGGAGGCATATAAGCGCAAATTTCCACAGAAGATTGATTTGGGATGGTTAGACCATTTCACTGTTCGACAAGTTTGTATCGTAATTAGAATGTCATATCATCTTGTATCATTGAAGATGATAACTCGAAAAATTGTGAAAGTTGCGATGACATTATAAGACAAAGAAAAAAATATCAAGCCTTTTCATCGATATGCTTTGAATATAAATCATTTCTAAAGGGGAAGGCAATTTTATGAACATAATTATGTATAAAATAATATAAATAATAATGATTAACAAGTATAATTAACTATGAAAGTGCATGTTCCAAAAGACTCGACTCTTTATGAAAGGGCACTTCACTCGAGGTATATAAACGGGGCCCTCATTGTACAATCATTCATTTCATACACTTTATACATTATTAGTCATATAAATGGATTCTTTTACTACATTCCAAGTCTTTTGGATTAATTAAATTATGAGGCAGGTTTGGCTATCCAAAAAAACCAAGTGCATAAGTTCCTCTTCTTATTTATTTTCTTATTTTTTATTAATTTTATCTACATTAAACTATGAAAACTTCACCACATATGCCAAAACCTCAACCTAGCAAGGGGATACCTAGGAAATTTACTCTAAATAGTTTTTATCATCATATAGATTCATTAGAAATAAGAAGAGAAAAAATAGAACTTGAACATGAAATAGAGTTGGAAACAATACCTAATAACAAATTTGAATTGTTGGATAAGTTGTTGGATGAGTTAAAAAGTTAGGAAGGTGCATTATGAGGTCTTGCGCTCTACAAAACACCCTAGCTTTGGTTAAAACCTTACAAATCCTTTCTCAAGCACCTAGCATTCAAGATGAGCCTCTTCTATAGAAGAGGCCTTCCTCTTCCACCCTCTCCTCTAGCCATCACAATGTTTAACACTCTTTTCATGTACCAATCTAGGTAAGAAAAACCCCCTCCTTCCAAGTTCATGCAAAAACTTAATGAAATTCCAAAATCCACCATTCCATGTCAAACCCATGTGATGGAACCCTACCTTGCTGAAAGGGGATTAGTGGGAAGTTTACCGGTATCTCACCATCCCCTCACTCACTAGCATCTCGGGAAGAAAAAAATTGGAAACATTTGATCAAGGGAAAAATCTCATTGTCCTTATGTGGGAAAGGCTTCTTCACCTTCATATTTGAAGAGAAATAGGACAAGAACCTAATATTTAGAAGCAACCTATATTTCATGGGGGGGCACAATTTATATCTGAACAGGTGGAGTCTAGATCTCAATCCAAAAACTAATATACCCTAAGTAGTCTCAATATGGTTAAAACTCCCTCACTTTCCTCTCCACTTCTGGAATGAAGATACTTTCATAAATATAAGGAATGCCTTGAGGAAGTACATGGAAAAATTTGAGCCTAGAGATGGAATTCTTGCATGTGCAAGAATTTGCATGGAAGTAGACCTGGACAAAGGTTTTACTTGAAGCCATTCAACTCGCTCTAGAAAATTGGTCCTTCATTCAACAAGTAGACTACAATTAAATCCCCTTCAATTGAAATACTTGCTACAAATACAACCAATTTTCTAGAGATTGTCTAAAGAATACCCAAGAAGAGACACAATCAGAACAAAGAGAACAATGGAAACAACAAAAAAGAAGGAGTAATGGACAAGAAATCTTGCAAAATCCCCAACAACCTCCTCCCCTCCCCCCCACTTCATCCCTTCATCTCCCTACCATAACCCTCCTTCATCTCCCCCCATGATCTAATTCCCTCCCCACTAAACAATAAGTATGAAATCATATACCAATATGAAACTCGTGAAGAGAATGGCCATATAAATATCGAGGGTGGAAATACAAAAGAAATACCACCATTGGAATACACCCCACTTCAAAATTCAAATAATTTCATTTCCCCCTCTCAAGAAGCAATCTTAGAAACCTATAGAATATAGGGATTCTAGAGCTGGCATAAAGGTGGTGCTACCAAAGGTCAACTTGGTAGAAAAATTATTAGAGGGTGAAACTATCAAGGACTATGTAGTGAGAAAATTGATTAGAAAATAAGGGAGAAAAAAAAATAAAGAAAAGAGGGAAGAACAAGTGAACTGAGACAAGGGAATGGGAACCCAACACACAATGGAAGAATCCTACAATAGAAGCACCGAAAATTCAAAATGCAACACAATCCATCCTTAAAGGGGAGCTAAAAAAAAGAAAGTAAATGATGAAAGCCATCTTGTGCAATTGCAAAGGTTTGGGGAGTGAAAACTAGTTAAAAACTTACTAATATAAGAGAACCCTCAAATTATTTTGCTACAAGAGACCAATATGTAGAAGAAATCAACCCTTCAAAAATGTAAAAGTGCACAGAATAATAGTGAAGCTTAAGTAATCAGCTCGAGAGGAGCATCAAGAGGAATTTGTACAATATGGTTGTCAACCCATTTCTGACTTTTGCAATAATCATCATTAGAGCATTGAAAAATAGTATGCCTGCTCCAGATCCAATCAGATAAGACAATCAAATTTCTTAACATTTATATACCAAACATATAACCTGAAAAAAATTCCTCTAGGGGCTCTCTTTCAAATCTAAAGGTCGCCATATAGGATACCAACAATATTTTTATAGGAGATTTTAAAACTACAATCCATAGTTGGGGAAAAAGGGAAGCTCTATGATTAGAGATCCTTTGAGGGAAAACCTAGAAGATATAATTTCTTCTTTTGATCTAGTATATCTCAAACCTCATGTGGAAGAAAAATATACTTGGTTAAACAAAAGAATAGGACATGGGCACATAATGGCCAAATTAGATAGATTTCTTGTGTATAGCCCTTTTTTGGACAAAAAAATCTCCCCTCTCTCTCAAATCATCCCATGGTTAGGCTTCAATCATAAGCCTATTTCCATAGCACTCACTCCCCCTGATAAATACGCCTCCCTCCCTTTCCGATATAACCATTTATGTACCCAAAGCCTCGACTTCCTAGACCTTGTCTGTCTATCTTGGAACTAATGGATAGTAGGTTCACCAATCTATATCTCGGAAAAAAAGGTAAAAAAGGTTAAACAAGTCCTAAAATTATGTGCAAAAAAGGGTGGAAAGATCAGGAATCTATTCAATCTTTAAAAGGACAACTAAAAGAGATCCAAGAAACCATGGAAACAAGCAGTCAACTAGAGCACATTGTTACAGTAAAAAAATATATTTCAGAAACTTCAAACATAACCAAAAAATAAAGAGGAAATATGGAGGCTTAAATCAAGAAGAATTTGGATCGAATCAAGGGACATAGACAAGGCATTCTTTCATAGGCAAGCTAAGAAAATATTATGGAGAAATATCTTGACAACATATCCATTATTGAAGAGGAGACATTGACCTCTTCTGAACAAATAAAAGAGGCATCAATCAATCACTATGGAAATCTATATCAAGAACAAAGTCGATGGAGCAAAGAGGCAAGAGATAATATGCTAGAACATATTCCTAACCTAATATGCCAAGAAGAAAATGAGAAATTGCAAAGTCAATTACAGAGAATGATGTTTAGGAGGCTATGTAATTAGTTGAATGAGATACAACACCTGGACCAAAAATGTTTTTGACACATCTTTATAAGTTATGTTTGCACATCATTGAGAATTATTTGATCATAATGATAACTTATGTTAAAAAATATTCAAAGAATGGAGGTCGAATAAATTCAACATTTTTGGCTCTAATTCCAAAGGAAGTTAACCCCTCCTCCTTTGACACATTTCAGACCATCTCTTTATGTAATGTTTCTTACAAAATAATATCTAAAATCATTACAAACAAAACTTTAATCCATAAAAGACAAATCATTGGCAACGTTATCTTAGTTCAAGGGGGAATCCATTCAAGTAAACTGAGAGGGGAAAAACGAATTTTAATCAAGTTAGATATGGTCAATGCCTTCGACAAAGTTAAGCACAATTTTCTCTTTGACATTCTCCACAAATTTTCCTTCAGTGATGAGTTTGTAGCTTCGATCACAAATTGCATAAATCCCCTTGGATCTTGCTTTTAGTAAATGGTTATTTGGTAGGCTTCTTCAAAGTATCACGAAGTCTTAGACATGGATGCCATCTATCTTATCTCCTCTATATTTTTATGGATTTTTCTTTAAGCATAAAACTTGAAAATGAAAGAAGCAATGTATTTCTCTCAAGAATCAAAATAGTTATAGGTGTTAAGGAATTTAATCATACTCATTTTGCTGATGACACCCTTTTGTTAAGAGGTGCTTTGACAATAATACTAGGCATGTTCAACCCCATTCTAGAATAATTTGTTCAAGATTATGGGGGAATGATAAATAAGAGGAAAAGTCTTCCCTCATGGAACAACTCCATTTCTAGAAAAGAAACTATCTAAAGAAAGTTACAAATTCCTATTGGAGTATGTCACTTTTGAATGTAATAATGTCTAGGTTATGTCAAAAGAAACTTCAATTATATATATATCCTTGTAATAATTTATTATCTAAACAAGTGAAATTACATCATCTACATGTATTATGGGAATGTAATTTCTCAATACCTCTTAATATATAATAGAGATTAGGAAGTCCCATAAGACATACAAGAAAATATATGATAGTTTTATCATTGTAGAGTGGTAAAGCATTTGCGATAGTTCTCTTTGTAACGAATTTTGAAGCTAGTAAAGACATTATTTTCAATAATCTAGTAAAGACACTATTTTCAATAATCTAACATCGTATCAAAGAGAAATTACTATTTTCAAGAATTTACTATTTTATGAGAAATTACTATTTCAAGAAATTACTATTTTCTACCTCCTTTAGTAAAAAAAATTATCTAACGATATTTTTCCAATTAGAGCACTTACTTTATGTTGTCAACTCTAGTATTAGCTAGGATTGATTGTCGGCTCGTTCTTTTTATTTTTCATTTCATTTGCTTGTAATACACTTAATTTTCCTAAGCTACCCTAAGTTAGTTTAATTTATAAAACCTAAAGTTTTTTGGGCACTTTTGATGTTTGGTATTTACCAGGCCATTTTTTTTTATGAAGCATAACAATTTCTTCCAAAGTTGATACTTTTGTTGCAGGAGCCGATTTTGGGTGAATTTTTTTTTGACAAGTTGATTTTGGTGAGATTTACCTACTGCACCCTTCTGTCAACTTATTCATGCATCGTTACTATAACATTATACAAAATTTGTACGGATGTATATAAAGGGTTTTCTATAGTCATATATATATATATATATATATATAAAGCTTTTTGGGCACTTTTGACGTTTGGTATTTAGTAGGCCAATTTTTTTACGAAGCATAACAATTTCTTCCAAAGTTGATACTTTTTTTGCAGGAGCCGATTTTGGGTGCATTTTTTTTTGACAAGTTGATTTTGGTGAGATTTACCTACTGCACCCTTCTGTCAACTTATTCATGCATTGTATAACATTATACAAAATTTGTACGGAAGTATATAAAGGGTTTGCTATAGTCATATATATATATATATATATATATATAAAACTATCTTGTTGATTGCTCAAGTAGATCCAAGGGTCAATTTTAGACCAATTTGATGCATAGATTCATTTTGTAGCACTCACTTTGAGCACAAATCGACCCAAAAATTGAATCTGATTTTTTGTTTTGTTAATATTTGCGAGTGGGACTCAAGTTTTACAAGACGAGGACAACTCGACTATCTTATTGAAGGATGATTATATAATTGTCATTTAATTTCACCCATGTGGACAACTATATTTGGGTAGGGTCTAGTTGGGTAGTGAATTGAGTGTGTCACAGGTGGTCAGGGGATTTAATGATAACATCCCCACCTAGGTTGAAGCCTCATTGACATGACTATGTATGGTTATCCAGGCGTATGTTGTATTATGTACCTCTTCCTTGAATTAAGAAAGAAGATGAAAATCTACTTTAAAAGTTTTAAAAAGGGTTATGTTGGATATAAAATCCATATATCTCACCGAGGGCTTTGACCCTGTGAATGCTTAACAAACGAGGTAAAATTTTCATTTTGTTAACCTAATTTTTAAAAACACAAAAGAGGTTTTCATTTTTTGTTGTTTATTTGGGGTTTATGTGAGTTTTATTCTAAAATATCCATATATATATATATATATATATAATCTTTTTTATAAAAAATAAAACATATTTGTTACGTTTAATTTTTTATTTATAAAGTTTTCGCAATATTTTTATTAGAAATATATTTTATTATATTATTATTTTTCAATTATAACAAATATTTTATTATAAATATAGATTTATTAAAATATATTTCTTAATCATTATAACAAATAAATATTTTACTATAAATTAAATTTTATTTAGTTTTTGTATAATAGTGTTTGTAATCTTAAGTACTGATTTTATGATTTTTTTTTGGAGCAATTTTCATTAATATATTAAGAAAATTACATGTTGTATCTTTAACATGTATGAGATGCAATCACTTTCGAAACAAAACAGTTCAGTGTTTAAAACATATATACATGTTTACAAAATAAATTACAGAGAATGAAATAACTGGCAGTGATAACATAAATACAAGAAAGTCCAAAAACTGATGATGATAAAAAGCAAAAAACCAAAGAATGATCGAGGTGATCATTCCGAGTAAATCCCATTCATATCGATGAATGGACGGTGGAAAAAATGAAAGAAAGCACCATCTCTGTATTCCTGAATTAACCATTGTCCCCTGTTCAGCTGCGCGACCTCTTTGGATTGACGATCAACGATCTCATTCCTTTCTCTGTATATACGAAAGCATATGATAAAATCAAATTGTGATTTTAGAGTAATGACATCATCTAGTGTGTCCTTGAGTGTGTGCAAGTGATAATGATATACATCGTTTATCCAATTTATAACAAGCTGTGAATCCCCAAAGATCTGAATCTGGCGACAATTTTGTTCCAGTGCAAAGAGGAGAAGGTGTCTTAAACTATTTAGCTCAACAAAATTATTTGTTCCTCTTCCGAGACCCACTTTGATTCTGAAAGAAAGGTGCTCATTGATGTGTAGGAAAGCTCCCCCCCACAACCCTCGGCCTAGGCAGAGCCATCAAAATAACCCCACGGGAAGCTATTATCAATGAATTTTGGAGTGATGACACGAGGAGGTTTGATGTCTGGGATGTCTGGAATCAGGTTGTGAATGGAAACAGAATTTATACAGGTGGCTAACCATTTGTTTTGTGCATCTTGGAAGATAAATCAGTTCCTGTTTAATCAAATGCCCCAACAAACAATTAGGGGGATATTTTTGGCCTTTTGGGATGGAGCTTTAGTCCACCAACGAAACCATTCTTCCTCAATATTTTGTCCAACCCAATTGGTCTTCATGTTGAGGGTAATAATAATAGTGGACCAAAACTGTGTCGTAATCGAGCGGAGGAGGAAGAGATGGTTCGTGTCTTCTGCATTGGATTTGCATAAACAACATCTGGAGGGACTGTGAAAAGCTCGCTTCATGAGATTTATTTCTGTTGGAGCTTTGTTTGTGAGGATACACCACATGAAAAACTTTGACTTCTGGGAGGGTTTTAGTTTCCAAAGGTGGCACCACCACCAACAGTTTATATCATTTTCCTGGGCTGTCATAAGAGCTGCATAACCTGCTTTTGGGGAGTACCTCCCGTGAGGGGCAGTGGCCTAGATGATCTCATCCTCCTTCTCTGTTATTCTGATATTGGCTTCCTCCAGAGCACCAATAAAGTGATTCCAGGCCCTGCGCCATCTATCTGGGAATGCCAAAATCCTTGAGATCCAACCATCACTGAGGAGCCCAAAGGTCGATTCCAGTTACAATAATTTGGGCAATCTTTGAGATACATGTCCCTGAAATAAATTGTCGCAGAGCCCTTAGAAGTATGTGGGAATTACCGCAACTGGTCTAGGCATCAATGCCTAATCTCACCTGCTCACTGTTACCAATTTTCCATGCTAACCCATTCTTGATTAGACTTAAGGATTGGGAAATGGCCTTCCAGATGATGTAGGCTCCAGTAGAAGACAGGTTGGGTCTGCGAATCCAATCCATTATTTAAAGGGGGTGGATGTACTTAAAATAGACTACCTCTTGCCATAGACTTACAATTTTGATTGATTACTAGCCCATCTTTGTTGCAAGTGCCTTTGGCTTCCCAATCTTGTCCCAACGGAGCTAGGCAAAAGTCCTCCCCACATTCAGATCCCTCCATAGGAATCTACAACATATTTGTTGAATCCTATTGAGAATACCTTTTGGGATTCAAGCCAGAGTCATCCAATAGACCAGAATGCCCTCGAGAACCGATTTTATCAGAGTGAGCATGCCCGCCTTGGAGAGCGAACGTTGTTGCCAGATGTTTATTTTGCTTTCAATTTTTGCGATAAGCCAAGCCCAATCAGTGATGTGATACCCATTTTATTTTAGTTTGAACCCCAGGTATTTTAGACCAACGTCTAGCTCTTGTCTGACGAAGTCAAAATGTTGGGCCGCATACCTTTCCTCATTTTGGAGACAGGTCACAAAAATGATCGTGGATTTCCCATAGTTGGCTCCATAAATGTTACTTTGTATAAGAGAGATAGTATATTCTTGAAAAAATAGGAGTCATGAAAAGAACCATTTAGAAAAAAAAGAACATCATCAACAAACAATAGATGAGAGAGAGTTGTCATGTCCGATATCCAGATTCCCCCCAGATCAACCACCTCTCGGGCATTTTTTATTAATCTTCTTAAACCTTCCATGATAAAAAGAAAAAGGAGGGGGGAGAGAGGGCATCCCTGTTTCAGTCCTCGCTCAACATGAAAAAACCAGAAGCCACCCCATTTATGAGGATGCTAAAGGAGGCAGAAGAGAAACAACACATCATCTAGGAGATGAAGGAGTGGGGGAAGATGATATGAGTGAGAATGAGCTGCAAGTAGGACCAACTAGCCCGATCAAAGGCTTTGGAAAGATCTATCTTTAGTATGATGGAATTTTTATTCTATTTCTTGATCGAGTGGAGGCCTTCTTGGGCAGTCCCAATAGCTTCATGGATCTAGCGGTGACTGAGGAAAAAACTGTTCCTTGGATATCATCTCGTAGAGGATAAGTTTTACATGGACAGTGATGGTTTTGGATATTGTAGATGAAGTTGTAGAGGGAAATAGGTTGATAATCATCAAAGGTGAGGGGTTTGCCAATTTTTGGGATGAGGGTTAGGAAAGTCGCATTAAAATCCTCATACATTCTGCCTATGGTTCTACATTCCTCAATAGCCAAGAGAAGATCCAGCCTAATTAGCTCTATAAAGGTACTGTATAATTACATAGGCCACCCATCCGGCCCTGAGATTTTATCTTTGTTGAAACATTTCAGCACTGCTTCCAGATCCCCCTGCGAAACCGGTGCGATTAAGGCCTCCAACTCTTCTGGCTCAACAAATCTAGGGAGAACCTCAGCAATGCGGATAATTTCAGGGAGGGTGACACCCCTAGAAGCCTTGTAGATATTTTAAAAGTGAATAACTCCCATATTGGCCAACTGATTGAAAGTGCTAGCCTCCCTGCCAACATGGTCATGCAACCCCCATATGGTGTTGATATACTTTCTCCCTTGGGCATATTGATGAAAAAACTTGGAGTTTTTGTCACCCAATTTTAACCAAATTTCTCTGCTCTTTAAATGCCATGAATCCTTTTTCTGTCTCAAGAGTCTAATCTTCTTCGATTCTAGATGGATTAGATGTTCCTTTGTTTTAGTCGAACCATAAGTAGTAAGCCTTGAGGCTTCCAAAAATTTAAGATCTCCTTCAATCCTTCGAAGATTGGCCTCATACTTTCGCTGTTTGTTCTTCGCCCAATCAATAGTTTTTTATTTTAAGCAGGCCAAATTATTTACAATTACCTCTGCCGGGGAGGATCGATCGCCCAACCTACTGTGTGTCCAAGAGTCTCTGACAATTTTATGGAAATCGTCTTCAAAGAGCCACATCGAGTTGAATTTAAGAGGTGACTAGGGTTTAGTTTGTCATCCCAAATCTCCAAGAAGATCGGAGAATGGTCAGATATCCCACCCGATCCCACCCACTGGCGAAAACGATCGAATCTAGATAGTAGAGGGGCCTTAATCAGAAAATGGTCCAGCCTCTTGGCCAATGCATCCTCCCTCATCCTTCTGTTCCTCCAGGTCGACATAAGCTTGGCCGTATCAATGTTCAGAAGGTCATGGGAATCCATTAGGACTTCAAAAAAAGCCATTAGGGGGTCACTCTGGTCTCTGCTACCCCAGGATCCCGAGCCCAAGGGATAAATTTAAATAGCCCCCGATGATTAAGTTTTCTGCTTGCATGAAGTCAGCATCTAATAGTCTTTCCCAGAATAATTCCCTGTTATGGCAGGACCCGTAGATGTTGACAAGCCTGAGGGGGAGATTGAAATCAAAGGATATGATGTTTTCACCCAGGTAACCCTCACCACCCCAGAGGTTTTCCAATCTTATCGATCTTTTATTAAAGCCCATGGCACAGCCACCCGAGCGCCCTCGAACAACCAAGAAATGGAAGACCCAATTCAGGAAGAAATTCATAAGAATTTTGTTTACCAGACTCCCTTCCCATGGTTTCTTGTAGAAAAATGACGTCTAATATCTCTGAGTTACACAACCTCTTTAGGGCCATTTTTTTGTCCGAGTTGGCCAAGCCCCTATAGTTGAAGGAGGGACACTTCATGGGGTAACCTTATGAGGGTTTCCCTTTTCTCTAAGGACCCATACAATAGGGGTTTGTATACCCGAAGCCACCTCGATGCCAACCATATTGATGGATTTAAAAATATGAGATTGTATGCCTCTGGGGGGTTTCAAGGGGATGGAAGGGACGAAATTTCATCCAGGCTGAAGGCAAGGGTTTGTGAGGTAGGAAGGGAGCGAAGGTAATAGTGATAACTAAAGGTCGGGCTACCTCTGGCAGCCGGAGGAGGAGGTATCAAGATAATTGAGGGGTTTGAACTAAGGGGTGGGGGAGCGGTAGATATCACTGGAAAAATTGGTGAACACATCTTGCTAACCCCAATAACCGAACCAGACAATAACATAGATGCAGAAGCAATATCAGATATCAGACGATCATTGGAAAATAGAGGTGGAGGAGGAGGAGTACCTGAGAAAGATAATTCTTTGGTCTGAGCTCTGGTGAGAGGTGGCACTGAGGTCTCAGAGTCCGGCCACGAAGGTGACACCCCTAAATCGACCTGTCTCAACCCCGAAGCACTCAGAGGGTTCGCCTGCGGAAGAAAATCCACCTCCGACGTTTGAGTACTTGCCGAAACTAGTGACCTGGGAGGATCCGACTACTTCCCAGACAACATGGGGCAATCTTTATACAGATGTCCCACCTCATGACATTGGTTGCAATGAAAGGGGATACCTTCATAATCAAGAATCTTCCTCCTGGTGACCTCTCCCATTTGTAGTTGATAGCTCTCCACCAGACCCTCTCTGGTGTCTAGGTACACCAGAATTCTAGCTATTGTCATGCATCAAGTATCCTGGTAAGCCATTTCATGATCAAGATACACCACCATGTCATCTCCAATGCATTAAAAGATGTCCTCTACCCAAAGTTGGAGAGGAAGGCCAGGGAGGCGGACCCATATCAGACCAACACCCAATTTTTCTTTCTCGGAATCAAATAGCAATGACCACCGTTTTAGCAGGAATGGTGTCATTTAATTGTGCCAGCACTGCATCAAGACCCAATCCACCAGTGTCGGCTACGGGAAGATGAGCACGAACCACCCCCTTGATAGAGTGATGACACCTGGGAGTTGCACCATCAGGTTACCCCATACCTCCATGGTCCACTCCTCAGGCGAGCTGGGGTGTAGTTTGTACCTCGAACCTTGCCAACCAAAACTGTGCTCTCCGTTAGAGCAACTTGTGCCATTGTTATCCCAGCCCCAAACACAAGGAGCCAGTCGCGTTCCTAGAATTTTGAAAGCTTTGATTTTTTTCCTTTCCCCAGTTCTTTTTTTTGGTTTGTGGGAGCTCCTTCTACGTGGGGGATCTCGTCTGAATCCGAGGATCTATTTTCTTCCGGTCTAGTATCCTGTATGGAGATACCGTTAAAGAAACCGGAGGGATGTGCAGTAACAGTGACCGGGTGGGAAGAGCCCTCAACTGCTATCCCGAGAATACCGTAATGGGGAGGCGAAGTGCCCCTCACTTCTAGGGTCGTTCCACATAACCCCACCGATGATACACAAACGTTGCCTTGAGGAAAAGTTATACTCGTTGGAGCGTAAGACCAAGACTGGAGCTCTGATGGAGACGGGATGTTGAGGAAAGGAGAGTCAAAGCCTTCGCCCAAATAAAACAGCCTGTCTGATATCGCATCGACCAGTCGTGAAAATCCCAAACCCTGGAGCAAAACCTCCATATCTTCTATTAAGGTGGAGTGTTCAGCCACCTGCATAGCTGGTGGAATGGTTTTCTCCGATTGTTTCCCAAATTATGACGTGTGTTTGTCTTCGACCCAGATGTCTGCTGGGGTCAAGGAGTTAGAGGAGTAGTCAAGCAGTTCCTCTGCTATTCATTAACCAAAAGCCGTTTGGGTAGCAAAGAAACCGTTCTGAGGAAACCGAGCGAAAGACCCCCTCTAGGCCGCTGACCCCTGTTGAAAACCTCTAATATCCCGGAGACCAACTGATAAAAGTGCTTTCGCTGCGTCCGTGAGATCCCAGAACCGTCATGGTAAGTAAAACCCCAGGCAACTTCCGTCGTTCAGAACCTCTTATAGTGAACCCAAGTAAAAACCTATGGAGGCGTTAATGGATATAAAAAGCCACTTTCCAAGCTATAATCGAGATAACCACTGCGACCCGAAACCATGAGCAGGTAAAAAGAAAGGAGGCTTCAGGAGGAGGGTCATAGGTTCTTCACGGTAGGAAGATTCTGGTAAACCTGGAGACTATGGCTACCTCAATCTATGGCTCGTGTCCTGTAGTAAACTGCAAACCCTAGCCCAACCATTTAACCCTTGTAGTGTTGCGACATCGTTTTTCATGATTTTTTTTATTAGTACGTATATAATGTTTTTCTAGAAACATTATTTAAAATTTCTTCCCGTCGTAAACATATTGGTCCAAGACATATTAATTTTTCAAATAACAGGAGCTATTGAAGTTTTTATTTTTATTTTTATTTTTTAATCTTGGCCCTATGAACTTTGATTATTAAGTTTCTTATAGGTACGAAAGTATTTCAGTTTTTGTAATGGTCTAACATCCTGTTCTTTATTTGCAGCTTTGATTTCCTTTTTATTCTTCATTATGATGTGAAAGGTAGTTTTTATTCCCATTTTAGTATTATCTAACTATCTTCCATGGAAGATAAAAATGGTTGATATACTTAGAAGTGAGAACTTATGGCGATTGGTTAATGGTGAGCTTAAGAAACTGATTGATGCTAAAGACTTGGCCATATAGGAAGAATGATATGATTGAACAAGAAGAATCAATAGTCAAATGATTTGAGATAGTATTTAGATTTATGTTGAAGTTGAAGGTAGCCTAGTTGAGGTATGAAAAACGTTAGCTTCTTTGTTTGATAAACCTGATGATGTGTCTTCTTATTGTCTATAAAAGAAAATCCATGAGTTAGGTCTTAAATATTTTGATAGGATAGAACTCTTTATTGTTGAATTGAAAACTCTCAATGAAAAAATAATTGATCTAGATTGGATCAATATATATACTTTTTATCCATCTCATTTCTTTCATAGTGGAAAAAGTGGAGGAATTAGCTCCCATGACCATTTTTACTGGTGGGACCCAGTTTGGCAAGTTGGTGGGGTCTAATCTTTCGGGAGTATTTTGAGGCATAAAATGGTATTTTTGGCGTTAAAAGTTTGTTATTGTAGCGTAGCACACTTTTTTACTATTTTACATATAGAGGCCTTTCCAATGGCACGAGAATCACCTTAATTGGAGTGTGTATACAAAATTTATGCTACTTGGAAGTTAGCCTTCCTATTTTAGTCACCATAATTTGAGAGAATTCCATGTCAACCCCCCTTATTCATGAAAATGGAGCTAGGTACATAATTATGCTGAAGAAGACTTTAGAAGATTCCATATTGTAACTCTATATAAGAATTTGAGTCAAACCTAACCACTAGTAGGATATCGGGTTGTGTTATAACCAGGCCACTAGGAGAAAAAGGGGTCCAATTATTTTGGAGTGCATTTTGTTCCATAGATGATAAGAGTAGCCGAGAGAGATATGTAGATGAAACATAGAGAGGATTTGTGAATTGTAGTATCCCAAAAGCCACAAGCCACATGCCTTACTTCTTTGTACTCACAACTATTTTTCAGTCAGAGAAAGCGAGAAAAGCGACCTCACCTTCTAGTTGGGACCGTAAGGGTTTCCCAGGTTATATCTTGTACCAACCACAGTTTTTATCCCATTGTTCTATGTTTTTTGCATAAACATAATTTGCATGCATATGCAAATAATAATCATTTATAGATGCAAAAATCTAAAGAGAAATAAAATCCTCATAGTGTAGATTTCATATTTTTTAATAATGTAGATTTCATTTTTTAAAGTATAGTTTTATCATATTTGTTACGAAGAAATGTTAAGTGGAATATCCACGACATTTTACGGATCAATAATTATGGAAAATATTACAAGAAAATTGATACAACCCTAATAACTCTTGTAGAATATAAATTGCCATGTTCTTTTGATATGTTCATCCAAACTAGGAATAAAATGATTGAAATGTATAAAGGATTTATGACACCTAACTTTGAAGATTTTAGTAAAGGTTTGATTAATGATCATCGATACAAAATTGCATCCTAGTTCTACGCTTTTTGCGGTGAACTCATCTTCTCTGGCATTTTGGTAAATTTTTTGAAGTAGGCTCTGAAATCTCCTCATATTTTACAACACTTTTTAGCGTCTTCCATAACTGACCAGACAACAACGCATCACCCATAATTTGCAAAAATGATTTAAACCACTCCATAATAGGTTGCGATGTTCCTTGAAAGAATTGAGAACTATTGGCTTGTCTTTTCCCCTGGTATATGATTTTATGACTGAAAGAAGATATTAACCATTTAAAGATCTCAACAACATCCTTATAATATTCCTTCTATTGGTGGGTATCATATGGTTTTCTTGGAGATGAAACTCTTGTTATAACAAGCTATTTAGGAACATATTTATCAACTCCATTCCACTTACCTCCTCTGGTAATTATATTAAGATTAGGATGCGGAAGTGGTTTTGGATCTCTTGGCTCTATTTTATCAAGTTAGCTCCCCTTTGCATATTTTTCTCCTCACATTGGGCGATCAACTCAGGACAATCCTCTGTCACATGGGTATATATTCACTCGACAATGTGAACACCAAGGCCTTCTGGCTAAAGGACAATCTCCATGACAATCTCAAGCAACATGGCCTTCCTTTATATCCTCCACCTCCTATTCCTTGAGGGGACTCATTTACCCAAAAAGGGGTGTTGTCTAATCGATAAGCCAGAGCATCTAAGGCTCTGCACTAGTTTGTATGGTCAGTGAGAGACCCAAAAAAATCATAGAACATATTATTAGGTACATTTGAATATTTTTGTAATAGAGGAAAAGGTTGAGGGGAATGGCCGTAGGTATGGTAAATTTCACACTACTCATTAGAAGACATACCTTGTTCATTTCGAAATGCATGGTACTGGGTATGTTGCTGGAAAGGAACTTGTTGAAATTTCACAACCCCTCCAAAAGGTCATGTATGAGGAGGAGGCAGTCCTAGTGGAACATTGGAAGGTCTCGCACCTTGTAACCATGGGCACTCTGTAGTATAATTCCCCTCAGTATGATAGAATGTACAACAGAATTGCGATCAATTGTGTTCGGTTGTATTCATGTCCTTGAGCCTTTCAGCTAAAACAAAAATTTGATCCTTCATTCCAATTATAACAAGATCACGAGAAGTAGAACATGCTCTAAAATTGTTGGGATATCTAGCCATCGCTTCAATCTTCATGGCTTGATATAATGCATCTTATATAGTAGCAATATTCTATTGCATTAGAGGGATTTGGGTCAAAAGAAACAATTCTTTAATGAACCATTCCTTCTGATGGTGTGGATGAATAGGATAAGTCAACTTCCCAACAACATTTTTTAATTCTCGCATACACTCCCATGCAGTTTCGCCTTCTCATTGCTTAATATCTCACAACTTAGCCAAGTCCTACTCCTTGGTCTGAGGTAGCTTAAATTCCTTAATGAATTCTTATCTAATCGTATCCATAGAGGGAACTTGAATTGTCACTGACCATTTAACAAAACACCGAAGAGCTGTATTTCTTAATGTGGTATAAAAATAATTCACTTTAGAGTCATCTGGAGTTTTTTAAGCTCTCCAGATAGCTTCACACAAATAACAATGTTGTTCTGTGTCTTAATCTCCTCGGCTTGAAAACTCAGGATACTGAGTAAATGATCTATTTATATTCACAACCATTGGAGTATGTCCAAGCATAATTAAGATAATTCTTCTCAAACCAAGTTGTGAATAATTAACGAAATGTGACTAACTACTACTACCAAAACAACCGACCAAATACACCTTAAGAATAGTATGGAATTTTAGAGTCTTAACTTACTTGGAAATGAAACTTATAGGGTTTTGATAGGGTAAAAGAGGAAGGGCAGGGAGAGCCAATCATGTTGTTACCTTGCGGACTGCTACTCATCGGGGAAAAATTATCCTTGTAAAATAATATTTTTATAACAAAGTGCATCTCCTCATATACATGAGTATTCAAATTAGACATAGAGATCCTCTGATCTAGAATTCAGGTTCCCTCCGATTCCCAATGGGATTCACTATTCTTACTCTGATTTCCTAACTCATTTCCTCTAGCTCCCTCTCTTTCACTAGAGTTTGATCCTTCTCCCACTACACCATTTTTCAACTCCGGGCTGCTCATCTCTGCTCTTTGCAACTCCAGACTGGTCAAGACTTCACCTATCTACTGCAAGTCCCTTTGCCTTCTCCTAATATCACGTAACTTTTGTTCCCTCCATTCATCATATATATGTCCCCTCCTAATAGCTCTAAAGTCTCATGCTTTCTACAACTCCTCCCTGCCCATCACAACTCTCTTTCAACTTCAGAAACCGGTCAAAAACTCCCCCAAATACTCTACCCCAAGTACAAGGGTTTTACACTGCCACGTTAGATTGTTGAAACGACAATAACCTTTCTTCCACCTTGAAAACTTTAATCCATAAAGGGATCTCTTTTAGCAACTTCCTTCTTAATCCATTTTTGAACACTATTTCTTTAGAGAATGATTATTGATTCTTTGCAGCAAACTCAATGACATATCCTTCCAACATAGCTTGAACCCAAAAGTCGATGGGCCTAGAAAGTTTGTGATCCGATCGATGTAAGGCATCTAGATTGACTGTAGTCCAAGTATTGAATATTCACCCAACACTTCCAGCTCCCAGGGTGTGTTGCAACCTTCTCAACCAATGATACAACTCCTTAAATAATTTTCACCAAAATATCTCGTATTGATCAAATGCTAGCCCCGCAAAGAGAATCTTGTCTCATACCTAGTTTAGGTTTTTCTGTCATAACTATGCATGCTAGTAAAAAAATGAATCAAGTTTCTCTTCCCACCATTCTTGAACACTGCTCACGATGATCCTAGTCACCATTATTTAAAAACCCAATTAATATTCAGGTCTCAACAATGGAACCATTTGTTGGCGATTTTTTTATTGTTATAGAGACCCAAGGTTCCACTATAGGGTGTCAACAAATGGCCCATTGTAGTCTAGCATAACATTGGCATATTCAATCTTCTGCAAGGGAAGTAAGTCTCACCCAACATGTGCCAATACTTTTATAGGATGTTTAGGGTTTTATATGGTGTTAGAATCCATTACATCAGTTAAAATATAGAACATGATAGAATTGCCTGCAATGATATCCTTTCATTATTAGCAAGCCTGATAAATAGTACATCTATAGATTTGCATTAGCTTCACTAGATATGTCAAATATCACTCCCAAAACCCTTTACAATCACAGGATTAGGCCAAAATACAACAAGATTATAGTAGCAAAGGATGGGTCCTAATTTTGACAACATATCAGCCTTCCTCTACTATATCTCTTTTGCATCTAGCTCTACATGTCTATATATAACTTTCGGCCCATTGAAAGTGTTCATTCTCGCTTGATGGAGTCAACTCTAACCACCTTGACAAGATCCACGTTCACTTGGTCCACATTTTCTTGATTCTTACAACTTTAACAGTTTGATCCTTCTTTTGCAGACTCGACAAATTCTAGCAAAATTGCTTGGTCCGCTACTTTTTAGTTCTTTCTTTTCCGCTATTGTCTTTGACAAAATAGACCAAACTCTTTTACGACTTGCGCTACTTATTCTCCACAAAAATGTTTTGATCAAAGTTGGCCTAGAGGAATGAAGGACCAACAAACGAATAATATATTTATATAAGAATTTTTTAATAGAAGAGATATGAGACATGACATTGTTACGCAATGAGGGCCCACTTATATACCTAGGCAAGTGCCTCTTCATGAATGGTCATGTCCTTAGAGACATGCCTCTTCTATACTAATAATTAATTAATTTATTAATATTATTATTATTATTTATATTATTTTTATATAAATTATATTCATAACATTGTTTTGTTCAGAACATTTGTGACGGAGTCCCATTAACATCCAAAAATTGATCAGATCGATGCGGTTGATTCTAGTTTATATAAGTTTACTGGTCTTCATTCAAATAATAATTAACCCTTTTGTTCCTATGTTACTCATGCCAATGAAAAAATTAAACAATGGCATGAAAGATTAGGTCAGTTCAATTATAGTAAAATGGAATTGTTATATAAAATGGTACTTGGCTTACCCCCTATTTCTTCGACTCAAGGTGTTTGTGAATGTTGTGTATTTGGTAAACATCATATGAAGTGTTTGATAAAGGTAAATCTTGGTGTGATACATAAAAATTGCAACTAATTCATAGTGATATATGTGGTCTACTTGAAACTCCTCTGTCTCATGTTGTCTATTTTATTTCCTTTAATTGATGATTATAGTAGGAAACTTGGGTTTAATTTTTGAAACATAAATGTGAAACTTTTGTTAAATTTAAAGAAGTTAAACCCATGGTTGAAAATGAATCCAATAAAACTATTAAGACATTGAAAACTGATAATGGGCGAGAATTCACTAAAAGGGAATTTATTTCATACTTAACTAAGCATAGTCATCAACATCAAAAGGTTGTTCCTTATACAGCTCAACAAAATGGGGTGGATAAAAGGAAAAGTAGGACTTTGGTTGAAATGGCTAGATGTATGTTATATTCTAAAGGATTGCATAAAAGGTTTTGGGATAAAGCCATTTGTTGTGCTAATTACATCCTAAATTAGGTTCCTACTAAGGCACTTTTGTAGGTTACTCTTGAAGAGAAATGGAAGGGAAGAAAACCTTACATAAGTAACTTCAAGATTTTTGGCAGCAAATCTTGGGCTCATATTCGTGATGACAATTAGAAAAAGTTAGAGTCCAAGTATCACAAATATATTTTTGTTCTTTATACTGAGGATTCTAAGTGGCTTACATGTTGGTTGATCCATTTACCCAACGTGTCATCATTCAACGAGATATTTAGTTTAATGAACTTTCTTCTTCTCTCGAGTCTTGAGATTCTCATGTTTCCTAGGGTTTCCTTCCTCTCTTTTTACTCCCATCTTGATGTCGGTAACCCCTTCTTCCAGCTTTGTTCCTAATATTGATCCCAATTCACCCACCTCTTCAAGTGATTCTCTTTAATGTTTCGAATATAATAGAATGGTTCCTACCACTCACCCTCTTCTTGTTTGGGCCCAAAAATTTCTTTAATTCACGAGTTCAAAGGTTGACATTCTATCAAATACTCATAGAAATACATCTAATTTTTCTCTTATGACTAAATTTTTGGCTATAGATGATTCTTCCACTTATGCTCAGGATAAGGACAAGCCTGAATGGGTGAAAGCAATGATTGTAAAGTATGTCTCCTTAATGAAGAACAAGATTTGGACTCTTGTTCCTCTTCCTCTTAGACATAAAATAACCAGCTATAAATAGGTATATAACACAAAGTTCACTGTAGATGGATAGATTGAAAAATATAAAGGCCAGTTAGTCGAAAAAGTTTTAATCAACAATAAGGTATTGATTATAATTAAACTTTTACTCTAGTTGCTAAAATGAAAATTATAAGAAGTATTATTTCTCTTGCTACATATTATTAGTGGGAACTACACAAAACGGATGTCAAGAGTGCAATTTTGAATGGTGATCTTCATGAAGAAATTTATATGCAACAACCACCTGGTTTTACCACTACTTACACTCCAAGTTTGGTATGCAAATTAAACATGTCTTTATATGGTCTTAATTAGACACCTAGGGATTCGTAAGAAAAAATTGATACTTATTTCTTGAATAATGGTTTCAAGCAGTGTAGATCTAATCCAAATTTGTATGTAAAGCACTTTAATGATGAAATATGCATTACTGTATTATATGTGAATGATGTTATTATTACTAGAAACCATCTCGCGTCTATATAGGAATTGAAGAATCAACTTCAGAATGAATTTTAAATGACAAATTTAAGCACCTTGCACTATTTTCTAGGTCCTCAAATTTTGCATATATATGATGGTATATTTATTTCACAGCCTAAGTACGCGACATATTTACTTGCTGCGTTCCATATAAGTGATTTTAAGCCTTCACCAATTCCATTTTAGTCCAATCTAAAATTAGTTGTTGATTTTGCTACTCCTCTTATTGATGTTACTCTCTATCATCAAATTATGGGCAATTTGATATTGTTGATGCTACCCTCTACCATCAACTTGTGGGAAATTTTATTTATTTGAAATATATCGAGCTTGATATATTTTTTGTCATTAGTATGGTCTTGAGGTTTATGCACAAGCCTCATGAAAGTCATTGGGAAACAACAAAGATACTTCTCAAATATATACATGGGACAATGAATTATGGTGTTTTCTACTCAAGCAGATTACAATTTCTCTTTTTGGTCAAATAAACTTTGATTGGGAAAGTGATAGTTCATATAGACAATTTACTACAAGGTACATCTTTCAACTTTGTTCGCATTCAATTTCATGGTCCAATAAGAAGTTGAGAGATATTTTTGTCTCTTCTTGTGTAGCAGAGTACAAGGCAACCAAAGAAGCAATTTGGTTGTGGCATGTTCTTACCGAGCTTGGCTTGTTTCAAAAATCAACTACAAAGTTAAGGTGTGACAATCATAGTGCCATTCAACTTACATATAATCTAGTGTATCACTCCAAAACTAAACACATTGACTTAGATACTCACTATATTCGAGATCTTGTTGCCGATGGTGTTACTTATTTGGAGTATTATCTCACAGAATAACAAGCAACATCTATGAAAGAGGAAAAGTTTGTATATATTTGATAGTTGTTGGGAATGTGGGAAGTTGTCATCAATGGGGAGCTTTGATGTAATTACGTCTTCCTCCATAAGTGTTTCGTCTCCCTAGTCCTTATTAAAGGGAAGTGTTGATGTGATGACATTTTCCTCAATTGTTCCATCTCCCTAATCATTATTAAAGGGGAGTATTGGAATATGTCACTTTGGAAGGTAACAATGTCTAGGTTATGTCAAAAGAATCTCCAATTTTATGTAAAATAGGTATATCCCACATTCATCATGGAGTAAAATACCCTTGTAATTATTTATTATATAAAAAGGTGAAATTACATTATCCGACGTGTATTATGGGAATGTAATTTCTCAGTACATCTTGGTATATACTAGATATTAGGGGATTCAAATAAGAGACACAAGAAAATATATGATACTCTTATCATTATAGAATGGTGAAGCATTTGTGGTGGTTCTCTTTGGAAGATTAGAGATTTCTAAAGATAGTAAAGACACTATTACCTTCCCATGGATGTTTCCCCACTTGGGATTTTACCACATAAATACAAGGTGTCCTCTCCTTTTTCTCTCCTTTCTTCTATTGATTAAATGTTGTTATGTTGGATAGGAGGTTAGATTATTAAAGTTCTTATTTGTTTGTATTATTATATGTTTATGCATATTTTAATATTCTAACAATCCCTATCCGAGAGAAGTGGACATCGTTTAAATATTTGGGATTTCCAGATAGTATAAAACCTATTGCTCATAATTGGTAGTGTTTTATAGACAAAATCAGGACAACGTTTCTCAAATAAGGTGCACACTGTTTAAATCCTAGAGGGAGAGTATTTATTTTAAAAGTTATCCTACCTACCCTATCTATAATTCAATTTTCAACCTCTTGGATCACAAAGGAATAAGAAATCAAGTCTCTCAAGAGCCGAGGAATTTTATTTGGCATGGAGGAAAGACAAACTCCAAAATATTTCATCTTATAAAATAGTCAACACTAAAAAATCCTATGGAGCATAGTATCCTAGGTGTGAAAGATCCTGCTCTTATGACTTTGGCAATGTGGGGGGAGGATTTTTATGGAGACTAATTATTGATGGTTACAGTTGGTGGAAGAAGGAAGTACATTAAAAATACCTCACAGAGGATATAAGAATATACTTATACTAGGTAAATCATTCCATAGGAAGCTCTCAAGTTTGGAATCTAATGATAGTAACAATCCCTGTATTATAGGAGAAGTTTACTTGGATACCAGGAAATGGAAGAGAATATTAGTTTGGAAGGACAACATAATTGAAAACACACCTTTGGAATCTCTTCCTCCCCTTTACCATTTACAATCTTGTTTAAGGCCAACAAATAGGCTCACTTTACATGAAATTTCCATTTGGAACCAAGAAGGGAAATGGTGTGGCTGGAATATCTCTTTCATCCCTCCTCATTTAAAATATCTTTCATGTGAGGTCAAAAATCCTTAGTTGGATGTGCCCCATGTTGATTTGTGTAGCTTGGGAGGTACTCCAAGCCCTAGTGTTCGAGGGTTGGAGGTCAAAGTGCCACGCACAGGCTTGTGGGCTTAAAACCTAAGCTTGGGGTTTTACACCCATCGGGATTTGGGCCAAAACCATGATGAATTTGAGCTTGAGAAAAGTTGAGGTGATAGAGCTTGGTGAGACGATTCCAATGCTTCGAAGATCACTCAAACCAGAGCTCTAGAATTTCAATGATGAATTTTTGAAGCTGTCATTAGTATTTGGACAGTCAAGTCATGTAGGTTTGAGGAGGATTCATCCAATAAACATGACCCTTAATGAATTCGTTGGAGCCCTCCATTAGTGTATATATAGGAGGTGAGAGGAGGTTATTTCCTCATCGATTTGGAGAACACAAGAAGAAGGAGAACTCACGTTTTTGGAGAGGATACTTCTTTGATGACCGAAGACCTTGGAGCTTCAGCGAAGGTGGGAGAAGGAGACAATTTGGGTCTGTTTTTCTTTAGAGGCTGAGTTGTGTAGGAGATCTGGGTTGTTTGTGATATGTTTTAGGGCTGCCTTCCCGTGATTTAAGGAAACATACAAGGAGAGATAAACTTATGTTCTAGGCCGCAACAAAGGAGCGTTAACCAATGTGGGATAAAGGACTGTTTGGGTCTCCTTTGGTGACCGAAATTGCAGAGGAGGGTCGAGGTACAAAAGTGAAATTTGGACATTTAAGGGTTTGTTGTGGGTAGTTTATCGCTAGATTAATATGCCGCAGGCCTTGCTGTAGCAATCCGTGGAAAATAAATGGAGGACAAACCCTTAGAGAGGCAGCCAAAGCTATTGTAGGTAGGCCGCAAGCCATACCACCTTGTTTGAGGGCAGCGTAGGGTAGATTGGCGGTTGTTCATGCCCAAAAATCCATTATAAGAGGAGGATACTTCTCCAAGAGAAGGTCACAACAAATAAAGGGAGCTGCAGGTGATTCAAAGGAATATGTGTAGGGCTACTGTGGTATGCTAGGTTCCCTAACCAGGTGTAGTGAATGACAACAATAGGTGATAGTCTTAGAGAGCAGAATTTGTCTTGTGTTGGGTTATAGTCTTGACCAGAGCATGGATTAGTTGATGGGCTGCTTGTAGGAGGACTTTGGAGTTTTTTGGAGGAACCCACGCGGATTGTTTGGATGCCTACTAAGTAGCTAAGGTAAAAGCAGGCACATTAGATGAGAGGCAAGAGGACAATAAGAAGGAGTGTTGCAAATGTTCCATTGGTTGATGAGGCGATGGTGTCCTAGGAGAGGACAAGTTGTTGATGCCTAGATTTGTGCAATAGCTCCTCTATTGCAGAGAAAAGGGTAGATCGGTGGAGTATGTGGGAAACCATGTGTGAGGGTCTCCTAATTGTGGGGATGCCCTAGCTAGGTTCAGATGCTACAATGTGGACTTGGTCTCTCGTGGTATGTTGGAGGGTAGTGTGAGAGAAGACCAAGTGTGGACGTGATTGGGAACTTATGGTATGTTACAGGATGGCGTGATAGTGTCCAAGTTGGAGCCAAAGTGAAACACCTTGATGGGAAAAGGTGACTGTTAGCCTTGCACTTGATGAGCTCAAGGGTTAACGAACCAAAGGAGCAGTTGTGGAGCCCAAGACTTGTGTGTGGAGAAGGACTTCTACAACAGATGATGGGAAATCCTCCTAGCCCGTGTTCATTGTTGGAGATGGACATATTGCAGCGATAGGTGGCAGTCCTTCGTGCCCTATGTTGGTCTTCATCGAAGCAGCGCAGAAAGACCATGGTGGGTGGAAGTCCATGAGTAACTGAGAAGCAATAATGGGCAGATTGAGAGTTGTTCATAAGTGGAGTTGTGCATAACTCAACAGAACTCTCGATGTATTATGGCCTTGATGGACTAAGGGACAACTAGAGAGTAGATTGAAAATTGAGATTCAGTGGCCAAATGGACTTAGAGCATTGATAGAGGTAGGAGCTATAGATCGGGAGCCGAAGGACTATGCATCTACAGGGTACGATCGAGGGGATCTAAGAGAGTTGACTTCATAAACTAGATGGTCATATTATCTTGTTGAGGGTAGATTAGTCATCGATGGACTGACACCAAGCCCCAGTTTTGTATCTTGTACTAGTGGATGGTTAGGGCCATTATCCCTAGTACGGGAGCCCTAGACTATTGTATTATATCAGTTGGATTGATATAATGAAGTTAGGTTGAAAAATTAAAAAAGTTGTCTATATTTTGTGCATCTGTGATTTACTGTTATTTTATTCTGCTATGCAAAGTAGTTTATGGTTGAGATTCTTGGGTTGGTAGCGTCAGTGATTTTAAGACTCTAACCTAGACCTAAGGTCATGGAAATTCAACACTCTGCTATCTCTTCAAGAAAGAGATAAAATAGGATGGGAGAAGTCCACCTATACAATGAAATTTGGATATGAATCCTGGTTGACCTCGCCATCTCCAAGCTCTTACATCTGGGTAAACATTTGGAACTTAGACAGTCTCCAAAAAATGAACATTTTCTATTGGAAACTTGCATACAGAAAGATGTTTATAGTAGAAAATATTTGCAATAGAGGAATCTATGGCCCATCAAATATGTTATCTATGTAGGTTTGAAGCTGAATCCATAAACCACTTATTATTGGAATGTGCATTTATGAAGAAAATTTTGGGGAGAGCTCTGCAAGGAATTTATGACCATCTAAAATGGCCAAAATTTTATTTATTTATTATTTGAATCCTGGCACATTCACTAAAAATATTATCTCAAGGGAAAATTGATTTTAGAAGAGTATGGATATCTCTACAAAAATTGTAGTTTAGAAAATTTGGTTAGCAAGAAACAAGGAAATTTTTTGGGACTCTCTAATCTCCCAGAGGTGGTAGAAAAGAGAGAAAAATATCTTTTGTTTGAACACTTGAGAGTTAGGTACATACACCTCTCCACCCCTCAAGCTCTGGATATATATGAATACCATTGGCTTGCTTAGTTCAACCTTTAGTGCAAATTTAGTCTACGCTGAAAGAAGGAGAATTTTTGACAATTATCAATATAAAAGAGTCATTTTCAAGCATGGATTTCCAATAAAATATCTCACATCCAACATCAAAAGAAAATGTAAGGGTGGCAAGAGCGGGATGGGGGAGTGGAGTTTGGGTGAAGCATCTAATAACCAAATAAATATGTATGCTTTTCTCCAAGGTTTAATTTTAGTGGCATCAATTTCGCTTAGGATTCTCATTATAATAAGAGATCTGAACAATGTAATCAAGAATATTCACTTAGCACCAATCCTATAGTAGGGAAATTCTCACATTTGTACAAAATGATTAAAAATATCCTAGCTTCACTCTCAAATTACCAATCCAAATGTAGGTTTTAACCCCATACGTAAATTACCTACATACAAATTCTAAAAAACAGAAAATAAACAATGGTGAGAGCATAAAACATCAAACAAATATACACAGAGATTTTCCCTTGGATCCCAAAATTGGGATTACCAGATTGATTTTTCATTATATTCCTTTCAATGTTACAATACATATATATACATGTCGAAGCATCCATAAACCTTGGATTAGAACATAACCATAGTTCCCTTGACCGGATCTACAAAATACCATGTACAAAAAACCATCATGCCCAAAACCATGTGCGAAATCCATGCACAAAACCATAGGTAGGTCCACCCACCTAATATAGGGTTGTGAAAACAATATAACACACACCCAAAATTCTCCCACTTGTTGTTTTCTTTCCACAGGGGCCCATAGGAGAGCTTACTCATTGATCCAACCCTGCAACGCCAATTGTTTCTCTACACCAACAGAAATTCTCAGTTCTCATAGACTTTGTCAGTGCATCTGCAATATTCTTCAAAGTCTCCACCTTTACTAGCAACACATTTTTATCTTCAACCATATCCCTCACAAAGTGATACTGAACATAAATATGCTTTTTCTTTGAATGATAAGCAAGGTTCTTTGCCAAGAAAATTGCACTTTGGTTGTCACAGTCTATCCTTATAGCTCGCTGTACTAACCCCATACTTGAACTCAATCTCTGCAACCAAACTTCTTCCTTGCTTGCATGAGTGGCTGCCATGTATTCTTCCTCTATAGTTGAAAGTTCCACTACAGACTGTCTCTTACTTATCCAAATGACTGCACCTCCAAATAGGTTAAACACATACCCACTTGTAGATATTCTTTGATCCATATCTCCAGCTGAGTTTGCATCAACAAAGCCATGAATGTCCAAAACTCTATCCAATCTTGGTCTTCCTTGGTAGCACAAACCATATTCATTAGTGCCACACAAATACATGAAAACCCGCTTCACTGCTATCCAATGATCCTTCCCTGGTTTTGACATAAACCTGCTCAATACTCCCACTACATGTGCAATGTTTGGTCTATTATAGACCATTGCATACATCAGGCTACCGACTGCACTTGCATATGGAACACAGGACATGTCCTCTTCCTCTTCTTGTGTCTTGGGACACTGTTCAACAAATAACTTTACACCTATAGGAATAGGAACCTTCACCGGTTTACTATCCTACATATTAAACCTCTGCAACATTGTCTTGACATACTTCCTCTAGTTTAACAATAGCTTCCTCTTTGCCCAATATCGTTTAATTTCCATGCCCAAAATACAGTTTGCAGCACCAAGATCTTTCATGTTGAATTTGGAGGACAATTGGGTCTTCAAATCCTGGATAATTTCTTTGTCATTTCCAACTAGAAAGATATCATCCACATATAAGACCAGATAATAACATGGTCACCAATTAATTTAAAATACACACAGTGATATACTTTGCTTTTGGTGAAGCCAAGTCCCCGTATAAATGTATCAAATTTCAGATATGCCATCCTTGGTGATTGTTTTAACCCATACAAAGACTTTTTAAACTTTCTTACCCTTCACCGCAAAGACTTCAGGTTCCTTCATGTAGATCTTTTCTTCTAGATCCCCGTGAAGAAAACACCTTTGACAAAGATGCGCCTTTTCTAATATATATGTGCTAATATTTTGTGGTAGAGATCCCATGTATACACACACAATCAATGCACTAAACAACGAATTCGATATGTTACCTGATACTGATTTAAGGAACTAAAAATAGCTACAGTGGGTGACAGAGTCTGAGAGGGACGCTAAAAGTAACGCTACTGAAAAAGCGATAGTTGAAATTGTACGCTATTCGTTACATGGGCTATCAACCCAATTTAACAATATAGTGACCAACAATATTGTTATTTTCTCACACCAAAACATCATATTCTTCTTTCATTATAACATGAGTTGTATGCATCTCATATTAGAAGACATTCCAAGAATGTACATGATGGCTTATCAAACCAAAATCTTGAGTAGACATCCACCCTTGATGTCATATGTTAGTAGTTATACAATTCCCTATCAAGTTTGGTGTGTACCTACCTATATCTTGAAGATATTGGATCAATTCAAAAAATAAAAATGTCTCAACCAAGTACGCCATGGCAGCATCATCACCCATCCTTATCTATGAACCATCACCTACTTTCCAAGCCAACCAACACCCAATCATTGGAAAAACAATAGTCAATCATTTTCGATGATCAAAAATATTGGAAATACTTTTCTTATCACTTTTAATCCAATCTAATAGTGAATTTAGAGCTATATATGTTTGAAAATATTTCTCTTCCATGAGATATCTTTTGAATGAGATTCCAAAGAGTTTTGCAACAAGAGATATGTTGAATACATAAATGTTTCAAAGGCCCTATTTAGGCTTGGCTATACTTTTCCATTTACTTAAGTGAATGTTGATCTTATCAAGGATTCCTTTCCAAAGAAAATTCAAGCAAGTTCTTCTTATTTTATCCAAAATTCCTTTAGGAATATGTGCCAAAGAGCACCAATGAGTTGGAATGGCCTCTAAATAGACTTGACTAAGACTAGTATACTACCTATAGATAGCCATCTATTACACCAAAAATTAATTCTCTTCTCAACCCTAGAGAATATATGGGTCCAATCCCTCTTACCACAACCATTTGTTTTAAGATTGACACCAAGATATCTAATTTTTTCTTAAAGGTAAGCAAATATGAAGAGGAATAATCTTCTCAAACTTTGTACCACTTCCTCATCAATCTCATTAAAAACCACAACATATTTTATAATAGTTATTCCACTTTAGTAGCTTTGTTATATAACAAAAGTATCTCCTTGAATTCCATTCCCTCTTTAATAGAACCACTACATAGAAAAAGTACATCACCCACAATTAGTAAATCTTTGTTATATAGTTATTCCACTTTAGTAGCTTTGTTATATAACATAAGTATCTCCTTGAATTCCATTCCCTCTTTAATAGAACCACTACATAGAAAAAGTACATCACCCACAATTAGTAAATCTTTAAGTGATTCATTAACTCTAATCCTGATAACTTGGATATATCTTGTCATTTTCACTTCTATAATGGATCTTCTCAACCCTTCAACCACTAACAAAAATAAATATGGGGATTTCTTGTCTCAAACCTATTGTGGGTTTAAAAAATGTGAAGTTGAACCTTTGACAAGGACATCATTGAAACCAAACTAACACACCCCATGTTCTAATTAACCATAGAGAAGTTCACAAAAATGTGAATTAAAAGTAATCTCAAATGAGCCAACACACTTTGTCATAATCTTTAGATAATTCCAACTTGTTCACCATTGTTGGCATGTGTTTAGGTTTTATAGTGTGAATGCCCCTTATGCCAATCCAATGGTTTCATGATTTTGGCGAACTTCTAAGAATCCGAATTATTTAGGAGAGATAAACTTGGACAACCTGTTTTTAAATCTAATATCCAACACCTTTAGAATAGTCTAGTACATTAAATTAGCAACCAAAAGAGTTTGAACAAAGAAATCAAAGAAGAAAAAGTTAAGAAAGGAAATAAACTAAAACTCAATGGAAAATAAAGCTCAATGATGAGCATAAAGCATGTTAATTGATGAATAAAATTCAGGGAAAGAAGGAAAGTCATTTGAGGCATAAATTTCAAGGATGGAAAGAAACAGAGTCAAAAACATGAAAGTTCATCTAACTTAACCATCTAAAAGAATGATCTAGATGCAAAAAGAAACGAGGAATCAAGATCAATGTAAATATAAAAATATAAAGCATATATAGACAAGAGAATAGAAAGGAGAGACCCTACGTTTTTCTAAAAACTCAGGGGGTTGTTGAGGGCTTGAAAAAGGGTAACACACTACGCAAATATGTGGATCTCTAAATCATTAATTAGTCAAGCATATATTTTTAACATGAAGCCAAAATTTAAAAAAAAAATCATACCTTATAATTCAAACAAATGTTTTCTTTAGTTCATTGTAACATGAACTCAGAGTATCCCAATCATGCAACTTTAGTGATTTGCATCTTTTCTTGAAGATGGAAAGTGTGGAGTTGATTTCCTATAGAGGTTCACCTAATGTTTCAAGTAACAATCATAACCATGGGGTTTTATTTAAGTGAGATTAAAGATTTTGATTAGGACGGTTGTTTCATTTTTCTATGTTGTTGCTCCATTGCTCATGAGCATCCATAGGCCTCGTGGAGTCACCCTAATATCATAGGCCTTGCTCTACTGCTAGCAAGCGTCCATACCTAAACAAAGATATATACACTTACCACAAATGACTAAATTCCCTTTCCTAGTCATTTATCTAATTGATATATATGTTATAGCAATGGAGAATGGGCCCAAACAATAAGTCTCTACATCTAGGTGGGGATGATGTCATGTCTAAATATTAAGAATATGCCACTAGAATATTTAACATTAGATTTTTAACCACAAACCTTTTACATGGCGTTCTCCATTGATGTGAATGGGAGGTATCTTCAAGTTAGTTGAATCACCACTTAAGTGATTTTTCAAGATTTTATAATACTCAAATATTCGAAGAAGCCCCAATTCCACTACCTTTTATGATTTTTCACATAGCATGAGACATTTTATTCATGGCTTCTTTGTTTAAGACACGACTCAAAAGTATAATAAAATATCGCAAAGATCAACAAGTGTGCCTACTTTTTATATGACCTTGCAGTTAACCCATCAAGGGTGTCACAAAACATGTTAGCAAACATATAAGCCATGCAAGGTTAAAATTATTTCTAGAATGAATAGATAAATAGGATGAAGCCTTAGAAAGATGCAGTTACTAAACTAAAGTTTAGAAAGAAATGTTAATAAGTAAGAGGAATGGTACTTCATTTTGAGGGTTGAATATAAATATTTGGCCCATCTCATTAGGCTTTATAATTTCTAAATCTTATCTTCTATAATAAATAATGTATAAGTTTGTCTTGGACTTCACTCAATTGTGCCAAATATATCACTAGGCTTGAAAGCAAAGAGACTATCAAAGCGCAAAGTATACAAATTTAAATAAAAATAATGCTTAAACCAAGTCTAGTATTTTCTTAAAAGGATGAAAGGATGATCATCCAAGAAAATCATATTGTAAGGAAAACCAACCAAGCCACATAGTTTTGAGTAATATAATGTTATGCTCTTGACCTGCGAGAAGATGCCAGAATACAAAATATACGAAGAAACACAACCTAGAACATAGAACAAAATGAAAAATAACAACAAGTATTTTATTATTCAGAGATGAAAGCAATGTTCACTTGCCTCTTCGAGGGGGCAACCTCCAATAGATCAGGGCTCGATTACAAAATAAGACACAATGCTCCTTAATGGGGAGTCTCTATCCTTTATATAGGATTCATACATGCAATACCATGGGTCAGTACCATGGTTCTCTTAATACCATCTATCTAATACCATGGCCTGTTTGCAACTAACTGTGGCCCCTTTCTTTAAATGCGGGTCAACCACTTACAATTATTAATATGGGATTTATTGGCTCTTTAACTAACTATAACTATGACTCGACCCTATTACATAAATAAGGGGGTTAGGGTTGGACCCTAACATGCCCTCCCCCATAAAAACAACCTTGTCCTCAAGGCTGAACCTGCGGAAACTGCTGAAAAATAGTAGCTGGTTCCTAGGTCGCATCTTCTGGAGAGATGTCTTTCCACTTGATGAGGATTTCCTTGATCGTGTGGCCGCGTAGATGTCGTTTTCGCGTGTCGAGAACATGTTCAGGTTGGAGCCAGATTGAACCTTCTTCATCCAATTCAGGTAGACTGGTTTGAATTCTGCAATTGTTCCCCACCACTTTCTTGAGGCATGATACATGGAAGACGGGATGGATTTTTGCAATGGGTGGCAAGGCTAGCTTGTAGGCTACTTCTCCAATGCGTTGAAGTATTTGATAAGGTTCGTAGAATTTTGGAGATAATTTCTGATGGCCCTTGTCTTTGAGTGATGTTTGCTTGTATGGTTGCAGCCTCAAGAATACCTGATCCCCTTCTTGAAATGTGTGCTCTGAACGATGTTGGTTTGGCTGTTGCTTCATGTGATTCTGAGCTTGATGGAGATTATATTTGAGACGGGCTAGCATGGTTGCACGATTTTGGAGGAGTTCATCCACTGCTTGCACCTTCGAGCATCCAGGGATATAAGAAGTAGGTGAAGAGGGGAGTTGACCATAAACTACTTCATATGGAGTCATCTTGGTGGTAGCATGATAGTTAATATTATACCACCATTCAGCTAGAGGTAACCACTGTACCCATTGATGTTGCTTTTCTGAAGTGAAGCACCTGAGGTAGGTCTCCAGACACTTGTTGACTACTCCAGTTTGACCATCAGTTTGGGGATGATAGGAAGTACTTAGTTGGAGTTGGGTGCCTTGTAGCTTGTAAAGTTCTTGCCAAAAGTTACTGGTGAAGATCTGGTCACGATCAGACACAATGGAAGTGGGCATGCCATGCAGTTTGAAGATTTGGTCCATGAAAGATTGAACCACCAAAGTGGGGGTAAATGGGTGGGGTAGGGTGCAAAAATGAGCATACTTAGAAAGTCTATCCACAACCACCATGATGACTGACTTGTTGCCTGCCTTTGGAAGACCAGTAATGAAATCCGTAGTCTAGATTGAGGCAGGGATGGGCAATGGTTGTAAAGTGCCTAGGGACTTGATTGTTTCTCCTTTGTAGTGTTGACACACATCACATTCAGCTAAAAAAGTAAGAATGTCAGTTTTCATGCTTGTCCCAAAGAAGGAATGACGAGTGCGAGCATAAGTCTTCTGAAAGCCTGCATGGCCTGCAATGGGAGATGAGTGCAACTCTACCAAAATGCGCGGTTTGAGGGTGGATGTCGGTGATATCACTATTCTATCCTTGTAGCGAAGAATCTCATTCTTCCAAGAGTATCCCATTGTTGAATTAGGATCTGCTCGCAAGTTATTAATGAGTTGGGAGAATGAAGGATGTGAAAACCATTCCTTGTGGGCTTCTTCAATCCAATCTGGAATGGGAAGAGAGATTGCTAGCAGGGTGTTGTCCTCCTCAAATTGGCATGATAAAGCATCTGCAACTACATTTTCGCGCCCTTTCTTGTAAATTATCTCATAATCATACCCCAACATTTTGGCTAGCCATTTATTTTGTTGTGGTGAGGATAGTTGTTGCTCCAAAAAATATTTGAGGCTTTGATGGTCTGTGCGGATTTGGAAACGTCGCCCCAATAAGTATGGTCGCCAGGTATCCACTACATGTAAGATTCCCATCATCTCCTTCTCATAGGTAGATTGTCCCAGATGTTTCCCACTTAGTTGTTGGCTGATGAAAGCCAAGCGTCAACCTTCCTGCATTAAGACAACTCCAATACCCGTACCTGAAGCATCACATTCAATCACAAAAGATTTGGTGAAGTCGGGTAGTGCCAATATGGGAGTGGAACACATGGCCTGTTTGAGAGCCATAAACGCCTGTTGTGCTTCATCAGTCCAGAGGAATGAATTTTTCTTGAGAAGGTGAGTGAGGGGTCTAGCAATGCGACCATAATTGCAGACAAATTTGCGATAGTAGCCGGTGAGACCCAAGAATCCTCTCAAACTCTTCAAGGTCTTTGGTTGGGGCCAATCCTGCATTACCTGGATCTTTTTGGGATCCACCCTGACACCTTCACGCCCCACAATGTGGCCCAAATACTCGACTTCTTCCATGCCAAAAGAGCACTTGGACAATTTGACAAATAATTTATGCTTCCAGAGCAGTTGCAAGAGCAGGTCTACATGCTGAAGATGTTTTTCCCAGGTGAGGTTGTAGATGAGAATGTCATCAAAGAAAACGAGGACAAATTTTCTGAGATATGGTTTGAGCAGGTGATTCATGAGGCTCTGAAAAGTGGATGGGGCATTATAGAGACCAAATGGCATGAACACGAATTCATAATGGCCTTCATGAGTTCAGAAAGCAGCCTTGGGAATGTCTACTTCTTCCATGCGTATTTGGTGATAGCATGAGTGAAGATCTAGCTTAGTAAAGAATTGAGCACCATTTAGTTCATCTAGAAAATCATCAACAATCAGGATAGGGAATTTATCTTTGACCGTGAGCTTGTTGAGGGCCCTGAAGTTTGGACACATGCGCCATTCCCCATCTTTCTTGAGCGCCATGACCATAGGTGATGAATAAGGACTGATGCTAGGATGAATGACACCGACTTCCAGGAGTTCCTTGATGATTTTTTCAATTTCATTCTTTTGGGCGAAAGGGTAACTATATGGGTGCACATTCAATGGTTGTGCCCCTGGGACCAAAGTGATGCTATGATCATGTTCCCCTCTAGAGGGTGGAAGCTCATTAGGCTTGTCAAAGACCTGTGTGTGGCTGTTTAAGACCTATTGCATCTCAGGATGAATATGAAAAGTAGTGGGCTCGATGGCCTGGATAGCATTAAATTGGGCAATAACTCCATGATGGCCCTTTTTTAACAACTTTTCCATTCAATGAGAGCTGATGATAGAAGGAGTAACTACCTGGAATCCGTGAAGGGTATGCATGTGGTCATTCTACTTAAAACTCATATATAACTCCTGGAAATCCATTGTGATTGGACCTAGTGTGTGGAGCCATTCAGCAACCAAGACAATGTCACAACCACCCATGTTGATGGCAAACATGTGGGTCTTTAGGTGGTAATATTTCATCTGAAGTTTGATATTTTCACAGTGGCCTTCACATTTCATTGTCCCCCCATCAACACTCTGGACCTGGAAATTAGAGACTGCTCTGACAAAACAATTAATAGCTTTGGCGACTCTCTGATGGATAAAGTTATGTGTGTTGCAACTATCAATCAATACTACTATAGGGCGATGTTTAATAAAACCTCTAATTTTGAGAGTTTGGGGAGAAGAAATGCCTTCCAAAGCATGGAGCGAGATAACTGGTTCTTCTGGCATCGCTGGGAGCTCATTGTCTTGTTGGTTGTCCTCATCTTCCTCCTCTGATCCCTCAAAAGGTGGGGCTTCCTCAGATGAACTGTGATCAGTAGCATCAATTTGAAAGAATTTGGGTTCCTTGCATTTATGCCCTGGGGAGTATTTTTCATCACAGTGGTAACACAATCCTTGCTGATCTAGAATTTATCCAGGATAAAGAATGAAAGGTATTACAGACTCATGTGCATGGATGTGCCTATGTTACTTATGCAATGGATCGATAAGATTGCTAGAATACATAGACACTGAGGCAATCAGAGAAAACATAACAGTGAAACATGTAAACAAAACAAGTTTAATAAGGAGTTCACCCAATGCTCCTGGGCTACGTTTCCTGGTCCAGCCTTTCAGTGGTGGCCTCTCTATTTTGTTTTCAAGCAGAGTTTTTACAACAGTGAGATCAATTCGAGATTCACTAAACAGAATGAAATCAGTAGGAATGGAGTGCACAGACTCTCCTTACTGATACTCGACCTCTGAGGGTCACAGTAGTATGATAGGCCTATACTGAGGAGCTTGCTTGAACCTCTCAAGCCTTCAATGGAGTACACAGACTCTCTGACTCTCTTTGGCTCTGTCTTGCTCGATGCTGCCTTCAGGTCAGCTCGGCTTCTACTCTCTGTTCTCTGCTATTAGATTCTTGCGTCTCTGTGTTTCCTGTTCTCTGCTTTTGTTAGTTCATGGCTTTAAAGCCAGTCTGCTCCTTGACTGCTCGTTTCTGCTTCCCGGCCTTTTGGTTTCCTTTCCTATATTCGTTCGAATTCCTCTGCTCTGCGTTATCATCACTGGGTAACGCCTCGCAGGGAGGTGGCCACCTGTTTTGCTAACGAACTGGGTGTTAGATCCCCTGAATCATATTCCAATCGTCGTTAATCTGTTTGCTTCAAGATCACCCGCGAACATGAATTGTTTGCCAACTCATCATCCACGTCGGACTTCAAATCCCCTGTCATCTTGCTTTTTGACCTGTCAAATCTGGTCAGTGATCGGTACGCATCTCTGCCGTCGATCTAGACCCCCCCGATCCTACAGTCGTCCTTCATATCGGGGGGACAAGTTACATGACGTTTACCCATCCGATGCGGGCGGTTTTCTCTCTCTTCCGCCGGAAGCGTGTCGCTCAATGTGTGGCATCGGGCAGGACTCAGTCAAAACTACTTACCACCTTGAAGCCTTCCGATATCCTGCTAGTTTGGGGAATCCCACACTACGGAACCGAAACAGTTACTTTTCCAAATTTTATAGCGATTTCGGGTCCGGGCACTTTGGGGCTTTCCTTTACTGAGGGGGACGCCCTGCGACACGCGATTAGCCTCTGATTCTGTGAGTTTTGTGCCTTTGCACTTTACCATGGGCCAACGGTCTACGCGCTCAACCGAGGGTCCTCGTTGCTCCGCTCTGGCCATAACTGCAATTGTTATGAGGATTCCTTCTGATAGCTTCGATCTTTTCTAGGACTTAAATCTTTTAGTATAATTTGAAATAGTCATGAAAGCTTAGAGAGTTTTAGGATCCAATTCAGATCACAACCTTCCCACTGAAAAAGCTTTTGGACCACCAAAAGTTGGTTTTCTTTCAAGCATCAATCAAGTGAGGGTATTGCTTCCTCGCTTGCTCAATTTCTATCCATTTCGCACTGCTTGGCTTTGAACCTCTGAGTCCGATCCTAAGGTACTCAACATCCCCTCTGCATGTAGTTCTTACCTTCCTGTCCAGAACTGTATCTTCCTGCAACTCGTTAAGGTATTCAGGTAACAGGTCATCAATAGAAGGCAATTGACTTTGCTCTTCGGGATCTTCAATTAATGAAGGTTCAAATAGTCTCAAGCTATCTGCATTAACAACTAAGTAGATGTGCATGTAAGCTGGTAGATCAAGGCGAAAAACATTCTCACCAATTTTCTCAAGTATCTTGAAAGGTCCATACCTTATTGGCTTCAGCTTCTTACCTTCACCTTGCATTCTGTCTTTGCTGATATAAAACTAGACTTGGTCACCAACTTGGAAACTATGCTCCATCTGATGCTTGTCATGCCTTGCCTTGTACTTGGCTTGGCTGTTTTCTAGTTGTTCCTGTACTGCCTGGTGAATCTCTTGGATTTGTTCAATGAACTTGGTTCCTTGTCCACATCATTGTGTCCATCAACTGTTGTGTCTTTATCAAAGACAAAATCCAAGGGAGACCTTGGTGTGAAACCAAAACAGGTCTCAAAAGGAGATCTCTGTGTAGAAGAGTGTTTAGCTCGGTTGTAAGCATGTTGCACATAACATAAATGTTCATCCCAGAGTTTGGGATGCTTGCTGCAATAGCCTCTGAGCAACTAGATCACTGTCCTGTTGACTACCTCTGTTTGGCCATCTGTTTGCGCATGAAAAGCTGTGCTTTTCTTCAACATGGTGTCCATTAATTCCCACAAACTCGACCAAAATTTCCCAACAAATCGGGTATCTCGATCAGATATTATAGAAGTGGATAATCCAATATGAACCCATACATGCTGAAAGAGCAACTTTGCAGTTTGTTTAGTTGTAATTTGTTTGTTACAAGGCATCAAAATACACATTTTGTTGAACCTATCCACAACAACATATAAATAGTCATGAGCTTTCCTAGATTTAGGCAATCCTCCAACAAAGTCCATGGAAACACTTTCCCAAGGATGAGAAGGAACTGGTAGTGGAGTGTACAAGCCTAGTTTTCTATTGCTGGGCTTGCTTATAGCACACATGGTACACACTCTTACATATCTAGAAACTGTCTCGTTCATTTTTGGCCAATAACAAAATCTTTGCAGTTGTGCAATCGTTTTACTTACACCAAAGTGACCTGATATTAGAGAAGTGTGTGCTTCTCGAATTATCTTTACTCTTTCAGTTTTGGAATGCATTGGTGGAAATAATGCTGAGAGGGGGGGTGAATCAGTGTTATCAAATCAAACACTTTTTCATTTTCATACTTAGATATATATACACTACTTCAGTTATGTTAACCCGCATATATACGCAACTGTGTCTAAAGAAACCAACGTATATCAGAAAACTTACGATTCAGTTAATCCATTAAATGCTGATCTTTAATCAATGCATCAAAACTTCATTAACCATAAGAACAGTAAACAGGTGCAGTAAAACAGAACAGATCATCACACACATGAACACAAGATATAAGGTGGAAACCCAATGTGGGTGAAAACCACCTGCTGCAATTCGTCTCTATCTTCTTTTAATAAGAAACTTCTTTTTACAATATTTATGTACTAGTGTAGTCTTATACTAGTACGCATGCTTTTACCTGCAGAAGGCTACAACCTTCTCTCATTCTCTAGCTTCTCCTGGAAGGGAGCTACAAACCCCTTAACTCTTGTACTAGATGATGTACTAGTACATAGGTGTTGACCTATAGAAGGCTACAACCTTCTCTTTTCTTCCAAGGACCACGTTTCATATCGGACTGGATCCATGAATAACATCAATCAAACATCAAATATATCTGCATCAACCAATCTCCTTTGCACCAACCAAAAACTGATTCAAACAAACACTTCTCTGAATGATGTAACCAGAAAAAAGTAACAGTAACTAGACACCAATCCTGAACCTAGAATACTGCAGCAATAAATAGAAGTAGCTAAAACATATTTTATGAGATGTACGCTACTTCAATATGAGGAACTTGCGTGCATACGCTTCTTTATTAAGGAAAACCTGCGTATACGTTGTTTTGAATTACTGAACCTGCGTGTAAACGTGCCTTTGCTATGTCGAACCTGCATACAGATCTATAAAAGATAATTTATCCTTTTCAATTATTCATATATCAGTTATACCTAGATTATCAGATTTATAGATCAAGTCATGCGCCAAATATAACAGATCAAAATCACACAAAGATACTTCTCTTCAATCCATAAGATCTTGACCCTTCAATAGAACTTATCCTTCTCTAGCGCTCAGGTTCCTCCTTGGTTCAAATCCAGCTATGCACCATAACCCAATGACCAGTATTCTAGATCTTTCTCTTCATAAGATATTCAATGCTTGAGTGCCTTTGCCTAACGATCTCCTTCCCCTTTTATAGTCTTAGGCCTTACACAATACCATGGTCTGAAACCACTTAGAACCAATACTTGGGGTGCATTACCTGGGTTCAATACTTTGGATGAGATACCATGGTCCAAAACCATAGGTCCAAATACCAAGGACTAAAATAGGTTTTCCCACATCTACGCGCTTTTCTATGCATGAAAGTGCGTGCATACGCATACGCGACTTTTGATCAACAATCCCGCGTGTATACGCGATCTGGTTAAGAGGAACCTTTTGTATATCTCTTTTTCTTTCATTCTGAGAGCCTGCATTGTGATCTGCCATCTGAGTGAGTTGTCATCAAGGACAACACTTGTGTCATAGTGCCAAACCTGTGTTATAATGTCAACAATCTCCCCCTTTGGACTTGATGGCAACCCCAAGATACTCAAAGTCATTATCCCCCTTTGACATCAAGGGAAAATGGTTATGCTCCCCCTGGGTACATGCTAAAATCTCTACTCTGTTGTGCTGTCTATGCTCCCCCTGACTGTAGGCAAGGTCTGCAGAAATATGTTCTACAAGAAAGAACATGACTCTGTACATCATAAGTGACCTTTCTATCACCAAAGACTCATACATACATCCATCTCCCAACCAAGTGGGGATAAACCAAAAGTTTACACATGATAAAACAAGAACATTACATCATCCATCCTAGGCATAATGGGGAAAAAAAATCGGTCGTTACATGACCTTGATGATAAAATATATACATGACATAGAGACAAAATATCTAAAACAAGATAGTCATCAACAACTAGCATTTGTCAATCATCATTCAGACCAGCAACCATGTTCTTTTTCTGCACATGTTCCACCTGAAACCAAAAACAACTATGAACTTGAACCAAGATCTTCTAAGATAATGCCAACAATGCACTATTAGAAGTATATATGCTCCCCCTGAACTTGTGCCAGATGGTCTTTGTCAGACCCATGTCAAACTCTTTTCATCCTGAGCCTGTCCCACTGTTTGTCTTCAAACCAACATATACGCGACTGTATCCACAGACACCAGCGTATGTGCATGGATGCTCCTCCTGAAACTTGCGTACAACCACTTTTCTTTGAAACATATAAGTTTCAACAACAAGATGATGCATCAACTACTCCCAGCTTCTGCCTGAGGTATTCAAATGTCTCCTTGGGCAGTGATTTGGTGAATATATCAGCAACCTGTTCCTTGGAGGGAACATACTCCAATTTGACCTTTTGTTCAAGCACTTGTTCCCAGAGAAAATGATATTTGATAGGTATGTGCTTGGTCTTTGAATGCATCACTGGATTCTTTAAAATATTGATTGCATTTGTATTAGCACACAAAATGAAGATAGGTGGTGTACAAGTGATTTGAAAGTCTTGCAATGTTTGCATCATCCAAAGGAGTTGTGTGTAGCAAGATGCAACAACCACATATTCTGCTTCAGCTATAGACAATGCAATTGAACTTTGTTTCTTGCTGAACCAAAATACTAATCTAGAACCCATAAAGAATGCACCACCACTAGTGCTTTTTCTGTCATCCATGGTTCCTGCCCAATCTGCATCTGTATATGCATGAAGTGTGAGATTTGTATCTCTAGGATACCATAAGCCATAGTTTTGTGTTCCTTAAAGATATTTGAAAATCCTTTTAACCGCCTGAAGGTGTGCTTCCTTTGGATTTGCCTGAAATCTTCCAACTATTCCTACTGCATGCATGATGTCTGGTCGGGTACTTGTCAGATAGAGCAGACTACCAATCATGGATCTATAGGTTGGTTGATGTACTGCTGTTGATTCATCATTCGCGCTGAGGCTACATCCTGTTACCATAGGGGTACATACTGGTTTCAAATTTTCCATGCCATATTTCTTCAAGATCTACTTGAGGTACTTGGTTTGTGATAGAAAGATACCGTCTTTGTTTTGTTGGACTTGTAAACCAAGAAAATATGTGAGCTCACCAAGTAGGGACATTTCAAATTCATTTTGCATCACCAAGGCAAAGTTTTGACTCATGGCTTCTTCATTGCTACCAAAGATGATATCATCAACATACACAACAAGTATTAGCAATTTATCATTGTCAATTTTTATATATAGATTGCTATTTGCTGATCCTTTTGAAAAACCTTGTTAATGGAGGTATTTGTCCATATGATAATACCAAGCCCTTGGAGCCTGTTTAAGACCATAAAGTGGCTTCTTAAGTCTACATACAAGTTTTGGATCATTTCCAAGGATGAATCTATCTCGTTGCTCAATATACACTTCTTCTTCTAAGTCTCCATTTAAAAAGGCAGATTTCACATCCATTTGATATACTTTGAACTTTTGAAAGCTAGAAAGAGCAAGGAACATTCTTATGGCTTCAAGTCTGGCAATCGGTGCAAAAGTTTCTTCAAAATCTATACCTTCTTGTTGAGCATACCCTTTACAAACAAGTATGGCCTTGTCTCTAATAACATCTCTATTTTCATTCAGCTTGTTTTTGAATATCCATTTTGTCCCTATGACATTCTTATCATTTGGCCTAGGAACCAACTCCCAAGTGTTATTCTTTTCAATCTGCTCAAGTTCTTCTTTCATGGCCTTGACCTAGCATTCATCTTTGCATGCTTCACTTACATTTTGTGGTTCAATGGAGGAGAGCAATGCTAGATAGCTTGAAGCTTCTGTAATAGTTCTTCTTGTTTGTACACCTGCCTTTTTCTGCCCCAAATTTTGAGTCTCTGGATGGTTCTTTTGGATGTACTTGGATGGAGTCTTTTCTTCTACCCTTATCTGTTCCTTTGGTGCCTCATAGGTTTCTTCTTCATCAGTAGTCTAATTTGATGTTGAAGGATAGTCCTCATCATCTTCAAAATCTTCAGATTTTACCTGCTTTGAATTGTTGCCTGCTTCATCAACCACCACATCAATACTTTCAACAATTTTTCCAAGTCTTTTATTGTAACACTTATATCCTTTACTTCGGGAAGAGTAACCAAGGAGAATGCCTTCATCTACTTTAGGTTCAAACTTGCCAAGATTTTCATCAGTCCTTTTGATGTAACATTTGCTTCCAAAAACTTTGAAGTATTTTACCGTAGGAGTCTTACCATACCAAAGTTCATGAGGAGTTTGAGTACTATTTACCCAGATGTTTGTTTTGTTGAGAATAGTAATGGCAGCAAATGCAACTTCACCCCAGAAGGTTGCAGGAGTTCCAGACTCATCAAGCATAGCACGATCCATTTGTTGAACCGTTCTGTTCATCCTTTCCACTACTCCATTTTGCTGAGGAGTCCTTGCAGTAGAGAATTCCCTTCTTATTCCATGTTCTTCACAAAAGTCGAAAAATTCATCTGAGGTAAATTCTCCTCCTCGATCAGACTTGAGGCATTTGATTCTGCGATCTGATTCATTTTCAACCAAGGCTTTGAAAACTTTGAACTTTTCGAAAGTTTCGTCTTTATGCTTCAGAAGTCCTATCCAACACATCCTGGAAAAGTCGTCAATGAACAATATAAAGTATTCTTCTCCTCGAGGTGACTTTTTCCTGGATGGACCACATAAATCAATATGGACAAGTTCAAGTGGCTTACTAGCTGATCCTTCCTTCTCAGGGAAATTAGTTTTGGTTTGCTTACCAAACTGACATGATTTGCATATTGTATTGTCTAGAATTTTGATGTCAAGGAGATCACGAACCGCCTGATATTTGCATGCTTTCCTTATCTGCGAAAAGCTAAGATGCCTCAATCTTTTGTGCCATAACCAATGTTCATCATTTTTGCTTAGATAACATTGTTGTTGTCCTCCCTTGAGTATGTATAAATTATTCGGTGTTCCTATGCCTTTGTTCACTATTTCTCCTGTATCAAGCTCACGAACAATACATCCATTTGATCGAAATATTACCTCATTTCCTTGATCACACATTTGACTAACACTCAATAGATTATCCTTTAGGCCATCAACATACATAACATTTCCAGCTTTGACCTTTTCTTTCAAAAGAACAGAGCCTTTAGCTTTTATGAGAGTAGGGGTATCATTTCCAAATGAGACCTTGTTTTCCTTTTCTAAGGCACTATATGACTGAAGTTTTTCTTTATCACCTGTCATATGTTTCGAGCATCCACTGTCGATGTACCACTGATTTTTTTGTCCTTCTGCATATAAGGCTATACCACATCTTTCTGGTTGTATTTTCTTTCTTTCTCCATGTTTTGGGACCTAATGAAGCTGGCTCCTTCTGAGATGTTTGCCAAAACTCACTCCTGCATTCAAAATCTTCATGATCGAAGTTGTTACAAATAGAGTATTCTATTTCATTTTCAAGAGTAGAAAAGTTATTGTATGTCTTCTTCATGATCCCACTCACACTCCTTTGATTTCGTGCTTCTCGAGTCATGATGGTTTTGTAGGCAACACATTGAGCAGCTTTGTGTCCAAAGTTATGACATGAAAAACATTGGCCATTAAAGAAATTTCTGTGATTATCAAATCTACCATCCAGGTGATTGTAGTTTTCATTGACACTCATTCTTGAAGCAAATTGAGAATGATTTACCTGAGGTTGGTTGTAGCTTCTATTCATCCTTGAAGTAGATTGACCCCAATTTACCTGGTGATATGCTTTATGCCTTTGTTCACTTCTCCTTGCTGCATCAAGATAACTTTCGGAGGTGGATGGATTTTGCGCTTGAGATGCTTCTTCAGTATATCCAAGACCTGTCTTGATTAGAGGAGAATGCTGCACTTTGATAATCTCATCTAAAGTTTCATATCCTTTAGCAAATCTAAAATTAAGAGCTTTTGTTTTCTCAATATCTCTTCTAAGTCCCACAATTTCACATTCTAACTTTTCATTATGTTTTTCTCTGTCAGCAAATTGGAATGTCAGAGTATCTATGATCATACTCTTTTCTTCTAAACAGATTTTAAGTTTAGAAATTTCTTCATAGAGATCATCTTCATTTATAGCATCCAAGAAATCATCATCTTCAAAAGCCATCAAAAGTCTATAATCATTACCATGTTCATCTTCATCACTATTTGAAAGTCCATCGATGTCTTCATGTGTATAATAGCTCTTCCTATTTACATTTTGTTTTTTGTTCCATTTAACTGGTTTCTTACCTTTATCAAGCTTATATTTATGAGGACATTTGGCTGCATGGTGACCAACTCTCCCACAAGCAAAGCATTTGAAAGGTAGCTTACCTCTGAATCTTCCAGAACCCTGTTGAAGGTTCTTGACAAAGTTTGATTCTTCCTCTCCTTATGATGTATGCCTTGACTCATTGTATTCTCCTTTGAATGTGGCTTCTCTCATGTCTGATGGACCCCCTTTTCTCATTTCGAAAGCAGTTAGGATTTCGTGCAGCTGTGACATCGTAATACTCTGAAGATTCTGCTTTTCTTCTATGGCAAAAACTTTTGATTCAAACTTAGAAGAAAAGGATCTTAGAACCTTTTCAACTAAAGTAACTTCTTTTATCTCTTCACCCAAATTTTTCATGTGATTAACAATCTCATCTATTCGTAAGAAATAATTAGCCATACTTTCATCATTGTGCATTTTGAGGGTTTCATATTGAATTCTGAGAGATTGTAGTTTTGCACGTTTTACCTGATCGTCTCCTTCATAGCTTAGGATGATCTTGTCCCATATTTCCTTCGCTATTTTGAGCTGCATAAAATTGATGAATTCTGATTGAGATAGACTCCCTAATAGAGTATTGACAGCCTTTGCATTTGTTTCATACTGCTTTTTATCAGCTGTATCTGTAGGAGTTGTTGATGGGAATGTGTATCCTCCTTCCACGACATCCAAAACTTCTGCACCAAGAGATTGAAGATAGGTTGTGGTTCTTACCTTCCAATAGACGAAGTTGCTTCCATCAAAGATTGGTGCCCTGATGGATGCTTCCCTTTCGTAGTTGCTCATGATGATAAATCTTCCTTCAAGCAATCAAGCTTCTCCTGAACGACCTGCTATGATACCAATTGTTGGAAATAATACTGAGAGGAGGGGTGAATCAGTATTATCAAATCAAACACTTTTTCATTTTCATACTTAGATATATATACGCTACTTCAATTATGTTAACCCGCATATATACTCAACTGTCTAAAGAAACCAACGTATATCAGAAAACTTATGATTCAGTTAATCCATTAGATGTTGATATTTAATCAGTGCATCAGAACTTCATTAACCATAAGAATAGTAAACAGGTGCAGTAAAACAAAACAGATCATCACACACATGAACACAAAATATAAGGTGGAAACCCAATGTGGGTGAAAACCACCTGCTACAATTCATCTCTATATTCTTTTAATAAGAAACTTCTTTTTACAATATTTTGTATTGGTGCAGTCTTATACCACTACGCAGGCTTTTCCCTGCAGAAGGCTACAACCTTCTCTTTTCTTCCAGGGACCATGTTTCATAAATTTTCAGACTGGATCCATGAATAACATCAATCAAAAATCAAATATATCTGCATCAACTAATCTCCTTTGCACTAACCAAAAACTGATTCAAACGAACACTTCTCTAAATGCTGTAACCAGAAAACAGTAACAGTAACCAGACACCAATCATGAACCTAGAATATTGCAGCAATAAACATAAGTAGCTAAAACATATTTTATGAGACGTACGCTACTTCAATATGAGGAACCTGCGTGCATACGCTTCTTTATTAAGGAAAACCTGCGTATACGTTGTTTTGAATTACTGAACCTGCATGTAAACGTGCCTTTGCTATGCCGAACCTGCATACAGATCTATAAAAGATAATTTACCCTTTTCAATTATTCAGATATCAGTTATACCCAGATTATCAGATTTATAGATCAAGTCATGCGTCAAATATAACAAATCAAAATCACACAAAAATACTTCTCTTCAATCCTTAAGATCTTGACCCTTCAATAGAACTTATCATTCTCTAGCGGTCAGGTTCCTCCTTGGTTCAGATACAACTATGCACCATAACCCAATGACCAGTATTCTATATCTTTCTCTTCATAAGATATTCAATGCTTGAGTGCCTTTGCCTAACGATCTCCTTCCCCTTTTATAGTTTTAGGCCTTACACAATACCATGGTCCAAAACCACTTAGAACCAATACTTGGGGCGCAATACCTAGGTTCAATACTTTGGACGAGATACCATGGTCCAAAACCATAGGTCCAAATACCAAGGACTAAAATAGGTTTTCCCACATGTACGCGCTTTTCTGTGCATGAAAGTGCGTGCATACGCATACGCGACTGTTGATCGACAATCCCGCGTGTATATGCGATCTGGTTAAGAGGAACTTGCGTATATCTCTTTTTCTTTCATTTTGAGAGCCTGGACTGTGATCTGCCATCTGAGTGAGTTGCCATCAAGGACAACACATGTGTCATAATGCCAACATGCATAGCTTCCCACAATGATACAAGAGTTGGTCCTTAACATGATAGTCCAATTCTTCTACTCATTTGCTTTGACTCAAAGTTGCATATACATCTTTAAAATCTATATCTTGAGCATATTGTTCAATGTAGCTTTCATGCAATACTGAATTATGTTTAAGTATAGTAGATGCATTTATAATTGGTCTAGATAACATATCTGCAACTTTATTGTGTATGCCCTTTTTATATCTGATGACTAAATGAAACTATTGTAGAAAACCCATCCATCTATAGTGTCTTGATTGTTGCAACTTAGTTTGAGAGTGTAGATATTGAAGTGGTTGACGATCAGTATGTATAATTGTCTCTTTTCCCATTAAGTAATGTTTCCACTTTTTCACACTTTGCACTAATGCATACAATTCTTTATCATATGTGGAATAGTTAACTACTGCAAAATGAAATGTCTTAGAATGATAACATATGGGTTTACCATGCTACATCAACACTGCTCCCATGGCATAGTCACTGGCATTTGTTTCAATCTCAAATGGTCTTTGAAGATTGGGCAGTGCTAGTACTGGTGCTATACTAATCTTTTCTTTTAAGGTGTCGAAGACTTTCTGTTGTTTGCCTCCCCATTGAAACACCTTGTTCAATCTTGTTAAAGCATGTAAGGGAGCTGCAATTAAGGAAAAGTTAGAAATAAATTTTCTCCAATATTGTGCTGCTCCTAAGAAGCTTCTAACTTCTATAGAAGATTTGGGTTTATGCCAATTTACAATGACAACAACCTTAGAGGGATCTATCTTCAATTCACCACCCCCTACTATAGGTCCCAAATAATTTAGAGATGTTTTGCCAAATTCACATTTTGAGAGTTTAACATAAAGCTTTTCTCTTTTCAAAACATCTAGTGTCTGCTTAACATGCTTTAAATGTTCTTCCCATGTTTTCCTAAATATAAGAATGTCATCCAGATATACAATAACAAAATCATCAAGTAAAGGTCTGAGTACATCATTCATTACTCTCATGAAAGTAGTAGGAGCATTAGTTAAGCCAAAAGGCATAACCAACCACTCATACAATCCCTGCTTTGTTTTGAAAGCAGTCTTCCATGCATCTTGCTCTGCAACTCTGACCTGATGATAGCCACTATGCAAGTCTAACTTGGAAAAATAAACAACGTCTTTTAACTGATCTAATAGATCATCTATGCAAGGAAGGGGATAACGATTTTTGATCGTTATTTTATTCAATGCTCGGTAATCAATGTACATTCTCCACGAGCCGTCTTTTTTCTTCACCAAGACAATTGGAGACCCACATGGTGATGTGCTAGGTCTGATGAACTCCTTCTCGAGCAACTCCTGTACCTGCTTCTTGATCTTTGCATTCTCTAAAGCGGACAACCTGTACATTCCGATGTTAGGCAATGGAGCATCTTGTTGCAAATTAATATCATGCACTATTTCCTTTTTGGGTGGCAGACCTTTAGGTTCTTGAAACAATACATCATATTCTGAAACAACTTTTTCTAAATCAGCTTGCTGTTTAGCATCATAGCCCTCAAATACATTGGTTTTATCAGGTTTATTTTCCTTCACAACCATGAGTAAAAATTGTTTGCATGAATTTACAATTCGTTTCACCTACCCTGAGTTTATGAGAGTATAATTATTCTTGAGCTTGTGAGCTTTTACAATATATTTGATTCCATCTTTAACGAGTAGATACTTGTTCTCAGCTCTGTAGAAAATAACTTTCCTATCATACAAGTAAGGACTTCCTAAAACAATTCCACATATATCCAAAGGAACTATATCTAACTCAACCTCATCTACAAATGCTGACCCAAAAGAAAACTTAAGTTTACATTGTCAGTAAACACTTGTAGCTTTGCTTTATCACATAGCCAACCTAATGGATATGGTTTCTTGTGAGGTGTGGTTAGTAATCCCAACTTCTTTACAATTGCTTCATAAATTAAATTTACTTGTGGGCCACTATCAAATAAAGTATCAATCTTTTGATGATTGGAAATAACTTGAATATGAAAAAGCTCACGTCTTTTTCTCATTTTCTTTATTATCAGTAGATTGTGCAAAATTACTAGTAGATGCTTCAGAATTTTTTCCTTTTATAGCTGAGGTTGCGATTGTTGCTTCATCTCCTGAGTTTAACCCCAAATCTTTTGAATAGTTGTAGTAGTCTTCTTCTTCTTGCCCCCGAACTTCTTAGGTTTCAGCTCCGGATGCAGAATCCAGCAGTGTTCATCATCATGCCCATCCTTCTTACAGTGAGTGCATGAAGACCTGCTCTTCTGTACAATGTTTGTCTTCCTCTCTTTCTATTTATGTTTTCTTTTTTCCTTATTTTTGCTTGCAGTGGGTTGGGATGATCCCCCAACTTCTGGGTTTCCATTCTTACCTCTAGCTTCTAGATGCGTAGCTTGAATGGATATCTAATCTATGCTAGTGGGATTAAATATGAGGATAGTGTGCCTCATGTAGCTGTGTAGACCACCTATATACTTCAACAGAGTCTCAAGTGAGTCTAAAGAAATTCCTAGAATCAAAGCTCTTTTCCTAAATTCATGGGTGTAACCTTGTACACTTTGCCTTTTTAGTTGTCAAAGAGTTTGCCAGCTCATCATGGCTTGCTGCATGTAGGCTAGTGGATAGAATTGTTTTTTAATTGCAGAAACAAATTCCTCTAGACAGAAAGAATCTTACCGTGTTTCTTCATGTCAGCTTGTGTCCTGCCTTTCCACTATACCAAGGCAGTGCCTCCCAGGCGTAGGTTGGCCAGCTGAATCTTACTCTTATCTGAGTTGATGCTCTACACTCTGCAATAAACATCAATCTGTCTGATCCAATTATCCAGCTTCTTTGCATTCAACTCTCCATCATATATTGGTAAATTAAATTTAACATCTAATTTAATCAAAGATGTCTTCTTTTTATTTCCAAGGCTATTAGGAGGCGTGAGGAATTTTTCTTCTTTTCTTTTGCCTTTGGAGTGGTCATGGAGGAAAGATTCTTCTACTCCTTTGTCTTGTTTGGAGCTGGATGAATCTTCATCTCTATGTTTCTTAAAGTCCCTATACATTTCCTCCACCATGGATTTCAGGGTCATAAAACTATCCATGAACTGGGGGTCTGATTCCAAGGGATTTTCTTCTGACATTTTCCACTTAGAATAGACTCTTCCAATTTCCGGGTTAGTTTCAGCCAATTCTCCTTCTTCTAATTTAAGCTTTGATCTAGTTAACATTCAACAACAAAAGTCCAGCACAAGTTTGTCTAACCTTAGTAAACCTAGAGCTCTGATACCACTTGATCTGGAATTTATCCAGGATAAAGAATAAAAGGTATTACGGACTCATGTGCATGGATGTGCCTATGTTACTTATGCAGTGGATCGATAAGGTTGCTAGAATACATAGACACTGAGGCAATCAGAGAAAACATAACAGTCAAACATGTAAACAAAACAAGTTTAATAAGGAGTTCACCAATGCTCCTGGGCTACGTCTCCTGATCCAACCTTTCAGTGGTGGCCTCTCTATTATGTTTTCAAGCAAAGTTTTTAGAATAGTGAGCTCGATTCGAGACTCACTAAACAGAATGAAGTCAGTAGGAATGGAGTGCACAGACTCTCCTTACTGATACTCGAACTCTGAGGATCACAGTAGTATGACAGGCCTATACCGAGGAGCTTGCTTGAACCTCTCAAGCCTTCAATGGAGTACACAAACTCTCTGACTCTCTTTGGCTCTGTTTAGCTCGATGTTGCCTTCAGGTCAGCTCGGCTTCTACGCTCTGTTCTCTGCTATTAGCTCCTTGCGTCTCTGTATTGCCTGTTCTCTGCTTCTGTCAGTTCATGGCTTTAAAGCCAGTCTGCTCTTTGACTGCTCATTTCTGCTTCCTGACTTTCTGATTTCCTTTCCTCTGTCCGTTCGAATTCCTTTGCTCTGTGTCATCATCACTGGGTAACGCCTCGCAGGGAGGTGGCCACCTGTTTTGCTAACGAACTGGGTGTTAGATCCCCTGAATATGCGAATGGCCGTTAAATCTGTTTGCTTCAAGATCGCCCGTGAACACGAATCTTCTGCCAACTCATCATCCACGTTGGACTTCAAATCCCCTGTCATCTTGCTTTTTGACCTGTCAAATCCGGTCAGTCATTAGGACGCATCTCCGCCGTCGATCTGGACCCCCCAGATCCTACGGTCGTCTTTCGTATCGAGCGGACAATTCGCACGACGTTTACCCATCGGATGCGGGTGGTTTTCTCTCTCTTCCGCCGGACGCATGTCGCTCGATGTGTGGCATCGGGCGAGACTTAGTCAAAATTGCTTACCGCCTTAAAGCCTTCTGATATCTTGCCAGTTTGGGGAATCCCACGCTACAGAACTGAAACAGTTACTTTTCCGAATTTTATAGTGATTTCGGGTCCCGGTGCTTCAGGGCTTTCCTTTACTGAGGGGGACGCCCTGCGATACGCGATAATCGCGTATTAGAATCCACCTCTGTTTCCTGAATTAGCCTCCAGTTCTGCCAGTTTTGTGCCTTTGCTCTTTACCATGGGCCAACGGTCTACGCACTCGACCGAGGGTCCTCATTGCTCTGCTCTGGCCACAACTGCAATTGTTATGAGGATTCCTTCTGATATCTTTGATCCTTTCTAGGACTTGAATCTCTTAGTATAATTTGAAACAGTCATGAAAACTTAGAGAGTTTTATGATCCAATTCGGATCACTTGCTTTTTTCTTTCAGCGATTTCTGCGAGGGCCACCTTTTGAACCTTAAGTGTTTGGGTAGTTCCTTGAGCTTGGGTGGGGCGTCCCTTGGCTATGAAAGTTGGACGAGGCGACTGGGCTGCTAAAGCACATCCCACTTCGATAGCCTTTGTGCAAGCTTCCATCCATGTGGATGGGTGGTGCATCCAGACGTGGGCTTGGATGGCTTCTTTCAGACCACTTATAAAACATTCCAAGTAGAATTCATCTCCAAAACCTACTGTGCGGAAGGCCAATGTCTCAAAGGCTGTAATATAGTTGTTTATTGTACCTATCTATTTGAGCTTAGTAAGACGACCCAAAAAATTAGATTCGCGGTCAAAGCAGTCACAAATGGATTTTGCGAACACTTGCCAAGTAATTTTCCTTGGATAGCATTTCTAATGCCACTGCCACCATTGCCATCTTTCTTCGTCCAAGTAAAGGCCTCCCACATGTAGTTTAGTATCTTCATTTACGATGTTATTCAGAGTGAAATATTGGTCCATTTGTGTTACCCATATTGTCGATTAGAGCCATCAAATTTTTACATGTCCAACTTGGGTGGTCGAGGGTGGGAATGTTGGTGATTTCCATGGAAGTGAAGATGATGGTTAGATTCTCCTTTAATGTCTTCATTAAAACCATATGCCTCTGATTGTAATGTCAACTTGCCATTTGTGACTGTGTATGTTAATGTCTGGATCTGCATCGTTAAAGCCTCCAATTGTTTTTCAATGGTTTCCGTCTTCTCATTGGGCATGGCTTGAGCTCTGGTTTCTACCATACACAGATCCGGGTCACTTGTTGTCACTTCGAAAAAATTTGGGACCATCTGAAAATTGACGCTGACAAGTGAACGATACCACCTCGCTCAGCTTGTCATCCTGATTCTTATGGGCTAAGTCTCTTATAAGCGTCCCGGGAGGGCCTTTTTTTTTTACTTCGAAAGGAGTTTTACTCCCCGCTTATCAATACTGCAGTTGCCAATTTCCAGAAAAGTTAATCCTGCCCAATGTCCTGCGAGAATCGCCCCAGGATATAGGAGCCACAAACCTCTGTTGGGACTCAGAAATGTCATATTTTCATCCACCTTTTTCCTTACATTTCATCATCCCATTAACCTGTTATCATATCACTTTCCTACATACACTTGGGTTTCACCTTCTTATTTTCCATTTTATTCATTTTTGTATTATAAGTGAATTTATGATTAATTATTAGAAAATGTACATATTTTTATATATCTCAAGAATATGTGAGTTTTGTGATGTAGGAAATATGTGAAGAATTAATATCTCCTCCACCATATCAAGGAGATAATTATGCAAGCCTTTTTCTACGGAGAAAATCATGGAGGCATATCGAGAAAATCATGGAAGCATATCTTATCCTAAGGAGAAAATCATGAAGACATATCTTATCCAAGATATGAGAGATTTGTGGGATCATGTTTGAGAGATTTGTGCGATGATATCTTGTAATAATGGGAAACTAGTTGAGAGTGCTTGAGAGAATATTTGATATGTAATTATGGAAAGGTTATCTTCCTCATGTATATAAGAGAGTGCTCTCTCTTCATTGGAATGAATAATGAATAATAGAGAATGGAGATTAACTTTGATTCTTTCTTGATTTGTAATTTAGTTATTGTAATATAGTTTGACATAGTTTTATTGTCATGAGCTCATATATGTTGTTTGCCATTCACTTCTTCACATGTTGTATTTATTTTCCTTTATGCAATTTCATGCTTTCCTAGTTAGTGTTTCAATGCTTTAATTTGATTTCAGTAATTTAGATTAGATTAGTTCCACTTCAGTCCTGCATATATAGTGCATGTGTCTCGTAAGTCTACGGACCTCGGATTGATAAATTAAATAGTTGGGTAAGTACTACAACGGAACTAAACGAACATAGTTTCACCCAACATTTTGGCGCCGTTGCCGGGGAGGCACGATGGATTGAAGTTTAGTTTGATTTTTCTGCAAGTATGTTTAGACATGTTCCTAACTCCGAGGTGTTAAGGCGGTAAGACGTGGGGAACAGCCTACGCATCGCATTCGAGATACCGTAATGGGCTCGACCTCTTATGGATCAGGGCATGTAGGGTGTGTTTACATTTATGCAAGTGTGAATTTTGATTTCTGCAGGTGTGTTTGATTTTCGCAACTGTGAAGAATGTGTGATGAATTCATGGTTCATGGTTATAATTGAAGCATTCAATTACTCAATTAATGAGCAGTCCTTGTAAGAGGGTTTAATTGAGTATTGAATTCAAGATTATTTCTGTGGTCCTTTTGTTTTTAGTGTGCTGATTTTTATTTTTTATTTTTTCCTTTTGTTAGTGTCGGTCTTGAAAGCCCTCCATCAGTGATCAAAGCTCTTTGCATTTGCATTAGTAGGTGTCTCATCAGTGTCAAAATTTGCATCCCGTTAGGCATGCCATAACCCTGATGGAGGAGCTGGTCTATTCATATCCCTTTTGGCTTTGCTGGATCAGGTCATATCAGTCATTGAGTTTGTCAAGCTGCTCTTGTTTGGTCTTAATGTCAAAATTCTAGGTCTAGGGTTTTGGTCAGTTGTCTTAGCAAGGTTAGCAAGGTCATGTCTCTGAAAGTCCTTGAGTGACCAGCAAGCCAGAGGGAGGATGGTAAATATGTTCCTTTGAAATTTTCATCATGTACAGTTCATTTTTAACCTTGGATTTAAAAACCCTATTTTTAAAGCCAAGGTCATGATGATTTTTGTAAAGAGAATAAATTTCCAAATTGTCTTTAGCAAGGCAGCAACAACCCTGGTCCCCTTGCCACAGTCCTTCAGATGATCTCCCTGCAAAAAGAATCAGGTGAAAGCACTCAAAAAATCAACTTCAGGATAAAGGAAACCAAGAAAATCAGTGTTTTTAAAAAGTGACCAAATAGACTTTATAAAGTGGGTTTTTGGATGAAATTTTTTCAAAAGTGAGATTATAAAAGGTAATTCCCCCTCCTTTCACTCTCATTGTGCATTTCAAGCTTCCCAAAGAGATTGTGAGAGAGTGAAAGGCGAAGGAGGCGAAATTACAAGCGTTTCGGGCAGTTTGCAGGTGCGCGACCCGTCCAGGCTCGTGCGCGACCTGTTGGGCGGTGCGCGACCCGTCCAGCGGTCTCCGGCAGTGCAAAAACATAACGGGCGCGACCCGTTGGGTTGTGCGCGACCCGTCCAGGGCTGTGCGCGACCCGTTCAGCTACCAGCTTCCAAAACTTCAAACAAATTCCCTTACTCCTCTTCAAATTTGCTCAATCGATCGAGGTAGGCTTCTAATCCATGGTTGTTGGTATGGGTGATGAAAATAATGATGTGTGCTATGGTTTTATCTTTTAAATTTGCAAATGAATGGATTAATGTGGCTGTTTGCTAATGTTTGTAAAATGCTAGGGTTTTGTGACTGTTTCAAGTGTTTTTTGTCCCATTTGATCCCTTCCTTCTTCCCCTCTTTCATTCATAGTCATGCTTGCATCTCTGTCCCATTTGATTTGTACATAAAATGGTGATTTTTTCCCCCATCTCTAAGCTATAAACCCTACCCCTCTCACAAGCATCCAAAACCCTAATTCCCTCTACCATACACATGCAAAAACTAAAACAAAAAAGAAAAGATACATTTGTAAAGAAAGAAAAGAGTCATGTGAATTTAATGTGCTGTATATCTAAAAGCATGTACATAACCCTATATACCCTTGACATCCCCTTGTACATGAACACTTTCCCTTGATGTGAAAATAATGTGTATGTACTCCTTAATGTGCATGTACTCCTTAAGAACAGAAAAAAGAGCAAAATTTGCCTTATGACACACATGAACTCCTACAAGCAAATTTGTGTATGGTGTCCCTATGTCCCTATTGATTCATGTATGCCCCTTCATGTTCATTATCATACATGTTTTGTCCCATATGAGATGTTCTTTGCAAATGATTTCCCAATGTTAAAATTGTTCCTATATGCATGACAATTTGTAAAGTTTCCCTTGAAAATTCCCTGTTATTATCATATATTCCCATTCCTTGTTAAGAAGTTCCCTCCCCTAACATTCCCCTCATGTTTTTCCCCTTGAAACAGCATAGAGTTCAGTACTTTTGCAGGCAGAGGCAGCAGTTCATTTTCTCCTTCAGTTTGCCCACCTTGCTCCAAAACCATGTCAGATACCGAGACTTATGAGCAAGGTGATGACCATTCATCATCTACAGAGATTGAGGAACAGAGGAGGCCTCGTAGAGGGGGTAAGGGAGGTCATCATAAGAGGGAAGAGCCTACTTCATTGGCAGAGTTACAGGCTTGTCCTTTGGCACTGAGTTGTTTCCAGTATATGTCATGCTATCATTTTTGTGAGAGGCTCTCTCAGATTCAGCATCATAGAGAGTTGGCCCGCTTGTTTGTCTTACACCTCCATGATGGACATGTCACTCTTGCAGGGGTGAATTTCAGATTGACACCCGAGGTGATCTCAGAGGCTACAGGTATACCGAATGTGGGTGAGGTGTGGTCTAAGCGCAGACTTCTTGATTTTGTTCACTTTGAGCCCTATGTCCGGCCATCATTTGTGAAATTGTTGACGGGTGTTTTCCCATTCAGATTTCTTCGGAGTGAGTATGCCCCCCTCATGAGACTCATCATGCATTATTTCACATGTGAGGGCAGATTTTCACAGGTGTATTCATATCACATTCGCCTGTTGATGCATTTCACCCGGGTGAGGATGATGAACCTCCCGGTCTTCCTGTTTCAGAACATTCAGAGGATGGTGCCCATGTTGCAGAGGAATACCCCGGCCCAGCAGTTCAGGAGCCTTTGTCACTATGGTTTGATCCAGCTTATAGTCTCTCACCAGTTGACTCAGCAGGGCATCTCATGGGAAGAGTTCATCTCCCATGAGTTTTTCACAGTGCCACCACAGCCACATCATGAGGCTATTCATGAGGAGGGAGGACCATCTCAGCAGCCTGATGCTCCCATCATCCGACATGTCAGCTCCACTCCCATGGTCACTTATCAGAAAGGCCCAAGGGCCTTATTTGCAGCAGTTAGGCGAGTACTATCTCCACAGCAGGTGGAAGGGGTCTCGCCTTCATCGTCAGAGCAGCGAGTGTTATCTCCACAGCAGGTGGAAGGGGCCTCGCTTTCTTCACCAACAGAGGTATTGCAGAGGGGCAAAGAGCCCATGGTTCATGAGGATCCAGTGATCGATCTTGAGGTCAGTTCTGCTAGCCAAGAGGCAAAGGAGATCATTCAGCAGCTTAGGGCCGAGAACAATACTTTGCAGCGGAGACTTGAGGGTGCTCAGTGGACCATCACATATCTAGAGCAGCGGAACACACAACTGGAGGAGGAGAAGGCTCTTGATGAGATTTGGAGGATTCGTAGTGATTGAGTCCTAAACTGTAGGAGGCCCGGTGATCCATTGCCTGTTGACCGGGAGTCTTTGCTTATTCACGAGAATGCCCACTTGGAGAGGTTGTTGGCTAAGGCCAACCAAGAGAAAAGGCTATTGAGGAACATGAAAAACCACTATTGGGCTAGGATGCACGTTTGTAAAGCAAAGATGAAAGTGTTCCAAAGAAGATTGACCGAGGCTCTTAGGAGGAAGAAGAAGGCCAACCCACTCCGCATCTTGGCCGAGGCTTCTCTCACTCATCATGACACTCACTAGCCTCTTCATAGCACCAAGTACAATTTTTTTGGAAGTTTTGGCTCATTTTTGGCATTTTTGGGCAATTTACAGGTTTTGGCTTCTCAACGGGTCTCACCCCCGGTGAGACCCTTTGTCATCGTAGCTCCGTTTTGCGGAAACTCAACATTGATGGATTTGTCATGCAAAGTTACATATTCCCATGCATTACCTTGAGTTTTCATGGAGTTTTGGGCCTCCAAAAGGTCAAAATACAGTCAAATTTTGACTTTCTGCCCCTTTTTTGAGTTGCAGAAGTAGTCTTGGGAGAATTGACTTTTGACTGGGCAAATGACCTCCAAATCCAAAAATTCCGGTTGGGTTGGAAAGTAGACTCAGAGACCTTTCCAACGAGCTATCCTGCACCTCATTCTAACACCGGGAAGGCCTTCAAACAGGGCTCCAAAGTGCGCGACCCGTTGAGCTGGATGTGCGCGACCCGTTGAGGGAACTTTGCCAGATTTGACCAGTTCAGCCCAGAATTTGCAGTTTAGCTCCAGTTTGACTTGCTGAGGTCGATGATGATCCTTTTGACTGTACTTGTGGCACTTTTTGGGTACTTTTACTCTTGTTTTACTCTTCTAGAAGTTTCTCTCATGAAAAAGGGTAAAATTGACTGTATGAACTGGTTTCCAAGTTTTTAGAGGCAAGTTGTTTTGACTGCCTATTTTGTAGTGCTTAGTTTAGAAGTTGTTCAAACAGCTCCTAGGATAGTGAGCTCGACCCATGGAGGCAGGGAAAGAGGTTAGATCATCTATATTATGTACTTTCATGCTCATTTTCATGGTTGGACTTTTGAGGGAGGAACTATCATTGTATTATTCACTTGTATCTCTGCAATTTTTGGCTAAGGAAGACCAGGGTTTTGCAGTCATCATTGGGATTCTTGTGGAATCATTGTGTTGATGGTGTGTCTCTTCATGTTATTGTAAGCTTTGTTATGTGATTCATTTCCTTTCTATACTGCTGCATATTAAACAAATGAAGTGATAAAGTTAGAATTCATGCTTGCCATGCGCTGCTTTCAAATTTGTTTAATTTCTATGTTTTCTGCTGTCTAAAGAGAATTAAAATCCATTATTTGCTTTCTTTAGCCTTCTTATCTTTCTTCCTGATCACCCACTTCAGCTGAAGACATCTACACAAGCTCCTACCTTGCCCCAAAGACCCCCCTGCAAAAACTGTGTCAAATCCCCGCACCCTAAATTGCAGATCCTCAATTTGCCACCAAAAACCCCAAAAACCCCCAAATCAACCTTTTAATCAGTTTACTAGCCTAATATCAGTGTTACCTTTGATTGGTCATCTCATCTCATTGAATATTTGCCGAGATTGACCGAAGAGAGCCTTCTCCTGCCCCGTAGGGCTAGCTACGAGGCTGAATGGTTTGATGTAGCTTTGAGATTTGCCTTCTCAGCCTGAGGTGAAATTTCAAATGCTAACATACTGGCGACCATATTGGGGAGAACAAACTGATCTTTTGCTCATTGACGTGTTATTTCATAGGTCTTAGACGGAGCCTGAAGTTACGCCAGGTAGCCTTCGAAAACGCTCTTGTTTTACATCAGCGCAAGTAGATAAACGCTGCTTCAGTCAATCTCCGTGAGCTTGTGAACATAGCGCTTCTTTGACATCTTATCCCCATGTATTTGTTAACTCTTAACCGTGGATGATAGGTTGGGAGTTTTCACAGGCTGAATGCTTTTTCTTTCCTAGTTATTTTGAGAAAACAAGCTGGCTACAGATCCCAAAACCATTTTCAGATCTAATTCATGTCCAGCTATTTTTGATTATCTTGAAGATTTAGAATTTGACGAAAGCTTTGAGTTATCGCTGTTTAAAGCTAAGTCTGAAAGTGCACTCGATTCTTTAGTCCTTGACCCTGATTTTGCAGCTGCTATTGAATTTGAAAGACATAATAAGCTGGTTGAACATTTCATCTTAAGACATCTTCAGACACGTATACAAGCTACCACTCTTGCTGATTTCCTTGAAAATATCTCTGGACATATTGGATCTTCTATCACGGCACATGAAGAAGCTTATCCTCCTTATGTTTCAGTGTCACCTATAATCACATATCCCAAATCAGCAGTTGGTTCTCCGCCTTCTTCTCCCACTCCTCCGACTCCTCCAACTCCACAAACTACACCTCCTTTTGTTATAATCCCTGCTATCACAACTCCTCCTCTACATACACATCCTACTCCCCCACCTAGAGCAATGGCTGCCCGGTTTGCCCCATTGGTTTTACCTGCAAATCTTCATGATATGCCTGCTGATTACCAAAGTAAAATCCCCATGTTTGATGGCACTCCACAAAGTATTACAGCTCAGCAGCACATCGACAAGATGACCACATTTTTTGATCTATATGAGTTAGATGAAGAAGATGTTACCATGCGGTTATTCGTGCAAACATTTGCAGGAGAAGTGAGGAAATGGTTCAGAGGATTGGTAGCTAACAGCATCACTACTTTGGAGGCACTTCAAAATCAGTTCTTAGATCGATGGGAAATCAGAAAGGATCTGCTTCAAATCAATGCCGAATACAACAACCTCAAGCGTAATCCGGGTGAGTCAGTTCAAGATTATATAATCAGATTCAATACAATTTATAATGCTATTCCCGATGATTTGAGGCCATCTAGAAAATCAGCACTTCTTAAGTTCCCGGATGGTTTTGATCCGGAGATGGCTTATTCGTTGAGAGATAGAGATCCGCCTACCCTGGAGGATATGCAGAAAATTGCTGTCAGCGTTGAGGCAAATTTGAATGACAAAAGAGCAAGGATGAAGGCAGAAAAGCGAGTTACAATCAAGGAGGAAGCATCCACATCAAATCAGGTTCTTCAGTCAGTTGAGAAGATTAAGAGGGCACTTGAAAAGATGACTATTGACAAGCCGGAGCCTCAGATTCGTAATCCCAATTTCAGAGGTCAACCGCAGCAACAATATAGAATCAAGCAGCGTGAAACAAAGGCACAAGACACGGCAGTTCAGCAGCAAATGAAACCACCTTTTCAGCAGAATTTTGTTAGTCAAGAGTCTGAAGATGAGGGTGACAATGTTGGCGAGGAAAATCATTTCTTCACCCCTGATGATATGCCTACATATATCACGGAAGAAGATGAGTTGGTGAGTAATTCTGTCTTTCCCCAAGATGAGCATTATATTTTGTCAAGCGATACAATACTTGAAGAAGAATCTGAAGAATATCAAAGAGGGTACTTGAATGCATTATCAGCACAGCAAGGACAGCAAAGGCAATTGAGAGGCCGGACTATTCCTATCAATCCTGTGCAGAAAAGAAAAGACATTGCAGCAAAGAATGATTCAGTTTCTTCAAAAGGTAAAGACATAGTTGGTCCCTCAACAATTCCATCATCATCAGCAGCTAAAGCGGACCAGCCATCAAATGCGCCAAAAGATAAAGCTGAGAAGAGAGATAATCCGGCAAAGGAAGGTGAGAAGTTTCCAGTTTTCAGTTTGGAGAATGAAATTGCAAAGGTGAAGATATCTATTCCTTTAACGGAGGTCATGAAGAATGCCACTTACCGAAGCCAAATTTCCAAGTTGCTGAATTTTGACCCAATGCTAGACATGGTGAATGTACAAGATGATCAGTCGAAGTTAATCTTTGGGCCAGCATTGAGTGGTGAGTCTCCCGAGAGTGACATTCCTCCATTTTATATTAGTTTGCGATTGCATGAGTTTGTGCTGCACAATGCTATGTTTGACTCGGGAGCTTCACATAATTTGATGCCGAAAACAATCATGGAGAAGCTGGGGCTTGATATCACAAGGAAGTACCATGATTTGTATTCGTTTGATTCCAGCCGGGTAAGATGCATTGGTTTGATCAAAGACTTAGTGGTGAGTCTAGATCAAATTCCAGCGAAGAATGTTTTAATGGATGTGGTGGTGGCGGACATTCCTCCACGATTTGGCATGTTGTTGTCAAGGTCATGGGGAGCCAAACTCAAAGGTACAATTCAGCTTGATTTTTCATATGCTTCAATTCCAGTTTTCGGTCAAATGAGGAAGTTATATCGAGAACAAAAGATGAAATACATGATCACTAGTAAGGAAAAGCCCGTGAATCATCCTGTAAATTATGTACAGACAGATTTAGAATCTTTTGTTTTGTTTGCGGAAAATTTCAATGAGGTAGATAGTCAGTTAGTTCAAGTAGAAGATATACCAGACATTTCAGAAAATTTCAGAGAAGTTTTGAGGAAGGAAAGTGAAGAAAGGTCTGCTGTCAAAAAGCCGAATGCAGAAATAAATGGGCAGCAAGCAGAGCATGAAACAAAATCAGAATTTCAGCACTTAGAAGATGATGAAGAGGGTCTTTGGACCATGGATTTCGATGGTGCAGTGGGCAGCGATGGTGCTGGTATCGGTGTGTGGATTCGAAGCCCATTCTCAGTCCAAGATCAAGTCCCAAGCAAGGTACGGGTATGCTCTTACAAATTGGCATTTGATTGCTCGAATAATGAGGCAGAATATGAAGCTCTTATTGCTGGTTTAAAAATCCTTCTGAAGTTAAAGGCAAAGAAAATAGTATTATATGGCGACTCCGAATTAGTTATCAAGCAAGTGAAAGGTGAATTTCAGGCCAAACATCCTCGCATGAGAGCTTATAGAAATGCTGTTTTAGATATCTTGAAAAGATTTTCTGAACATACTTTGACATGTGTGCCCCAGATTCAAAATGGTGTTGCGGATGCATTGGCTAAGGCGGCAAGTAATCTGAAAATACCCATGAATTCCAGCAATAAGTTCGAGATATACGTGAAGCATCGTCCTACAGTTCCAGATAACCAAAGGTGTTGGCAAGTGTTCCAAGATGACGAGGAAATCAAAGATTTTCTGCAAGTTAAGGGTAAGTTCGAAGACATCTCAATAGATACGGAAGCTGAAGGAGTGAATCAGATGGATATATTGCAGCTCAAAGATAATCACATTCCAAAAGGATTGATTCCTTTAGAGGAATTGTTTGATCAGGATGATGTGGCCCGCAAGCCAACTTTGAGGCCAACGGACGAAGGAGTTGAAGATGTGAACCTTGGGACAGCTGCAAATCCAAAGATGGTGAAGCTTTCAAAAGCATTGTCGCCTAAGGTAAAGCAAGAGTATATCAGATTATTGTCTCGGTATTCTAATGTCTTTGCATGGGATTATTCAGATTTGAAAACTTATGACACAAGTATTATTCAGCATACCATTCCCATAAAGCCAAATCAAAAGCCTTTCCGGCAAAAGTTGAGAAGAATTAATCCTAAATTGCTGCCATTGATTGAGAAGGAAGTCAACAGGTTGTATAAGTTCGGAATCATAGTGCCAATCCGGTTTTCCGATTGGATCTCCAACTTGGTGCCCATGAGGAAGAAAACCGGTGAGATTCGCTTGTGTATAGATTTTAGAAATCTGAACAAAGTGTCATTAAAGGACAATTATCCACTGCCCAAAATGGATCACATATTGCAGCGGGTTGTGGGGGCATCTAGGATGTCATTGCTTGATGGTTACTCCGGATATAATCAGATTTTGGTGCACGAAGATGACCGTGACAAGACAGCATTTACTACTCCATGGGGTACATTTCATTATGCCAAGATGCCGTTTGGTTTGAAAAACGCGGGTGCTACATTTCAGCGGGCAATGGACATGGCCTTTGCAAACGAGAAGGATGTCTTTCTAGTGGTTTATCTTGATGATTTGACCGTGTTTTCCAAATCAGATGAAGAGCATCTCTTTCTTTTGACTAAGGTGTTTGAAAAGTGCAGAAAATATGGCATCTCATTGAATCCGAAGAAGAGTCTTTTTGCTATGAGTGAAGGCAAGCTGCTGGGCCATATCATTTCTAAAGATGGCATTCGTATAGACCCTGCACGAGTAAAAGCAATTCAGCAAGTGGAGCAACCCCGTAGCAAGAAAGAAATTCAGTCCTTCAATGGTAAGTTGAATTTTCTACGTCGTTTCATTCCCAACCTTGTTGAGCATCTTAGAGAGATAACAAATATGCTGAAGAAGGACAGCGAGCTCAAATGGACCGAAGGGGCGGTGAAATCGTTTAATTTGATAAAGGTAATCTTATCTTCAGCTCCAACATTAATTAGCCTGGATTATACACAGGATTTTATTTTGTTTTCATTCGCCTCTGAGCATACGTTGGCAGCTGTATTGATGCAAAAGAGAGATGGAGTTGAGAGGCCCATAGCCTTTTTCAGCCGCATCATAAGAGACGGAGCGCTGAATTATAATATCATTGAGAAACAAGCATTGGCCCTGATCAAAGCATTGAAAGATTTTCGAGTTTACATATTGAATTCTCATGTTCTAGCATATGTTCCTAATGCAGCTGTAAAGGATGTTCTAGTGCAAACGGAACCGGAAGGAAGAAGGGGTAAGTGGATTGCTGCACTTCTAGAATATGATGTTGAAATTAAGCCTACCAAGTTGATTAAAGGTCAAGGTCTAGCTAAGTTGATGGCTGAGGCAAACCTTCATGTCCTTGATATAAATTTGATTGCTGCCTTGTCGGATGAAGACGAAGAGAATTCAGTTCTACAGGTGTCCGATATCTTTGTGTCTTCTCCTTGGTATGCTGATATAGTTTATGTGCTTCAAAACTTATCTGCACCTCCTGGCATGCCTAGAAACAAAGCTAGAACATTGAAGCTTAAGGCTGCCAAATTTTGCATCATCAAATCTGCACTTTATTGGAAGGATCCCGGTGGCATCTTGCTGAATTGTTTGGTCGAAGAGGAAGCTAAAACAACAGTAAATGATTTCCATAAGGGTGACTGTGGGGGTCACTTATTTTGGAAGACCACGGCTAATAAGATCTTGAGAGCTGGTTTCTATTGGCCTTCTTTATTTTCAGATGTATATAAAGCGGTAAAGAGCTGTCATGAATGTCAAATTTTTCAAGGAAAACAGAAATTACAGCCATTGCCTCTCAAGCCGGTGGAAATCAGTGCACCATTTCAGCAGTGGGGTTTGGATTTTATTGGCGAAATCCACCCTGCATCTTCCGGACAGCATCGATGGATCTTGACGGCTACAGATTACTTCACAAAATGGATTGAAGCCATTCCCACCCGACAGGCCACAGATTTGGTAATTATTTCCTTTCTTGAGAATAATATTTTGTCACGTTTCGGCTGTCCACAAAAGTTGATTACTGACAATGCAGTTGCATTCAAATCAAAGAAGTTGGTTGATTTTTGTTTTAAATATAACATCAGTTTGGGGCATTCAACCGCTTATCATCCGCAAGGTAATGGGCTGGCCGAATCTTCAAACAAATCCCTTGTGAATATTATAAAGAAATTACTGGAAATAAACAAGAAGAGCTGGCATAAGAAGTTAATAAATGCACTATGGGCTGATTGGGTAAGTCAAAAGAAGTCAATTGGTATGTCACCTTTTGAAATTGTTTACGGAGTAGATGCAGCGTTTCCTACTTCACTTAGTGTCCCGGTAGCCAAGTTATTTCAAGAAGCTAGTGGTGAAGAGGATCTGATGCAACGACGGATCAGTCAAATGATTCATTTGCAGCAGACACGAGAAGAAGTCCACCAGAATTCCCTTAAGTTGCAGGAGCGCATAAAGAGAATCTATGACAAAAAGGCCAAGGCAGATGAGTTTCAGATTGATGATGTTGTGTTACGGTGGGATGCCCGAAATGAGGATAAAGGGAAGCATGGAAAGTTCGACAACTTATGGAAGGGTCCTTACAAAATTGCAGCATACCGTGGTCCAAATGCTTTCCTTCTCAAAGAAATGAATGGAGATGAATGTCTTGGAGGGTCGGTGAATGGCCGGCTGCTCAAAAGGTATCATGCTTGAGCATTTTCTGCTCTAATCACTCTCATTGTAAATATCATGTCATTTTCTTTCTGCAGCAAGTGTGAAGCTGATTTCCATCTTCAGTTTGGGGCCCGCGGTGAAGGCTATAATTCTGAAAATGGTGATTAGTTGGTGTGAGTTTTACAAGTTGTTTCATGTCAGTTCATTTTCTGTATAGAGTTAGTGAGTTAGTGTCCAAATAAAGTCTTGAATTTCAGTTAATTGTCTAAGTCAAGTAAAGTTGTTTTCAAGTTGGTCACATGTGAATAAGTTGACTCCATTGCCCAATGATAAAGGCACTGATCTGCTCTCCCAGAGGTCTGAGGTTCTTGGTACCTCCAAGGAGCTACCATCCCCATTGGAGCCAATGTTAGTGTCGGTCTTGAAAGCCCTCCATCAGTGATCAAAGCTCTTTGCATTTGCATTAGTAGGTGTCTCATCAGTGTCAAAATTTGTATCCCGTTAGGCATGCCATAACCCTGATGGAGGAGCTGGTCTATTCATATCCCTTTTGGCTTTGCTGGATCAGGTCATATCAGTCATTGAGTTTGTCAAGCTGCTCTTGTTTGGTCTTAGTGTCAAAATTCTAGGTCTAGGGTTTTGGTCAGTTGTCTTAGCATGGTTAGCAAGGTCATGTCTCTGAAAGTCCTTGAGTGACCAGCAAGCCAGAAGGAGGATGGTAAATATGTTCCTTTGAAATTTTCATCATGTACAGTTCATTTTTAACCTTGGATTTAAAAACCCTGTTTTTAAAGCCAAGGTCATGATAATTTTTGTAAAGAGAATAAATTTCCAAATTGTCTTCAGAAAGGCAGCAACAACCCTGGTCCCCTTGCCACAGTCCTTCAGATGATCTCCCTGCAAAAAGAATCAGGTGAAAGCACTCAAAAAATCAACTTCGGGATAAAGGAAACCAAGAAAATCAGTGTTTTTAAAAAGTGACCAAATAGACTTTATAAAGTGGGTTTTTGGATGAAATTTTTTCCAAAGTGAGATTATAAAAGGTAATTCCCCCTCCTTTCACTCTCATTGTGAATTTCAAGCTTCCAAAAGAGATTGTGAGAGAGTGAAAGGCGAAGGAGGCGAAATTACAAGCGTTTCGGGCAGTTTGCAGGTGCGCGACCCGTCCAGGCTCGTGCGCGACCTGTTGGGCAGTGCGTGACCCGTCCAGCGGTCTCCGGCAGTGCAAAAACATAACGGGCACGACCCGTTGGGCTGTGCGCGACCCGTCCAGGGCTGTGCGCGACCCGTTCAGCTGCCAGCTTCCAAAACTTCAAACAAATTCCCTTACTCCTCTTCAAATTTGCCTAATCGATCGAGGTAGGCTTCTAATCCATGGTTGTTGGTATGGGTGATGAAAATAATGATGTGTGCTATGGTTTTATCTTTTAAATTTGCAAATGAATGGATTAATGTGGCTGTTTGCTAATGTTTGTAAAATGCTAGGGTTTTGTGACTGTTTCAAGTGTTTTTTGTCCCATTTGATCCCTTCCTTCTTCCCCTCTTTCATTCATAGTCATGCTTGCATCTCTGTCCCATTTGATTTGTACATAAAATGGTGATTTTTTCCCCCATCCCTAAGCTATAAACCCTACCCCTCTCACAAGCACCCAAAACCCTAATTCCCTCTACCATACACATGCAAAAACTAAAACAAAAAAGAAAAGATACATTTGTAAAGAAAGAAAAGAGTCATGTGAATTTAATGTGCTGTATATCTAAAAGCATGTACATAACCCTATATACCCTTGACATCCCCTTGTACATGAACACTTTCCCTTGATGTGAAAATAATGTGTATGTACTCCTTAATGTGCATGTACTCCTTAAGAACAGAAAAAAGAGCAAAATTTGCCTTATGACACACATGAACTCCTACAAGCAAATTTGTGTATGGTGTCCCTATGTCCCTATTGATTCATGTATGCCCCTTCATGTTCATTATCATACATGTTTTGTCCCATATGAGATGTTCTTTGCAAATGATTTCCCAATGTTAAAATTGTTCCTATATGCATGACAATTTGTAAAGTTTCCCTTGAAAATTCCCTGTTATTATCATATATTCCCATTCCTTGTTAAGAAGTTCCCTCCCCTAACATTCCCCTCATGTTTTTCCCCTTGAAACAGCATAGAGTTCAGTACTTTTGCAGGCAGAGGCAGCAGTTCATTTTCTCCTTCAGTTTGCCCACCTTGCTCCAAAACCATGTCAGATACCGAGACTTATGAGCAAGGTGATGACCATTCATCATCTACAGAGATTGAGGAACAGAGGAGGCCTCGTAGAGGGGGTAAGGGAGGTCATCATAAGAGGGAAGAGCCTACTTCATTGGCAGAGTTACAGGCTTGTCCTTTGGCACACAGTTGTTTCCAGTATATGTCATGCTATCAGTTTTGTGAGAGGCTCTCTCAGATTCAGCATCATAGAGAGTTGGCCCGCTTGTTTGTCTTACACCTCCATGATGGACATGTCACTCTTGCAGGGGTGAATTTCAGATTGACACCCGAGGTGATCTCAGAGGCTACAGGTATACCGAATGTGGGTGAGGTGTGGTCTAAGCGCAGACTTCTTGATTTTGTTCACTTTGAGCCCTATGTCCGGCCATCATTTGTGAAACTGTTGACGGGTGTTTTCCCATTCAGATTTCTTCGGAGTGAGTATGCCCCCCTTATGAGACTCATCATGCATTATTTCACATGTGAGGGCAGATTTTCACAGGTGTATTCATATCACATTCGCCTGTTGATGCATTTCACCCGGGTGAGGATGATGAACCTCCCGGTCTTCCTGTTTCAGAACATTCAGAGGATGGTGCCCATGTTGCAGAGGAATACCCCGGCCCAGCAGTTCAGGAGCCTTTGTCACTATGGTTTGATCCAGCTTATAGTCTCTCACCAGTTGACTCAGCAGGGCATCTCATGGGAAGAGTTCATCTCCCGTGAGTTTTTCACAGTGCCACCACAGCCACATCATGAGGCTATTCATGAGGAGGGAGGACCATCTCAGCAGCCTGATGCTCCCATCATCCGACATGTCAGCTCCACTCCCATGGTCACTTATCAGAAAGGCCCAAGGGCCTTATTTGCAGCAGCTAGGCGAGTACTATCTCCACAGCAGGTGGAAGGGGTCTCGCCTTCATCGTCAGAGCAACGAGTGTTATCTCCACAACAGGTGGAAGGGGCCTCGCTTTCTTCACCAACAGAGGTATTGCAGAGGGGCAAAGAGCCCATGGTTCATGAGGATCCAGTGATCGATCTTGAGGTCAGTTCTCCTAGCCAAAAGGCAAAGGAGATCATTCAGCAGCTTAGGGCCGAGAACGATACTTTGCAGCGGAGACTTGAGGGTGCTCAGTGGACCATCACATATCTAGAGCAGCGGAACACACAACTAGAGGAGGAGAAGCCTCTTGATGAGATTTGGAGGATTCGTAGTGATCGAGTCCTAAACCGTAGGAGGCCCGGTGATCCATTGCCTGTTGACCGGGAGTCTTTGCTTATTCAGGAGAATGCCCACTTGGAGAGGCTGTTGGCTAAGGCCAACCAAGAGAAAAGGCTGTTGAGGAACATGAAAAACCACTATTGGGCTAGGATGCACGTTTGTAAAGCAAAGATGAAAGTGTTCCAAAGAAGATTGACCGAGGCTCTTAGGAGGAAGAAGAAGGCCAACCCACTCCGCATCTTGGCCGAGGCTTCTCTCACTCATCATGACACTCACTAGCCTCTTCATAGCACCAAGTACAAAATTTTTTTGGAAGTTTTGGCTCATTTTTGGCATTTTTGGGCAATTTACAGGTTTTGGCTTCTCAACGGGTCTCACCCCCGGTGAGACCCTTTGTCATCGTAGCTCTGTTTTGCGGAAACTCAGCATTGATGGATTTGTCATGCAAAGTTACATATGCCCATGCATTAACTTGAGTTTTCATGGAGTTTTGGGCCTCCAAAAGGTCAAAATACAGTCAAATTTTGACTTTCTGCCCCTTTTTTGAGCTGCAGAAGTAGTCTTGGGAGAATTGACTTTTGACTGGGCAAATGACCTCCAAATCCAAAAATTCCGGTTGGGTTGGAAAGTAGACTCAGAGACCTTTCCAATGAGCTATCCTGCACCTCATTCTGACACCGGGAAGGCCTCCAAACAGGGCTCCAAAGTGCGCAACCCGTTGAGCTGGATGTGCGCGACCCGTTGAGGGAACTTTGCCAGATTTGACCAGTTCAGCCCAGAATTTGCAGTTTAGCTCCAGTTTGACTTGCTGAGGTCGATGATGATCCTTTTGACTATACTTGTGGCACTTTTAGGTAGTTTTACTCTTGTTTTACTCTTCTAGAAGTTTCTCTCATGTAAAAGGGTAAAATTGACTGTATGAACTGGTTTCCAAGTTTTTAGAGGCAAGTTGTTTTGACTGCCTATTTTGTAGTGCTTAGTTTAGAAGTTGTTCAAACAACTCCTAGGATAGTGAGCTCGACCCATGGAGGCAGGGAAAGAGGTTAGATCATCTATATTATGTACTTTCATGCTCATTTTCATGGTTGGACTTTTGAGGGAGGAACTATCATTGTATTATTCACTTGTATCTCTGCAATTTTTGGCTAAGGAAGACCAGGGTTTTGCAGTCATCATTGGGATTCTTGTGGACTCATTGTGTTGATGGTGTGTCTCTTCATGTTATTGTAAGATTTGTTATGTGATTCATTTCCTTTCTATACTGCTGCATATTAAACAAATGAAGTGATAAAGTTAGAATTCATGCTTGCCATGATCTGCTTTCAAATTTGTTTAATTTCTATGTTTTCTGCTGTCTAAAGAGAATTCAAATCCATTATTTGCTCTCTTTAGCCTTCTTATCTTTCTTCCTGATCACCCACTTCAGCTAAAGACATCTACAAAAGCTCCTACCTTGCCCCAAAGACTCCCCTGCAAAAACTGTGTCAAATCCCCGCACCCTAAATTGCAGATCCTTAATTTGCCACCAAAAACCCCAAAAACCCCCAAATCAACCTTTTAATCAGTTTACTAGCCTAACATCAGTGTTACCTTTGATTGGTCATCTCATCTCATTGAAGATTTGTCGAGATTTACCGGAGAGAGCCTTCTCCTGTCCCGTAGGGCTAGCTACGAGGTTGAATGGTTTGATGTAGCTTTGAGATTTGCCTTCTCAGCCTGAGGTGAAATTTCAAATGCTAACACCTTTCAACATGGTTTTATAATGAGTGTCAGCTTGGAACTACTCACTCAGATCCTTGCAGAAGTTGGAATCTCCTCTTCCCTAGAAAAGGAGATCTGGACAAAAATTGAAAGTTCAACTACTCCCCAAGAAATAAATGAAGATTCAACATCTGAAGAAAACTGCATATCTGATGGAGAACAACCATTCGAACAGGAGATCGAGGAAGAAGAGCAGCAAATCGGAGAAGAAGAACAAGAATTACAGCATAATCTGAGTGAGAGTAACTGTGCTTATCAAAGCTTCATCGAACAATGGTTCCAGGTAAGTACTAGATTAGATTCATCTTTTAATTTTTTAGTTAATTTGCAGTTACAACAACTAGACTCATCCACTCTCGAATATTGTCATTTTTCATTTGACAAATTGCTATTGAATCTATTGTTGCTACTGCTACGTGAATGGCTTCATTGGAAGTTTAACTACACGTAACTAATTTGTAAATTCTAATTAGTATAGAGTAGGTAGGCTTTCAGATTTAGCTTTTGCTTTCATTTTCAGTTTTGCTTTTACCTAGAATAAGTATGCTCTCCTCCTGCGTCTTTGTACGATCTCGAGGATTAGAAAATAGGTTTCAGTTTTGCTTAGAATAAGTATGCTCTCCTCCTGCGTCTTTGTACGATCTTGAGGATCAGAAAATAGGGATGATTTAGGCAACCAATTTCAAGAATAAATAAAAGTTTTGCAATATGCTTCATCAAAAACATCTTTCAATATGCAAATCATTATGTCCATTTGTTAAAAAAAAAAGAGAACATTAAGAGAAAGTTTAGTTTCTTTCTAAACTTTAGTTATTCATTAAATTAAAAAAAAAATAAAAAATATATATATATATATATATATATATATTTTTAATTCAATCACTGCACCTACACATTTAAAACAATTTTTGTCATAGCACATGTGCCTCGGTACTGAGATTTGGGGATTGCAGGTTATTTGTGCCAATAAAAAAAAAATGTAAACGAATTTGGATTCTGATATAATCTCTCTTATCATCCACTGGTCTAGGCTTCTGGGCAAGTATAACAGCATCTCCACATGTACAGGTGCAGTTCACTTGATACGTGGCAAGTGGCCATGGTCAATAAACACAAATGTAGGAAGAACGTCTTGCATTGCTTGCACAAAGGTTGCTATTTTATATGAGAAAAATCCCACGAGCACTTGGATCAGACCAAGGTGAACGAACCCAAAGTCCAGTACTAGTATCCCATTCCAACGATTATTCATCATCACTCAGACCACTGGTACCAGTAACTGTGGCTGCCCGAGAGCTCCTCTGACAGTCCCCTGAACACCCTTCACTCCATATGAATCCACACTGTTGCCCAACATTCGGATGTAAGCAAGCAAACCAAGAAGTCCAGCACCAAAGCTACCAGCAACCTCTGAAAAATATGAAATATAAGCACTCATAGTACCAAGGCCTCCCAAACCAAGAGTGATGAGTTGTAGCCTTTGTTTCAACTGAATATACTGATGTTTTGATTGAGCTACACTGATAGCAGGGTCTTCCCTACTCTTGTTTGCATTGCACAATAATATACCAGTGCCCCCTGTTGCAGCCTTGCTGGCACGGTCCCATTGTTGCTGCTCACGCCGTGTAGATATTACTCTCCATCTAGGTTTGTCAGCTGTAATAGCCTCATCTGTAGGAAGGCCAAGTCTAGCTACTTCTACTTGTTTCTCTAAAACAGACTTTGAAGGTTCCATTAATTCCTGAGTTAAATCCACCTCAAGGCTGTTGAGGGCCATGGCTCTATTAAGGCTCAGAAAACCCACTTCCTGTTCCTGCTTAGGAGACTGGACCTGACGGGGTTCAGCAGGAACAACATCGATACGATCCAACCACTCTTTGTTCCAGATGAAATCGTTTCTGTTAGTGATAGGATTAGAGACATCTCCCTAATACTTTCCGGGGTTTATGTGAGTAGGCGGGCCACCGTATTCCCCAGGTGCAATGCCCTTGGACCACTGCCATTTTTTTTATTATTACGGGGGTTCAGCATCCTTGTGGTCGGTACATTTGAATTGCGTTCGTCCTCCAATGAATTTGAATTAAAGCTTTCGCCATTGGGATTCGAAATCGGGCCATTTGCAGCTCTAACGGCCAAATTTTGGAATTGAGAGGAGGTTGAAAACATAATAGGAAGGTCTCCGCGTAGGCCATGATGCTACTCCTCCAAAAGCTGTGATGTCCAGAGCCATTGAACTCACCCTCCCAAACCAGCCCTTTGTTTATAGGTAACGTTACTCTCTTCAATAACCAGATCGCCAGTTCGACTCCTTTAATTCGAAACAGCAAGTCTCCATCATTCTATTATCTTTCATTGGAGACAATCACTGTTGCCACTCAATTATTTGAAATCCCTGCTGGTACTTTCGATATTAAATCTGATGGCACCGGTGGACTTATCATAGACACTGGAACGCTAGCGACTTTTCTACCCCAGCCTGCTTATGATTTTGTGAAGACTGAGTTGAAGGCACAGGTTAATCTTCCACTGGCCAATGGCTCTAAACTTGGCCTGGACCTCTGCTTTAAACAGCAGGGCTCTCCAAGTGTAAAATTTCCCCTTATCACATTCCATTTCCAGGGAGCAGATTTCAAACTTTTTCTACTGAACTACATGGTGTACGCGTCTTCCCAGCGTGACATTGTCTGCCTTGGGATGCTACCCGCTGTGGGTACTAATCCTGTTTACATATTTGGTAATCTGCAGCAGCAGAATTACCATATACTCTACGACAATGTCCACAGCATCCTCTCCTTTGCACCAACAGTTTGTGACGAAGCTTAGAAGCCAAGCAACCAGACTATATTTTGTTGGTATCATCCCAAGACCCAAAAATGACATTTTGTTGGATTTGACAGGCCATCCATACGCAATCCCTGCAAACGTCAGTTTTCAAAAGCGGTTTGTGATCAAACCAGGACAAATTTAGAAAAAAGAAGACATGGGTTTTTTCCCTAATAGAATGAATTATAAAACCCAGAAATTGTTTGCTTGAATTCCTAACGGTTTGAGAGGGAATCGCGATTCTTCGAGACCCTGTTTTGGTAACTGCGTAAAAAACGGTTTTAAAATCAATGTACAGAGAATTAGGGGTGGTCGATTGTTGATTTTTCAACATCTGATGGATCTGCTGACATTATTTTCTCTCCATCTACCCATAAATCATAATAAGAACCTACTGAGAGGCAAGAAGATCCGTTTGAATATTTCGTATCTCAAATTCGATCCTGCAGTTTTAGCTCTTTTGTGTAGAGATGGCTGCCTGCACTCAATTTTAGAGGAGGCATATTTTTCTCATGCACTCAATTTCACGCTGCTCTGGGGCCTCCCAGGCAAGTACAGGCCTTCAAACGATGGTTTCTTGGAATTCCCGCAAGACACTCTAGTGTAACACCAGAAAGAATGCGCTTTGCCCCTCAACTGAAATCCCACACAGCGCAGGCCTTGATGTTAAAAAGGATCCTGCACTTCTTACGCGCAGCCAAACTCTTATGGGCAACCAAATCCAAACTCTCTAGCACATTCAGAGGCTGCCCGAATGTTCTGTGAAAATAAGCAGGAATATAACATAAGGGTTCGTGAACTTGTGGCACAGAGCTGGACAAAACACTAAGTCATTTTGTTTGTTAGGAAAGGTTTGTAATATTGTTGAGAGCAATTGATGGACTTATATCAATGAAACTTGACCTATCTCAATACTATGAATCAAGTGATTGGTTCCAAGTTTAGTCTTAAATGCCTAAAGACTTGGTGTATGTCTTTTTGTTATTTGTCAAAGTCACAACCATGCCTATGCCTATTCATAGTGTTTATACAAGGATGATAGCTATGAACTTGAGAGTGAAGGACAACGTTTTTCATAGCCCATATAATCTTCCCACTATATTTTGTTTGTTATGTATATAGTTGGCAAACTTAAAAAAAAAAATAAAAATAAATAAAAAATAAAAAAAAAATAAAAATAAAAACTTGGCACACTCACTACTTGTTCCCTAACAAATACAACGCTTTTTCAAATGTTTTCAATCAACTTTCCTACACATCAATAAAAACATTTTGAAAAAGTGTTGTGCAATCAATGAGTAAATTGCATGAGGACATGCAATAATTTTAGTTGGGGGGAAATAAAAGTATGTTGGACTTTTTGTGAATTTGTGGGCAAAAGTAGGATGCATATACTAACACGTGAAATGAGATTGGTGTTATGTGTAGGACAACGAGAAGCTTATGCAGAAAGCTCAACATTACGATGCAACACCTTTTTCATCCACAATTAGAGTTATTTCGGAAAATAATTAAAAAATTGGACATTTTATAAATTCTTGAAAATGCGCTAATTTGTTTTTGAGTCACTTCATACAGGAATGATCGATGGAAATGGCACACGAAGATGACAATTTTTATGCAGGAATGGTGCTAAGTTTTTCAGAGTATGCAAAGTGATTTTTCCAAATCACAATGAAACATGCATCATTGGACGCTTGAAGGAACAAATTCTTCACTACACATATCATGACATTTTTCCACTACACACCTTTTGCGTCATGATTACTTCCCTTTTTCCTTCCACATACCTAGACCATCCTTGTGTTGCATCCCATCTTCCATTTCCTTATCTTTCACAACTTCATGCACGCCTATTTTTCTGAATCACATACATCCCTTTGTCCTTTTCAGTTTAGTTTTACCTTTTAGTTTGCCTTTTGAATAAAACTCATTCCCTTTCCATGATCACATTACCTTGATTTCCTAGCCATGCTGATCCACACTGCTTGTCCGTGAGTTCTTTCCATCTATAGTCCTACCAAATCTTTTTGTACAAACTCGCGTTGACTGATGTGGGATTCCTTAAGGCCCACCTTTCAACAAGTCTTGCCCCATCGACATCAGCACCTTATCTGGGAAATAGACTAGAGTTCATTTTGAGTACCTAGAGGCTTGCATGCCTTAATGGCAAGTTCTCCCGCTGGAGATCATGGGAATACATCAATGTCCCTTGACCTTCAGATCTTGCAAGTGGCTCGACCTCGACACATCCATTCGCACTTCGCAAGATGTACTCCGGTACCTTGGCACTCATTGACATCAATGGTGAGTTGCCTCGCATTGGTTAACGACATACATCAATGGCCGGTAATCCAATGATTTCTATTCATGCTCGACATCGACACATTCATTCGCATGTTTAGAATTGTACCATCGGGTTTGTAGCGGGTGAAGACTATACACTTTTTCATGACTCCCTCAGCAGTTACAGCAGCATGCATTCTGATCTATGAGAGTACCACAGTACCACTTTCAGCTTTTATCTTTTTCATGATTCAGCATCAGCAGTTCAGATTCCTTCATTCTCCAGGATCCAGTTACATCAGTCACATTTTCCCGATCCAGCAGCAGCAGCAGCTACATTCCTATTGCATACTTCATCATTCTTGTGTAAGTAGAGGTATGTTGTTTTTTAATCTTTAATCATGCAATTCCTTATATGCTAACTTGAATATTTTGGAAAATTCCCTCACCATGCTACATTTCCTTTCATGCGCCATGATAAGTTGCATGCGGACATGCAACCAATTCAGTTGAGGGGGGGAGAACTACATTCACTACATATTCACTTCCATGATTCCATTTCTTCACCACTATCACTCCATTTACCATTCAACAACATTTATTTTCCAATGATACTTTGTTGCAATATTGGCATGCTTTATTAATATTACAAAAAGGGCTTTCTTATGCACATTATGATTTCCAGTGAATGTTTACATTATTGAAGAAAAGAGAACAGAAAATGAAATGAATGTTGTTAACACAAGAACCAACATTCTTTGTATTCATGGTTGTCACACAAGAACCAACCATATTCATGGTTGTCACACAAGAACCAACCATAAGAAAATGTAAATTGTTACCAATGTCTCTCACATATCCTGGAAACATTTAAGACATCATCATGTAAAGCCAAAGCTCAATATGCCAAATGTTCTTAAAAGATACCCATGCATGGTTGCATGAGGACATGCAACAAGTTCAGTTGGGGAGGATGTTGGGACTCAGAAATGTCATATTTTCATCCACCTTTTTCCTTACATTTCATCATCCCATTAACCTGTTATCATATCACTTTCCTACATACACTTGGGTTTCACCTTCTTATTTTCCATTTTATTCATTTTTGTATTATAAGTGAATTTATGATTAATTATTAGAAAATGTACATATTTTTATATATCTCAAGAATATGTGAGTTTTGTGATGTAGGAAATATGTGAAGAATTAATATCTCCTCCACCATATCAAGGAGATAATTATGCAAGCCTTTTTCTACGGAGAAAATCATGGAGGCATATCGAGAAAATCATGGAGGCATATCGAGAAAATCATGGAAGCATATCTTATCCTAAGGAGAAAATCATGAAGACATATCTTATCCAAGATATGAGAGATTCGTGGGATCATGTTTGAGAGATTTGTGTGATGATATCTTGTAATAATGGGAAACTAGTTGAGAGTGCTTGAGAGAATATTTGATATGTAATTATGGAAAGGTTATCTTCCTCATGTATATAAGAGAGTGCTCTCTCTTCATTGGAATGAATAATGAATAATAGAGAATGGAGATTAACTTTGATTCTTTCTTGATTTGTAATTTAGTTATTGTAATATAGTTTGACATAGTTTTATTGTCATGAGCTCATATCTGTTGTTTTCCATTCACTTCTTCACATGTTGTATTTATTTTCCTTTATGCAATTTCATGCTTTCCTAGTTAGTGTTTCAATGCTTTAATTTGATTTCAGTAATTTAGATTAGATTAGATTAGATTAGTTCCACTTCAGTCCTGCATATATAGTGCATGTGTCTCGTAAGTCTACGGACCTCGGATTGATAAATTAAATAGTTGGGTAAGTACTACAACGGAACTAAACGAACATAGTTTCACCCAACAGCCTCCCTGCACAAATGGCGAGATCTGTTTGCGAAACCATCAACTGCTGAATGTGAGTTGGACTGCGACGACGATAGAACCCCAGCTGCTAGATTTGAATAGCACTGTGGTGGTAGACCTTGAACTGGTGGATTTGACTGTTGTGGCGGCAACAAAACCCCAACTGCTAGATCTGATCTAGCAAAGAAGATGATGGGCAATCTTCAGAGAGACGAGGGAACTATGGTCTCAAGGAGTGTCAGGTGCTACAGATCGCAATATACATAAGGGTCCAATAGTAGTACTCGGCCCAATCTTTCAGGGTACTAACTAAGGAGGATCAATCGTACCCTTAGCCATACTACCCGACTACCCTATCGTATGCGCGAGTAATCTATCTGAGTGCTGTTCTCGGTGTACTGTAGCAGCAAGACAGCCGACGATTTATCTATGGCGAGGTTTCAGGTGAGCCTAGGGGGCTTCCGATATACCCAAAGGGTATGTGGAAGACAGTCCGTGTGCAGTTTTGTCTAATGCGCTACTACTCGAAGGGGTACCCACAGGGGTTACAAGGGAGTCCACCAAGCGTGACCAGCTCTTGTATTTCTTGTGTGCATGCCTCCCCAAACCCGCAGGTTTATGCGCTCAATGACAGATCCTGTGGTTTAAAGACGTCGGAACACGTTTCTAGCCAAAAAAAAAAATCTGCTAAAAATGGAGATACCACCAGCCCTGGAAAGTGCTCTGATATCACTTGTTATGCTCTTGACTTGCGAGAAGATGTCAGAATACCAAATATACGAAGAAACACAACCCAAAACATATAACAAAATGAGAAATAACAACATGTATTTTATTATTCAGAGATGAAAGGAATGTTCACTTGCCTCTTCGAGGGGGCAACCTCTAATAGAGCAGGGCTCGATTACAAAATAAGACACGACGCTCCTCAATGGGGAGTCTCTATCCTTATATAGGATTCATACATGCAATACCATGGGTCAGTACCATGGTTCTCTTAATACCATCTATCTAATACCATGGCCCGTTTGCAACTAACTGTGGTCCCTTTCTTTAAATGCAGGTCAACCACTTACAATTATTAATATGGGCTTTATTGACTCTTTAACTAACTATAACTATGACTCGACCCTATTACATATATAAGGCGGTTAGAGTTGGACCCTAACATATAATAGGGAAAAATGAAAATTTAAAACAATAAAAGAAGTTTGATCAAGAAATAGATTCTTGGGATGCAATCCACCAAACTTTAATGAGCATAAATGAACTATAACCAAAAGAAATTACTCTGAAGAATTACAACAAAGCTAATATACCATTCATTTAATTTAGAAGCGAGTACATATAACCATAAAACCAAAGCTCATATATTCTATAGAAGAAAGACCAATTTCTATGGCAAATTAGAGAGATAAACAACTCATTTATACTAGTTAAGCATTTGATGGTCTCCTAACTATGTTGATTATTGATTTCTTACCCCTTGGTACTTCCAATTATCAAGAACTAAGGTTTCCCATTGAATGCACATATAAAGTAAAATATAATTTACTCTTGGGATTGCAATAATACTTGGATTCGAGGGGGTGAATGCTTGTTCCAACTTCTTTCCTATAATGTGCATCCCATAAATTATCCTTTGAATCTTTTGGGGGTCAAGTTTCCTTTGTGTGCATACCATGCAATGTTCCCAAAACCACTTCTCCGAGTCAAATCCATGTTTCTTTTTCGACAGATTAGCTAGTGAACATTCTAACCCTACATAAGCACATCATTTAAGCATGAGGGAGGTTTTTCATATCTCAAAAGAAATGAAAAAGAATATATCCTAAAATAGATATGCAAAAAAATTGAAAGCATCCTCTACAAAGAACTAATCGCCTCTCATGGATCCTAACTCTAGAAATTGTAGCGGAGACTAATGCCTGCGGGTTTTGGTCTAACGACAATCAGGATCCCAACAAGTGGTGTCAAAGCGATAGGTCTCAAGTTTGAAACTCACCTGGGTCACGTCGGGGGTGAGGGAGGGGGGTGGGCAGATTGTTGGACATTGGGTTCAACGCTCCTCGTGTGCTTCACAAAATGGACTAACCGTCTCTCATGGATTCTAACTCTAACTATTGTAGCAAAGACTAATGCCTATAGGTTTTGGTCTAACGATAATCGTGATGCCAACAGATGTATACTAAGAAAACCATATCAAACCACTAAAGTCAATCACAAATTCTTCTTCTTTGTTGATACCAAGTTCATGAGTTATGGACTCATCCTTTTCTTCAGATCCAAACTTTTTATTTTCTCCTTCTTGTTTGCTGAGTTGGCTGCCCAAATGAGTTTGAATGAGGCTCTACTTATACAAGTTCAATCATGTTGAAAAAGAATGTCCATTGGAGAGGGGTTGACTTGACTTCATGTTGGCCTACATGAGCAGAGACAAAAATTTCGGTCCTCCAACTTAGAAATTCAAAATCTCTTCAACGAATAGGAGTTAGATGGCGAGTAAATACTCGTTGGAAAGGGATCGAAGTCCTCTACAAGCCTATGCCACAATCTTCTCAAGAATATGTCTCCTTTGATACTGATAACAAGAATTCTTCCAACAGATCCTTCATGAATTCTTCTTCTTTGTTGATACCAATTTCATGAGTTATGGACTTATCGTGTTCTTCACATTAAACCTTTTATTTTCTCCTTTCTGGCTGTTGAGTTGGATCCCCAAATGAGTTTGAATGGGGTTCTATCTATACAAGTTCAATCATGTTGAAAAAACATGTCCATTGGAGAGGGGCCAACCTAACTTCATGTAGGCCTACATGAGCAGAGGCAAAAATTTCAGTCTTCTAACCTAGAAATTCAAAATCTCTTCAACGAATAGGAGTTATAGGGTGAGTAAATACTTGTTGGAAACGGCTCGAAGTCCTCTACAAGCCTATGCCACAATATTCTCGAGAAAGTGTCTCCTTTGACATCAATAACAAGAATTATTCCAACAAATCCTTCACGACATCAATGATGACACATTGAGCTCTAATGTCATTTTTGCGGGTTGTAGATATGTTGACGATTGGATATCCTTATCCACAATATCCCAATGGTCATTCTCATTTAGCAACAAGGAAACCCTTGTCTTTTAGGGCAAGAAGTTGGAAGCTCCATCTAATCGTTCCTTGAATATCTCAAACTTGTTGTTGCCCGACAACTATGATTGCTAGGGATTGTGGTTGTTGATGGCTAGGGCCCTTCGTATTTTTTTATTTTTCCTTTGCCGATGACTAATGGCCCAATATTCCTTTTTTTACTTCAATTTTATTTATAGCCTGGATCTTGCCCACACCCCTCCTTACGGAAAAAATTTGAACTTGGCATTGCACACAATGTACAACCCAATCTATAAAGTCAAGTTTTTTAATTACTTGTAACCTTGTACGATTGTTGGTGGAACCTGACCCCTACGACTCCTATACGAATCTAGCTTCTGTGTGCTATACTTTAGAGATTGGTCTTCAATTCTCTAATACCATGTTAATTTTTCTTAACCCTAACAACCTGACAATTTACTAACTTAGCAGATTACACAAATTTACTAAATAAAAAACATGGCTAGGATTTTAACATAAACAAAATAATTAATGGAAGCAAAATTCAATACAACAATCTCACAATCACATGCACACATATTTCCGCCCTTCAAATCAACATTTAATTTATTAATTTCAGAACTTATAAGGGCTCACTTCCTAAGATAATGACCTTCCTAGGAAATACATACAAAAAGAACCTAGATCTAATCCAGTTGATCAAGCCAGAGATCTGTCTTTCGATCTGCTTGGCTCATCCGGATCCCCCTTACCATCCCTTGCACCTTCCTCAAACCTTGAACACTTGAATGAAAGTCCTTCTCCATTCAATAACTGAGATATCCTTCTCTCAATATCATGTGCTCACTAGATGTGTTGTGTGTCTTCTCCCTTAGCCTACCCTCTCATTTATAAGTTCGAGTATTTGACTAAATCCACAACCCTCCAAAACGTTTGATGGTTAAGATTGATATCACATCACTTGAAATCAATGATTGTCTAATTCACTGATGCAAAAACTTTCGCATTTTATTATATTAACTCACTTTATCTTACAAAAGAAATTACTATGCAAAAAATTTCGCATTTTATTATATTAACTCACTTTATCTTATTAAAAAAATTACTTTAATCACTAAAGCAATTTCTAAAATTAAGAGATTATTAGGTGACCTCCTTATGGCTTAGACACTTAGGTCTATGCAGAAATACCTACCAGAGCATCAACAAATTGATGGTTTCTCTACCTTTTCCTCACAAAATAATCCCAAAGCACTTTTTGAGAGATTCATACATTGTGGGTAGAAATGACATTTGTTAGCAACATGAATTTTTTATTCTGCCAAGCGATTTCGTGAAAATGTCGGAGATCTGATCTTCGGAAGGACAATAAACTGGCTTGAGGACATCTTTGGCAATGAGAGATCTGATATGATGATACTTGGTGTCCACATGCTTTGTCTTTGAATGAAAAACTGGGTTCTTGGCAAGTTTGATGTCTGACTGGCTGTCAATGAATAATGATGTAGCTTCTGTCTGAGAAATGCCCAAGTCCAGCAAAATTCGGCGCAACCAAACAATTTCACATGTTGCTTCCCATGCTGAAATGTACTTTGCTTCTGTGGAAGAAGTGGCCACTGTAGCTTGTTTCTTACAACTCCAAGATACTGCTGTTGACCCCATGTTCATTAAATAACCTGATGTTGATGCTCGATCATCAATACTCCCAGCAAAGTCGGCATCGGAATATCCACCAAGTACAAAATTTTTAGTCTTTGTGTAAAGAAGACCAAAATCTTTTGTTCCTTGGATATATCGAAGAACTCTTTTGGCTGCATTCTAGTGGTTGTCTCGTGGTTCCTGCATAAAACGTGAAAGAATACTGACTGCATAAAGGATGAGTATTTTTCAAATAAATCAAGCTGCCCATCAACTGTCTGTAAGTTGTACTGTCCACCTTTTCCCCCCCTTCAAATTTTGAAAGTTTCAAGTTTTGCTCCATCGGGGTGAGAACGGGCTTGCAATCTTGCATGCCAAATCGCTGAAGAACTTTTGCTGCATACTTACTCTGAGAAAGGAAAATATGATGTGGACGTTGGAAGACTTCAACTCCAAGATAGTAGTGAAGTAATCCCAAATCTGTCATCTTAAAACCTGCATGTAACTCCTTTTTCACCTGTGCAATATGATCATCATGGTTGCCAGTAACGATCAAATCATCTACATACATAACAAGAATGACCAGATATTTTCCCTGTTGTCGCACATACAAAGTATCATCAGATTCACTTCGTTGAAAACCAACTTTCTTAAGGTATTCATCCATCTTTGCATACCAAGCTCGGGGAGCTTGTTTTAATCCATATAAAGACTTGATAAATTTGCAGACTTTATGTTCTTGTCCTTCAATTTCAAAACCTGCCGGTTGGGTCATATACACTCCCTCCTGTAAATCTCCGTTGAGAAAAGCACTTTTCACATCCATTTGATGAACTTTCCATCCTTTCTGAGCGGCCAATGCAAATGTTAATCGGATGGTGTTCCATTTAGCTGTAGGAGCAAAAGTTTCCTCATAATCAATGCCTTCCTGCTGCGCAAAACCTTTTGCGACAAGTCGTGCTTTATACTTTTCAAGTTCTCCCCTTTGATTATACTTAATTATGTAAACCCATTTGCATCCTATGGGTTTAACATTTGCTGGACAATCAACAAGTTTCCAAGTGTTGTTATTAATTACTGCTTGATATTCTTCAACCATAGCCTGTTTCCATTCTTTATGTTTTACTGCTTCTTTATATGTGGAAGGTTCAGTAAAATTATTTACTATCAAGGCAAAATTGCCTTCACTTCTATGTGCCCTTCTGGTGCCTGTTTTATTCTATTCATCAGGCTTTACATCTTTCAAAAGTTGAACTGCCCATTTCGGAAGTTGGTGCTCACTTGTTTGCGCTTTTGTAAAGTCCCCATCATTGTAAAGAGGATTAATATAAACTGATGTTCGTCATTCAGGTGAAGAATGTGGAGAATCACTGTCAGAAGAACTGCTGCTGCTTGGAGATGCGGATGCACTGCTAGAAGACCTAGATGATGTTGTTGATGTAGATGAACTGGATGACTCATCTTCAGAGGAAGGAAAATCAAGTTCATACCAATTTGGTGAAGTTGGTTGACTTCGCATTTTTCCATTTCTTTTACTTCCTTTAGTTTCTAACTTGTGAAGAAGATTTTCAATTTCTTCAGCACTCTTACTCTTTGTTTCATCAAAAATGACATCCCTGCTCACAATGAATTTTCCATTGGTCAAAAGACGATACCCTTTCTTCTCATCAGAATAGCCAATCATTGTGCATTTTAAACTTCTTGATTCAAGCTTAGTTCGTTTTTCTTTCAGAACTAAGACATAACACACTGACCCAAAAACTTTAAGATGTTTAACTCGAGGTTTGAAACCAAACCAAGCTTCATAAGGTGTGATTCCGTCTAAAGAAGCAGTTGGAGATCTGTTTCTTAAGTAGACAGTTGTATGTATTGCTTCTGCCCAATATGTTGGACTTAACCTTTTGAAAGTTAACATGGATCTCGCCATTCCTAACAAGGTGTGATTCATTCTTTCGACTACTCCATTTCGCTGTGGAGTGTAAACATTTGTAAGATGTCGTCTTATGCCATTTTCACTGCAATAAGTTTTGAATTCATTTGAAGTGAATTCTCCCCCATTATCCGTCCTGAGTGTACCTATCTTTTCTTTGACTTCATTTTCAACAAGTTAGCGAAAAATTTTAAACTTATCAAATGCTTCTGACTTGTTCTTCAAAAAGTAAACCCAAGTCATTCTGTTGAAATCATCAATGAATAGTAAGAAATATTTGCATCCACCAAAGGAAGTTTGTAGTGGTCCACAAACATCACTGTGAACTAGTTGTAGCCGCCTGTTTGCACGCCATGAACTTGTTGGAAAACTTTCTCGATTTTGTTTGCCATAAATGCAAGCTTCACATTTTGCATTTTCCCTTTTGAAAGTGGGAAGTCCTTTAACCATTCCTTGTTTCTGCAATTGAGAAAGACTCTCAAAATTCAAATGTCCATATCTTACATCCCATAGTCTTATAGGTGAAATACCTGTAGTCACTGCCCCTGCAAAATCAGAATGCCTTGGAATAACTATCCCTTTCATCCGTAACAGTTTTCCATCTTCATAATCTGTCATGACTATTTTCAAGTTCTGTTTGATTGAATTAATCTTGACTAAACCATCTTCCATAATCACCTGATGTCCTGCTTGTCGAATCATGACTAAAGAGAGCAAATTTTTCTTAAAACTCGGTACATACCATACATTGGAAATCATTTTTTCTCCAATGCCAGGGAGAAAAACTTTAACTGCTCCTTTTCCATAAGGAGTATGTTTTGTATCATCAGCAAGAAAAATGGAATTAAGTTGGCAATCTTCAAAATTCCAGAAAAAATCACGTCGACAAGTCATGTGCTGAGTTGCCCCGGAATCCAAGATCCAGGCATCTTCATAGTCACTTCTAAGATGGGATGAAAGTTGTGATGCTGGTGAGGAAGTAAAAACATATTCTGAGTTATCTTCATCTTGATCATTGGCAAATTGTGTTGAATGCTGCTGAAACTTGGGAATTTTATTAAGTGAAGTTCGACAATATTCAGCATAATGGCCAACTTTATTACATCTTCGACACACAATTTGACTTAAGTCTCTTCCTCTTCCTGAAGATTGTCCTCTGCCTCTGCTTTGACTTCTATTTTGAGATTGTCCTCTACATTGATTATTATATCCTTGTCCATGAAAATTGCCTCTTCCTTGGTTGTTTCCTCTACCTTGAAAATTATTTCTTCCTCCTCTGTTAAAATTGTTTCCTCTGCTTTGGCTTTGACCTCGATTATGTGCTGCTTGATTCTGATTCCATCTGCCTCTTCCTCGAGAACTATTTGCTGATGACTTACTAGTGCTGGCCTTTGTGAGAAAAACATCTTCACCAACTTTCTTCTTCTTCCCAAAAGTTTTATCATGTTGAGTTAACATTTCACAGAGTTCATCAAACTTTAGTTTCTCTAATTTCCCAGTTACTTGTAGAGTCTCCAAAAAATGCGTGTAGGAAGAAGGAAGACCAGCAATTACAATTGTGACCATAAAGCTATCATCAATTGCGGGAAAACCAGCATTAATAATTTCTTGCCTAATATTCTTAAGTCTTGAGATATATTCAAGAACATCACCGTCTTTAGTTAATTTTTGTTGCAACAATTTTAATTGTAGATCAACTTTCTTTGATTCGGGCTGAGTATCAAAGAGGTCTTTAAAAGTTTTCAAGGCAGACCATGCATCTGTAGCATTTTCTATATGGACATACATTTCATCATTCACAGAAGATTTAATAAGAGCTAAGGCTTTAGCATTCTTGATTTCCCATTTTGCTAGTGCAGCTGCATCTGTGGATTTATTTGGCTTAACATCTCCATCACATATTCCCTGCCATAATTCATTGTAAATGAGTGTGCTTTCGATGAGACAATGCCATGTTTTATAAGATTTTGTGCCTTCAAGTTTGTCGGAATCAGAAAACAAATTTATCAACTTAGACATTGTAGTGTTAAGACTTCACACCACGAATCAAGCTCCAAAAAAAAAAGTCAATATGTGCAACACAACAGCGACACACAACGCAAAAAACGAACTATCGGGGCTTGGCCTTGACCCTCGAATAGTCGTCAAAACAAGAGAAAATTGACTGAGCTTTGCACTTGGCTCTAGTCAATTTCTCAAATTTTTACAAGGAAACTTTCAAAATTTGACTTTTTACAATGGTGCTTTTGCACAATATGGTAAAAAAGAAATTACCCCCCTCAAAGTAAAATTACTTTGAGTTAAAATGCCACACTTATCTCTCCGAAAACAAATTACAAATGAAGTCTCCTTATTACTCCAAAATTTACAATCCCTAACATTTACAAATATCCCTTACACCTTCTCACACCTTATTTCTCCAAATGCCAAACAAATAAAACTTTTTGTTATCTCTCCAAATTACAAAATCCACAACTGGCTTACAATGATTTCATATGTGTTAGTACATGTGGAAATCTCAATCTAAAACTTTCTCTTAAACTCAGAACACTGTGCATCAACCTTTCCAGCGTAATTCTGTTTATTAAACTGCCCAATTGACATCCCAAAACATTCAACCACAGGTTTCCTTACCTCACGGTTTTACAGTGCCCTAGCTTTACGTTCAATAACTCTGCCAGGCTCGTTCTTTCTCTGCAATTCCAATTGATAATTTGTTGTCTCCATTTAATGTACACACCATCAACGAAGGTCTGCAAGTCATTGGTTCTGCATTAATTCATGTTGCAGCGCTCGATCTTCCAATCGATCGATCCATCCTGCAATTTAGAAACATTCAAACACAACCCTTTAATTTCATAATGCTGGGTTTGACATTGCCACGATTCAGGTTTTATAATAAATCGATATTGATTTACTAAGAGCCAACGTCCAATTAATTCCGTCCATAGTTCTGTCCAGAACACGCTTTCAACAATCTATTACACCTGTGGCTTCAACACACTAAACGAAGAGCAATTACTGCCATCGATTTCATTCAATAGAACTGGTTCAACAATTTAACGCATCCCATAATCGAAATTCATTAATTTGTGCCTTTGAAATCTTCATATCAGTGCTATGCGTATTCAAACAACAGTGTTTTTAATTACAACACAAACTCATCATTAATAGCAGTTCAATTAATTTTCACCAAAATGTATGTGCCTTCATGAATTCGACTTTCCAACTTGATATGCCGGAGCCACTCATTTGCCACGCTGTTCAAACTATGTCAATGCTATTTGAAACATAACAATTTTCAATTGAATTCCAACAGAGTTTTAAAACATAGCTCTGCGCCCTCCTACATTCAACTTACAATTTGAATTGGTTTTCAATAACCTAAAATAAAATGATTTCCAGATTTGAAAAATCTAAAATCAATAAAATTTCTTCTCTTTTGAACAAAATTTTGACAAATTTCATACCAATTATTCGTTGAGCAATTCCGTGGAGTTTTGCACAAACTTGTAGGGCTGGAATCTCCTCTTCACATCCATTGCAGCGTTACTGGAGCTCTGATACCACAATAATGGCAGAAGTGTCCTCAGACACATAATTTTATTAATCAGAAAAAACAATTACATAATATGATTTTGCAAGAGTTTACACCCGAACAACACAAACACTCTTGCAATGAGCTATTTATAAGCTCCATGTCCTAACTACCTCTAATTATGGATCACTTATTAAATAACAAGTGTCCATTTACAATAAATGCTATAAAAACCAACTAGCTAACAAATCTCCTAAAATAGAGCCTAAGATACGATACATTTGGAGAGTCATATCTAGTTACAACAATATGTTAATTAAGTCTCCATTAAATAATTAAACATTCTAGAATAATAATTATTAATTTAATATCTTAAATTAATAATTATTTTATTCTAATTTTATAACTGATAAAATTGTATTTTTGGATCATCTAACAGAATTATCTTTGCAATGTAATGCAGATAAACTAGAAGGCAAAATTCAGGTGAAAGGGATTCAGTACGGTCTCTTGGTGTTCTTGCAAGGAAGGAGGAATAGATAAAAGCGGCAGAGTGCATGCAAAAAAAAACTAATATGTATTCAGTATGGCCACGCCTCCTTTTTTAAGAGCTAGGATCCTCGTTTGCAATACAAAGCTTTTCCTTTTCCACTGGTAAAGGTGGCAGAGAGTCAAATTGATCGTGAACGAATCTGGACATTTGCTAACTGCAGATATCAAATGCAGCATGCCCATTCAAACTTTAAAATTCAATTTTTAATCTCCCTGTAGAGGGAATGGGCATGGTGGTGGGGTTCTAGAGGTGGTGAATCCAAAATATGTTTTGAATGAGATGCAGAGGGAGAAAAGAGGGGGAAGAGCTTGGTAAGAAGTTTAAGTTTTCATAATGGGTTCATTGCGTGATGTAGTACTCAACATAATGGGCTTCTGTTGGAATTAACTTCGTTTACAGCTGTCAACATTAGACTTATGAGGGAGGGGGTGCGATTGCGAAAGGAATTTGTGAACGGTCTTATCGAGGATGATAGTGAGTAATGAGGTGATTTAGCTAGCCCATATCCCATGCTATCCAGGGTATGACAAGTTATGGGCACAGGTCCCTGAGTATAATACCTAGTATGGGTACGTAAATCAGACCCTGTGGTACACATTCCCTACCATAGATCATAACTTGAAAGATGCAGAGAGACCAGTGCCTCCATATGTGTCGGATTACAGCATTTATTGAATCAGAGAAAGGAATTAAATCTTTGAAGCTCTAAAGTTCGGTAGAAAAATGGTCACTGTGGATACTGGAATTTAAAGGCAAGAAACTAACTATAGTTATTGCATAATCATAAAATTAATTAAGAAACATTTATACCTTCTAATGGAAACTCACAAAATTTCTTGACTAAAATCAAAATAATAAACAGGTTGAGTGAATAGTAAAGATTGCATCGATTGCCTATTCACGAGACTTATCTCTGTGTTCACGAGAATAGAATGCCCAAGGGCAGTAACATAAATCCATGAAGAAGTTAAGGCATGAAACCATAAATGTATTCAATAAGTATGATGATACAATATACATAATGAGAGGCTATCTATATAGTACAGATGCCTCAGTCGTCTATATAATTATGGCTAATCATAAATAATGACCATATCATACGTCCATTATGATATAACAAACCATATAACATAATGCCAAAAACCCATTGAGATTTTCAATCAGCAGTGTCACATCCTGCACATTGGTTCTGGGAGCTCAATTTGAGACTAGAGAATTCTCAATGTCAATTACAAAGCGATATTTCACATCTTTGTTAATCATTCGTTCTAAGGCCTCATTAATATACTGGATTGGAATGACTTCAATGTTTGGATATACTCTTTCCTTTGCACAAAAATCAAGCATTTCTTGAATGTCTTTGGTGCCACCTGTTACACTCCCTGCAATCGATTTCATGCCTGCATGCAGAAACCCAAGTATGGATGTTATACTTAGTGATTCAGAAGATAGACGAGAATTGTGCAAATAACACATTTATTTTTCCATCAACTACAACTGTATCAGTCTACTTATCAGATTTTTACTTTTATCCTCAGATGATGCACCTTTAGTTTTTTTTGGTAAAACACATAATGCACATAGAAATTTATGTTACCTTAAAACTAACATGTTTAGCATTTAAATAATGAATATATCTAACTTATAAATCATTGCTCTCATAGGCAACACGTGGTTCTTATGGTCTGTAGTATATTACAAGTTCCATTCTACAAAAAATACTGCATGGATCTTGGTGCCACACACATACGCCTAGTGACTTGAAACCAGAGAACTCTTAAGAAATGAAATACAGTACAGTTGATAAATCTTTCCTCTTTACAAAATAAAAATATATATGTATGGCATGGACTACTATTTTAGGAAAAAACCGTAATTTATTAATAACCCTTGTAAATTTGGCAAGCATGGTAAACTTGGGTAAACTTGGTGCTCTATAACCTTCACATAAATGTATTTTAGAAAACCTTGGCCAATTGGTGAACTTAATTTGTTAACAAAGGTAGAAAGATAACCGATTGGCAAAGAATGGCACACATTGTTAAACATTGTAGTGGTTTTTTTGGCCTAAGGACAATAACAATGAGATGCATCTAAGGATAATAATGCAATGTAATGTAATAAAGTGAGGAATAAGTAAATATATAATAATAAGATACGACATTTACGTTAATCTTATATTAAAGAGATTAGGTGAGTAGCTCTTGAGAAAATAATGAAACTTGCCTGATATAAATAGAACACCCTTGTATGCCATTTTTTAGCACAAGGATATAATACTAATAACGGGATATCTCATTTTCCATCTCTTTTGTCTCTTCATATTCTCCATATTTTAGTTTAACATTATGTCAGAGCCACGCCACATTGATTATGGCATTGGCCCATGACAAGAACCATGCCATTGAAGGTGACAAAGCATTGTGTCAAAGAACAGTATCAAATCAAGTTCAATAAGAAGTTCGAGAAATAGAAATTATATCAATGAGGCTGTTACAACAAAATTGTTAAGAGAAAAGACTTCAATTAAATCACAAATGAGGTGAATCAAATTTTTCTAAGGATCAAGTCATTGGAAAAGGGGCCAAGCTTTAAGAAGCAACTAACATCTAACCAAAGAGAAAACAGTCCAGCAGCTGTAGAAGTAGACCGACCCCAACCTATGATCAAAGGACAGTGAATTCAAGTTTGTTGAGCATGGCTGTATAGAGATTAGTAGATGTCTAGCAGCATACAAGTCTACAGTGACATGTATTGACCTGTTGAAGGAGGTGCTAAGGGTAGACAGATACTTGTGTGTATTGACCTGCAGCATACAAGATAGTTGGACCTTGGAGCTAATTAAACTGCTAGTGACTGATAAATAGCTTGAGCCCACAAATCTAGAGCAGAAGATTGATCAATTCAACCTAGCATCATTGAACCTTTGAGAAAGTACACAATAATTTATTTCTAAGTGACAGCAATTTGAAATCTGTCTTTTAGAAGCAATATGAAGTAAATCCTCAGTTTTAAAACCCTCTGCTAATTGAAATTTTGTTTTAAACTGAAAAGTATGTTTTAAAACCCACTGCAAATTACAAACTGCAAAACCCTTATTGCATCTTGCAGTTACAGGCAACATTCTCAGAGGGGTTATAAGTTGAAATTTGTAAGCGAACCTTAAGGGTTTATGTTCTATATTGGAGTTAGAAAGAATTTTTTCTTGGAGTAATAAGGTGATTGTGTATGGAACCAGGCACAAATTTTTGGAGGCACAAGCAGATCTGACCCATACCAATAATATTATGTCAGAATATCACATCACAAATTGAATGGGAAGAATTACCCAGCAAGGAAACAAAGAATGAACCTACTCCTTTCCTATCATGATCTTTGGGAGTTGGTCACTCCAACATGTCAAAAACTAGATCCCATGACTAATCATTATAAGAAGAAAAATAAAAATGTAACACTACTCACTTTTGCTCTTGAGGTCGTCATTCTTCATCATACCAGAGGCCTTAGCACTACTATTGAAGTATGGAAGAAATTATAAAGTTTGTATGAAACCTCTAATGAAATTTATAATTTATTATTGAAAAACAAATTAGCAAATTTGAATATAACAAAAATCAATTCTATAATAAAACATGTCCAGTAAGTGCAAGAATTGAAGAAAACTATTTTCAATCGATACCGAAATTAAAGACAAAATAATGATTACTATTTTATTCATTAGCTTGCCTGAGTTGTATTAAAATTTCAAATCATCATTTTATTCTCAAAATGAAACTTCAACTGAAGAAGTTGTAGGTTTTCTAATCCAAGAACAACAAAAAAGAACGAGTGTGAAGGTCCACACAGAGCATTTACAAGAAGAATCAAAGGAAGTGGCCAAAACTAACGTCATGGCAGAGACAAGCATAATAGGTAATCAAGTTAGCAAATAATTATATAGTTGCCAAGGTAATTCACAAAATACCAAATCCAAATTTTGCAAATATTGTGGTGGAAATAATCAGTGAAAAAGATTGTTTTCTAAAAAAAGATAATGACGATGAAAGGATTGGAGGTAGAGGTTGTAGTGGCAAGGGAAGAGGATAAAGCGATCAAAGTGATTTTGCAGAAAGCTAAGTTGCAGGAAACGTGGCCCTAGGGGTCGTTTCCCCAGGGGAAACGAAACGAAACGCGTTTCCCCGTACCGTACGGCCTGGAAACGTGTTTCCGGCCGTACGGCCACGTTTCCCGAAACGGAAACGTGGCCGTACGACCGGAAACGCGTTTCCAGGCTGTACGGGCCACGTTTCCCCAAAAAAACAGTGGTTTTTAATTTTTTTTTTTAATTTGTTTTTAAATTTTTTTAGGGTTTCCAGGATGTTCTAGAAACCTATTCTAAAGTTATAAAAGAGCAGTTTGTCTCATTCTCTCATCACACTATTCAGCAAGTCGTTTCTCTTGGAGACTGGCAGTTGTTTCAGCTAGGGTGTTTTGAGCAGTGAGCAAAGTAGATTTCAACAGCAGGAGAAAGAGATTTCAGCAGCAAGAGAAAGAGATTTCAGCAGGAGATTTCAGTAGCAGCAGATTTGGCTCAGCTACAACCATGTTTCTCTTCTCTTTTTTGGCATTTCGGGGTAGTCTCAGCCACAAATAATTAATTTGGGTAAGCCACATTCATTTTTTTAGTTTTTTCTTACTATTTCTTCATTTTTTCTAGGGTTTAGGCAGCCAAAAATATGAAAAACGTTTTTTATTGATAGATTTGTTTTCTAAATTTATTTTTGCAGCAGATTTGGCTCAGCTACAGCCATATTTCTCCTCTTTTCTGGCATTTTAGGGTAGATTCAGCCACATAAAATTAATTTGGGTAAGCCACATTCATTTCTTAGTTTTTTTCTTACTATTTCTTTCATTTTTCTAGGGTTTATACAACCAAAAATATGAAAAACGTTTTTATTATTTACAGATTTGTTTTTTTAATTTATTTTTGCAGCAATGGCTTCCAGCCAAAGTGCAGCTACAACTTCAAGCCCTAGGGCCAACCCAAGGGCTGAATATTATCCTCTTTGGAGGCATGTGACGAAGCTTCAAAGATGTGGAGGTGGTGGCTCATGGAAATGGCAATGCAATCTTTGCAATAATACGTACAAGGGCTCCTACCCAAGAGTGAAGGCGCATCTATTGCATGGAGGAGGACAGGGGATTTCAAGTTGCACAAAAACATCAGATCCGTTGGTAAGGAGGACATATCAAAGAGAGCAAGATGAGGCAGATGGTACTAAGAGAAGGCATGATGACCTTACTCAAGCTCCATCTAACATTGAGCCAAGGATTGTAGCTGAAGCAAGAAAGAGGAGAGCTGGTCACACTCAAGAACATGAACAACCAGCACCCAAAAATACCAGAGGCCCAGGGGCATCCCATTCAGTTCAGGATAGCAGAATTGCTAGATTGGTGAATGTGCAAGCAAGAGAAGAAGTTGATTCCAGAGTGGCTAGGTGCATTTATGCATGTGGTATCCCATTCAATGTTGTTCGCTCTCCTTACTGGCAAGATATGATAAGGGAAATTAACAAAGCTCCTCAAGGGTACAAGGGGCCCAACTATGAGAAAGTCAGAACCCAGCTTCTAAAAAATGAGAAGGAACTTGTGGAGGACATTTTAGCTCCAATTCGTTCTTCCTGGAGTAGCTCTGGGGTTGCCATAGTCTGAGATGATTGGACAGATATGAGGCGCAGACCATTGATAAATATCATTGCCACTTCCCCCAAAGGAGCAATGTTTATCAAGGCAAAAGACTGCTCAGGAGAGGTGAAAGATGCACAATTCATTGCTGATGTTATTATAAAAGTTATTGAACAAATAGGGCATAACAGGGTGGTGCAAGTTATCACGGATAATGCACCAGTTTGCAAAGCTGCAGGTTTAATTATTGAGGGGAGGTATGACCACATCTTTTGGACACCATGCATTGTCCATAATCTGAATCTGATCTTAGAGGAGATCGACAACAAAGTTTCTTGGATAAAGGAAGTCACAGGGGAAGCAAGGGAGATTATCAAATTCATCACCAACCACCACCAGTCTCAGGCCATATTTCGAGAGTACTCCAAATTGGAGTTGTTAAAAGTTGCTGAGACAAGATATGCCTCAAACTTCGTGATGTTGCGCTGCCTTGTTGAGGTTAAGCATGCATTAGTTTCTATGGTGGTGAGTCAACTTTGGATTGAGTGGAGACAAGCAGATTCAGAGCGGGGATCTATGGTGCGTAGATTGTGCCTTGATGAAGATTGGTGGAGCAAGGTAGATTTCTTGCTAAAGTTCACAACCCCTGCATTTGAGCTTCTCCGGAGTGCTGACACTGACCAACCTTTCTTGGGAGAGGTATATGATGGCATGGATTCCATGGTTGAGAAAACTATGGAAATCATTTCGCAGGAGTCTCCACAACTTTTGTTTGTTGATGATCATTTTGCTGGTTTGATCAAGAAAATCATTGTTGACAGGTGGAACAATTTCAATACACCATTGCACACTTTAGCACATGCTTTGAACCCCAAATTTTATGATGAGGAGCTTATTGCTAAAAGCAATGGGAAGAGGAAGGCACCCCATAAGGATAGAGAGGTGGCTACTGGGGTGAAAAAAGCACTTATGAGAATGTTTCCTTCTCATCTACATAGGGAGGTAAAGGAGGAATTTGCCAGTTTTGTTGCAGGAATAGATGATTATGCAGATATATCAGCTTTGGAGGAGAGAAGCACCATGAATCCAGTTAGGTGGTGGATTTGTCATGGAGCAAATGGTGTACATTTGCAAAGCCTTGCCATTCGTATTCTTTCACAAGTGGCAAGATCTTCATCAGCAGAAAGGAATTGGAGCACTTATGGTTTTATTCATTCTGTGAAGCACAATAGGTTGGGCTCACAGAAAGCAGAGGATCTTGTTTATGTGCACTCCAACCTTCGCCTTGCATCTCGTAGGGGTCCAGAATACAACAGTGGTCCTTCTAAAGAATGGGATGTGGATGCAGAAAATCTTGATTTGGATCTCTCTCTTGCTGCCCTGAATATTGAGGACGATTCTGGAAGTGGAAGTGGTGCATCATCTTCTTCAGCACCACCATCCACTGTTGAGCATTCTACTGCTTCTATTTTTGATGAGGATTGTTATGATGAGGATTAGTCTTTTGTGACTTGTCTCTATAGTTCTTGCAGCCTTATAGTCTTTATTGTACTTGCAGCCTCATATACTAATATAAATAAAGACTGATTTTGGATTTTCCAGTTCCTATATTTTTATTTTCATTATGTGATTATTCATAACTCATGAGTAAATGTGATGTAAATTTAATCTTAATGTTTAAATGTAATAAATTATAATCATATAATGTAAATGTATCATTAATGCTTTATGATTGCACATATATATATTAATAATTTTTAAATATTTTTAATATATATATATATATATATATATATATATATATATATATATATTCGCGTTTCCAAAATTTGGGGAGGTCGCGTTTCGTATCGCTTCCCGTTTCGGAAACTCGTTTCCGTTTCCCTGTTTCGTGCAACTTAGGCAGAAAGTAATACAATGGTTCCTATCACTGAACAGAGAAAATAATAATCTTTTAATAGCCAGACACAGAAGTCAGTGCATCACGATGCATTTGGTATATTGATTCTGTTACTACCAAACACACCATTCATAAAAGAGAAGCCTTTTTCCGAGATTGATAGATGTGAAAATGTAGATATTGTTTTGGCTGATAACAATGCACATGAACTACAAGGCATTGTCCCCTTTGTTGAAGAATGTAACTAGTGTCAATCTTCATAATTGTAATTGTCAAAATAAATTTTATTGTTAAAGAAATTGACTTATTAAAGCATGGGTTTCATGCTTGGGTAAATAATTTTTAGGTCAAAGCATCCATTGAAGACTTCTAGGTTGTCTTGAGCCAATAGAGTCATTATCATTTTTATTAGACCCTTCTTGGGATTTTGTATCATGTGAAAAGAATTATTTTTGAGTCAAAAAGGTCATTTGTCACCTCCACACCAAGTCGGCCCTATCCTCATGAAGTCAGCCTGGATTAGGGCTATTCGACCTAGCAAAAAAGCTACATATAGAGAGGCAACTCGACCTATTTGAAGCACTCACTCAACAAGTTCAATCTACAAGAAGAAGAAGCAGAAAAAGAGAGCGAAGTTACTGGAGAAGGAAAAACGCTGGGAAGACCTAAATCGAGTTCTTGGGCAATCTATATCTCACAAGTGTGAAGTTTTTGGGCTGTTGTTGGGGCTGAAGTTTTGAATCTATTGCAGGTCCGAAATTCTGAAGTTGGGGGCCGAAAATGTAGCTAGGGGGCCGGAGTTTTGGATTGTAGTTGCAACTAAGAAGCTAACACTTGGAGACTTTGGCTGGGGTCATCTACAAGAAGGAAGAGTTGTCTTGGTGATTGGAGGAGGTCTTTGTCTAGGTCTAAAGGGTCTTGGATTGTCTCATCTTGATTTGAATCTACTAGTGGAAGAGTTGGACTGGGTTTTCCCCTTGGAGGGGTTTTTCCCTAGTTGAGTGCCTACATCTTGTGTCTCTTGTTCTTGTGGTCTTCATATACATATAATTTGGTAATTTCTTGATGAAAGATAAACTAACAAAGAAGTAAAAGAAACAAACATAAATCAAAAGTAATTATCAAGAAAGAGGAATCAAACCCTAATTGATATAAGCATTGATTTCTCAACATGGTATCAGAGCTAAGGTGAAAGAACTAGTTTGAAGATCACTTTGTTGGCTATCAACTAAAGGAAGGAAAAGCAGTCTTGGAAGAAAAAGTTACTCCCTCAATGGCAAGTTATTTGAAGATGGGACTCAATATCATGAAAATCACAGGAAGTTGGATTGGAAGGATCATCTACAATCTATCTAGGAGAGTCAAGAGTGAAGGATTCTTGGTTGCACTTATAGGTACACTTGATGATGACAATGAATAGATAATTAATAGTGGAGCCTCAATACATGACGGGAGAAAGTGGACAACTTCATACTCTATCAAGAGAATCATCATCACATGCAGTGGAGCTAGGAGACAACAACATTTATGCAATCAAGGGTCTTGGATCTACATCATTGAAGCTGGAAAGTGGAGCAACGCTACACCTCAAGGACATCCTCTCTGTCCCAAGTTTGAAAAAGAATTTACTTTCCATTTATTTTTTAGAAGATAAAGGAGCTAAGTTGCACGAAACGGGGAAACGAGTACGAGTTCCCGAAATGGGCACGGGTACGAAACGTGACCTCCCCAAATTTTGAAAACGGGGAAACGCGTATATCTATATATATATATATGTGCAATCATAAAGCATACATGATACATTATAATTTATTACATTTAAACATTATGATTAAATTTACATCACATTTACTCATGAATGATCACATAATGAAAATAAAAATATCGGAATATCTGAAAGAAACCTTTATTATATATCCAAATCTCAAAATCAGCCTTTATTATATATTAATATATGAGGCTGCAAGTACAATAAAGACTATAAGGCTACAAGAACTATAGAGACAAAAGACTAATCCTCATCAAAAATAGAAGCAGAACCATGCTCAACAGTGGATGGTGGTGCTGAAGAAGATGATGGGCCAATTCCACTTCCAGGTTGGACCTCAATATTCAGGGCAGCAAGAGAGAGATCCAAATTAGGACTTTCTGCATCCACATCCCGTTCTTTAGAAGGACCACTGTTGTATTTTGGACCCCTACGAGATGCAAGGCAAAGGTTGGAGTGCACATAAACAAGATACTCTGCCTTCTGTGAGCCCAACCTATTGCGCTTCACAGAATGAATAAAACCGTAAGTGCTCCAATTCCTTTCTGATGATGAAGAGCTTGCCACTTGTGAAAGAGTACGAATGGAAAGGTTTTGCAAATGTACACCATTTGCTCCATGACAAATCCACCACCTAACTGGATTCATGGTGCTTCTCTCCTCCAAAGCTGATATATCTGCATAATCATCTATTCCAGAAGCAAAATTGGCAAATTCTTCCTTTACCTTCCTGTGTAGATGAGAAGGAAACATTCTCATAAGGGTTTTTTTCACCCCATTAGCCACCTCTCTATCCTTATGGGGTGCCTTCCTCTTCCCATTGCTTTGAGCAATAAGCTCCTCATTATAAAATTTGGGTTTCAAGGCATGTGCTAAAGTTTGCAATGGAATGTTGAAATTGTTCCACCTATCAATAATGATTTTCTTGACTAAACCAGCAAAATGATCATCAAAAAACAAAAATTGTGGAGACCCTTGCGAAATGATTTCCATAGTTTTCTCAACCATGGAATCCATGCCATCATATACCTCTCCTAAGAAAGGTTGGTCAGTGTCAACACTCCGAAGAAGCTCAAATGCAGGGGTTCTGAACTTTAGCAAGAAATCTACCTTGCTCCACCAATCCTCATCAAGGCACAATCTACACATCATATATCCCTGCTCTGAATCTGCTTGTCTCCACTCAATCCAAATTTGACTCACCATGTAAGGACCCATCTCAACTTACAGGCAACATAGGAATATTAGCATGTATACAAGGCATGCATATGATAGCTACATATGCATGCATTGCATGCACTGCACTAGTATGCATATTAACTTATTATGAAAATTCCCAAGTAAAAGAAAAATGAATTAATTATTGAAAATACTGTAGTAGTATTCATACCAATTTAATTATATGAAGTGTCTATGTATGGGAAATAAATTAAATAGTAAAAGAATAGATTAATATCTTATCTATAATATATTAATTTATTTTCATTAATAACGTTTTGATTAAATAATAAATAAATAAATATTATTAGGCCACCAGGTTAATTAATTATCCTTTGGCAAGTCATGTTAAGTACTTTTAAAAGATCCTCTTCCCAAAGTCGGTTGAAATGATAAAGATCAAAATACCATTTAATATATATATTTAAATAAAAATATGATTTAATGTACTATAAAGATAACCGACCGACTGAAGTAATGAGGATTTAAAGGATAAGGACAAGGTTGATTGGAGGAAAAAAGGGTGGGATTTCTTCGGAGGGAAGGATCTTTTCCTATATAAAAAAATCTAAAAGGAGAAGTGAAGGAGAAAAAGGGGGGGGAGTAAGGCTGTATGGAGATGGCGGGATGGAAATTTGGGAAAGAAGCAAATGGAGAATTTGGGAGAGAAATGTGAAATAACGAATGAGCTTTGGGGCTCTAGATTTCAGATATGGATCTAGGAGAATTGAGCCCTGTTCTTGGAGGTTTTGGAGGTTTTGGGCATGGGGGCCAAAAGGTTTCACTTTTGAAGCCTTTTGGGTTTGGGGTCCGAAAAGACTAATCCCAGACAGGCTGGGAGGAATTTGGTTGGTTTGGTATCCGGAGAACAACATCATCCAACATCATCCAGGAACCCACACCAACTCAGAAAAACCAGGAAAGTACATATGTCTAATTTGATTTGTTTAGTCATAAAATTGGAAAGTATATTCTGTTTATTCTGCTAGAAATGAAATTTTATGCAATTATAAATACAGTATGTTAGAAATGAATTTAGATAGAAATGAATTTAATAAACAAGCATATACTGTTAGAAATATTTGTAAATTACAATAACAAGCCTTACATATGGTATCAGAGCTTTGTAAATTACAATAACAAGCCTTACATATGGGCTTTGAAAATTACAATAACAAGCCTTACATATGGTATCAGAGCTAAATTCAAACACTTGGGACCTTAGTGGCTACCATCATATAGTTGGAATTATAACCAATAACCATAAGAAAATTTTCCTATTTAACACTAAGTGTTAAGCTTACATATTCAAAACTTTTGGCACAAGGGAAGTTAGAAGATCACAACTGGGTAGAGAAGTTGACATTCTAGGCATAACTACAAAACAAATTAACCCTGTGATTCTTTTGGCACAAGGGAAGTTAGAAGATCACAACTGGGTAGAGAAGTTGACATTCTAGGCATAACTACAAAACAAATTAACCCTGTGATTAGGCCGCAACCTGAGCAAGACAATGAAGTAATTTGAAGAGTATAGAAGTACTGTTCTTAAAAGGACCAAGAGGCTAGATTAATAGCCCATTCAAGGTCGAATCCTTTAGTAAAAGGAGCGAAGTTCTGGCCATAACTATTAAGGTCTGAAATCACCTTTCAAATTAAGAATACTGTGTCACCTCAATAATCCAAAATCTTTAAAGGTCTATGCATTTTTTGTGGATAGTCACATCAAAGAATAAAGAGACATTTGAGGGCTAGTCAGCTAGCAAGGGACCTAGTGTCGAGTTGATTGAAGGCACTGTAAGCATAGTTAAAAGGATCAACTTGAAGCTACAGTCACAAAATACAAGACCGAGTCACAAAAGACAAGACCGAACTATGGAAGATCTGTTACAGTCATATATAAAGTCTAAATTGTAGACAGAGGTATAATAGCCGAAAATATGTATCCAAAAATGTCATCCCAACATTTATAGTTCTATGCATAAACAAATCCCAACATTTATAGTTTTGTGCATAAACAAATGACCGAAAATTCTAAGTTAAGACTTTGAAGCAAGCGAAAAGACTACTGAATACCAATTCTCAGAAGGGAAGTTGTTATTATCTGTAGTTTGTATTCATAAGAATCTAGGCATCTATATAAATAAGATCCAAGCCCCACAGTAGCGAAGAAGCCAATCATATTCCATCAACAAAGAATTTTCCATACTGATAAATAAAAATTTCTGTTTTGGGTCAACTTCAGTGCTTGCTTCTTTGTTATATCCTGAAGTTATCATAAACAAAATTGTAATTATTTGTTGCCTGACAGAAAAAAAAAATTTAGTTGTTTGTTATGTCACAACAAGAAGTTTCCAGTCGATGTAAACATCATAATAACCTGTTGAATTAAAACAGTGAAAATATATTAGTGTTCAAAAATCATAGCTTCAGAAGCCCAAGAAACGAGTGAGATTTGAGCCTGGAAGTAAAGGGGATCCCGCTGGACAGTTGGAAACTGAGCATGATGACATTGAAGGTGTGAACTTAAAAAAGAGACCTTTAATAAGAGACCCCGGTTCTTTAGATTTAGTACAGAATGACTGTGTTAGAGTCCCTGACTATGTTAAGAATCCCTCTAAATACATACACTATACAATGGATTGGTCAGATGAGGACAATGACAAAATGAACATGCAAGCTTTTAAAGATTTTTCTCAGCTGGTAAAGTCATCTAGCTTTGCATCCGCACAACTGGATAATTCTGTGGAGCAAATGAAGTCTGTTACTTATATTCCTAGAAAAAAACCAAGAAAAAAAATAGCATGCTTTGAGAAAATGAGAGAATTCAAATGACACAGTCAATTGTCAAACTATAGAGTAGGTTTCAAGTGAAAAGGCTAACTATAGAGTAGGTTTCAAGTGAAAAGGCTAATAAACCTGCTATTATTCCTGTTGGTATTGCTACTAGTCAGGCAACAGAAATTGATCTACCTGCAGTTAGTAATGCCAAAGGTGAATTGGAGGAATTGAATATCATAAACAGAAATGCCAGATTACCAAGATCACGACAATATAGGTCAAAAGCTAAAGCTAAAGCATACGAGGAGACAGAGGATTGACTGCATTTCAGAGAGTTTTGTGCATTTTTGTTTTGTTTATATATGTATCCCATACAGAACCTGTAAATCCTTTTGTTTATAGAGAATTTAAATTAAAAAAAAAAAACCTCAATATATTCAAAACTGCCATCTCGTTCACTTGTCAATTAGAACTCAACCTACCTTCCCAATATAGATAGCTTTGCAAATAGATCCTGATCACGCTATAGTTTCATCACCTTTGGAAATGGATAAACTAGCATCCATCTACAGAAAATTCTTAGGGAAAATCTCTACGAAAATTATTGGTGAAAGTTGGTGAAATCTAAAGAGCATAATAGTTCAAATATATATAAAATATTTTGTTGCAATCATTCACGGACATAATAGATCTCGTTTAAAAAGAAATATATAAATGGAAATGAGTTCACACATAAAGATATCCCACTTTAGCTTAATGGCACCTTCTTGCGGCACAACACTACAGACGGATGTGAAAATATAGAGCAGACTAAGTAGACATGCAACCAACAGCAATAGAAAATGACAGAAGGTAATCCAAACATAACTTGAAAATGACTGTCAAATCCACACTCTGACAACATCAATAAAAAAAAGGAAAAAAGAAAAAAAGGAGGATATATAAACATGGAAATCCTCATATTCCACTGAAAAACCAAAAAAAAAAAAAAAAAAAGGGAATTTTCTTCCGCAGGCATACTTTGACAGAAGATGACCTAGACAGACTCTGAAGAGCTTTGAAGATACTTTCTGAAACTGAGAAATAGTTGAGAACTTCAAATGACCTGACAATGTGGTTGACAACAGCTCTTTTGTAATTTTCTCCCTCTCGGTCTCCTCTATTTCTCAATTCTGTTGGTATTAGTGTAATTCAAAGCCGTTAACTCTAAGAAACAAAAATGAAAGATTTGAGTTCCCAAATAGGCAAAAGTGAGAGAAGGCAGAGCACTTTGATGCTCAACTTGAGCAATTAGAGCACTGTGACGTGGACAGAAATCTGGTAGTCGTCGCTTAACCTCTCTCAGGACTCGATGGGCAGCACAATACATAGCGGGCATTCGAGTTGCTACATAGGCAAGAGTCTCATCATCCTTGTATCTAAGGCCTGCATCTTCATAAAAACTCTTTAATTTCCACCGCTTAAAACGGTCATTTGCGTCAAATATATCTTGGAAATCTTCAAATCTATCTGCGGATTTCAGTTGAGTACTAACATTCTTAAATTCATTCATGGTGTTAGACAATTTTGACACCACCTTTTCATATCTTCCTTTTCCTGTTCATTAAGAAAATTCTCAATTGCTTTCTTAAGCCGACAAGGTATTGGAATCATGCACTGAGATTGTTTGGCTGCCTCCTTGAGCCCTTCTGCCGTAAACAGCTTCTTAGCGGTTTCTGGTATCAACGACCCCATCTTTCTTCTTTGAATGTACCTTGGCTACAACTCTATTTGGACAAAACCACTCCTTCGACCACCCTCAACTGGTATCGCATATCAATCCTTTGAAGGAGGAATTGTAAGGAAATGCGGCAAGCTTATGAGGTTCTAAGGTTTCAATATGTTACATGTTTCGGTTTTTAAAGTTTAAGGGCCATGTGAGGCGACGTCTGGAGGGCCAAGTGGAAAGGTCGTAGTCCCTCCACATTTCATTTCATAATATTCACACATCAAACGAATTAAGGGAAATTGAGAGAAATTTTGCTGATTAGTGGCAGTGACTCACATGAGTTTAACACGTTGATGACGCAGATGCGTTTAATGCATTCCAAACTTTGTAAAGAATTTTGACATAATTTCCCTACTTAATCAACACGTGAGTGTATGTATATTCCCAAGGCCGTTGATACTTCGGTTATTGCCGACCTGTAGATAAATGGTTTTTGAGTTAATTTAGCTCTTTACAGGGCTATTATAAACAAACAATAAAATTTAGTAGGTCTGATAGCCCGCTCTCAGACTTTAGTAGGACGACTTTTTTTAGGATTTTTGTTTTTATTTTACTCATTTCAAAAGTATTATGAGTTCTGTATTGTTTTTTGGGAATCTACGTTTATATAATATTTTGATTTTAATCTCTCCCATCTTGGTAATATTAACAACTTTAAGTAGTTACTAGAGTATGCAGTCTGTATGTTTGCATATGATTTTAGCCTATGTAGAAAAGGCCATGAATTAGAAACATATAAACCCATACAGAAAGCAAGGACTTGTTTGGTTAAACAACACTGTCCCAACAGATTGACAGATGAGAAGGTATTTTTCTCTATAAATTTATTATTCTTGCATGCCGGATTTCAGCCAATGTAGAAAAACCCATGAACTAGAAACATATGGAATTGCCCATATGATATACAGGAAATGAGAGTTTGTTTTATTAAACAATATTATCCTAGTAGACTAATAACAGACGAGAAGCTGCTTTTCTCTGTAAAGTTAATATTCTTGGTTTTAGAATCTCGGCATATATTAAAAAAAAAAGAGCCAGCACCAAAATCATAGAAAATTTAGACCCTTGAAATATATTTTGCTCCAAATTTCTCTCACCAACTTAGTAATTGAAACTACCACGAGAATCTCAGATTTGTGTGTTTTAGAGCTTGATAAACCTTCATACACACAATGTACTCCAAATTTTGACGTGCAGTACCACTGCTAAAATTAGGTTTATAATTAATTGCAAAATAACTCCTCAGTCGGAATCCCAGACTCTTGATGACCGTATGTTGGTGCTTTCGGTTGAGTTCAATATAAGTTTGGCCCGTGGCAAAAAAAAAGGGGCATAGTACGTGTCATGAACATTTTATTTCTAAAAAATTATAAATATGGTATTATTTATTTATTGTGTAATGAACATTTAATTTTATTGTTATGTATTTATTAATTGTTTAAACTGGTCAAATAAGTATAGTGGACGTTTTATTTTTAAAATTTAGTAATGGAATATTGGGAATTACAAATAAGAAAGTAATTAACCATTTTAATTACCATTAATTACCATTTTAATAATGATGAGATTAATGTATTTAATAGAGGGCTTAATTTTTCTATTGCTCTAAGACAAATTTTAATTGAAAACATCATATGTTGTATAGAAGATAGTCATACAATAGTAAGAACGAAGAAGATAAGGAAGCTATAAAATTCGATCGTGCAATAATCTTTAGAAAAGCCAAGCCATTTAAAATAACAGTTATATATAATATAAAATATACATACACAATTATATATAATATAAAATGAACATAATATATAACAATTATTATTCTATCTCATTGTGTATAACGATGGCCTTATAAGTCTAAATCTAAGATAATATGTTTGTAGCCTGTTTGGAAAGTATAGTAAAACAATATAATTCTGTGAAAATTTTAAATCAAACAAAATCATTAAAATGACAATAAACATTGTATATTATAAAATATGCTCATTTCTTTTCCTATCAAGATGGGTATGTGAGACCGGGAGATGAGGGGTGTAACATTGGAGTTTGTATTTTATTTAAGGATTATTCTATAATTATATTTATAGAATTAAATTAAAATATATCTGGATTGAATTGAACATAAAAAAAATTCAAAAGAACTAGTGAACAAGGAGAACAAAATTAAGTAGAAGATTGTATAAAGTGCACAGAATGAAACGGGCCTTGTCCAGAGAAGATTGAGTTGTGACTTTATTATTATATATATGAACAGATTATCGCGTTATTTAATCAATTACGAAGCTCGAATTTTCTCTTTCCAAGAAAATAAATAAGTAAATAAATAAAAATTGTGAAATATGGATCCCAAGTAAAGGTTTCAAATGTTCACACGGCATTAATCATGGATTCTCCCCAATTCTAATTTGGATAAGAATGACAACCTAATGCAAATGGGTGATTATCCTTAGTTTTCATAAATAGAAATCCGTTCACATATTAAATGAAAGATGTTAATCTAGTGAAGAATATGTGGATTTCAGCCCGGAATGAGGAGTAGCTAGGAAAACAATAATAATAAAATAAATAAATATGGTAAATGAATGAATGTAAATATTATAAAACAATAAAGTAGAAGTGAAAGTGATCTCAATATAGTGTAAGCAACAAGTATTAAAATAAACAAAAGAAAAGGTGAATAGATTATGGTATAAATAGTAAGAATAACATATAGTACATGCTAGTGTAAAAATACTTACTTAGTATTCTAGTGTATGAAATAATAAGTACTTAATTTTCACTAAGTTTATAATACATTTTCCTGCTTTTTAAGGTTTTATTTGGTTCATTAGTCCTTAGGATTAAAATGAATCTTTTCGATAAATAAATGATTAACAAAGGTCATTTATTTTATTTTACATTCTATAAAGATGAAACATACATGTGAGAGATTTCAAGTAGTAATATATATATTTATAGATGAATATTTCATAATTTCAATATAAAATCTAGGTGTGCATAAAACATAGTGGCATCATAAATAACCCAAATGAAAATGAAAGTGAAAATTAGGAAAGGAACAAATTTATAACAGCATGACATATAACTATGATTTCCAGTGAACTATATATATATATATATATATATAAGTGGAGTGAAATTAAATATGTTACAAAATATAAAAGAATATAGAGTATATGTTTAATAGTTAAAGTAAATATAAAAAGCAATAAATGCATAAATAAACAATAAACTGATGTATACTATATGGTAATTGAAGAGATAAAGAGAATCATAAATAACAAGGTCAGAGGAAAAAGAAGAAAAAGAAAGCAATCATCAAGTACAAAATATATATATATATATATATATATATGTGTGTGTGTGTGTGTGGAAATAGGGAGTAATGTTAACAAATAACACTAATTGCAAAGTGGGGAACTATAAACGTGAAGTAAAAGTCAAATAAGCTACAAGATGGCAATACAAAAGGGTGTCTAAAGGGCTTATAATATGTTAATTGATACATGAAAGATAGCTAAAGCGATTGTTGTATAGGGAAAACTTGATACAACATAATAAGGATAATAAACGTTAATACATAAAGAATATAAAATCAAATATAAAATTATTGGCAATATCGTTATAGGAAAAGTGTATAATAGATAAAGTAAGACAAAAAAAAGGGGAGTTAAGTGGACAAGAGTAATAAAATCACAAGTATAAAATATAATAATATAAATATATAGTAATAAGAATGACGGCTCCTGAACTTCAATAATTGCAAATGCAACTGAAGGAACTATCAGACTTAGACCTCATCCAGTGTCCTATAAATTTTTAAAGATGACTCTTTACTACTTTGTATAAATTATATAGACATTGTGTCAAAATCAACCCAACTTGTTTTGATTTAATTAAAAAAAAAAAAAAAAAAACAACAACAACAACTTTATTTTATCTTTACTTTATTATCCCTATTCTCGAGATTGTCATTTTGAAATTTTCCATAGCTATGAAAATATACACAGGAGTATGTTATTTCAAATTATTATGTTTTATTATGTATGTTTACTTAAAATCTGCATGTATTATTGATTCATGGATGCCCACATGAATTATGTTAGGATGAAATTTCTACATATGATGGCTTGCTTATGAGCATGTGTGACTTTGATGAAAAACCATAGATTTCTTATCATTGATAAAATGGATATAATAATAGTGATCACACTTTACTATTTTGATGTGAAAGTTAATTGTAGGTATATCAGCTAGACATAGCCAAGTATGTCATATAAACTTAAAATATATACCATAGGTATCAACAAAATATAAAATACTAGGAAAAGGTTATTTGAATATATTTAATTATGAATATATCAATGCATATGTTATGATGTGTGGACAAGTATTTATGTTGCAGATGTTTTCATCATCCTGATACGCTATACAAGTTCTAGATAAATCCCGATACCAAACCAATCACGTGATGACAAAACCTTCAAGAACAATTGAGGCTCAATCAGGTTCCACGATAGGGTGTTCAAGTTGATCCAACTAGGAGGGGTGGAGGTGTTGCCCACCGTTTATCCTCCAAAACCTGGAGTCATGGGAGGACTTTGCGAGTTACGCTCCCCTAGACGTGTGATGATGACTGCCGGATGCCTACTGGAAAAATAGGTCGATACAATCGATGCTATCACCCTTGAGGTTTATGAATGGTTAGATCGGTATAGCCGATGCCATGGCATAATCCAGTAGAGGACGGATAGGATGGGAGTGGAAGAGATTAGGAAGGATAGGATGATTATAGAATAGCTTGGGAACTCTATTGGGGCAGGGCATGAATGTTCAAAACAAATTTTAAAAGTATTTTCTCATTACAAACAAGAATTCAATCACGGAACGCAATCCTTACATGATTATACTAAACACTAAAATAATTACCGATATATTATACAAACTCTGACTTCGGGACGAAGTGTTCTGAAGGAGGGGTGTATGTAACGACCCATCTCAACTTACAGGCAACATAGGAATATTAGCATGTATACAAGGCATGCATATGATAGCTACATATGCATGCATTGCATGCACTGCACTAGTATGCATATTAACTTATTATGAAAATTCCCAAGTAAAAGAAAAATGAATTAATTATTGAAAGTACTGTAGTAGTATTCATACCAATTTAATTATATGAAGTGTCTATGTATGGGAAATAAATTAAATAGTAAAAGAATTAATTAATACCTTATCTATAATATATTAATTTATTTTCATTAATAACATTTTAATTAAATAATAAATAAATAAATATTATTAGGCCACCAGGTTAATTAACTTATCCTTTGGCAAGTCATGTTAAGTACTTTTAAAAGATCCTCTTCCCAAAGTCGGTTGAAATGATAAAGATCAAAATACCATTTAATATATATATTTAAATAAAAATATGATTTAATGTACAATAAAGATAACCAACCAACTGAAGTAATGAGAATTTAAAGGATAAGGACAAGGTTGATTGGAGGAAAAAAGGGTGGGATTTCTTTGGAGGGAAGGATCCTTTCCTATATAAAAAAATCTAAAAGGAGAAGTGAAGGAGAAAAAGGGGGGGGGAGTAAGGCTGTATGGAGATGGCGGGATGGAAATTTGGGAAAGAAGCAAATGGAGAATCTGGGAGAGAAATGTGAAATAACGAATGAGCTTTGGGGCTCTAGATTTCAGATATAGATCTAGGAGAATTGAGCCCTGTTCTTGGAGGTTTTGGGCACGGGGGCCAAAAGGTTTCACTTTTGAAGCCTTTTGGGTTTGGGGTCCGGAAAGATTGATCCCAGACAGGCTGGGAGGAATTTGGTTGGTTTGTTATCCGGAGAACAACATCATCCAACATCATCCAAGAACCCACACCAACTCAGAAAAACCAGGAAAGTACATATGTCTAATTTGATTTGTTTAGTCATAAAATTGGAAAGTATATTCTGTTTATTCTGCTAGAAATGAAATTTTATGCAATTATAAATATAGTATGTTAGAAATGAATTTAAATAAACAGGCATATACTGTTAGAAATATTTGTAAATTACAATAACAAGCCTTACATATGGTATCAGAGCTTTGTAAATTACAATAACAAGCCTTACATATGGGCTTTGTAAATTACAATAACAAGCCTTACACACCACCATAGAAACTAATGCATGCTTAACCTCAACAAGGTGGCGCAACATCAGGAAGTTTGAGGCATATCTTGTCTCAACAACTTTTAACAACTCCAATTTGGAGTACTCTCGAAATATGGCCTGAGATTGGTGGTGGTTGGTGATGAATTTGACAATCTCTCTTGCTTCCCCTGTGATTTCCTTTATCCTGGAAACTTTGTTGTCGATCTCCTCTAAGGTCAGATTCAGATTATGGACAATGCATGGTGTCCAAAAGATGTGGTCATACCTCCCCTCAATAATTAAACTTACAGCTTTGCAAACTCGTGCATTATCCGTGATAACTTGCAGCACCTTGTTAGGTCCTATTTGTTCAATAGCTTTTATAATAACATTAGCAATGAACTGTGCATCTTTTACCTCTCCTGAGCAGTCTTCCACCTTGATAAACATTGCTCCTTTGGGCGAAGTGGCAATGATATTTATCAATGGTTTGCGCCTTGTATCTGTCCATCCATCTGAGACTATGGTAAACCCAAAGCTACTCCAGGAAGAACGAATTGATGACAAAATATCCTCCACAAACTCCTTCTCATTTTTGAGAAGCTGAGTTCTGACTTTCTCATAGTTGGGCCCCTTGTACCCTTGAGGAGCTTTGTTAATTGCCTTTATCATACCTTTCCAGTAAGGAGAGCGAACAACATTGAATGGGATACCACATGCATAAATGCACCTAGCCACTCTAGAATCAGTTTCTTCTCTCGCTTGCACATTCACCAATTTAGCAATTCTGCTATCATGAACTAAAGGGGATGCCCCTCTGGTATTTTTGGGTGTTGGTTGTTCATGTTTTTGAGTGGCACCGACTCTCCTCTTTCTTGCTTCAACTACAATCCTTGGCTCAATGTAATTGCATCATAAAATCTGGCTGGCGAGAAATCTAGCTGGCCTACCCTGATTTTTTCATATAATGATATGCCAATGTTACAAGGAAAAATCGACAGTAAATTTGCGAATAACATTCTCGCCCAACTGGCTTTTAAAAGTCAATTAGGCTTTATTTCAGCCCTTTCCAGGCCTTTATTTTGAACTTTCCTTATGGGTTTTTTCTCATATGACTTTTTTGGATCTTGAGGAATAGCTTGAGTAAGCTCATCATGCCTTCTCTTAATAACATCTGCCTCATCTTGCTCTCTTTGATATGCCCTCCTTGCCAATGGATCTGCTGTTTTTGTGCAACCTACAACCCCCTGTCCTCCTCCATGCAAAATATGTGCCTTCACTCTTGGGTAGGAGCCCTTGTACGAATTATTGCAAAGATTACATCGCCATTCCCATGAGCCACCATCTCCACATTTTTGAAGCTTCTGAACATTTTTTGGTTGGCCCTAGGGCTTGAACTTGCAGCTGCACTTTGGTTGGAAGCCATTGCTGCTAAAATAAATAAATAAAACAAATATGTAATAAAAAACGTTTTTCATATTTTTGGCAGCATAAACCCTCAAAAATTGAAGAAATAGTAGTAAAAAACTAAGAAAATGAATGTTTCTTACCCAAATTAATTTTCTATGGCTGAAGCTACCCCAAAATGCTAGAAAAGACGAGAAATATGGCTGTAGCTGAGCCAAAAAGCCAAGAATGCCGTCGCTGGAATCTCTGCACTCCAAATCTACTGCTGAAATCTCTTTCTCTTGCTGCTGAAATCTCCTTTTCTCACTGTTGAAAACACCCTAGCTAAAACCACTGCTCTCTCCCTCTCTTCTCCTTTTCTAAAATCGCCAGTCTCCAAGAGAAACGACTTGCTCAATTATGTGATGAGAGAATGAGGCGAAGGTCACTTTTATAACTTGAGATAGGCATCTAGAAGCAACTAGAAGCCACTTTAGTCACCTAATTAAAAAATAGAAAACAAAATAATAATAAAAAAATAAGAAAAAGTCAATCTGCGTGGGGAAACTCTGCCATACGGCTTAGAAACTCGTTTTCGGCCGTACTGGCCACATTTCCTCTTCGAGAAACAGGCAAGTATGGCTGGAAACGAGTTTCTGGGCCGTACCGTACGAGTTTCCCCATTTCCGTTTCGCTTCCGTACGAAAATGGACCCTAGACCCACGTTTCCTGCAACTTAGTAACGGAGATAGGGTTGCTTTTGTAGATGGTAAAGTTTTGGTTTGGGGAAAGGATTTAAGTATTGAAAAGGCAAAGGTTACTGGAGTTCGTGAAGAGAGACTATATAGAGTTATATCACCATCTCCTTAAGCCCTAGTTCACATGGATATCAATCCTATTGAACTTTGGAATAGAAAATATGCATAGAAGATACGTGCATATTCATTACAAGATAATACCCTCTCTTAGTCAAATGGTAAAGGGCATTCCCAACATCAAGGAAGATTAGGAAGAAGTATGCAAGGGATGTGCTTTGGGAAAGAATACTAGAAAACATTTTACAAGTAGTGACACCAGGTCTAAGGAAATATTAGAACTCATTCATTCCAAATGTGTGTGGGCCCATGTCTAATAAATCTTTTGGAGGCCATCTTTACCATGTCACCTTCATTGATGATCACTCTAGAAAGACATGGCTCTATCTTCTCAAGACAAAGGACGAAGTATTTGAAAAGTTCAAGGAATTTAGATCTCATGTTGAGATCTTAACTGAAAGAAAGATAAAGACTTTGAGATTCGACAATGGAGGGGAATACACTTCAAAAGAACTTATTGCATGTTGTAAAGAAGAAGGTATTAAGAGGGAGCTCATTGTTCCCTACAACCCCGAATAGAAAGGAGTAGCAGAAAGGAAGAATAGAACTATTGAAGAATGCATAAGGACTATGATATTTGATCAAGATCTACCAAAACTTCTATGGGGAGAAGCAGCCATGACAACAGTGTACATACGAAATAGAAGTCCTCATAGAATCCTTGACAACATGACACCAAAAGAAGCAATCACAGGGAAGAAGTCATGTGTGGACCACCTCTGAATCTTTGGGTGTCTTGCATACATCCATGTTCAAAAGAAAAGTGAAAGAAGCTAGACTCTACAAGTATAAAAGGTATCTTCGTTGGTTATAGCCTTTCATCAAAGGCTTATAGAATCTACATCAAAGAAGAAAGACAAATCGAAGTTAGCAGAGATGATATATTTGATGAAAACCATGCCTACAAAAGATCTAAGGATATACCAATCAAATCCGTTGAAGATGTACCGCTATTTGAAGAAGAAGAGCAACATGACAAAGCACCTGCAAACCATGAAGAAGAAGGACCAAGTGCGCCTATTCAACCTATAGTCATTCCCGAAACAAAGAAGAGGCCAAATTGGTTAAAATCTACACTTGAAGATGCCGAAGGGCACAAAGCAACTAAAGGATCTTTCAAAGAAAGCAAAAGCCGAAAAGATACTCAGGATATCTTTCCTGAGACAAAGAAGAGGCCAAATTGGTTAAAATCTACACTTGAAGATGCCGAAGGGCACAAAGCAACTAAAGGGTCTTTCAAAGAAAGCAAAAGACCGAAAAGATACTCAAGATATGCAGCATACATGACGAAGTTAATCGAAGCAGAACCAACTACCTTTGAAGAAGCCACTCATCAAGAAGAATGGAAGAAAGCAATGCAAGAAAAAAATCAATCTATCATGAAGAATGGGGTTTGGGAAATCGTTCCTAAACCTAGGAACAAATTTGTTGCCACTTCCAAATAGATTTACAAAATCAAACATGTTGTAGATGGAAGCATAGACAAATGCAAAGCCAGATTTGTTGCAAAGGGTTTCTCTCAAAAGGAAGGAATATATTACAATTTACAAAGAAACCTTTGCTCCTACTGCCAGGTATACTACTATTAGATCTTTGGTTTCATTAGTTGCTATTATGGGATGGAATATCCATCAAATGGATGTCAAAACAACATTTCTAAAACATTGATGAAGAAGTATATATTGAACAACCGGAAGGCTTCGAGATAAATAGCAAGTATGCACATGTTTGCAGACTCAAGAAAGCTCTATATGGCTTGAAGCAATCTCCTAAGGATTGGTATGCAAGGATGGATGCATATCTCTTAAGCATTGGGTTCCTCAAAAGTTTTGTTGATACAAGCCTTTACATCAAGATAGTGAAGAATGAACCAATTATTATACTTTTATATGTGGATGATTTATTCATTAAGGTGTAGAGCGTAGAATCCTAGAATGCAAGAAAATGTTGGTAGCAAAATTTGAAATGAAAGATATGGGACTCATGCACTATTACTTGGGCTTGGAAGTTTGGCAGAAACTCGGCGAGAAATATCTTGGTCTAGGTAAGTACATAATCAAGATGTTACAAAATTTCGGTATGATCGATTCCAAGCCTATCACTACTCCCATGATCACAAATCTCAAGAAGTTAAGAAGCTCTGACTCTAGTCTGTTGATTTATGGTAGCATCAGATGTGCTCTAAGCCTCAAAATTTGTAGGGAGGCTTGGACACATGTATTCCACAATACCCAGAAATCGTTTTGGGAAATTCCATCCAGAGACACTTTTATTAAAATAATTAATTATTTTTAATGGGTGCCTAAGTCTAAACTTAGGAAATTAAATAATTAAAGGGTATTAATCTAATTGTGGGTGACACTTCTAGAAGAAGACGGGGATCAAGCCAAAATGATCTGAGCCATTGATTAGAATCTAATCTAGGTCGTTGGTTCTCAACAGAAGGATTCTAAGAGGAGGCTTGATAGGCATTTGGAAAACACATCAAGTGTGAGATCAAAGATCAAATTTTTGAAGAGAGCAGTGCATGGTTGACGGAGAAAAGTTCGAAGTGATTTCTTGCAGTGAGGGGTAGGGATAGTTCTAGTTGGAGATTTCTCCCGATCCGGGAATACTCAGCAGAGGAGGCAGAGAGAGATCCGAGAGAGGCTACGTTGGGCAATGTAGGTTGACACAAAAGCAGCACAGAGCCTTGAGGAGATCTGTATTTTTGCTTGAGAGGTCAAATTCTGAAGGCGGAAGACGGGGTTTGAGACCGGGAGGACAAAATCAAAGTCTCAGAGGCAAATCGATCAGCAGAAGGGGTGACGCTGTCCCTAGAAGCTGTGGCACTTGGCCTACGCAGTGATAGCAAAGAGGCAACAAGGAACAAGCCATTCTGTCACTGGATCAATCAGGATCGCCAGTGATAGTGTGAGGTATTTCTCACTAAATCTTCTGTCAGTCATATTCTCTGTACTGGATAGCCAGCAAGGCATCCAGAGATTGTATTCAAAAAAAATATTGCTTAATAATACAAACCCTCAACTGTTGCACCAATTTTCCCGCATTGGGTTTTTCCGAGGACATTTGTCCAAAAATAACTATGTAGATGTGTGTGATGATTATTTCTCTCCTTTGTTTTATTTAGTTTCCGCAGTTTTTATTTGTGTAGGTTGCAATGTATTTAATTTGAGATTTTCCGTAGCACATAGCAAGTAAATTGTTTAATCAAATTAAAAATTAGAAGAATTCACATTAGTTGCTGCAGTAGGAATCAGGTAACTGATTTTTCACATGGTATCAACACACAGATCTTGAGCAGAAGAGTTCAAAAGCAGAAAGCAAGAGGAGTTCGAAATTACAGCAGAAGCAACAATTCGAAACCCCAGCAGGCAACGCAGTCCTTGGGCCAGAAGGTCGAAGTTTTGCGGAGAAATCGATTTCTCTGAGTGAGTCGATAGAGAAATTCAATCTCCAAATCGAAGCTTTCCAGAGGAAGAAGGGAGCAACGTATTTTTCCTTGCAGAGCAAATCTTTAGTTGGGACGCAGATATTTTGCAGTAGTTGCTGGTAGAATTGCGTCACTAGGGGAGAAGAAGACACACTTGAGGGAATTTCTTCCTCAGAGAATTCCTAGCTAGGGAATTCAATTTCTCTAGTGTTGAGCAGCAGTGGAGAGGATTTGATCTACTAACTCCGGCAGGGAGTGCATAGGCCAGCCCAGCAGTAGCGCAAAGGAGAGAAGAGGCAGTTCGACATTTCATTGGCAGAGATGGCAACTCATGGGTTGCGAGATCAGGATCGGTTGGAGGGTGCATGCAACTACGTGATCTGGAAGGCAAGGATCTCATGCCTTATGGATGAGCACGATCTCAAAATCTACGTTGACAGTGTGGGAGTTGTACCCGCAGATCCAGATCCGCTCAAAAAGTACAAGGCTGAGATGGCAAAGGCCAAACGATTGATCCTCAACGGGGTAAGAGATCATGTAGTGTGTCACATTGCCAACATGGATAATGCTTGGTAGATGTGGGAAGCATTGGCCACACTATATGAAGGATCTTCCCTGGAGCGGAAGATGTACTTGGAGCAAAAGATGAGATCCATGCAGATGTAGAACGGGGAACACATTGATCCGTTCCTTACGAAGCTTCAGGAGATCCAAGACTCGTTGGCAATTGTGGGGTCAACACCTCAGCCTACTGAGATGGTGAGGCTGGCCCTGAACTCAATCTCTGAAGAATGGCAAGTATTTGTCCAAAGTATCCTGGGCAGAGAGAGATTGCCAGATTGGGAAGGAATGTGGGCTGCTCTTCAGCAGCAAGAGATGAGGAGAGACTTAGTCAAGTGCAAACTTGACACTGGCAGTAGTAGTAGTGGGACGAAGCTAAAGGAGGAGGATGAGAATTCAACTGTCGCATCTAGTGGGTAGCAGGAGTATCAGAATAAGAAGAAAGATGTTTCGAAGATCAAGTGCTTCCGATGTGGTGAACTTGGTCACTACGCTACACAATGTCCTCTCAAGAAGAAGGACAAGAACGAGAAGCATGATCCGAAGGCTACATCCACACAGATCGAAGAGGAGTTTGTCACGATTGCTAGAGGTGGGGTGATATAGAACTGTAGTTTGAAAGAACTACGGATGGGCAGGATCCTTGAGGAGTCCACCTCTTAGATCAATACCTTGCTAGGGGAGCCCAAATTAGAAGTAGCAGGATGGACCAGTGTTGGTGCAAAAGAGTGTCGGAGTGACAGTTGCAGTGGCTAGGATCACCAAAGACTGAGAAGTGTAGAGCTAGAGTTGGCAGCAGTGCAGTTAGCACAAAGCAGAGTCAGTAGCAAAGCAGAGGCTTCAGATGGTCAGCGCAGAGACTAGCAACAATTAGAACTCCAGCAACAGATGCATCATGTTGAACAATTGTTCAGTAATTTTGGATGCTTTTCCATTGCAGATGTAATAGCAGCAACAGTTGGAGAATGTTGCAGTGCAGATGCAGTATTCGCAATGGTAGCGCCAACAGCAGCATAGATGCAGAATTTGAGAGGGAGTTGTAGTACAGATGCAGTGTTGGCAGTGGCAGGGTCAGCAACAGTACAGATGCAACATTTGTGCAGTAGTTGATGGGTAGTGATGTCAGACATCAGCAGCGCAGAGGGAGATGTTACAGAGTAAGGTGATGCTTCAACAAGTTGCATTACTAGAGCACATTCCTCGCTAAGAGCAAGTGTTGATTTATGGTAGCATCGAATGTGCTCTAAGCCTCAAAATTTGCAGGGAGGCTTGGACACATGTATTCCACAATACCCAGAAATTGTTTTGGGAAATTCCACCCAGAGACAGTTATATTAAAATAATTAATTCTTTTTAATGGGTGCCTAAGTCTAAACTTAGGAAATTAAAATAATTAAAGGGTATTAATCTAACTGTGGGTGAAACTTCTATAAGAAGACGAGGATCAAGCCAAAATAATTTGAGCCATTGATCAGAATCTAATCTTGGTCATTGGTTCTCAACAAAAGGATTATAAGAGAAGGCTTGATGGGCATTTGGAAAACACATTGAGTGGGAGATCAAAGATCAAATTTTTGAAGAGAGTAGCGCAACAGTTGTCGGAAAGAAGTTCGAAGTGATTTCTTGTAGTGAGGGCCAGGGATAGTTCTAGTTGGAGATTTCTCCTGATCTGGGAATACTTAGCAGAGGAGGCAGTGTGAGATCCGGGAGAGGCTACGTTGGGCAGCGTAGGCTGACGCAGAAGTAGCATAGAGCCTTGAGGTGATCTGTATTTTTGCTGGAGAGCTCGATTTCTTAAGCCGGAAGCCAAGGTGTGATATTGGAAGGAAAAAATCGAAGTCTTAGAGGCAAATCAATCAACAGAAGGGGTGATGCTGTCCCTAGAAGCTATGACGCTAGGCCTACGCAATGACTACGCAGAGGCAGCACAAAGGCAGCAACGAACAAGCCATTCTATGATTGGATCAGTTGAGATCGCCATTGATAGTGTGAGGTATTTCTCACTAAATCTTCTGTCAGTCATATTCTCTGTACTGGATAGCCAACAAGGCATCCAAAGATTGTATTCAGAAAACTACTACTTAATAATACAAACTCTCAACTGTTGCGCCGGTTTTCCCGCATTGGGTTTTTCTGGGGATATTTGTCCAAAAATAACTATGTAGATGTGTGATGATTATTTCTCGCCTGTGTTGTATTTAGTTTCCACAGTTTTAATTTGATATTTTCCGTAGCACATAGCAAGTAAATTGTTCAATCGAAATAACAATTAGAAGAATTAACATAAGTTTTTGCAGTAGGAATCGGGTAACCGATTTTTCACATAGTCTCGTCGATCCTACAAGCTATCATAAGTTGGTGGGTCCTTTGATGTACTTGGTAAATACTAGACCTGATATATGCTTTGCTGTAAATATTCTTAGTCAATTTTAGTTGGAGTCTCGTCATGACCATTGGATAGCTGCCAAACATATCTTGAGATACCTAAGTGGTACAATTCATCATTGCCTGAAGTATGATGGAAAGGAAGTTAAGTTAATAGGTTTTACCGATTTCGATTGGGATGGAAACGAGAATAATAGAAGAAGCACTAACAATGGCTATTTCAGTTTGGGATCTGCAATGATTTCATGGATGCGTAGAAAACAAGATCTTGTTGCGTCAAGTAGTGCTGAAGCCGAATATGTTGTTGCATGTGAAGTGGGTAAAGAAGCAATTGTCAGATTTGTTTAGGCCACTTGATCCTAATGTGATAAATTGTGATAATCAAAGCAACATCAAGATGTTTGAAGACCCGTGTTTCATGTTAGGGCGAATCATATCAATAACAAGTACCATTACATTAGGAGTTTGGTGCAAGATGGGGTCGCGAAGCTACTGTATATTTCGACGGATGAACAGGTAGCTGACGTATTGATGAAATCTCTTCCGAATAAGAAGTTTGAATATTTCAGAAGCATGCTTGGATTGGTCAATGTTACAAATTTAGTTGATAGGGAGAGATGAAGCATCTTGTGGCAACAAGATGCTTGGGAGGACATCTGGCTGGCCTATGTGTATATCAAGTTAAGTAAAATAACATCACAAACACTTATCAAAGCAAGAGAAATCACCCTAATCTAGTTGCCCTAGATTTCTCAACATGGTATCAGAGCTAAGGTGGCAACAACAAGGAAAGGCAGCTTGAAGATCATTTGATTGAAGAAGGATACATAAGGACCAAGCACAAGGAGATCATCAAAGAGAATTAAGAAGCATCAAGGACTATCCATCTCATCACAAGAATCACATCATCTAGAAGGAACAACACTTAGAAGAAGAAGAAGACCTCAAAGATCCTACCTCCATTTGAAGAAGGATTCTACACTTGAAGCATTCTTGGGAAGCTTACACATCCTTGAAGAAGATCATCAAGCAATCATCATCAAGGAGGCATCTTCAATTGTGTCAACAAGAAAGGAGTAGTGGAAGTCAACATCATCAAGAAGGCATCAACTTGAAGATATCATCATCAAAGGATAATCTTCACTTGCCAAGTAAGTATTCCATATTTTATCTCTCAGTCTGTTGAATTTTGTGCAACTAAGTGAGAAATTTCTTTAGAAAAAAAAAAAAAAAAAACACTTTATGAAGAGAATTACTTTCAAGTGGCTCCACAAGTGCTAGGCTGGCTCTTCTAGATGGTCAATTCAACTTGCCTAGAAACTTACATGATCACTAGTTGGCTTGACTTGAAACACTCTCATTCATATCACATCATGGTTATATAAAGTGGTTAATCTGCTTTCATTGATTTGTAATTTGATCATGCACACATTCCTCATTTGCTCTACTACGTGAAGGTATTCAAAGAGATGTTGAAGGGTCAGATCAAGTGACGAAATTTCTCTTCTATCTTTTGTTGAACACTGTGATTTGGTTGTTCATTTCTGTGATCTGAGCTCATTGATTGGTCAGAGATTATAACTACTTCAGGCGTGTAACTAGGCCGAGATTTACTTTAGATCTGCCTCCACAAATCTAGATCTGATACAGTTCAAGTCTGCCTCACACAGATCTAGATTCGAGCCACCTCGAGATGCCATTTTACAATTTTGATCTTGTTTGAGCTTATGCCTTCACAGATTTGTATTCTATCTCAAGTTTTATCCTCAGAAGGGAAGAATATCTGAGATCTATCTCTGTGGTATGGTGAGAGGATCAACCTCTTGTTTCAGATCTAGCTGGAAGACATTGTGAAGAAGACCTTAAAACTTGTGCAAGCTATTATCAATGACAGATCTCTTATCATCACTGATGATCTCTTTCACATTGGTGATAAAGTTCTTGCATCAATATTTCATCTCTCACTGTTCGCAGATTTATTGGAAGCCTGCTATTTCATTTCATCCTTAGCAGGTCTAGTGGAGATTTCTGTCTCGCATTTCTGGAGATTTCTTTCTTGCATTATTGTTTGGCAGATTTCGTATTATTGGCAAGATCTCTATCTTGTATTATCATTGGTGGCAGATCTCTCTTCTATCAAATCTCACACTTCAGAAGATCTGTCCTAGTTTAAAAAGGGGTAATGTTTTGTTATTGAGAAAAGGGGTTTGTACTCTGCGTATGTATCCTTGCTGAACATTTGATGAAGATCTAATAGAAGAATATTCTTGTAACAGCCTTGGTGAAAATTTCCTGTAATAAAAGTCAATAAAGGCAAAATAATAACCACAGTTGACGAGACACTTATTCCAAGCTAAATGTTGGGCAAAACATCCTAGTGGGTGTTCAATTGGCTTATTATGGCTAAGGAAATTGACAAAGGCAATGGTTAAGGCTTTGGAAAGACAAAATGACATTTTTGGCACATTTATTTATGAAAATAATAGAAATTATGAGAAAAGGAAGGTGAAAGGTCACAAGTTGCATGTGTGGAGGAAAATGAAGGAAAATAATGGAAAATGAAGAAAATAAGGCCTACTTGATAAAAATGCTTCTGAGGATCAGTTTGTAACTTTTTAGTCAGTTCAGTTTTTGAGCTCTCTTAGTATTCTCTCTCTCTCTCTCACTCTTAGAGTTTTCTTGGAGCGCTTTGACATTGGATCAAGAAAGGAAAAGAAGGCAAGAGGAAGGAAGGAGCAAGCAAGGAAGAGCAGGATCAAGCAGCTCCACCAGTGTTCTTTGCACGTATCGATTTGCATGTGTGTTTTCCTTGGTAGATTAGGAATGCATGGTAGTGCATGTGGTTTTTTGCTGTCATGGCATGGGTTTTGTTAGGTGTGACAATGTTTTCAACCTAGCCTTGCCATTTTTGGATAGCCATGGTGTGATGGGGTTCTCACGTTTTGGTTGAGCTGGATTGTTGGATGGATTCAAAGTTGAGTGAGGTGGATCTCCGAATGATAGAACACATGGCCTAGTAACCCCTAAACCGCACTGTGGTTTGCGGTAAAGCCAAATTTTTTGTTCCCTTGGTGGGCCTAGGAATCCTCGACCAGTGAATGGCAGGAAATGCGGTAAAGCCTAGAGGTGGTTGCCCTTGATTAGGCCTAGGAATCCTTGTCGGTGAATGGCGAGATATATGGTAAATCCTAGAGGGTGGTGTCTCGGTATAGGGCCTAGTGATCCCTGGATCGAACTGTGGATTACGGTAAACCCTGAGAAACTAAGAGACAAGAAAATTCCTCACGGTGTAGGTGGAGAAATCCGGTGGCATCCATGATTGTTTTGGCCTAGTGATCTGGTGGAGATCATGGTAAAACCTATTATTACATGTTTATTGTGTTGGCCTAGTGATTCAGAGTGGACTGCAGTAAAGTATGGTTTCTATTGATGAAGGTGAGGTGGTTTTGCCTCGAGATGCCCTGGTTGGTTCTTTTGGTTTGAGTCCCACATTCATGCTTGGAATATGGCACGAGGGTGAATGGCTGAAGAGAGAATTTGCTCAGACATTCTATGGTCGGGTCGAACGTGTTAGTCCCATCCCGGGTTAGATTTTGCATTCATTAATAAGAGGTTCTTTCCTTGATATCTTATGTATAAACGTACCGGTTTATATGTGGATTCTATTGCTGATGTATCCTTGATATTTTTGTTGCTATTATGCTGGTTATAAGCATGTATTATGACAGTGATGACGTATGGCTCTCCTCATGTTTTGATTTGTAAATCAATGAACAATGTATCTATGACCTAATAGATGATAATGCAGCTAATGATATAAGGGAACAATGCTTCTTAGTGATTCTCAGATAAGTATGAGACCCCTATGCTCAGATCTGTTGTTTACTCCTATAGATTACATATTTGTGAAATGCCCATCATGGTTAGTAGGGGACTAGTCAGGCCCTTGTTCAAATAATTGCATTAGTATCATCACTCCACTGTTATCTTTTTGTTCTAAAGGTGTCATTTAGTTTTGGGAAGTGACATGGGCCTGAAAAAGTGGCACAAATCCCGGGGACACAAGCACATCACTAGATAGAAAAGTCCCTAGATGCTGGCATACCATGTTGTGGGAGCATCCAGAGGGCTTTGGATGCATGCATGCCCATATCAAGGGAGCGTTTGGGAGTTTAATGGTCTAGAACTTTAGTGGGACCCAGGGGTTGGTTACCTGAGAGGTTGGGATGGTTCATGGGGGTCCTCTTGCTGATGTGGAAAGTCTGTATGCGTGTTTCCGTTGATTCCACTTCCTTAAGGTCATCTAGGAGGTTGAATCCCATCATAGTAGCCTCTCGTCACATGTTTACCCCGGTTGGCCGGTTACTTGGGTAGATGTGGGAGGAGGGTGTTACAGAGTGGTATCAGAGCATGGTTCACCCCTTGGACTGGATGGGCGGTGTGTGTTGGTTATGCATTCATGTCGTTTGCACGTGTGTTAATCATCCTTGTGGTCTATATGCTTGTTGCATATGCATGGTGTTGGCCATGGTTGTAGTGATGTTGCCATGTGAAGGGGGATGTTGTTGTTGTGAAGTGTGTCGTCATGAGTGTATGATTGCTTACATGTTGTTTATGCTTGTGTATCGTCAGTGTACATTGGTATGGTTGTTGTTGTCATGCATGAGGTCATGGTATGTGTAGTTGATATGGTCATGCATTGATGACTGGACTCTATCTAGAATGATGTTTATGTGTTGATGCAACTATTTGTTATATGCATATATGTTGTCATACATGTATTACACTGATTGGTTGATCTTGCAATTGAGATATCCTCCCCGAATTTTGCTAAGGTACGTTGGTTTATTGTGATTTGGTTTAGCTGACATAGTATGCCTTGCAGGAAAAAGATCAAAATGACTAGCAAGATGGTAGATTACAAAGATTCTCCCTATGAATTAGATGAACAACGTGGTGATGGGCACTCTTTTGATTTAGCAGACACATTGAGAAGCTTGAAGGAAGAAATAAGGAGTTGTAAGGCGGGCAATGAAAAAATCATGCAAGCACAAGATAAACAAGTAAAGGTTAATGCAATACTCCTTCAGAGTTTGTTAGAACTGCAGCGACAGGGGCCACTTTGGTTCAGCCATGGACAGGAGGATAGAACTAACGAGGCAAATGGCAGTAGGTCTCATGGTGGTCACAGGTCAGATAAAGATGACACAGTGAGAGATGGCAAGTTGTTGGATACTCCAGATAGGAGAGGTGATGGATACATGTATTATTCTAGTTCTGGTTCTGATAGGCATCATGATCGTCATCATTATCATCCTTATAGGAGGAGTGATAGGGGATACTTGCCAGATGAGTTTAAGAAAGAAAAGCCACCTACTTTTGATGGAGACTTGAAGAAACCAGAAGATGCAGAAACTTGGATACTTGGGATGAACAAGTTCTTTGAGTTACATGAGTACATAGAAAACATGAAGGCCAGAATTGCTATCATCAGCCTAAAAGGAAAGCAAACATTTGGTGGGAAGATGTCAAGTGGGTCAGAGACATTAGGATGGAGGAACTGAGTTGGCATGAGTTCAAGAGGCTTTTTAAGAAGAAGTACTTGTTAGAAAGGTACTATGATGGTAAGGCCAAAGAATTATATGAGCTAAAGATAGGATCAATGACAAACAAAGAGTACACGACTAAGTTCCTGGAGCTATTGAGGTATGTACCGTATCTTAAAGATGAGAAGGCTAAAGTTTAGCGATTTGTTAGTGGTTTGCCATTAGCATTTAGAGATCAGATTGAGTATGATGAGCATTGGTCACTTGAGGAAGTCATTGGGAAATTGAAGCATTGCTATGAACAGTCAAAGCGTAAGAATGAATCTCAACAAGGATGGAAAGGGAAGAATAAGGATAAAAGAAAGGGCAAATGGCAACCGAAAAGAACAAGGCCTCAGAATGCAGAAGAGAAAGAAAATGTGGCAGCACAATAGAAGTTCAATGCAGCGAGACAAGGCCATGGGTCACAGTAGCATCATAGGGGTGATGGTATTGGATAGTTGGAGTGTTGGACATGCGGTAAGGAACACGTTAAGAGAGATTGTCCACAGAATCAAGGTGGTAGGCCTCAGATATATGATACACACGAGGCGCACACTGTTGGGGATGTTGGTCAGAGCGTTCGTCGTATCTATGCAACATTGAATAACAGATAGGAAGACCATCAGGCATCTATCATTGAAATGGATGGTAAGCTTTGTGATCAAGTTGTTTCTATTTTGATTGACTCTGGATCTAATTATAGTTATGTTAGTCTTGACTTGGTGGATAAGTGTGGTTTGAATAAAGAAGTGCATGCAGAATCTTGGTTAGTGCAGTTGGCTACAGGTACAAAGAAGCGAGTTCATCATTGAGTAAGAGCTTGTGCATTTGATTTGAATGGTATGCCTACCGCAACACATTTGAATGTATTACCGTTGGGATCATACAGTATGTTGTTGGGCATGGATTGGTTGTACCTTCATAGGACCAAGGTGGATTGTTATGACAAAGCCATTGAGTGCTTGGATGACAATGGAGAACCAAGAGTCTTACAAGGAAAGAAGAAAGTTGCATCAGTTAGGATGGTGATAGCTATGCAGGCAAAGTGCAGTCGCAGAAAAGGGTGTGTGTTATTCACAGTGCATATCTCTAGTAACAAAGGTAAGGAAGTTGAGGATGAAGAAGTTTTGAGAAGGTACCTAGTTCTACAGCAGTTTCAGGATGTACTTCATGCAAAGATTTCAGAGTTGCCACCTCAGAGGGAAGTAGACTTTTCTATTGAGTTGGTACTAGGGGCAGCACCAGCATCAAAAGCACCTTATTGGATGAGCACACCTGAGTTGGTAGAGTTAAAGTTGCAGCTAAAAGCGATGCTTGAAAAGGGATACATTAGGCCAAGTGTATTACCTTGAGACACACCAATATTGTTTATGAAGAAGAAGGATGGTACTCTCAGATTATGCATTGACTATAGGGCTTTGAACAAAGTGACCATCAAGAACAGATGTTTGGTACATTGATAGGGAAAGCTATTGCATTTTCTCGCAAGAGGGGTAGAGGAAATCAATAGTATTAGTTATTTGGTTCATTTCATTGTATATGACATTATGACTCATGATATGAGATACATTATTATATTTTTTGTTGATATTTTGAGGTTGAGTTGGGACTCAGGAGTCAGGACTTACTATTCAGGACATGATCCACTGTTATGTGTGATGTAGCACTAAAAATCATATTACACATCTTATATATTAGTTCTTTTATCATATTTATGTGTCAATGTATTTATTTTATGTTGTAGATGCTTTAGATATTAAAAAAATTGAATAAAAATGAATATTTTTGTATTTTACAGTTTTTTTCCTGATTTTTACCGATTTTTTCCCAATTTTTATGATTTTTTCTGATTTTTCCCCCTCGCCGATTTAATCCCAATCGCGATTTCGCAACATTGGTTATAAGCATGTATTATAACAGTGATGATGTATGGCTCTCCTCATGTTTTGATTTGTAAATGAATGAACAATGTATCTATGTCCTAATAGATGAGACCCCTATGCTCAGATCTGTTGTTTACTCCTGTAGATTATATATTTGTGATATGTTTGACGAAATTCCTGTCATGGTTAGTAGGGGACCAGTCAAGCCCTTGTTCAAGTAATTGCATTAGTATCATCATTCCACTCTTGTCTTTTTGTTTTGAAGGTGTCATTTTGGTTCTCGGCAGTGCCTTGGGCTCTAGGCCTGAAAAAGTGGCTCAAATCCCGGGGATGCAAGCATAACACTAGGTAAAAAAATCCCTGGACGCTGGCATACCATGTTGTGGGAGCGTCCGAGCCCTCTGGACGCATGCATGCCCATATCAAGGGAGTGTCCAAGAGTTTAATGGTCTAGAACTTTAGCAGGACCTGGGGGCTGGTTACTTGAGAGGTTGGGATGGTTCTTGAGAGTCTTATCGCTGATGTGGAAGGTCTGTATGTGTGTTTCCATTGATTCCACTTACTGAAGGTCATCTAGGAGGTTGAATCCCATCATAGTAGCCTCTCATCAAATGTTTACCCTGGTTGGCCGGTTACTTGGGTAGATGTGGGAGGACGGTGTTACAATTCTTGAAGGGTTTTCCCCCATAGTGGGGTTTTTCCCTTATCTTGGACCAAATCCGCTATCTTATTGTTCTTTGATTGTCTTCTATATGATTATTGGTTACTGTCTGCACTTAAAGGTTGAAGATCTAAGTTAATGAATTGCAAAATTTAACATGGTATTAGAGTTGTGGTGAAGATAAGCTTGAGAACAGTAAACCGAAGGCAATTATCTATTGAAAGACATTACTTGCTGCTCAAAATACAACAATAGATAAGTTCATATGGCTACATCCTTCTCCAAGGACATCGAGAAATTGATTGGGCCTTCAAATTATGTTGCTTGGAAACTCAGGTTGGGCACCAACTTGGATGGAGAAGATGCTCTAAACTATGTCTAAGGAAGTATATCCCAGCCTCCTAAAAATGCCCCTGCTACTGCTAAAGCAAGATACAAGAAAGGTGAGATTAAAGCCCAAAAATTATCATTGATTCTTTGAAAGATCATCTTCTTGCCTGTATCTCCAAAGTGAAGACATCTAAGGAAATGTATGACAAGATTGTTGGCATGTTTGAAGTCCAAAATCTAAATCACGTCCTTGACCTGAAGAAACAACTCAAAGATATCAAATTGAATAACAAAGAATCTATTTAGTCTTATTTTATAAGGATTACTGAACTCAAAGACCAAATTTTGTCTGTTGGCGGGCCATTGTCCAATAGGGAATTGGTACACACAACCCTTGATGGACTTCCTGCAACTTGGGAAGTATTGATTACTACTTTTAGTAATAACAATGTTTTGCCAACTTTTGATGCATTGATTACAAGATGCAAGTAGTAAGAACCAAGGATGATTTCAAGGGGCAAAATTCAAAGACATGAAGAAGGAGAACCATCTACCTTCACTGCACAAGCAAAGAAGAAGAAAGGAAAGGGAAAATATTCTAAGCCAAAGTCCAAACCCAAGTTTTCCAAGAAGAGCATGAGGAATGTTGAATGCTTTAACTGTCAAAAGCATGGGCACTATGCTTGAGATTGTCCAGAAAGAATATCCTCATATAATCAAAGGAGTAGCAACAACTACAATCAGTCTCCTGATTGATAAAGGAGGAATTATGGAGGAAGAAGATATGAAGGAAGAAGTAATGCTTGCAGTAGTCATGATCAAGAGCCTCGTCCTCAAAAGAGATACAGAAATACAAGGTATGAAAATAATGTTGTTGCTTCTTAATCGTACTTTTTGATTTCAGCTTTGTCTAGTGCTTCTCCTCCAAATTCTTTAGATAACTGGTTAGTGGATAGCAGTGCATCTAGGCACTTCTTGTTGATTTGGGGTAGCATCAGATGTGCTCTAAGCCTCAAACTTTGCAGGGAGGCTTGGTCACATGCATTCCAAAGAACTCAAAAAGTGTTTTGGGAAATTCCACCCAGAAGTGATTTTATTAAAATAATTAATATTTTTAATGGGGTTCCTAAGTCTAAACCTAGGAAAATTAAAATGTTAATGGGTATTAATCTATTACATGGGTGAAACTTGTAGAAAAAGACATGGATCAAGCCAAAATAATCTGAGCCTTTGTTAAATCTAAGTCATTGGTTATCCAACTGGAAGATATAAAAAGGGGCTTGACAGTCATTTGAAAAACACACCAGGCAGATACTCATTTGCCCAAGTAAAATCGATTTTCTCACTGGTCGAAGTTTGGTAAGAGAAAATCGATTCAGAGGGAGAGTTGTAAGTGGAGGAGAGACAAAGAGGGTTTAGCATCAATCAGGGAGACAAGGACGAAGACGCAAAGTAGTAGAAGGGACAGCACTGGGCAGATTGACACTGGGAGAGGTAGTGATGGCTTGAATGACGCAGGCATTGCGCAGGCCAGTCCAGAGGCCAGAGAAAGTGACGTTGGGCAAGCCAGAGAGATGCAGAGGGTGGAGGAACTTCTCTCTCGAGTCAGATACTTGTTCAGGAACGTTAGTAAATTTTTCTCAGAAAGCCTTGTTCTATATTGTAGGATGTAATTTGTACATGAAAATTTTTGTTGAAGAATAATAAAACCCTCATTTGCTGCACCAGTTTTCCAGCATTGGATTTTTCCGAGGACGATTGTCCAAAAATAACTGTCATTGTGATTGTATTTGTGCCAACATTTTACTTGCATTTACTTTCTGCAATGTTTTAATTGTGAAGGTTGCAGTAGAATATGTTTAGATATTTTCCGTAAGAATACAGTAGATAACTTATTTCTCAGATAATAAGTAGAAGAAATAATATTAATCACTGCAGTAGGATTTCTATTTAGAAATTTTCACATGGTATCAGAGCTACAAGGAAGCAGAAGAGAAAGCCGGAGGATCCAACGCTGAGAAGAGATGGGAATTCGAAATTCCTACAAGGGCAGAATTGCGAATCTCCTAGAGAATTGCAGAGTTCAAACCAAGGAGATTGGATTTCATGGGAAAATTCTCTCTGAGTGAGCCGATAGAGAGGTAAGTCGTTTCCAATCGAAATTTATCAATGGTAGAAGGGACAACACAATAGAAGATTCAGCGAGGAGGATTATCTCAGGTGGGACACAATTTTTCCTACGGCAGTTGCTGGGATAGGTTAGCGTCGAAAAGTGGCACAATATGGATACTCAAAGAGTCTCAAGTTTATCTACCAGATTAGATGAATAATTCGCATGTCTAGCTAATTCAGCATTAGCGGATGTTTGGTACAATGATAGCTCCTACAACATTTCTCGAGCTATCAAGAAGAACAAATGGACCTCCAAATAATTATGGGAAACACAACGAAATGTACTCCAGTAGCGAGAGGCACCATAACTTTTCAGACAGAAGCAGGGACCAACATCTGAGCCACCAATGTTTTACATGTGCCAGGATTAGGAATGAATTTAATTTCAGTGTCCCAGTTAAAGGACAAGGGATATGATGTATACTTCATCAGGAAGAAAGTATACGTTAAGCATCCAAGCTGGAAGAAGAAAAAGCAAATTGGGGTTCGAAGCAACAAGTTATATAGGTTGCAACTCGAATCACCAATGGCATTGATAGGCAACAACTATAATGGTGAGGAGCGAAACGAATTATGGTACAGGCGAATGGGGCACTTACACCATGGAACATTGAGGAAGCTCAGAGAGACTGTTACATGGGTACCAGTCCTAAGTAGCGAGCATGATGACTTGTGCAGAGGATGTGTGCTAGGAAAGTATGCTATAGCAACTTTTTCTAGAAGTAACAATAGAGCAAAGGATGTACTAGGATTAATACACTCAGATATTTGCGATCCTATGTCTGCAAGGGCTCTTAGTGGTGGCGAATACTTCGTCACTTTTATCGATGATCACTCCAGAAAAACCTGGATCTATTTCTTAAAGACCAAGAATGAGGTCTTTGATCGTTTGCAAGAGTTTAAGGCTCTTGTTGAAAATATGATAGGGACAAAAATAAAGGTATCGCATTCAAATAATGGTGGAGAATATACAAACAAAGATTTCACAGATTTCTGCGTAAAGGAGGGCATCAAAAGAGAGCGGACAACTCCATATAATCGGAGCAAAATGGAGTGGCAGAACGGAAGAACCGCACTATTGTTGGGGTAGCCAAAGCCATCTTGTATGATCAGGATCTACCTAAGTATCTATGGGAAGAAGCTTGCAACATGACAGTGTATATCCATAACAAAACTCTTCATAAAGCATTGTCGAAGGAGTGTTCACAAGGAAGAAGCTGGAAGTTAGTCATCTCAGGATATTCGGAAGTGTGGCTTATTGCCACATTCTAAACGAGAAGCGCAACAAACTAGATCAGACTACAAAGAAGGGGTATCTTGTGAGATACAATGAGACCTCAAAGGCATATAGAATCTACATTCCTGGCAGTAGGAAGATTGTAGTAAGACGGGATGCAAAGTTCATGGAAGATAGAGCTTTTAGGAAATCGTGAAATGCCTACAGAAGATTAGTCAAGAGATGTTTCGTTAGTCCAAGGGCAGCAAGAAGGACAGATAGGAGAGCATACACCTGGGTTGAGTGCAGTGACCAGCACCAGTATCTCCTTAGAAGGAGGAAATGCAGATGCTTCTCAACAGACAGAACGACAAGATCAGGAGGAAGAGTTGGTCGAGCCTCCCACCACCAGTGGTAGAACGAGTAGAGAAGTGCGGTAGACATTGAGGGACACAAAGAAGTTTGTTGGAGCTCCTGGAGCCGAGAAGAGGTAGCGTAGACAACCAGATAGATACCAAGCATTGGTAGCTCAGGTTGAAGAACCCTCTAGCTTTCAGGAAGTTGTTCAACGCCAAGTATGGGTGGATGCCATGGTGGAAGAGTACAACTCCATCATGACGAATGATGTCTGGGAAGTAGTACCTAGATAAAAAAATAGATAAGTTGTAGGATCACGATGGATCTACAAGATCAATTATGTGGCAGACGACAACATAGAGAAGTACAAGGCAAGTTTCGTAGCAAAGGGGTATGCTCAGAAAGAAGGAATAGAATATGAAGAGACCTTCGCCCCAGTTGCTCAATACACCTCTATCAGATTTGTTATATCCCTAGCAGCTCAAATGGGATGGCAGATTCACCAGATGGATGTCAAGAAAACATTCTTGAACGAACTGATAGAAGAGGAGGTGTATATATAACAACCCGAAGGCTTCGAAACTCATGAGAAGAAATCTCATGTTTGCAGGTTAAAGAAGTCCTTGTACGAGCTCAAGCAGGCACCTAGAGCATGGTATGGTCGGATTGATAGTTACTTGCAGCAGTTGATATTTGTCAAGAGTGATGTTGATCCCAATCTCTACTATTTATTGGTAGAGAATGAGCCACTTATTCTGGTACTATATGTTGATGACCTGTCCCTAACTGGGTCATCTAGGCTCATCCAGGACTACAAGAAGAATCTTGAAACCAAATTCGACATGGACTTGGGATTGATGCATTATTTTTTGGGTTTGGAAGTTTGGCAGAAGAATGGGGAGATCTTCCTTGGATAAGGAAGGTATGCTATAAAAATTCTGAAGAGATTTAGGATGCAGGATTGTTGACCCATGGCTACTCCCATGATCACCAATTGGAAGAAAATAGATGCATCAGAGGACAAAGAAGTAGATCCCACCTTGTATAGACAGCTCATCGGGTCGCTTATGTATCTGGTCAACATTTGTTTTTCTTTCAACACCCTTAGTCAGTTCATGGTGGAACCAAAAAGGGTGCATTGGGCAGCAGCAAGACACATACTCAGGTATGTACATGGAACAGTCAGATATGCGTTGAAGTACTCTAGAGGGGAGGACATCAGTTTGAATGGGTTAACCGATGCAGATTGGGCAGGTAACTCAGTAGACCGAAAAAGTACCTCAAGGTACTGCTTCAGTGTTGGATCAAGGAAGATATCTTGGTGCAACAGGAAGCAGAAAACGGTAGCACTAATTTAGCAGAAGCACAACTAGGTGCGAAGCCATATGGCTCAGAAAATTGCTTGTGAGCCTATTCAGAAAAGGGATGGAAGCGACCAAGGTTTACGGTGATAATCAGAAATGCATCAAACTCTCTGAGAATCTAGTGTTTCATGATCTTTTGAAACATATAGATATCAACTGTCACTTTATCACAAACAGTGTTCAGCGTGGGGCAGTACAACTACAATATGTTCCCACAGGAGAGTAGGTGGCCAATATACTCATAAAGGCTCTCGGAAGAGCTAAGTTTACTCAGTTCAGAGAACAGTTGGGTATGATTGAAAATCTGTTTCAGTGGCAGCAGCAGTTTATAGTGCAGGGACAGTTGGCTGTGGCAGCACAGATGCAAAAATTCAGAGGGAGCTGTAGTACAGATCTAGCATTGGTAGTGGCAGGGTCAAAGGCAGCAGCAGTACAGTTGCAGCAGCAATGCAGTAGTTGGTGGGCAGCGTGTCAGACATCAGCAACGCAAAGGACGATGCTCCAGAGTCAAAGTAGTATGCAGCAACAGTATATTGCTAGAGAAAATTCCTCGCTAAGAGGGAGTGTTGATTTGGGATAGCAGCGGATGTGCTCTAAGCCTCAAATTTTGCAGGGTGGCTTGGTCACATGCATTCTAAAGAACCTAGAAAGCGTTTTGGGAAATTCCACCCATAAGTGATTTTATTAAAATAATTAATATTTTTAATGGGGTTCCTAAGTCTAAACTTAGGAAAATTAAAATATTAATGGGTATTAATCTAATCACGGGTGAAACTTCTAGAAAAAAGACACGGATCAAGCCAAAACGATTTGAGCCTTTGATTATGACTTCATCTAGGCCGTTGGTTATCCAACAAGAAGATATAAGAAGGGGCTTGAGGGTCATTTGGAAAACACACTAGGCAGATACTCAGTTGCCCAAGTAAAATTGATTTTCTCACTGGTCGAAGTTCAGTAAGAGAAAATCGATTCAAGGGGAGAGTTGTAGGTGGAGGAGAGACACAGAGGCTTCAGCATCAGTCAGGGAGACAAGGATGAAGTCGCAGAGCAGTAGAAGGGTCAACGTTGGGCATATTGATGCTGGGAGAGGCAACACTGGCTTGAGTGACGCAGGCAATGCGCAGGCTAGTCCAGAGGCTAGAGAAAGTGATGTTGGGCAAGCCAAAGAGACGTAGAGGGTGGAGGAACTTCTCTCTTAGGTCAGATAATTGTTCAAGAACGTCAGTAAATTTTTCTCAGAAAGCCTTGTTCTATACTGTTGGATGTAATTTATACATGAAGATTTCTGCTAAAGAATAATAAAACCCTCATTTGTTGCACCAGTTTTCCCGCATTGGGTTTTTCTGAGGACAATTATCCAAAAATAATTGTGTCATTGTGATTGTATTTGTGCCACCATTTTACTTGCATTTACTTTCTGCAATGTTTTAATTGTGAAGGTTGCAGTAGAATATGTTTCAATATTTTCTATAAGAATAGAGTAGATAACTTATTTCTGAGATAATAAGTAGAAGAAATAATATTAATCACTATAGTAGGATTTCTATTTAGAAATTTCCAGACTTCTCTGGTTATAAGGAAATCCTCTCTAATTTGGTTGAGAGGGACGTTGGTTTAAACATTATCCTTGGAGATAACATTGCATACCCTGTAAAAGGGTTTGGCTCAGTTTCTTTTCATTTGGATCTTGGAGAGACTATTCACCTTCAAGATGTTTTATATGTACCTAATCTAAAGAAAAATCTTGTATCTATATCTTCTCTAGAAGATAAAGGAATGAAGGTGGCTTTTATAAAACGAAAGGTGTTAACCGGCTAGAGAAAACAAACATGAAAAATGCTTTTACTCTTAGATCAAGAGTCGAAGGGCTTTACAAGGTCAATGGGAGACCTATTAAAGCTATGGCTCAAGAATGCAATTTCAATCAGATTGAGTTATGGCACCGCAGATTTGTTCATCTTCATTATAATGCACTGACCAAGTAAAGAAGATGGTTTCTGGAATGCTAGAAATCCAATCAAAACATGGTGGTGTTTTCCCTAGTTGTTAAAGTGGAAAGAAAATGAGAGGGCCTTTCCCCTCTAGTAGTACCAAATCTCATCACATCTTGTAGCTAATTCATTCATATTTGTGTGGACCTATGCTAGTGATATCCATAGGTGGATATTTGTGTTATATCACCTTTGTGGATGATTTCTCTAGAAAACATGGATACACTTTCTAAATCTCAAAGATGAAGCCTTTGATATGTTTAAAAATTTCGAAGCATTGATTGAAAACCAAACTAGAAAGAAAATCAAAGTCTTCAAATCAGGTAATGGAGGACAATTCATTTCAAATGAATTCATTGACTTTTGCAGAGGAGTTGATATCAAGAAAGAGACCATTGTACCATATAATCTTGAACATAATGGTGTGGAAGAAAGAAAGAATAGAACTATCTGTTGAATTTCCACAGTATTGAGTCTAGGTTAGAATCTTAAAATCACTGATGCTACCAAACCAAGAATCTCAACCAGAACTTTGCACAACATAAAATATAAAGCAATAAATCACATATGCACAAGTATACAAATTTTTTAACAAATATTGTACAATAATGTACAACCTAATCTTCGTTATATTAAACCAAATATGAACAATACAACAGTCTATGGTATACAAGATACAATGACAATCTTCACTGTCGTATCTTGTCCTGTTGGTCCTTCATTTCCATACTGCTCACTAGTTTCCCCTTAGTCCTTCAAAGGACAACACATTGAAACTCTAGGAGGGCTGCCACCTAACACTACTACAAGTCACTTCTACTGCATGTACACGAGCTGATCAATCTACTCTCTGGGTAGGCCTAATCCCGAGCTCCAAACTGCTAGGCTAGCAGTCACCTTAGTCCATCAAGGTGCTGCACTTCGGCACCAAACTTCACCCAACCTTTAGCTCCTCTTTGTCACTTCAAGATAGATCGTCTAGGGCTATTTTGGGCTATCAACACATTGCCCTCCACTAGACCAATGATGCCCAATTCTTCACTACGAAATATGCTCCCAATTGAAGTCTTCTCGCCACCCAAGTCAACTCCAATACATGGCTTCCATAGGCTACAATACTCTGATCCAAATATAGTCAATATCCTTAATCCAACACCTAAAAGAACGTTGTCATAAACTCACTGTATGAGGTATGCTCATATGCTACAAGTCTAGGCCTGATTAGGGCACAAAACATAGTCCCCTAACAACCCCAAAATCTGCCTAGATTTGCCCTTAATTAGTGTGGTTTTCCTCCAATAGAAGGTTGTCCCAATTCGCTGTAATACGGGGTAGCTCCAAGCCCTTAACACAGACTCAACCCTCCTTTTATTACTGCAACATCCTACAAGACCTTAGAATAGGCCTATGGCAACCCTTCTTAGGGACTATCCCACCTCCAACAAGCCCTTAAACAACCTGAAACTGACCTCCTCTCCTTGGCCCTCCAGCAAGGCAATTCGGCCTTCTCTCTAGCAACTCAGACCCCTGAAAAACCATTCAAACAGTCCCTGAACTCCCACGCTGGTCTGTCCCTCCTTGCTTCGTCCAAAACAAAGATCTTATTCTCCTCAACGAGCTGTTGTCTTGTGTTATGTTGCACAAATGTATGAGTAAATAAGTCCTCCATCACCTTCTATTTATACACCAATAGAAGGGCTCCACGAATTTAGATGAAGAGACATGTCTATTGGACGAATTCCTTAAGCCTCGATGACTTGACTGTCCAAACATTAATTTTCAACTTCAAAAATTCATAACTTTGTTTCTAGAGCTTTGATTTGAGTGATCTTTGGAGCGTTGGAATCAGCGCACCAAGCTCTATCACCTCAAATTTTCTCATGCTCAAATTCTTCATGGTTTTGGCCCAAACCACAATGGGTGCAAAACCCCAACCTTGGGTTCCAAGCCCACAAGTGACCCTTGTGGCACTTTTCCCTCTAAACCCTGAACCCTAGGGCTTGGTGTTAATTTAGGTATGTTTAATGCTTATAGAAATTTATTTCAATTTTCATAGTTAGCTCAATATCTTTTCCAGATTAGCAATCACATCAGTATTAAAGTAAACTGCAGATAGAACATAAACATAAATCGCAGAAGACAAACCAAGACAAGAGGACACAAGATGTGGCGCTAGCCAGGGATAAACCCCAATGTGGGGAAACCCTCGATCAATTCTTCTTATATGTTTTTCAATAGTTCAGTAGAGAGAGAGAGAGAGAGAGAGTACATTTACAACAAAAGTCAACACTTTGACTTATCTAAATAAGAGCATAGATCATCTCTAAGAAGATGATACATAAGGTAGTTGAACTCAGTTGAAGACATGTTGCTTCAACTGATTTTTCTAGGTGACTCCATCAGCATGCTACACCTATCATTGTGCTGCTCCTCATCATCATGTTGCACCTCACCGTGTTGCACCATGCTGCATCCAGGTGCCACTACTGCACCATGTTGCCACACTGATGTCCCATGTGGCATGCCGAACCATGTTGTCATACAGCGCGTTTCATGTGCTTATAGCACCATGCTTGCTGCTGTCCCAAGTGGCATGCTATACCTTGCTGCTGTCCTAATGAGTTTGCCGCATCATGCTTTTGTTGCTGTCCCATTGTAGCCTTGTTGCCATATGTCATTGCAGCTGTTCCAATTGTGCCTTAGCTGCCATGTCATAGCTGCTATCCCAATTGTGCCTTTGATGCCATGTCTTAGCTGCTGTCCCAATTGTAGCCTTGCTGCCACAATAGCAGCTGTTCCAATTGTGCCTTTGCTGCCATGTCAGCCATCCATTGCTGCTCCTTTGATTGCTTGCTGTCCCACCATGCCTAGTTGTCCTATTTATCTAGCTGCCAACATACCATACATGTATGTACTGGCTCACTGTTCGAGGTCCACTCCTATGCTGCCACTTGGGCCTGGTTAGGGCATCATAATTCTGCCCAGATCTGTTGCTAAGGAGTGCGGTTGCCCTTTGTTAGGAGGTTGACCCTTCTTGCTATAGTTCTGGGCAGTCTAGCCCTCTTTAACAACTCCGGCCTACCTGTAATTACAACAACACCCTACAGCAAGACTGTGTATGGTTGCGGTTGGCCTTCCATGGATCTGCACCCTTCTAGAGTGCCCTCAAATCAGTCGTATGACTGCGGCTCTTCCAGCAAGGGAACTCAACCCTCCTTCACCCTGAAACGGTCCCTAAACCAACAACGTTTAGCCCTTAAGGGCTTGGCCTAGCACACCACATACTTGGCCTCCATTAGGGCAACTCAGACCCCAAAACAATCCTCCTATTCCACGTTGTTCCAACCTCCTTATGTTGCAGCTAGGGCATGCTGTTATCCTCCTTGACTGCATCTTAGTAGGGACCAGCGTATAGGGCTATAAGTCTCCTTCTAGACTGCGTAGAGACCAGCGTATAGGTTAGGGTTATCCTCCTTGATAGCGTTAGGGCTTCTCTTCTTCCTGACTTGACTGTGTCCTCTTGGTTAGGGCAGATTGCGGCTAGGGCATCCTCCTCCTAGATCTCTCTTCCACTAAAACCCAAGACAAGTGGAGAGAAATCAAGAGAGAAGTGTGTGTGAAATGACTCTCAAGTCATCTTCTTTTAAACTAAAACGTTGAGCACATGTGTGGGTTATTTGGTTGCTGGCTATTTGGTTGTTGGCCGACCTTGACAAATTGTCTCCATGAATACTTATCGGAATCGGATGATCTTTAGATCAATCCTACACCTCTCAATGAGAGGGATCCAAGAAAAATATCAGCTTCCATAAATAAGATGACCCACATGAAGTTTGGCCCTAGTTTCCAATTTTAACACTCCCTCTCAACTAGGGAGAACTTCATCCGTTGATCCATCTGCCAGGCTGTACTATCTCTGCCATCAGTGCCCTGCACTGCTCTGCTCTGTTGAACCATGAAGAAAAAGAATTGATCGAGAATGTCTCATACCATTCTCTACTGACCCAAAGTCGGTTCCATATGAAGAGAGTGCGTCATACCACTCTTACTGATCCCAAATCAGTTCCAAGAGAGTGAGTCATATCACTCTTACTGACCCAAAGTCAGTTTCATTGATCCCAAATCAATATCACAAGAGAGTGTCTCAAACCACTCATACTGATCCCAGATCAGTTTCATTGATCCTAGATCAATGGAGGTCATCCTATCATAGGGAGTACAGTAGATACAATGATGCGTCCATCAATAGTACTACTATGGTCCCTAACCCCATTTCCCTGCTCATTGGCCAGATGAGAGGTACTTCCCATGAGTCCCAGACTGCATGGGTAGGATGCCTCGACTGGAGAACCACTCAACCTGTCCCTAAGTCGCCACCGGGTATCACAGGGGAAGGCTGAGGCATTCACCCTGTCCACAGCGCACCATTAGGGGAGGGTGAGTCGCCCTATGGTTGCTTATTGCTCCAAGAAATACCCGAAGCCCCCTGGAGCTCCCAGAGCCCAATGCATGCATCATATAGGACCCTCATAAGAGGGTCTCTTAACGACTCCAAGTCGTTCGAGAAAGTCACAAATTTGACCTTTCCCTAGGGCTTTGACAGAATGTCTGCGACTTGTACATCAGTCTCAATGCAATAGAACCTCCTCGTTCATTGATGTACCATATCCCAGATAAGGTAGTATCTGATGTCTATATACTGGAGCAATCATAGAATACGAGATTCCTCAACAATCGAATCCCCCCTAGTTGACATGAAAGATAACGATGGTATCCATCATGTGTACAAATAGCTCACTGAAGAGCTTCCACAACCAGGCAGCTTAACACAAGATCATACTCGTAGCTATATATTCGTTCTCAGCGGCGCTCAACGCAACCATCTTTTGCTTCCTGCTTATTCAGGACATCGAGCAGAACCTAAAGAGAATCAGCACTCAGAAGTGTTCTCCACACTACATGCCCAGTCAGCATTCGAATAATCATACAGCTTCATATTTGTTAAAATTGGCAACTAGGGCCAAACTCCATGTGGGTCATCTTATTTATGGCAATTGATATTTTTCTTGGATCCCTCTCATCGAGAGGTGTAGGATTGATCTAAAGATCATCCAATTCCGTTAAGTATTCATGGAGTTATGAATTTATTTGCGTTATAAGACAATTCGTCAAGGTTGGCCAGCAACCAAATAAACCCCACATGTGCTCAACGTTTTAGTATAAATAGAGGTGGCCTTCAAGTCATTTCAACACACTTGGGATCTCTTCCTCTCTCTACTTGTCTTTGGCTTTTAGTAGGAGGAGAGATCCTAAGGAATAACGTTGCCCTGATCCAGAGGGCAGAAAAGCTGGAACTGCCAGAAAAGCCGGAAATGCCAGAACTGTCGAAAAAGCCAGAACTGCAAGAAAAGCCAGAACTGTCGGAAAAGCCGGAACTGCCGGAAAAGCTGGAACTGCCGGAAAAGCCGGAAATGCCGGAAAAGTTGGAACTGCCAAAAAAGGCCAGAAAAGCTGGAAATGTTGGAACTACCGGAAAAGCTGGAACTGCCAAAAAAGGCCAGAAAAGCTGGAAATGTTGGAACTACCGGGAATAACCGAAACTGTCGGAACTGTCGGGAACAACCGAAACTGCCATAACTGTTGGGAACTGTCGAAACAGCCGGAGCATCTGTCTCCGAAGGAGAGCAGCATGCAAGGGAAAACTAACTAACAATGGGACAGTTGTATGGTACCTAGCAGCAAATACACCAAGCATGCAATGTTACAGCTAGCATGCAAGGGACAACTAGCATGCAACAACAAGCATGCTAAGGACAACAAGAATGCTAGGGACAACAAGCAAGCAAGGGGCAACAAGCAAGCAAGGTGCAACCAACACATAGGTCAGGATGGCAACATGGTGCAGCAATGGCACATAATGCAGTACAGTGATGGGTACATTCACGATTAATGAAGCGTGATGAGATGCAACATAGTGATGATGGGTGCAGCGTGGTACGGCGTAGTGAGGTGCAGCATGATGACGAAACGTAGCACAATGATAGGTGGAGTCACCTTGGAGAATTAGTTGAAGCAGCATGTCTTCAACTAATCTCATGTATCATCTTAGAGATGATCTATGCTGTAATCTAGATAAGTCAAAGTGTTGACTTTTGTTGTAAACGTACTATCTCCCTCTCTCTCTGTGCTGAACTATTGAAGAACATATAAGAAGAATTGATCAAGGGTTTCCCCACATTGGGGTTTGTCCCTGGCTAGCGCCACATCTTGTGTCCTCTTGTCTTGGTTTGTCTTCTGCGATTTATGTTTATGTTCTATCTACAGTTTACTTTAATGCTGATGTGATTGCTAATCTGGAAAAGATATGGAGCTAACTGTGAAAATTGAAATAAATTGCTCTAAGCATAGAACATACCTAAAATTATCAATATTTATGGCAGTGTATCTCAATCCATGAGAGATTGTGCCTCGAAGATATCTGAGAAGATTCTTGGCACCAATCTAGTGAGGTCAACCAAAATATGAACCCAACATGCTAACCACAAAACATATATCCGGACGAAAGTTCACCAAGAAAATCAATGCAAATGAGTTTATGGAACTCAGAGGCATTTCCCAAATTTGGTTCGGCATCACTACCACATAACTTCTGAAAGTTAAGCTCCATCAAGGTAGTCACGAGCTTGTAGTTCACCATTCCAAATTCGAAATCCAACTCCCTCTTACTTTTGCAAATGAGAGCGTTTGCACCTAACAGAAAGAGGTCGTCCTCATAAAGTGCCAGTATGAGAGGTCTATCATCCACAACCTTCAAGCAATGGTTTGGATCGGCTTCACTCCTAGTGAATCTCAGCTTCATCAGATAGCTATCAATCCTCTCATATTAAGCCCGAGGTATTAGCTTCAAGCCATAGAGGGCTTTCTTCCACCTGCATACATGAGATTCCCAATCTTGAATCTCAAGCCCCTCGGGTTGTTCCAAACTTGTGGACCTGCTACATGAGGGGAATGGTTCCCTTGTAAGATTTTCCTTCGTTACATCTCAGACATGTACCTTCATGCTCTTTTTGAATTCAGGCATCCCTGTCACCATCTGACTCACATCGGGTAGGGCCCCATAAGGTAGACCTCCGGTGCTATAGATGAGATGTGTCAACTGACATGGTCCCCAATGGACCATCCTGCAACTTGATACAAATTGCCAATCCTGAACCCGAGTAAAAGCATCTTTGAAAATTCTATTTTCAAACATGTACCTTTCCATCGATGAATGCCATCGAAAAACCTTTGATTTCCATTGTCGGAATGGACACCAGGTTCTTCTTGCGATCAGGTTCATAAAAGAGATCCTTGTAAATGAATGAGTTACCCTCATTCAATTGAGGGGTAACATTCCCTACACCCTTTCCGAGATAGGTGGCATCGACTCCAAGTATAATCCCACGATTGTTTCCATCTCTACCAAATTAGAGAGAGCACCCTTCCATCTGTTGAAGTGCCTTGAAGTACTACAATCAATAAGCCAGATCCCCAAAGAGTCTGAAGGAGAGGGTCAATACAAGATAATGCTTCTTTATCTTATCAGAAACAACATTTGATTTTTCATACCTGGGGTTCCTTGCTTTCTTTGAAGAGTCGGTCGTTTCCTTGATGACCTGCATTACCTGTCATTCCTCTGACCATTAAAGATGTTCTTGGAATGATTGTTATCATCAAGTGATGTGTCCCTACCATTCGAACACTCCTTCGTATAATGACTGGACTTATTACAAGCAAGACATCTTCCTTTCCTTCCAACCTTAGATCCAGACTTCCCAATGAAGTGATATTTAGGTAGGCCATTAGAAGCTTTTGTTGCGTCATTCTGATAATATTCTTTGCTTCGACTTCACCCTTGGTGAATTTGAAGAGGGATGACCCACTAATCCTTTTGTCCTTTCCCAATTGTCTTCGATGATTGCTCTTTCACTCTTGCTTGGGATTTGTCTTCACCTCACCTCTGATACCATGTTAATTTAGGTATGTTCTATGCTTAGAGCAATTTATTTCAATTTTCACAGTTAGCTCAATACCTTTTCTAGATTAGCAATCACATCAATATTAAAGTAAACTGCAGATAGAACATAAACATAAATCGCAAAAGACAAGCCAAGACAAGAGGACACAAGATGTGGCGCTAGCCAGGGACAAACCCCAATGTGGGGAAACCCTTGATCAATTCTTCTTATATGTTCTTCAATAGTTCAACACAGAGAGAGAAAGATGTACATTTACAACAGAAGTCAACACTTTGACTTATCTAAATAAGAGCATAGATCATCTCTAAGAAGATGATACATGAGGTAGCTGAACTCAATTGAAGACATGTTGCTTCAACTGATTTTCCCAGGTGACTCCATCACCATGCTGCACCTATCATTGTGCTACTCCTCATCATCATGTTGCACCTCACCGTGCTACACCATGCTGCACCCATGTGCCACTGCTACACCATGCTGCACCCATGTGCCACTGCTGCACCATGTTGCCACACTGCTGTCCCATGTGGTATGCTGAACCATGTTGTCAAATAGCATGTCTCATGTGCTTACAACACCATGCTTGTTGTTGTCCCAAGTGGCATGTTGTACCTTGTTGTTGTCCTAATGAGTTTGCAGCATCATGCTGTTGCTGCTGTCCTATTGTAGCCTTGTTGCCACATGTCATTGCAGCGGTTCCAATTGTGCCTTAGCTGCCATGTCATAGTTGTTGTCCCAATTGTGCCTTCGCTGCCATGTCTTAGCTGTTGTCCCAATTGTAGCCTTGCTGCCACAAGTGACTCCATGACCATGTTACACCTATCATTGTGCTGCTCCTCACCATCATGTTGCACCTCACCGTGCTACACCATGCTGCACCCATGTGCCACTGCTGCACCATGTTGCCACACTGCTGTCCCATGTGGTATGCTGAACCATGTTGTCAAATAGCATGTCTCATGTGCTTACAACACCATGCGTGTTGCTGTCCCAAGTGGCATGTTGTACCTTGTTGTTGTCCTAATGAGTTTGCAGCATCATGCTTTTGCTGCTGTCCCATTGTAGCCTTGTTGCCACATGTCATTGCAACGGTTCCAATTGTGCCTTAGCTGCCATGTCATCGTTGTTGTCCCAATTGTGCCTTTGCTGCCATCTCTTAGCTGTTGTCCCAATTGTAGCCTTGCTGCCACAAGTGACTCCATCACCATGTTGCACCTATCATTGTGCTGCTCCTCATCATCATGTTGCACCTATCATTGTGCTGCTCCTCATCATCATGTTGCACCTCACCGTGCTACACCATGCTGCACCCATGTGCCACTGCTACACCATGCTGCACCCATGTGCCACTGCTGCACCATGTTGCCATACTGCTGTCCCATGTGGTATGCTGAACCATGTTGTCAAATAGCATGTCTCATGTGCTTACAACACCATGCTTGTTGCTGTCCCAAGTGGCATGTTGTACCTTGTTGTTGTCCTAATGAGTTTGCAGCATCATGCTTTTGCTGTTGTCCCATTGTAGCCTTGTTGCCACATGTCATTGGAGCGGTTCCAATTGTGCCTTAGCTGCCATGTCATAGCTGTTGTCCCAATTGTGCCTTTGCTGCCATGTCTTAGCTGTTGTCCCAATTTTAGCCTTGCTGCCACAATAGCAGCTATTCCAATTGTGCCTTTGTTCCCATGTCAGCCATCCATTGTTGCTCCTCTGATTGCTTGTTGTCCCACTATTTGCTGCACCAAGCACCATGCCTAGTTGTCCCATTTATCTAGCTGCCAACATACCATACATGTATGTACTGGCTCATTGTTCGAGGTCTACCTCTATGCTGCCATGTAGGCCTGGTTAGGGCATCATAATTCTGCCCAGATCTGCTGTTAAGGAGTGCGGTTGCCCTTTGTTAGGAGGCTGACCCTTCTTGTTGTGGTTCTGGGCAGTCTAGCCCTCTTTAACAACTTCAGCCTACCTGTAATTACAGTGGCACCCTACAGCAAGACTGTGTAGGGTTGCAGCTGCCCTTCCATGGATCTGCACCCTTCCAAAGTGCCCTCAAATCAGTCCTATGACTGCGGCTCTTCCAGCAAGGGAACTCGGCCCTCCTTCACCCTGAAACAGGCCCTAAACCAACAGCGTTTAGCCCTTAAGGGCTTGGCCTAGCACACCACATACTCGGCCTCCATTAGGGCAACTCGGACCCCAAAACAGTCCTCCTATTCCATGTTGTTCCAACCTCCTTATGCTGCGGCTAGGGCATGCTGTTATCCTCCTTGACTGCATCTTAGTAGGGACCAGCGTATAGGGCTATAGGTCACCTTCTAGCCTGTGTAGAGACCAGCGTATAGGTTAGGGCTATCCTCCTTGATAGCGTTAGGGCTTCTCTTCTTCCTGACTTGACTGCGTCCTCTTGGTTAGGGCAGACTGCGGCTAGAACATCCTTTAGGATTGTGGCTAGGGCATCCTCGTCCTAGATCTCTCTTCCACTAAAACCCAAGACAAGTGGAGAGAAATCAAGATAGAAGTATGTGAAATGACTCGCAAGTCATCTCCTTTTATACTAAAACGTTGAGCACATGTGTGGGTTATTTGGTTGTTGGTCGACCTTGACAAATTGTCTTATAACACAAATAAATTCATAACTCCATGAATACTTATCAGAATCAGATGATCTTTAGATCAAGCCTACACCTCTCGATGAGAGGGATCCAAGAAAAATATCAGTTGCCATAAATAAGATGATCCACATGGAGTTTGGCCCTAGTTGGAAATTTTAACACTTGGAGTACCACCCAAGCTACACAAATCAACACTATCATGGAGGTTGCTCGTGCCATGCTACATGATCAGAATGTGCCATGGTTCCTATGGGGAGAAACTGCCAACACCACCGTATATGTACAAAACAGGACTCCTCATCGAGCATTATATGACAAGACTCATGAAGAAGTATTCACAAGCAAGAAACCTGATGTTAGTCATTTAAGGATCTTTGGTTGTCTTGTTTATTTTTATTTACCAAAAGAAATGAGGAACAAGCTTGAGGCTTCAGGTAAGAAAGGTTTGTTTGTGGGCTATTGTGAAGAATCTAAAGCATTTAGAATTTATATACCTGGTCAAAGAACGATAGTCTTCAGCAGAGATGTAACATTTGATGAAGATGCAGCTCTTGAAAAAGTAAGAATTAGTCCTCATTCTATCTCTTCTAAAGAAACAAATGATGATGTGGATCCCTCTACTCATGAACCTGATTATGAGGACCTGGATGAACCTGTTGAGCCTATGGATCCATTAGATCCTCCTCCATATAGGAAAAGGTCTCTATGGATTCATGATACTCTACAGGATGCTGAAAAACATACTTCTTCAAGGGGCACTTTTAGAGAAAGCAAGAAACCTAGTCAATATCAAAACCATGTTGTTGTTATGAGTTTTATCATACAAGTGAACCTCAATCATTTGAAGAAGCAGTAAAGCACCAAGTATGGAAGGATGCCATGACAGAAGAATATGAATCCATTATGCAAAATGATGTATGGGAAGTTGTTCCTAGACCTCAGAGCAAATCAGTTGTGACTTCAAAGTGGTTGTTCAAAATAAAACATGGCATGGATGGTAGTATTGAAAAATATAAAGCAAGATTTGGGGCTCGAGGATTCTCTCAAAAAGAGGGAATTGATTATGATGACATCTTTGCTCCTATTGCTCGCTATACCACTATTCACTCTATTATTGCTTTAGCTGCGAGTTAAGGGTGGACTCTCTATCAGATGGATGTCAAGACAACTTTTCTTCATGGTGCTCTTCAGGAGGAAGTATATGTTGAACAACCTCAAGGCTTTGAGGTACATGACAAAAGAACCCATGTATGCAGATTGAAGAAAGCACTCTATGGCTTAAAGCAAGCCCCTAGGGCTTGGTATTCTTGCATTGACAACTACTTAGTAAAGTTGGGATTCACGAGGAGCAGCGTTGATCCAAATCTCTACTTCAAAGTTGTACAAGGTATGCCTTTGATTTTGGTATTACATGTTGACGATCTGTTTTTTACAGGTAATGAAGCTCTGATGATTCAGTGTAAGAGGGAGCTTGCCTCTGAATTTGAAATGAAAGACCCTGGGATGATGCCCTTCTTTTTGGGCCTGGAGGTCTGGCAAAGACCTAGCAAAATTATTCTCTTCCAAGGGAAGTATGTTGTAAATCTATTGGAAAGATTTGGAATGGTAGAGTGCAAATCCATGAGCACTCCCATGGAGATGAACTTCAAGAAACTCTGTGGTGTTGAAGTTGGACTTGATTTATCTGATATCGTCAATTGATTGGAGCATTGATGTTCCTAGTGAACACTCATCCTAATATTTGCTATGTTGTAAACACCTTGAATCAATTCATGACCAAGCCTTTACATAATCACTGGGTTGATGCTAAACATGTGTTTACTGTTGATTTCTGGTAGCATCAAATGTGCTCTAAGCCTCAAAAATTGCAGGGAGGCTTCGACACATGTATTCCAGAATACCCAGAAATTGTTTTGGGAAATTCCACCCGGAGACAATTTTATTAAAATAATTAATTATTTTTAATAGAGGCCTAAGTCTAAACTTAGGGAATTAAAATAATTAAAGGGTATTAATCAAACTAGGGGTGAAACTTCTAGAAGAAGACAAGGATCAAGCCAAAATGATCTAAGCCATTGACTAGAATCTAATCTGGGTAGTTGGTTCTCAACGAGAAGATTATAAGAGGAGGCTTGATGGGCATTTGAAAAACACATCGAGTGAGAGATTAGAGATCGAATTTCTCAAGGGAGTAGCACAGCAGTTGCCGAAGAGAGATCGAAATGATTTCTTGTAGTGAGGGGCAAAGATAGTTACCGGAGGAAGGGTTCCTGATCCAGGGATACATCGTAGAGAAGGCAGAGAGAGATCTAGAAGAGGCAACGCAAAACCACGTTGGGCAGCGTAGGGCCATGCAGAGGCAGCACAGAGCCTGGGAGGAGATCCGAAATTTGCTGGAGAATCGAGTTCCAGAACCAGAAGCCGAGGTGTGAGACGGGGAGGGAAAAAAGTCGAATTTCCAGAGGCAAATCGATCAACCAAAGGAGTGACACCGTCCCCAGAAGCTGTGATGCAGAGCAACGCAGTGATTGCGCAGAAACTACGCAAAGGAAGTTAGGGGATAGCAATTCAGTGTTTGGATCGGTATTGGATCGCTAGTTGATTTGAAATGGGGGTTTAACAACTTGTCATGCTTACAAGAACCTCCCACTCCAAAGCTTAATAAATATATGATCTAGCTTATGTTGACAATTGCGGAATTAAGTACTTGAAATAGGTGTATGTCTTTGTTTTAACTGTTTAAGTGCTTATTTGTTCATGCTGATATTAAACACATATAACAGTAAATGCAGCAAATAGACAACCACACATAACAACAAATTTAATCTAGGAGTTCACCCTAATATCATGGACTACGTCTCCTTGAGCTCTTGTCAACTTGACTTGGCTGTTTGGGATTATAGTAAAGCTTCTTTTACAAGTTCCACACTTAACTCCAAAGGTTACTGAATTGAACCAATGGGCTTAGAATACCATCTATATCCCTGACTGTCCTCACTTTGCAAACAAATCTAAGCTTCCTTGGACTTGATTCCTTCAATCAGTGCTTTGAGTTGTCTTGAGCTTCTTGATGGCACTAACTCCCTCAGAATTCTTCAACTGTCTCTGGAACTTCTTCTTCTGTCTCCAGCACATATCAGACACCTACAACAGACTAATCATTTGATCATTTGTTGCCTGAAACTTCCCTGTAGCTTCTTGGCCCTTAGAAGTCCCCAAATGCTTTTGCAAATCCTTGCAATGGATTCAGAAGGTCCTTTACAGTCATAATTGACTATTGGATCACTGAGAATGAGTATTGGTAGCTCCTACAACTACCTCCAACCTCTGGTGGCTTCTAAGTTCCAAATCAATCTTCCCGGGTGAAATTCTCCATGGAGATGACTTCTTCAGCTTCTCTGGACTATCCCATCGACTTCAGAAGGCTCTAATTAGCCTAGCGAGCCTCTTGTTCCACTCTCTCTGAGTTTCTCTGTCTCTCGGGCTCTGCCTCTGTCTCTCGAGCTTTGCCTCTATTTTCTCTGGACTCTCTCTGTTTTCTGCCTTCTTTTTCAAAACTGCTCTTTGAGTGCTTTTATGCTTTATCCTCTAGGGATACTCCACCAACATAGCGACTACACTTATCTTCAGCTAAACTTAGCATATCTGCTAAACTTTAGCCACTCCGCCAGGCTGACCGTCGGAGGTAGCCGTTAGCATTACCGTAACTGTTGGGTGCACATATGTGCAGTATAATCCCGACAGTTAGGGATAATCCTCCATAGAGCTTGCGATCGGGTTAACTCTCAATCGTCGATCTATCCTGTCCATCCAACGGCTATCACGTCATCCGCTGGCCAACTAGCCTAGACGATCTCCATCGTTGATGTGACCCCACTCGATCCAACGGACATCGCGCAATCTCACACAGATTTCTGCACGACCGATATCAAATCGAGGGCGCACGAGAAAAGCAGTTTTTCCCTGCTACGTGTCGCTTGTTGAGGCTAATCGCGTGCTTTTGGTAGAATACTGCTTCCAGCCTTTCGCCCGCGCGAGAAACCATTTACTATCTTTCCAAGACCACCCACATGCTTAATTCATATTTTAAGAAAAAGGCGCTTAATAAAGGTTTTAGCTGTTAAATCCAATATTAACCTTTTAACGCTAATTCACGTAGAATTGGTGGTCATGTGAACTGAAATCACATGTACATTGTTTGCAACCTTATTCTTAACCGCGGTTAAGGTCCTTGATCAATATCTAATCACTAGTGATAGTGTGAGGTATATCTCACTCATCTCTCTGTCAGTCAGATTCTCTGTATTGGATAGCCAGCAAGGCATCCAAAGATTGTATTCAGAAATAATTGCTTAATAATACAAACCCTCAACTACTGCACTGGTTTTCCCACATTGGGTTTTTCCAGGGACATTGGTCCAAAAGTAACGGTGTCACTTGTGTGTGTTATTTCTTTCTTGCTCAAATTCTTGTTTCTGCATATTAATTTAATTAGTGGAGGCTGCAGTGTATTGATTTCGATATTAACCCTAGAACACAGTAAATAATTTGTTCAGTTACTTGACAAATAGAAGAAACTTAATCAGTTGTTGCAGTAGAAATTTGGGTCTTCCATATTTTCACATGGTATCGGAGCGCAAGTGAAGCAAGAGAGCAGACCATAAGAGCCAAGCATTGAAGAGAAGGAGGGATATCGAAGGGCTGCATAGACAGTAGATTGAATCCCCAAAAGGATTGCGCAATCTAGGCCAGGAGGGAAAGATTCTCAAGGAAAATCTCTCTCTGAGTGAGTTAACAGAGAGGTAAGATTTCCAATTCAAGATTACTCAGTGGTAGAGGCAGCAGTGCAGCAGCAAATCCAGCGCTGAGCAGTCTTCAAGTGAGACACAGTTTTCTGCAGCAGTTGTTGGGGCAGAAAAACGTCAAAAGAAGGAAGGAGACACCTTTTGAGGGAATTTGTTCCTTAGAGAATTCCTAACCAGGGAATTTGATTCCTCACTGCTGAACAACAATAGCAAGGAGCAGATCTACTGACTCCAGCAGGGAGTGCGTAGGCCATCCTAGCATCTGCGCAGAGGAGAGAGGAGACAATGTGACATTTTTGTTGGCAGAGATGGCAGCTAACGGGCTGAGAGATCAAGATCAGTTGGATGGAGCATCCAACTATGTGATCTGGAAGGCTAGGATCTCATGCCTTCTGAATGAGCATGATCTCAAGATGTACGTCGACAGTGTGGTAGTTGTACCCAACGATGCAGATCCACTCAAAAAGTACAAAGTTGAGATGGCGAAGGCCAAGCGGTTGATCCTCTATGGAGTGAGGTATCACGCTGTATGTCACATTGCTGGCAAAGGGACAGCCAAAGAGATGTGGGATGCCTTGGCTACACTATATCAAGGATCTTCCAAGCGGAATATGTACTTGGAGGAGAAGCTAAGATCAGGTAGGATGAAGAAAAGGAAACACATTGATCCGTTCCTATCAAAGCTTCTGGAAGTCTGAGATCAATTGGTCGCTGTAGGATCAACACCTCAACCTACAGAGATGGTAAGGTTGGCCCTGAATTTAGTTTCAAAATAATGGCAAGTGTTTGTCCCAATTTTGCACGAAGCGGGGACGTTTTTTGGAAGCCGGGATGCGGAAGTGTCATTTTCCAAAAATCTAGGAAGCGAAGCATCTGCTATATATATATATATTATTTTTTATTTCTTTGCATTTATACTCAAAACAAACATCCCAAAAACCAAACTAATTGTAGAAGACATGAAAACATGCATATTTTTGCATAAATAAAGATAGATATGGCATCCATGATTCCATTGTAGTTACTAGTATGTACAACAACCATCTATATTCTAGCGATTACAAACATACATCAAATTTTTAAGCATATTATAAAACATAAAACATTTAAGCATATTATAAAACATAAAACATAGAGCATATTATGATTTATCTAGCAAGTGAGCAATTGTCAACATTTGTCATGTCCAAAATTCAAATAATAATGTTTACAAAATATGTCACTTGGTCACCACCAAGACAAAAAAGGTTCAAAATTCAAATTCAAAAGCCTACAAGTCTAATGAGTAATCTATGACAAAAGTAGTAGATTGTGAATATATCTACTAATCTCTCCTCCTTCCACCACGAAGAGAACGTGGCGGCGGGCCTCCACGTGGTGGCAATGAAGAAGGTGGTGCCTGTGGAAGTTGTTGCAGTGGCACTGAAACTGATGAAGAAGAAACCCGTGCTATTGGTGTTGAAACATGGAACCTAGGAACCAAGGGACCAGATGGGGGTGGGTGTGGCATATCAACAAGATCATCATCATCCTGGAATCGCTCAAAAAATTCATGCAAAAAAAAACATTAGTTAACAAAAAAATTAAAAACATAAATTAGAGAAATGCTTTATAAGGAAAAATTGGAATATTCATACCACAATGGACATACCTAGATAAGAGCATCCTCTAATTGCTCTAATCGCAACACTCCATCCTCCAAATTGGGCTCCTCTGGATTCTTGTCCCAAATCAACAGGTCTTTATTAGACTTTGCATCTTCACAGTAATGGGACAACAATCGCAAGTTGTAATGAACATAAACCAAGCTCTCAACCCGGTCTAAACTCAACTTGTTCCTTTTTATCAATGTGGATGAAAGAATAAGAGCTCCAACACCTCTCTGCAGAAGAAGTGTTTACCACCTGTGATAGCACCCGCAATGCCAAAGTCTGTAGAAGTGGAGTACCCCCTCCATGCATGTTCCACCACTCAAGAGAAGAAAAAGTCTCTCGATCTCTAATTGCATGCATGCTCCCAAATGGACCAGTGTTAAGCGTATAGTTGCTCAACTGTCTCCGTACCAATGCAGCCTCCTCCTCATCAGGGATTAATTTACTCAATGCAGCCATATATTTTTTGTGAACCTCTTGATCTTGGTGTGGTTTTCTCCTACTTCCCCCCCAGGTGCTGGTGTTGAAAGCCATGATGGATGATAGTATTTAGGTGTCAAAACATATGCTAATGCATGCAATGGAACATTTAGCATTTTCCATCGGTTTTCCACCTTTGCACGAATATAATTGTACAAGGTGGTATCTCTAGGCTCAACAATGTCTTTAATCTACCCCAACATGCTATCCATTTGCTCATACACCTCCCCAATTATTGGTCGATCCGAATCTCCAAACTTGATCATGTTATAAATTGGTTTGGTGAATTGCAAAACATATTTAACCTGTGACCAAAAGTAACTGTCAAGAATAGTGTCCTTGACTGCATTAGCACCATCTATGTCAGTGTTAATTTCATCCCATGATTCAGCACACACCAGATTAGTTAAAGCTTGTCACACCTTCACTAGCCGCCTAAAGGTGAGGTAATAACTAGCAAATCTTGTCTTTGCAAGTTTAAGCAACTGCAACTTGGAGTAAGTGCCATAGAAGTAGTTTACCCTTGTATGCCCTGTGATGAATTTAATGAGTTGCTTCCCTCTCCTGTAAAGCTCAGTAATCCACCCACATTCTTTGTGCTTCACAATATCATGCATCAAAAGGTTCAATGTGTGAACCCGGCACCCAGACCAAAAGATTTGTGGATAAGTACGCTCAATAATTTTTCCCGCTACCTTACAATTTGCTGCATTATCTGTGATCACTTGAACCACATTATTCGGACCAACATCTTTGATTGATTTCAATAGGAGATCTGCAATGTTTTGTGCAGATGCACTGATGGAGGAGGAGCCATGACATGTAATAAATACTGCACCACTAGAAGAAACACCAAGAACACTTATCAAATGTTGGTTTCTAATATTTTTCCACCCATCTAATACAATGGATACCCCAGAATCTACCCACTCATTTGTAAAACGTGTCAAAGCTCTTTGAACCTTAGCTTTTTCTCTTTCTAATAACAATGTTCTAGCATTCTCATAGTTGGGGGCCTTGTATCCTTTTGGGGCTTCATTCATGGCCTTTACCATTTCATGCCGATAGGGAGAGCGAAGCACATTGAATGGTACACCGCAAGCACAAAGAAAACGGACTATCTTTCCATCCACATCATCCCTCCCAGCAACATTAAGGAAATCCCCTATTGTTCTTCTACCTCCAGAGCTTGCAGAAGTACCATGAGAAAATGAGCTACCAAATTTAGGGGTTGCACTTGATTTAGAATGAGTTATTTGTTTCTTGTTTTTTTGTTGTGCAGCCTCCTTTATTTGGATGTATTTTCTTCTTTTTTCAGATGAAATGTTTGGGCAAATTTGTACCCCCACAGGACCCTTTTTTTCATCACTGTCTAGCACCCCACAAAGATGCCTCCTCACACGGGTATATGAACCACAATATGGTTTTCCTCCTTGACAACCATGAGGGCACACAAATTTGTAAGTTCCACCACCCTTTCCCCCATCAAGTTTGGTCACATAGTTCCACAAGGGTGTTAATGCAGCTTTCCCATCTAGTGTTTCAGTTTCCCCTTTAGGTTCATCCCCTTCCTCTTCAAACCCTTCTTCCTCATCATACATTGGGTCACTCATATTGGGACCACTGTCCTCTTGTATTTCTTCCCTTCTATTCCTACTCCCCCTTGCCATCATTAAAACCAAGAGTGGAATGATACATAGAAGCCAAAAGAACACCATCTTGGAATATGGATATAGGTGGTGGACAACATGCAAGTAAAGGAGCAAGTAGAAACAATGGGAAAGAGTAGGAGAGGGAGGAGAAAAATACAAAAAAAATGTCAAAAAAATAAGGGAGTTTGGAGTTTGAACTTACCTCTTTAGCTCTCGTAGATGAAGTCCTCCAAGCTCTTGCTCCAAGCTCCTCCTCCTTCACTCCTCGAAGCTCTCCTCTCTTCTCTTCTCCAACTCTCATAAACTCAAAGTGAGCAAATGAGGAATGAATGGGGGCTTTATTCCCTTCATTCCTCACCCTAACCCACCCCCTTTATGCCAAGTCAACGAAAATTAAAAAAAAATAAATAAAAAAAAACCAAATTTCATCATCCGCGCGACGCTTTTCTAGAAGCGTACGTGAAGCGTGCGCTTCTCCCTCCAAAGCGCCACGCTTCGTACGCCCGAAGCGTCGTACGAAGCGTGCTTCAAAGGTCTGGAATCGCGCTTCGAAGCCACGCTTCAGAAAATTCCAGAAAGCGGCAAAATTAGGCAGAAGCACGCTTCCGGGGAAGCTTCCTAGACGCATCCGCACGGGACGCGCTTTCGGGCTTGGAACCGGGGGGGGCGCTTCCTGCAACATTGGTTTGTCCAAAGTATCCTAGGTAGAGAGAAATTGCCATAGTGGGAAGGAATGTGGGCCGCTCTTCAGCAAGAAGAGATGAGGTGAGACTTAGTCAAGTGCAAACTTGATGGTAGCAACAACAGTGGGATGAAGCCCAAGGAGGAGGGAGAGAATGCAACCCTTGAATCTAAGGGGCAGCACGAGCAACGGAAGGAGCAACAAAAGAAGAAGAAAGATGTTTCAAAGATCAAATGTTTCCGGTGTGGTGAATTTGGTCACTATGCTACATAGTGTCCTCTCAAGAAGAAGGACAAGGACGAGAAACATGATCCACAAGCTGCTACCGCAAAGATCGAGGAGTTTGCCATGGTTGCCCAGATACCTCCAGGGGAGAGGTGGGCTGATCTAGTACTATAGATCGAAAGAATTACAGATGGGAAAGATCCTTTAGGAGTCCACCCCTTGGATCAATACCTTGCTACGTGAGCCCATATCAGAAGTAGCAGGATGGACCCGTGTCAGTTGATGCAGAGGAGTGTCAGATTGACAGTCACAGTGGCCAGGAGCACCAGAGAGTAAGCAGCACAAAGCAGAGTTGGCAGCAGTGTAGTTGGCACAATGCAGAGGCTTCAGAGGGTCAACGCAGAGACTAGCAGCAGTCAGAAATCCAACAATAGATGCATCATACTAAACACTTGTTCAGTAATTTTGGATGCTTTTCTGTTGCTGATGTAGTAGCAACAATAGTTTGAGAAGGATGTAGTGTGTTGACCACTACGTGTCAACTACCCATAGCAGTACACCCCCTTTTTTATCACAAAAGGGATAGCACCTAATCAACGTGTCCGTGCCATTCGATGTCATCATCAGCCCGATCATGTTATGTTGTAAACCCAATCTGCATGTGTAAATTGTAAATAATCTTAGCAGATTTGTGTCATGTATGTATTTGACTAGGTAAACCTAATCTTCTAATGATGATCTACGTTCCGGAAGGTTTTTTGTCTCACCGATCTGGCAGAGTTTTCCTTTAGCCTAACCCCAAAGCCGGAATGGATATTGTCATTAGAATCTTAGGGGAATCCTAGTGTGCTTCGAGTCTATGTAAAAGTAATTTGGAAATAATCCTAACTATTTGTTTAGGTTATTACAAATTGCTTGATCTGCTAAATTATATTTGTGTCGTAGAACTGAGTGGTCTATGAGGGTCTATGTCAAATGGGTTTTCCCTCTTGAGATGTAAAAATGTAAAAATCATGATGTAAAGTGTCTTGAGGGTTAGAAAATGTTTTATCCCCTCATAAGTCCTAGGTCCTAACTGATTTTTCCAAAGGCTAAGTTCGAAGGTCCCTTTAAATAAAAATAATAAAATAATAATAAGTCAAAGTTTTGAGGAAATAAATGCAAAATTTTATTTTTTTAATATATTAAAATGCATTTAAGTTTCGACGGATGAGATTAAAAGAGATTTTGATCTTCATCGATGGTCGAGATCACTTTGACATGGATCACTCGAACTAGCCACTGGGAAATTTTTCTTTAAATAGGGTGTCAGGGGTCATTTGAGATGATTGGATCTGGGAGTCTTGTGCTAAAGAAAGCTCTCTTGTAGTCATTTTTCATGTGCAATAAAGAAAGACTTTGGGGTTGAAATCTTGTTGGTGTTACTCTTCCGGAAATGCTGTAAGATGTTTTATTTCTGTGCATGATTTTAATTTCAGCCATTGATGATAGCTTTATGAAGAGTGATTTTAAACACAGGTATCTTGTTTAGTCGCTAGGGTTTGAATGGTAGTTAAATTTCTGAATATGATGGCAGGTATCTCCATTAGATCTGGATTTTAGTATCGTTTTCTCCCTCTTTGTTAATGGTTGAATTAAGCTGTGCAGAATATCCTTGATTTTGAGTTTACCGAGCGTTCGAGGAAGTTCTCGGCTGAGCCAGCCAACTCCCATATTGCATTTTCTGAAGAGCCCAGTTGGTTTTGAACCCGGGCTTATCATTAGAATTTCTATTGCGGATGCATGAAGGGTTCTTTAAAGCACCTCATATCGAACTTAAAATCTTAAAAAAAATTCTATGGCATACTGAAAAATCTAGCTATTTAGAGCGCTTTTAAACTGTGAATATTGTAATTATTTAGCTGGTTTTAGGGTTTTTAGTTTTCATTCCTGCATATATTTTTCTGGGTGCTTGTTTTCGTCATTACAGGTTGCAGATCTGAAGGTGAGCTTCAATCTTGAAGCTAGTCTAGGCCCTGGAGGGTAAGATTTGGCCTCAAAACCAGTTTTTTTTGCAGGGATACAGTTTGCTACTACCTAGGGTTTCATTTTATAGGAAAATTTCCGAAATTTTTTTCAGGCTGCGGGATTGCTTTCTCACCTCCACGCAGCCTTTTCCACTAGCAGTCTTTCTCCCCGCTGCCAATCCCTCCACGCAGTCATACTTGCTCACCATCTGCGTTCCAGACTCTTCTTCATGTCCATCTCACCTGTGCGGCATTCCTTCAACTGCTGCCATTCACATTCCTACAGCGCTTCCACCTTTGCTATGCCATCTCCTTTCCGTCCCTACACAGCTGTTCAAAGCTTCTTTGCTACAAATCCCATCTCTCTCGTGTATTATCTCCAGCCTTCTAACCCGCATTCTCTGTCATCCTGCCCGCAGCAAAACCCCACCAATTTCTTCAACCTGCTCCCTCAAACGCAGCTTCATTTCACTACATTATTCCATACACCTTCCCTCTCTGCGTCCTAGCATTTCCTACAGCTCCCTTCAACTCTCACACAACTCTTTTCTCGCTGCGTATCCATTCCCTTTTCACACCTCCTTCCGCAAACCCAGCTCTCCAACGCTGCCATACCTGTCATCAAATTTGTGTTTCCTCTACTTTTACCCACGCATTTCTGCCCTCATTCCTCACGCTCGAGCTTCTCTACCTGCCGTCGAGCATCCTCCCGCAAACCTGCATTAACATTCTATAACAAAGCATTACGATTTTCTTGTGCAGTTAGCATATTCATAGCATTGTTTATAATTTAGGCTTAGGCATCTGTTGATTTAATTATATTTTTAGTTTACGTATTCAGATTTTAGTTTAGGATTTTTCATTCCTTAGGTTAGGATTTATTTGGCTTCATTTTATTTTATTTTATATTAAATATAAAAAAACTTAAAAATAAAAATAAAAATAAAAAAGCATTAAAACTTAGCTTTAGAGTTAGACTTTTTTTTACTTTTGATTTTATAGTTTGTCTTAGAATTAGATATTTCTCAGGATTAGTTTAGTTTATTTCAAATAATCAAAAATCAATAAAAAAAGTAATAAAATTTTAGATTTGAATTTTTATTTAGATTTTAGATTTAGTTTTGTTTTGATTTGACTTAAAAATAATTTTAAAAAATATAAAAAAGGCATAAAAAGTCTCTTTTAGTTTTTTTTTTATTAGGCTTTAGTTTAGATTAGATTTTAATTTTAGTTTTGTTATATGTTGATTTTAAATTTAGAACTTTATATCATAAAAAAAAATAATAATAAAAAATTAAAAAATATAAAAATCATAAAAAGTTTTTTTTTAGGTTTTCGTTTGGTCTTATTTTAGAATTTAGTTTTTATTTTATTAAAAATAAAAAAATTTGAAATATTTTGTCACATTTAGTCTTGGCATTTTCCCTTAAGGATTTGTCACATTTACAATTTTGGTGTATCTTTTCCGCTAAGGCTAAAAATTTTAATGTGGGATTAATATTTGTCATTTTTATATAGTTAAATGCGCTTAAATTTTATCTGAAGATTAGCTATCTGAAAGTGGTGAATCATTTTATGAAGTGGTTAGCATTTGAATTTCATGGTTGAATAATGAATTTTGATCCTTTGAAGTTTAATTTCTAGAGCTTTGTGCATCTTTTGAATATCTTGCATCTGGTGAAATTAATCACTGCTTGGATTATATAATGCTCGTTACATGTTGGATATTTTGTAAATATTTTCAAGCACTCGTTAAATTACTTCATAAGCAGCAACAACTAATTAATTACCTGGTTTTCATTGACTCCATATGGCACTGGTATTAATCATTTTTGATAAAATTATAAATCTTGAGCCTTAATCAAGTATTCGATTGCCTTGCTGTGTCTCCCGAACCAGCTGGTTCCTAGTTGGTCTTCCTTTTCCCATAGGGTCTACCCCCCTTAGCCTGCTATAGGGAGACGGCTTAAACGGAGAGATCGAGGATCAGGGTGACAGCCCCCGGTCTGAGCGTTGTCGTGCTGCCTAGAGAATCTGTGCGACAACATTTTTTGGCGCCGCTGCCGGGGACAGAGTTTTTCTATCCTTGGTCCTCACGACATTCATCCTTCTCATTTCTATCATTCATTTGAGCTGGCAACGACAATATTTTTTGGCGCCATTGCCGGGGATATTTTATTCTCGGTGTTTCAACGACTTTTCATTTCTCATCTTTTCATTTGGGCCGACAACATTTTTTGGCGCCGTTGCCGAGGACCAATTTATTGGGCTTGGGCTTTATGACATTCATCATTCAACTTTCATCTATCTACCATTCATTTGAGCCGGCAAAGTCAACATTTTTTGGCATCATCTCATCTTTTTCGCCCTTCATTAGCCTGTCAAACGGTCAACATTTTTTGGCATCATTTGCTCTTTTCATCGCCCTATCTTTCGTCATATCATTTAATCATACCTTTTAGCACCTGGACATCTCGGTTCGTTTCTTGTTTGGGTGGCGATTCCATTTCTTTTCATTCATTTATTCTCAGACAAGAAGCCCTCCCTCATATCTGATTGTTTGTTGCTTTTTGGATCCTAGAGTTAGATTCATGTTCAAGTGGCGACTCCACTTCTTTCATCTCTTGATTTTCTTGAGCAGAGATCTCTCTCTATCATCCATTTGGTCCCTCATTATTCATCATGGATTATTCGTTTACCCGTGTCATTTTACTGATGTTCTCCATGATATTCTGGAGATGGCCATTTCTAAATTGTCTTTGTTCTCGGGTGGTGATTCAGTCGTTGTTAGAAAGCACCTACGCAGTTTTTTTCGTATAACGTTCATATATTGTAGACCTCTTGAGTATAATCATGAAGATCTCAAAATGCGTCTTTTTGTCTTTTCTTTAGAGGGTGATGCTTTGAATTGCTTTAATAATTGCCTTGAAGACTCTTTTACTTCTTTACAAAACATTGTCAATGCTTTTAAAGATAGATATGGTTATCAAGATAGCTCGCCTTGTGCCCCTAAAATTGTGAAACAGAATGAAAGTAATCTTATGAAGGGTCCAGCTGTCGATGAAAGATTTCAAGACAATTCTTCATATTAGAATGTGCCATCCACCTGTACTATTGCAAATCAAATCCAGGATAGTGGAAAAGCAGGGACAAATTGTAAAATCAGTGTCGACAATGAAAGGGAAAATCAGAAGCAAATTATAGAAGAATTATTGTGGCTGGTAAAAAATATGGAGATAAATCAACAAAAACTTGTAACTGATTATGCCAATGATATAAGAACTTTATACACCCACCTTGAAAAGCGAGATAAGGAAATGGAAACCATGAAAGCTAATCATGATAGGGAAATTAATTCTATGCAAAACAAGTTATTAACTATGGATGAAGAAATGACTATCATGACATTCGATTATAATAATCAGTTGGCTACCATGCAAGCAAATCATAAGAAAGAGATAAACTCTATGCAGCATTGCTTGATGACCATAAAGGAAAAGAACGATAAAGTAATAAAAGATATGGAAGAAGACCATGCCAGGGAAATCAGTGCTATGAAGGTTGAACACTCTAGCCAGATGGATGCCATTACAATACAGGTACAGAAATTTCAACAGCGGTCAGAGGATGAAAGAAACCAAGAAACGTCAATAGATCAGAAGCCTCCTTATCTGCTGCAACAAGCTCCATCTTATTATGAGGAGGTCATTGGTTCAATTGAAAGGTGGTTAATTGAAGGTGACCCAGATAAAATTGAAAACAATAAAGATCAAATGCAAAATGAAGAAAGACATGTCACGCATACTTCATCTGATAGTTTTGAAGCAGAATGTTCCACAAAGAAAAAACGCAAAAGAAAGAGAACGAGAAGAAGATTTGATGCTCAGATGTCTGCGAGAAACTTGATTTTCGGATAGGAAAAAGTCCTACCGTATGCAGAATTGGACATGGCACATCCGAGAAGCAGCCGACAGATTTGCCTGAAAGCAGGCAAATGCTCAGTATACACTATATTGAACGTATCTGATGCCATGGGGCATCCTCTGTATTTCTAACCCTACTTGTTTTTTCAGCATTTTCATTTCTGTTTTAGGATTAGATTTACTTTCCATGTTACTAGATAGTTAATAAATGAAGAGCTTATATCTTTCCTATGCTTAATGTTATATGATGATTTTTGGATGGACACTACTTATGTTTTATTGTGTGTTGTGTGGATGCAGATTCTGGATTCTCATATTCCTACAGTGCAGCAACGTGTCCCTAAGTAGAACCAGATGTTGACCACTACGTGTCAACTACCCATAGCAGTACACCCCCTTTTTTATCACAAAAGGGATAGCACCTGATCAACGTGTCGGTGACATTCGATGTCATCATCAGCGCGATCATGTTATGTTGTAAACCCAGTCTGCATGTGTAAATTGTAAATAATCTTAGTACATATGTGTCATGTATGTATTTGCCTAGGTAAACTTAATCTTCTAATGATGATCTACGTTCTGAAAGGTTTTGTCTCACCGACCCATGGTCGGCAGAGTTTTCCTTCAACCTAACCCCAAAGCCGGAATGGATTTTGTCATTAGAATCTTAGGGGAATCCTAGTGTGCTTCGAGTCTATGTAAAAGTAATTTGGAAATAATCCTAACTATTTGGTTAGGTTATTACAAATTGTTTGATCGGCTATATTATATTTGTGTCATGGAACTGGGTGGTCTATGAGGGTCTATGTCAAATGGGTTTTCCCCCTTGAGATGTAAAAATGTAAAAATCATGATGTAAAGTGTCTTGAGGGTTAGAAAATGTTTTATCCCCTCATAAGTCCTAGGTCCTAGGTGATTTTTCCAAAGGCTAAGTTCGAGGTCCCTTTAAATATAAAAATAAAAATAATAATAATAAATAAATAAAATAATAATAAGTCAAAGTTTTGAGGAAATAAATGCAAAATTTTATTTTTTTAATATATTAAAATGCATTTAAAATTTCGACAGATGAGATTAAAAGAGATTTTGATCCTCATCAACGGTCAAGATCACTTTGACATGGATCACTCGAACAGGCCGTTGGGAAATTTTTCTTTAAATAGGGTGTTAGGGGTCATTTGAGATGATTGGATCTGGGAGTCTTGTGCTAAAGAAAGCTCTCTTGTAGTCATTTTTCATGTGCAATAAAGAAAGACTTTCGGGTTGAAATCTTGTTGGTGTTACTCTTCCAGAAATGCTGTAAGATGTTTTATTTCTGTGCAGTATTTTAATTTCAGCCATTGATGATAGCTTTATGAAGAGTGATTTTAAACACAGATATCTTGTTTAGTCGCTAGGGTTTGAATGGTAGTTAAATTTATGAATATGATGGCAAGTATCTCCATTAGATCTAGATTTTAGTATCGTTTTCTCCCTCTTTGTTAATGGTTGAATTAAGTTGTGCACGATATCCTTGATTTTGAGTTTACCGGGCGTTCGAGGAAGTTCTCGGCTGAACCAGCCAACTCCCAGATTGCATTTTCTGAAGAGCCCAGCTGGTTTTGATCTCGGGCTAATCATTAGAATTTCTGTTGCGGATGCATGAAGGGTTTTCTGAAGCACATCATATCGAACTTAAAATCTTGAAAAATATTTCTATGGCACACTGACAAATCTGGCTATTTAGAGCCTTTAAGTTGTGAATATTGTAATTATTTAGCTGGTTTTAGGGTTTTTAGTTTTCATTCCTGCATATATTTTTCTGGGTGCTTGTTTTCGTCATTACAAGTTGCAAGTCTAAAGGTGAGCTTCAATCTTGAAGCCAGATCTAGGCCTTGGAGAGTAAGATCTGGCCTCAAAACCAGTTTTTTTTGCAGGTGTACAGTTTGTTGCTACCTGGGGTTTCATTTTACAGGAAAATTTCCAAAAGTTTTTTCAGGCTGCGGGATTGCTTCCTCACCTCCACGCAACCTTTTCCACTGGCAGTCTTTCTCCCCGCTGCAAATCCCTCCACACAGTCATACTTGCTCACCATCTGCGTTCCAGACTCTTCTTCATGTCCATCTCACCTTTGCGGCATTCCTTCAACCATTGCCATTCACATTCCTACAGTGCTTCCACCTTTGCTACGCCATCTCCTTTCCATCCTTACACAGTTGTTCAAAGCTTCTTCGCTACAAATCCCATCTCTCTCGCGTATTATCTCCAGCCTTCTAACCCGCATTCTCTGTCAGCCTGCCTGCAACAAAACCCCACCAATTTCTTCAGCCTGCTCCCTCAAACACAGCTTCATTTCTCTACATTATTCCATACACCTCCCCTCTCTGCGTGCTAGCATTTCCCGCAACTCCCTTCAACTCTCACACAGCTCTTTTCTCACTGTGTATCCATTCCCTTTTCACACCTTCTTCCGCAGACCCAACTCTCCAACGCTGCCATACCTATCATCAAATTTGTGTTTCCTCTACTTCTACCCTCGCATTTCTGCCCTCATTCCTCACGCTCGAGCTTCTCTACCTGTCGTCGAGCATCCTCCCGCAAACTTGCATTAATATTCTATAACAAAGCATTATGATTTTCTTGTGCTGTTAGCATATTCATAGCATTGTTTATAATTTAGGGTTAGGCATCTGTTGATTTAATTATATTTTTAGTTTACGTATTCAGATTTTAGTTTAGGATTTTTCATTCCTTATGTTAGGATTTATTTGGCTTCATTTTGTTTGACTTTATATTAAATATAAAAAAACTTAAAATCAAAATCAAAATCAAAAAGCATTAAAATTTAGCTTTAGAGTTAACTTTTTTTTACTTTTGATTTTATAGTTTTAGTCTTAGAATTAGATATTTCTCAGGATTAGTTTAGTTTTATTTCAAATAATCAAAAATCAATAAAAAAAATTTAAAAAAAAATTAGATTTGAATTTTTATTTAGATATTAGATTTAGTTTTGTTTTGATTTGACTTTAAAAATAATTTTAAAAAATATAAAAATATAAAATATAAAAAAGGCATAAAAAAGTCTCTTTTAGTTTTTTTTTTTAATAGGCTTTAGTTTAGATTAGATTTTAATTTTAGTTTTGTTATATGTTAATTTTAAATGTAGAACTTTATATCATAAAAAAAAAATAATAAAAAATTAAAAAATATTAAAATCATAAAAATCATAAAAAGTTTTTTTTTAGGTTTTGGTTTAGTCTTATTTTAGAATTTAGTTTTTATTTTATTAAAAATAAAAAAAATGAAATATTTTGTCACATTTAGTCTTGGCATTTTCCCTTAAGGATTTGTCACATTTACAATTTTGGTGTATCTTTTCCGCTAAGGCTAAAATTTTAATGTGGGATTAATATTTGTCATTTTTATATAGTTAAATGTGCTTAAATTTTATCTAAAGATTAGCTATCTGAAAGTGGTGAATCATTTTATGAAGTGGTTAGCATTTGAATTTCATTGTTGAATAATGAATTTTGATCCTTTGAAGTTTAATTGCTAGAGCTTTGTGCATCTTTTGAATATCTTGCATCTGGTGAAATTAATCATTGCTTGGATTATATAATGCTCGTTACATGTTGAATATTTTGTAAATATTTTCAAGCAATCGTTAAATTACTTCGTAAGCAGCAGCAACTAATTAATTACTTCGTTTTCATTGACTCCATAAGGCACTGGTATTAATCATTTTTTATCAAATTATAAATCTTGAGCCTTAATCGAGTATTCGATTGCCTTGTTGTGTCTCCCGAACCGGCTGGTTCCCAGTTGGTCTTCCTTTTCCCATAGGGCCTACCCCCCTTAGTCTGCTATAGGGACACGGCTTAAACAAAGAGATTGGGGATTAGGGTGACAACCCCCGGTCTGAGCGTTGTCGCGCTGCTTAGACAATCTGTGCGACAACACAGTGCAGATGCAGTTTTGGCAGTGGTAGGGCTAGCAGCAGCACAGATGCAGAATTTGCGAGGATTGCATTATAGATGTAGTGTTGGCAGTGGCAGGGCCAGCAACAATACAGATGCAGGATTTGCGCAGTAGTTGATGGGCGGTGACGTCAGACATCAGCAACGCAGAGGGAGATGTTACAGAGTCTGTGTGATGCTTCAACAAGTTGCATTACTTGAGCACATTCCTAGTTAAGAGGGAGTGTTGATTTCTGGTAGCATCGGATGTGCTCTAAGCCTCAAAATTCGCAGGGAGGCTTGGACATGTATTACAGAATAACCAAAAATCGTTTTGTGAAATTCCACCCAAAGACAATTTTATTAAAATAATTAATTATTTATTCATCAAACTTGGGGTGAAACTTCTGGAAGAAAACAAGGATTAAGCCAAAATGATCTAAGGCATTGGTTAGAATCTAATATGGGTTGTTGGTTCTCAAAGAGAAAATTATAAGAGGAGGCTTGATGGGCATTTGGAAAACACATCAAGTGAGAGATCAAAGATTGAATTTCTCAAGAGAGTAGCGCAATAGTTGTTGGAGAGAGATCAAAGTGATTTCTTGCAGTGAGGGGCAGGGATAGTTTTTGGAGGAAAGGTTCTTGATCCAGGGATACATCGCAGAGAAGGCAAAGAGAGATCCAGAAGAGGCAGCACAAAGCCATGCTGGGCAGCGTAGGGCCACGCAAAGCCAGCACAGAGCCTGGGAGGAGATCCGAAATTTGTCGGAGAATCAAGTTCCAGAACCAGAAGCCGGGGTGTGAGACCGAGAGGGAAAAATGTCGAAGTTCGAGAGGCAAATTGATCATCGAAAGGAGTGACACAGTGCCCAGAAGCTGTGATGCAGAGCAGCGCAGTGATTGCGCAGAAACTACACAAAGGCAGTTAGGGGCTAGCCATTCAGTGGTTGGATCAATATTGGATCGTCAGTGATAGTGTGAGGTATATCTCACTCATTTCTCTGTCAGACAGATTCTCTGTATTGGATAGCCAGCAAGGCATCCAAAGATTGTATTCAGAAATTACTACTTAATGATGCAAACCCTCAGTTGTTGCACTGGTTTTCCCACATTGGGTTTTTCCAGGGACATTGGTCCAAAAATAACAGTGTCACTTGTGTGTGTTATTTCTTTCTTGCTCAAATTCTTGTTTCCGCATATTAATTTAATTAGTGGAGGTTGCAGTGTATTGGTTTCAATATTTACCGTAGAACACAGTAAATAATTTGTTCAGTTATTTGACAAATAGATGAAACTTAATCAGTTGTTGCAATAGAAATTTGGGTCTTCCAAATTTTCACACTTAGATATCTACATGGGACAATTAACTTTGGTGTTCGATATACTGTTGGCAATGTAAAGTTGCATGGTTATATGGATGATGAATGGGTAGGCAACATTATTGACAGAAAAAGCACTTCGGGTTGTTGTTTCAGTATGGGATCCGCCATGATCTCTTGGATGAGCAGGAAACAAAAATCAGTTGCTCTTAGTTCTGCTGAAGTTGAGTATATTGCTGCTAGCTTAGCTAGTTGTGAGGTTGTCTAGTTAAGAAAACTCTTTGGAGAGTTATTTGAGGAAGTCTTGGATACTATAGTGATATTTTGTGATAATATGAGTGGGATCCGTTTGTCTGAGAATCTTGTATTTCATGACCGATCCAAGCACATTGAAATCGGATATCATTTCATTCGAGGCATGGTACAAAGAGGAGCAGTGAGACTCCACAATATTCATAATGATGAGCAAATTGTTGATATACTTACCAAATCATTGTCGAAGAATAAATTTAGTCTTCAGAGATATGCTTGGATTAAGGGATGTACCCCTTTCGAGTTCGAGACCTCGCTGATCAAGGACATTGAGATGTGTCCTCTTCCCCCCTGGTTGATCTCCTAGGGATGAGGAATTGAGCTAGTGAGCTCCTAGGGATGAGGGACCTCTAATCAGGAGTATGCCCCAGTCATGCATCTTGTTTCCCACCCATCTAGCCAATGGGTGTTGGCTACTTGAGATCGGATTGTGATCCTTACCAGTCATGGTAAGGAGTATCTCGCTCAAGTTCGAATATGTTGGTGTTCTTGAGTTATTATGGATTCTTAGCCTCATTGGCTAAGCAGCAGTTTCTTAGTCTTCATGACTGAGCGGTATTCATTCTGGGTAGTAGCATGAGTCTCCCCGATGGTATTTGTTCCAGGTTGTAGCATGTGGCTCCCGGATGTTGGGTGGAAGCATCTAGCTCCCCAATGATATTTAAGCCGAGGTGGAGCTTGAGACTCCCCGGCAATGGTTTCTTAGCCTTTATTTGGCTAAGCTTCGATTCAGGGTGGTAGTTGAGGCTCCCCTACCATGAGTATTCTTTTTTAGATTTGAGAATGTTCAGCATGAGTCAAGATGATTTGACAAGTACAACAGTTTTGACACTATTGATGGAAATTCCTCCCTAGTTGAGAGGGAGTGTTGAATTTTGTGCAACTAAGGGAGAAATTTCCTTAGAAAATAAATAAATAAAAAACACTTTATGAAGCAAATTATTTTCAAGTGGCTCCACAAGTGCTACGCTGACTCTTCTAGATGGTAAATTCGACTTGCCTAGAAACTTACATGATGACTAGTTGGTTTGCCTTGAAACACTCATTAAGATCACATGATGGCTATATAAAGAGGTTAACCGCTTTCCTTGATACCTAATTTGATCATGCACACATTGCTCATTTGCTATCCTACGCGAAGGTATACAAAGAGATGTTTAAGGGTCAGATCAAGTGAAGAAATTTCTCTTCTATATTTTATTGAAGACTGTGATTTGGTTGTTCATTATTTTGTGATCTAAGCTCATTGATTGGTCAAAGATTATAACTGCTTCAGGCCTGTAACTAGGCCAAGATTTACTTCAGATCTGCCTCCACATATCTAGATCTAATACATTTCAGATCTGCCTCACACAGATCTAGATTTGAGCTACCTCGGGATGCCATTTTAGAATTGTGATTTGGTCCAAGCTTATGTCTTCACAGATCTGTATTCTATCTCAAGTTTGAGCCTTGGAAGGGAAGAAGATTTGAGATCTATCTCTGTGGTATGGTGAGATAATCAACCTCTTATTTTAGATCTAGCTGGAAGACATTGTGAAGAAGACCATAAAACTTGTGGAAGCTATTATCAATGACAGATCTCTTATCATCACTGGTGATCTCTTTCAGAATGGTGATAAAGTTCTTGTATCATTATTTTATCTCTAACAACAGATTTATTGGAAACCTATTATTTTGTTTCATCATTAGTAGATCTAGTGGAGATTTCTCTCTCGCATTTCTGGAGATTTCTTTCTTGCATTATTGTTTGGCGTATTTCGTATTATAGGCAAGATCTCTATCTTGTATTATCATTGGTGGCAGATCTCCCTTGTATCAGATCTCACACTTCAGAAGATTTGTCCTAGTTTAAAAAGGGGTAATGTTATTGTTATTGAGAAAAGGGTTGTGTACCTTGCTTATGTATCCCTGTTGAATATTTGATGAAGATCTAGTAGAAGAATATTCTTAAAGGGCTTTCCCCCAAAGTGAGGTTTTTCCTTGGTCTTGGACCAAATCTGTTGTCTTAATGTTCTTTCACTGCCTTCTATATGGTTATTGGTTATTGTCTGCACTTAAAGGTTGAATATCCAAGTTAATTAATTGCAAAATTTAACACAATCTACAATGACTTCTTTCTGCAAGGAGAACAACAAAATAGTTGGGACATCGAATTACCTTGCATGGAAGAAGAGAATAGATTTGATCCTCTTAGAAAATGAAGTTAGTGAATATGTCACGGGATCAATCACCAAACCTTCTCAAGAGTAATCTCAAGCACTAACAAAGTATATGAAATGAGAAGGGCGGGCTCAAAGAATCCTCATAGAGTAAATTAAGGATTCTCCCATCCCTTATGTAGCAAAGCTGAAGACATCTAAAGAGATCTATGATAAATTGGAGTTATTTTCTGTAAGCACTGCAAGAGAAATCATATCTTTAAGAACCAAACTATACAAGATGAAAGTCTAAAGGGAAGAAGGGGTAGCTCCATATTTCATATAGGTATCTCAAATTAAAGACCAACTACAAGAACTTGGAGAAACAATGTCTGATCCAAAGATGACCACCCTAGTACTCAATGCATTACCAGATGAATGGGGGAACTTTGTATCAAGCATCTATGGGAAGAAGGGAACCACTCCATTCAGCGATCTGTGGCCATTATGCAAGATCGAAGAAACTAGATTAAAGGCGAAGAACGACGTTGGAGCAAATGAACAAACTCAAGCATATGCAGCTATGGCAAGGAAGAAAGGTAAATTTGGAAAGTTTGAGCCTCGAAATAAGCTTCAAAAGAAAATTGATATGTCTAAAATTCAATGCTATTAGTGTAATGAATATGGGCATTTCAAAAGGAAATGTCCTAAACTCAAGAAGAACAACAAAAAGAGAAAGGAAAGGAATGAAGCCCATGTCAACGAAGAAGGAGGAGAACCTGAAAAGAAGAAGTCAAGAAAGGAGGAAGTAAAAGACCTCTACTATGACTGATATATCATAATATACTTAGTTCCTTTCAGTTTATAGAAGATAATAGTTATGATAGAAAGCACCACACATATGATAGGATGCATTATAGCGAAGATTGAGATGACATCATCATAGAGGCATGGAAGGATAGCCAAAGTAAAATTTTATATAGTTGACGCAATCATAGTACATGATAGAAAGGAAGTAGCTCATGGCATCTTCATTGGAAGCATAGAAGAACAACCAAGTAAGCAGTTCATATGGTTTGAGAAAGTCATCTATCAAAATAGGAAGATAAGAGGTTGTCATGCATCGTCATCATTAGAAAGAAGCATTTGCAGAATGAGGATCAACAAGATTATCCATTGGAATATTTGTTAAAAGATTCACCTCTACTTGGAAGAAGCGTCTCGCAGATAGTCTACATTCCACCTTGTGTGGGATCCACAGTTTAGAAGGATAATGGTATGATGACAAAGATGTGTAGCATGTCAAGTTGGTTGAAGTATTTTCATCTTCAAATGAAGGAAGTTGCTAGAAGAAAGTTTAGATGACCACCTAAAGGAAGAGGTATATATATATTTGATTATAGATAGATAAAGTCATGTCATCATATGGTTGTAGATAGAAAGGTTAAAATACTCTATCTCATGAGCATGATGAAAGAAGAAGAAACTCTTTCATTAGAATGATGCATACAGGCATGTAGATAATGTGCCTTGAACTCTTCTACATATTGACAAGATGAAATCAACATAATATGACCTCATGAAGAATATGAGGTGGTTGGCAACTATGGTTCCTATAATAAAGTAACTATGTATAGAAGATCTTGAAGAAACAATATGTGAAGAAAGGTGAAAGAAGAGTTCGTGAAAGATGTATCTATAGATAAGATAAGTGATCAACATCTGATAACTAGAAGGATTAGCTATGATATCTCCATGGAGAATGTATGAAGACCCTGATATGTATGTTCAAGAAGAAGAACCTTGGTAATGTATGTCGTGGAGATGGATTCATACAGTGTGCGAACAGATGTTGATGTTGCAAGAAGCACATGTCATGACAAAGGGCCATCATGAAAAGGTAATGTTTATTTGATGTTCATATTTTAGAAAGCATTTGGTTGGGTTGTAACAAGGCTACCGAAAGAGGGTTGTAGAAGTTCATCTATAACTAAGATTGGAGAGAAGAGCCTGAAAGAAACATGACTTGGAAGAGGTAGTTGTATGAATAATAGCTAGATGTGGACTAGAAGATCACTTTCCGATGAAGAGAAGGATGACATGACTATTGGTTCAACACTATATTTCATTAAGGGAAGTGATGGAGAAGATGGTCGATGCCCTAGGGAAAAGTTCTAGAAGAAGATGGCTTCATGATGAAGAAGTTCAATTTCATCCATGCCATGATGATGAAAGGAGGAGCCCTACAAGCAGCTGATTGTACCATGATCTCCACCGAAGAGCAACTAGTTGTTGTTGGTAACAAGTCCCTAGTTAAGAGGGAGCTTGGGTATATTCCTTCTATAGGAATGAATAGGTCCTCCCTAGTTGAAAGGGAGAGATAAACATGTCATTCTTGTCTTCTTTATGAAGAAAGAATGGAGGATTGGGTAAGCATCTGAGACTAATACCGATACTCTTTGAGGATGAGGTAGGGCATCCAATAGGTAAGAGTCGTCGAAGAGGAAATTCCTTAAGGATGTGCTAAACCAAGACAGGAATGGTCCTATCAGGACACACCTTGTGAACATTCGGATGGCGTATGTGCCTTGAGAGACAATGGTGAAGGTGTCTATAAATCATTGGTCTTCCAGCATTGTGCTCTAATCTTGTGGAGAGATAGAGTTGTTAGTCAAGGCCTTGCTATGTGACAATGTTGGTTTATATGATGAGATGTACTAATATAAGCTGGATAAATAGCTTATGAGATGGCTTACCAATTCGACTCTTCTTATGATAATTCTTCAGTATGAGAATGTCCAAGTACCTTGTATGTATTATGAATACCTCACTAATTAAGAGGGAGTGTTGAAGTATGTAACTAGGTTCAATCTTCATAAATATGAAATGTGCTTTTGATTTTTGTATATTGTAAAAAGAAAGAAAATTTATTATTATTATTTTTGTAGCATGGGTTTCATGCTCAAGGTCAATTTATTTGTAGGTCAAACACCCATTGAGGGCTTCTAGGCTTTGTCACAAAGTCAAGAAGTCAATTGAGGCATTGCCATATATGAAAGACCCTATTGGGCACTTTGTATCATGTAAAAGAAATTTATATAAGTCAATTTGAGTCATAAAGACCCTCCAAGATAAAGTCGACCTCATGATGACAATTCGGCTCCAAGGAAAGCCCATATATAAGCCATCAACCTGATTTGTACAACACACATTCAATGACACACAAGAAGCAAGTTCAATCACCAAGGACAGAAGCCTAATAGCCAACGAAATGAAGGGCAACAAAGGAAGGAAAGATTAAGTATTGAAGGATTGTTTTTAGGGCATAATCCTCTCACACATGCGAGGAAATTAGGGCATCCTGCCATTGAAGCAAGACCAAAAATTGCAGTCAAATTTTGGGTTCAAAACAATCTGATTTGAAGGTTGAGTTATCAAGAAAGAAGCAACTCCCTAAGAAAAGGAAGAAAGAGACTTAATCTAACATATTCCACTCACACGTGCAAACTAGGGTTTCTACAGAAAGGTCGAGAATTACAGTCAAGAATTGCAGGTTCGAATTTGTGGTTGAAGGAGAAGTTGCAGCAATTGTGAAGCAAGTTTGACTTGAGTTCACTTTGTGGAAGAGAAGTTCACCAAGAAGAGGTTTGACTTGGTCTTGGAGCGGTCTTTGTCAAGGGATAGGTCTTGGAATTCGTCATTTGAAGATTCTATAAGAAGAGAAGAATTCTTGTGGGTTTTCCTCTCAAGACGAGAGGTTTTGGCCCTGGCTAGCATCCCACTTTTTGTGTCCTCTTGTCTCATTGATCTTCATTGTTTGCTAGTTGTTTGATGATAAAAGAACACTATAATAATCAAGATAAGAAGAAGTTAACTACAAGTATATCAAGTTAAGTAAAATAACATCACAAGCAATTATCAAAGCAAGAGAAATCACCCTAGTCTAGATGCACTAGATTTCTCAACATTAGCAACCCCTTAATTAAATTAATTGATCAATAACTAAAAGTTCCTAACTCCAACTTAGGAAAATTGATTAATTAATGAGTATTAATTGAGGAAACCGATTTTTCTCTAGAGACTTCCAGAAAAAAGATTTGATAGAGTCTAAGATGATTTGAGCCATCGATCATGATTAGATCTTGGTTGTTGATGCTATAGCGGGAGATTAAAATAGCAAGTCGAAGGGGCTTGGCAAAGACATAGTATGCAGTTTGTGAGCAAAGAAGTTCAAATTCGCCAGTTCGTAGTATTCAATGAGGGCACAGTTCAAGCTAGAGGAGAGCATCAGAGAGAGAGAGAGTCGCAGAGATTTGGAGGAAAATTTTCCTCAGTTTTCTAGTGACCAGGAGGCAAGAAAAGAGGAGGTTCAATTGTTTGCAGAAGAGGCTGATTTGTGCAGTGCGAGTTAACCAGAAACCCCAATTTGAGTAGACGAAAGAGGTTCGTTTCAAGTTCCAGAGGCCAAATCAGTGTCCGGAAGGCATAGTGAATTCATTCCAAAGGCAGAGGGAGGCCAAACATCCCAATTGGAGGCAATTATGGGGCTATGCGAAATTATTTTGAGAAGCAATGCGCATTTCTAGAGGGATTGCGAATACCAGATACGGGTGTGAGTTTCCCAGAGAGGTTGGATAAGTTGCAATGGAGACAAGGATGTCTTCAGTATATTTTCCAGTGTATTGTCAGAGGTTTGCTAGTTTGGAAACTGGTTGTAATTATTCTCTCAAATTGTTGCATAACAATAAAACCCTCATCTGTTGCACTGGTTTTCCATTCGGAATTTTTTCGGGGACAATTGTCCAAAAACAACAGTGTCATTTTTATTATGTGTGTGCATCTATTTCTCGGTTCCGTATTTTATATTTCCACAACGTTTTATTTGTGAAGAATTGCAGTGTGAATTATTTGTTATTTGCCGTAATAATAATTACAGAAGAAAAATAGACTGCTAAAGTTAGGAGAATAATTTCTAGTTCTACACTTCCAAGGATTCACATGGTATCAGAGCATTGAAGATCAAATCAGAGGCTCAGAAGCGAAGGAAGCGAGATTGTGCAGTTTCAGAGGGAGATTTGAGCATAATATTTCCATATCTGCACAAGTTAGCTAGACAGTGTGAGTAGTAGAGAGGCAACAAATTAATTTCCAGTTCAAGGTGAAGGAAAAGTCTGATTTTGCCTCAGATTTTTAGCGGCGAGCAGTAGGATTATCAGAGAGGGTTTTTGGTGAGCAAATCAGTGAGTTCGCAGAGTAGATATAGCATAGAAGTTTTGCAGTTGCAAATCAACGCAGGGAGGAAGAGAAAAGCACACTGAAGAGGGAATTTCCATAAACTCATAGTGGGTTTCTGGCTTTCCAATTACAAGAAAGGAGGTCATATTTCTAGCAGTAGAAGGTCGTAGCATGCTTGCCAGTCCAACCAGTACGAATTTCAGGGTAGTAGTTCGTGTGCCACATCTGGAGAAGGAAATCCGGAAGGTAGATCGAGTTTCCCATTGGAGGAAAAGTAGGCATGCAAATTCCAGGAAGGACACCAGAGGCAAGTGCAGGAGTAAATCTACGCATTTCCACCAGGAAGTGTGAGTGCAAGAGGAGGGCCAAGGTAGGTTGCCAAAAGGAGAAGGAAATTTCCAGGGTATAGTTCTCCAGTTTATTTGATTTTCACAGAGATGGCCACAACAAGACTCAGAGATCAGGACAAACTTGATGGAGCCTCTAATTTTGGCGTTTGGAAAGCCAGGAATTTCTATTGGATGAGCACGAATTGAAGGAATTTGTCAATAATGTAATGGCAGAACCTACAAATCCACAATAGCTAGCGACCTTCAAGAAAGAGATGGCCAAGAGCAAGAGGTCTTGACATTCTAGTGCAATTAGGGTTAGCACAATATTTCTTAATTTTTGATAATTATGTTTTACGTAGATCTTCTTTTAACTTGTTCCAATATATCATTCAAAAATTATACTTCAGAAATTCAACAATAAAGAACAATAGAACACTAGAGATCACAATGCACAAAAGGGAAACAAGATTTACCTTGGGAAAACCCACTATGGGGAAAAACCCAACAACCATTTCAATAAAGAAATTCTTCTTGTTCAATGAGAAACACACCTAGGCCTATGGTCAAACCTAGTCTTTTTCTTCAAGTCAAGTCACCCAAATTTGATCCTGCACTTCACTCTTGATCCTGTACTTCCAAAATTTCAGCCCTCTTGCAATACCAGTTTCCCTAGAATTTCGGCCCTATAGCAGTTGCCACAGTCACCCAAAAAATTTTGGCCCCCTATAATAGTTGCCCCAAAAACTGCAAATCATAGAGAGAGACTACTTCACATGTTCGAGTTACTATAGAGAGAAACTTCAGCCTCCTTTGTCCTTCTTTATCCTTCTTGTCCTTCGCTCACTTGCCCAAAAGCTATCTTGAGAGAGTAATGTGAATTGCCCAAATGAGGAGCTTGAACTGCCTTTATATAGTAGTTTATCTAGTGTGAATGGATGCGTCTCTTGTCCAGGGCTGACTTGACTTGGAGGGAAGCCGATTTGTCACTTTTGGAGCCAAAAAATCATTCTAAAAATTCAAATTTACATCTTTTAAAAGTCGCAATGGAACTTTGACTCAAAATAAATTTTCCTTTGACTCAAACATTTATAAATATGCTTTACAATGATAAATAAAATTACATTAAGTGAACATAAGTACATTATGAAGACCGGCCATAGTTACAAATCCAACACTCCCTCTTAACTACGGAGGTATTCATAATCATTGTCATAGGTGTTCTCAGATTGAACAAATTTCCCTAAAGAAAAGGCTATCCATTATTACCAACATCATCATCTATCATCAACATCTACTATCAACCATATCTGAGGTGGTACCAAACCCATGGAAATGCCATCAGCATATTAGGACTCACTCCTACACAGTGCAAAGTGATCGGTCCTCGAATCCCATCGCTACCACCTACGCCAAAAATGTTGAGACCCTCAACTAGCAAACACTCACTCACCCTTCTTGGTGAGAACTCTGGGCCAAGACCTCACTCAACACCTTCCTAGTTGGTGATCAGGTCTAGATGTTGAACCGGACCTCACTGCACCCTACCAGGTGTGTGATCAGGGTCCAAATGCTGAAGGACCTCACTTCACCATGCCTTATGATATCAGGATTTGGAACCTCACTCCACCATTTCTGGTGTGCGATCAGGGTCCTTCTCCAAGAGACACACACTCAACGCTGCCTGTTGAGTCCCCTAGGTCTCTTGGACCCATTCTCCCCTTTGGGAGAATGTCCATCAGTGTTGCAGACAAATCAACACTCCCTCTCAATGTGAGGGGTGATCTCCACGAGCCCCAGCTTGTCTCTGAAGTACATGAACTTATCCCTTAGCAACGACTTAATCAGAATATCAGTTGTTTGCTGCTCATCAGTGGAGATGTACTTGAGCCTTATTGCTCTCCTCTGCACCATGTCACAGATGTAGTGGTACTTGATCTCAATATGCTTCAACCTGTCATGGAACACATGATTCTCTAAAAGCTTCACACAACTTTGATTATCTCATTGTATCACCGTTGGTTAAAAATCTTGGCGAAATAACGCTGCAAACAACTTCCAAAGCCATATTACTTCGGTACAAGCCTCATTGGCTGTGATGTGCTCTGCTTCAACAATGTTGAGTGCAATCAACCTTTGCTTCCTTCTTATCCACAATATCATAGTGGATCCCAAACTGAAGCATACTCCCGAGGTATTCTTCATGTCTTCAACACTTCCTGGCCAATCAACGTTTGTATATCCCTAAAGGTGTACATCCTTGTTTGCAACAAACCTCAAGCCATAGTTCACTAAACCACGCAAATATCTCAAGATGTGCTTTGTTGCAGTCCAGTGCTTGTGTCTCGGTTCTACCTGGAACTGGCTCAAGGTGTTCAGAACAAAGCAAATGTTCAGCCTAGTGTTAACCAAATGCATCATTATACCAATCAATTGTTGGTACATAGATGGATCTACCAATCTGGAGTCGAAGCCTCTTAACTTCTTCAAGTTAGTCACCATGGGAGTCGCAATGGATTTGTAATCCATCATACCGAATCTTTGAAGGATCTCTAACACATACTTCCCTTGGCCAAGGAAGACTTCACTAGGTTTCTGCCATGCTTCTAATCTCAAGTAATAGTGAATCAACCCAAGATCCTTCATGTCGAACTTCTGTTGTAAACGTACCATCTCTCTCTCTCTCTCTCTGTGTGTGCTGAACTATTGAAGAACATATAAGAAGAATTGATCAAGGGTTTCCCCACATTGGGGTTTATCCCTAGCTAGCGCCACATCTTGTGTCCTCTTGTCTTGGCTTGTCTTCTGCGATTTATGTTTATGTTCTATCTGCAATTTACTTTAATACTGATGTGATTGCTAATTTGGAAAAGATATTGAGCTAACTGTGAAAATTGAAATAAATTGCTCCAAGCATAGAACATACCTAAAATTAACATGGTATCAAAGCTGAGGTGAAGACAATGCCCAAGCAAGAGGGAAAGAGCAATCACCAAAGACAGTTGGGAAAGGACAAAGGGATCAGTGGATTCCTCATCCCTCTTCAAATTCACCAAGGGTGAAGTCGAAGCAGAGAATATTATCAGAATGGCGTAGCAGAATATGTCCTACCTAAAGATCACTTCATTGGAAGACCAGATCTCGGGGTGGAAGGAAAGGCAGATAACTAGTTCAGCCATTATGCGAAGGAGTGTCTGAATGGCAGGGACACATCACTTGATGATGATAACAATCATTCTAGGGACATCTTCAATGATCAAAGGAATGACAAGTAATGCAGGTCATTAAGGAAATGGCCGACTCTTCATAGAAAGCAAGGAACCCCAGTTATGAAGAATCAAATGTTGTTTTTGATAAGATAAAGAAGCATTATCTTGTATTGGCCCTCTCCTTCAGATTCTTTGGGAATCTGGCTTATAGATTGTAGTGCTTTAAGGCACTTCATCGGATAGATGGGTGCCCTCTCTAATTGGGTGGAGATGGAAACAATCGTGGGATTATACTTGGAGCCGATGCCACCTATCTCGGAAAGGGTGTAGGGAATGTTAACTCTCAATTGAATAAGGGTAACTCAATTCATTTACAGAATCTCTTTTATGTACCTGATCGCAAGAAGAACCTGGTGTCCATCTCGGAAATGGAAGTCAAAGGTTTCAGGGTGGCATTCATCGATGGAAAGGTACGTGTTAAAAAATATAATTTTCAAAGATGTTTTTTCTCATGGGTTCAGGGTTGGCAATTTGTATCAAGTTGCAGGATGGTCCATTGGGGATCATGTCAATTGACATATCGCATCTAAAACACCAGATGTCTACCTATGGGGCCCTACCTGATGTGAGTCAAATGGTGATAGGGATGTCTAAATTCAAGTAGAACATGAAGGTACATGTCTGAGATGTACCGAAGGAAAATCTTATAAGGGGACCATTCCCCTCATGCAGCAGGTCCACAGGTTTGGAACAACCCGAGGAGTTTGAGATTCATGATCGGGAATCTCATGTATACAGGTGGAAGAAAGCCCTCTATGGCTTGAAGCAAAACACCCTGGACGTAGTATGAGAGGATTGATAACTATCTGATGAAGCTGAGATTCACTAGGAGTGAAACCGATCCAAACCATTACCCGAAGGTTGTGGATGATAGACCTCTCATACTGGCACCTTATGAGGACGACCTATTTCTGACAGGTGCAGACCCTCTCATTTGCAGAAGTAAGAGGGAGTTGGATTCCGGATGTGGAATGATAAACTGCAAGCCTATGACTACCTCGAGGATCTTAACTTTCAAACTTTATATGGTAGTGATGTCGGACCAGGTTTGGGAAATGCCTCTGAGTTTCATAAACTCATTCATGTTGATGTTCTTGGTGAACTTCCGTCCGAACATATGTTTTGCAGTTAGCATGGTGAGCTCATATTTGGTTGAGCCTCATTGGATTGATGCCAAGAATCTTCTAAGATATCTTCGGGGCACAATCTCTCATGGATTGAAATACACTACCGGAAATATGAAACTGCATGACTATTCGAATGCTAACTAGGTAGGCAATGTGGAGGATCACTAGAGCACTTCTCAGTGCTGGTTCTCTTTGATTTCTGCTTCGATATCATGGATGAGCAGGACGCAGAAGTCGGTTTCTATAAGCACTGCCGAGACCGAATACATAGCTATGAGTATGATCTCGTGTGAAGCTGCATGGTTGCAAAAGCTCTTAAGTGAGTTGTTTGTACACATGATGAATACCACTGTGATTCTCTGTGACAACCAGAGGGGGGACTCGATTATTGAGGAATCCCGTATTCGATGATTGCTCCAGCAGACAGACATCAGATACTGCCTTATCTGCGATATGGTAAGTTGATGAGCGAGGTGGCTCCTCCATCGCATTGAGACTGATGTATAGGTCGCAGACATTTTGTCAAAGCCCCGGGGAAAGGTCAAATCTGTGACTTTCCCAAACGACTTGGAGTCATTGAGAGACCTTCTTATAAGGGTCCTGCATGTTGCATGCATTGAGCTCTGGGGGCTTGGGGTACTTACTAGAGCAACATATGACCATAGGGCGACTCAACCTCCCCTGGTGGTGCACTATGAACAGGATGATTAGTTCTTCTATGGGTCGGGATGATTAGTTCTCCCGTGGCAACTGTGGAACAAGATGATTAGTTCTCCTGTGGGCCAGGATGATTTGTTCTCCGTGGCGACTATGGAACATGATGATTAGTTCTCCTGTGGACCATGATGATTTGTTCTCCACGGCGACTGTGGAACAAGATGATTAGTTCTCCTGTGGGCTAGCATGATTAGTTCTCCGTGGCATCCATTGACAGGATGATTCGTTCTCCTGTGGACAGGATGATTAGTTCTCCTATCGAGGCATCCTACCCATGCAATCTGGTAATCATGGGAAGTACCTCTCATCTGATCAATGAGCAGGGAAATGAGGATCGGGACCATATTAGTACTATCGATGGACACTGTTGTCGCGCAGATTGACACGACAACCCTCAGACCGGGGGCTGTCACTCTTATCCCCGATCCCTCCGTTTAAGCCTCTCCCGCGGCTAAGGGGGGTAGTCCCTGTGAGATGATGAGACCAACTGTCGACTAGTTGGTTGGGAGACACGAGATACGATATAAAAAGCACTCGATGGATTTGATTAATTGAGCAGACCAGTGCCTTAAGAGATTATTATTGCAATGATTACTCGTTAAATGATAAGAAAGATGAATCATGAACAACAATCATTTGTCATCAAAAGGTATCAGCGAAATCACATGACCAAAACGGTATCCGGCCACTGAAAATTTTGAAAAGATAAATGCCTTAAACCACCACGAGAATCATGAATTATTAACCAAACATCGTATTCGTATCTCGACTTGGAAATTTTAGATCTCAGCATGAAAGATAATAATTCCCGAAAATAAAACTGGATTTGACGAAGAAAAATTTTCCACAAAATTTTTTATATTTTTACGATTTTTTTTTTTTTTTAAATCTTTTTCAATTTTTTATTATAAAAATGAAAATGAAAATTCTAAAAAAAAAATTTAAAATCTATTCTAAAACTAAATTAAACTAAAACTAAACTAAACCAAAATTAAATTAAATAAGTCCCTTTTTTATTTTTTTATTTTTTAAAACCAAACTAAGTCAAAAATCAAAATCTAATTAAAATAAAAAAAATTCTAATTAAAAAACTAATTGCTAAATCTAAATTCTAAAACATAAATATAAAACATAAAATTAAAATCTATAAAAAACAAAACTCTAAACTAAACTAAAATATAAATCAAAATCTAATTAATTACAAACTAACTATAATTGAAAACCTAAAAAAAATAAAAATTAAAACATGATTTAATATATACAAAAATTTAAAAAAAAATATATAAAATCTAAAATCTAACTCTAAACATAAACATTTTCCCCTTTTTTTTTTATTTAATTGAAAATCTAACTATATATAAAACTTTAAACTGAATTAAAATCAACGTATAAAAAAATCTAAGTTAAATTTAAACCTAAGACTAAATAGAAATCTATATAAAAACTATACAAAAGCTAAAGCAAACCAAATCGAAATTATATCTACCTTAATAAAAATCAAAACACATCGAATTTTTTTTTTTTGAATTTTATTTAAAATACAAATGAAAACGAAACCTAAGAGAAATTCTAACTAAAACATAAAAAAAATTAGTCTGAATAAAAGTCAAAACGCGTGAAACGGAAGTCATCAAAACGCATTGAGAAAAATCGTGACCGGAAACCCTAGCCGTCAACAGTTGAATACGATATGCTATGCTTTAGAAATGATTCGAATGAGGGCACAAATTGCAGGGATTTGATAATCGATTTTACCTGCTACGCAAATGGAGAAATGCTTACCAAATTTCGTGACCCTGCTACGGATATATACACCCAAGCCGCTTGCGTCTGGTGTTGAAGAAACCGGTGTTGAATGATACCAGAAATCTGCAAATTTCCAATGGCGGGATGCTTCTTCGATAGCTGACTCTGGCTCGGACGGCAGATAGAAATAACACAGCGGCATGAGAAAATCGATTTCGGCTTAACGCTTGTAGGTTATCATGCGGGTTCAAGAGAAAAGAACGCGTGAGGATGGCAGGACGTGGCTGCTGTTTGGGGGTGCGATGAGATCAAACAGGTGTACGTTGGAAGGAAAAATGCGCCCACGGAAACGGATCAACCAAAATTTTATTTGCTTGCTGCGTCTTTATATGTTATACGTTGTTTTGTCTCCTTTCTGTGATGCGTCCGACATTTGTCTTGAAACATAAGTCCCTCAGCAGTGATTTGTAAAACGGATCAATATTTTTCTTTCATCATTAGCCCAAAAATGGTTCTGGCTGGTTCATGCGGCAGCAAAGGTTTTGCAGGCAGCTTAATCCCCTGAGTGTGAAAAAAAAAACTGTGGCTACTGGCGAAATAGGGTACGGATGACGGCCCTGAAAATTTAATAATCCTGCAAACCTGAAAGGAAAAGATCACCCAAAGGAAAAATATGCCTAAAACCAAGAAACTGAAAACCCTAATGAAGACTGAATAAAACAAAAATTTGGAACCCTAGATCAGCTAATTTAATTTACAAATGTGGCCCCTTAACAACCAGATTCAGCAGTAGGCACAGAAATATTTTAAAGAAATAAAGATTTTCAGATTTTCACTGTGAAGAACTTCAGAAAGTCTCTCATGCAAATTAGAAAAGTAAACCGAATGATAGACCCAGGATCAAATCCAACTGGGCTCAGCAAAAAATGCTTGCGGGAGCTGGCTGGTTCAGCCGAGAACTTCCTCGAACGCCCACAAAATTTCCTTCAATGAATGTTTTCTGCACAGCTCAAAACAACCGTCAACAAAGAGGGCAAAAATGCTGCTAGATCTCAAACAGTAATGGAGATACCTGCCATTACTTCAGAAACCCTAACAGCACTCAAACCCCAGCAAGTGAACAAGATACCTGTGCTCACAATACTCTACAAAAAGCTATTATTAATGGCTGAAAATAACATATGCAGAAAATGAAATGATCTCACAGCATTCCAAGAGAGTAACACCAGCAAGATATGGACCCCAAAGTCTTCTTTTATTAACCAGAAACAGATTTACAAGAGAGCTTCTTCAGTCTTAGACTCACAGATCCTATGAATCGAAAATGACTCCTAGCACCCTATTTAAAGGAAATGATCCAACGGCTAGTTCGATTGATCCATGTAGAAATGATCTCGACCGTTGATGAGGATCAAGACATCTCTTGATCTCATCCGTCGATTTAATTTTTTTTTTAATTTTTTATTATTTATTATTTATTTCATTTTTTAAATTTTTAAATTTTTAAATTTTTATTATTTTATTATTTTATTTCATTTTTTAAATGGATCGTCGAACTAAACCCTTGGAAACATCACCTAGGACCTAGGACTTAGGACTCACGAGGGGATTTAAAACATTTTTCGACCCTCAAGATACATTACATCATGACTTTTACAATTTACATCTTAAGGGAGAAAAACCCCTTTAACATAGACCCTCAGAAATCACCCAGTTCTGCGACACAACGATAATCTAGCAGATCAACACACAAGGATTCTCCTAAAGTTCTAATGACAAAATCCATCCCGGCTTTGGGGTCAGGTTTGAAGGAAAACTCTGCCGATCCATGGATCGGTGAGACAAAAAACCTTCCGGGACGTAGATTACCACTAGAAAGTTAGGTCCACCTAGGCAATTCACATACACGACTCATGTCTGCTAAGATTATTTACAATTCATACATGCAGACTGAGTTTACAATCAAAATGATTAAGCTGCTGATGATGGCAGGATGGCACGGACACATCGATCAGGTGCTGCTCCTTTCTGTCAAAAAAAAGGGGGTGCACTGCATGGGTAGTTGACCAGTAGAGGTCAACATCTGGCTCTACTTGGGGACACTTTGCTGCTTGCAGGAATGTGAGAATCCAGAATCTGCATCCATACAACACAAAAAATAAGTAGCGTCCATCCAAAAATCAGCATATACGTTAAGCACAATAAAGATAAAAGATCTTCATTTATTAACTATCTAAAGCAGAAACGAAAATGCGGAAAAAACAAGTAGGGTTAGAAATACGATACAAAGGATGCCCTACGGCATCAGATGTGTTCAATATAGTGCATACTGAGCATTTGCCTGCTTTCAGGCAAATCTGTCGGCTGCTTGTCGGATGTGCCATGTCCAATTTTGCATATGGTAGGACTCTTTCCTATCCGAAAATCAAGCTGCTCGCGGCCGTCTGATGAGTCAAATCTTCTTCTTATTTTCTTTCTCTTGCGCTTTTTCTTTCTGGCTGGTTGAATTACTGATGACTTGGTACTTTCTGTTTCAAAGCTATCAGATGAAGTATGTAAGATATGCGTGCTATGTCTTTCTTCATCTTGCATCTGATCTTCATCATTCTTAAGTCTGTCTGGATCACCCTCAATCAACCATCTTTCAATCGAATCAACAACCTCCCAATAATAAGATGAATCTTGTTGTAGCAAATGAGAAGACTCCTGATCTGTTGATGTTTGATGGTTTCTCTTATCCTCTGCCATTTGCTCAAACCTTTGAACTTGTATTTTAATGGCATTCATCTGACTAGAGTGTTCAACATTTGTAGCACTAATTTGTCTGGCATGGTGTTCTTGCATGTCTTTTATTACTTTAACATTCTTTTCATTTATGTCCATCAAGCAATGCTGCATAAAATTTATTTCTTTTTTATGATTTGCTTGCATATCAACCACTTGATTATTATGATTGAACGTCATGATAGTCATTTCCTCATCCATAGTTAATAACTTGTTTTGCATAGATTCAATTTCCTTATCATGATCAGCTTTCATGGTCACCATATTTTCCTCTAAGACTGACAACCTGCTTTGCATGATTCTAATTTCTGTTTCATAATTAGTTTTTATGGCCTCAATTTCTTTAGCATGGTGACTTTGCGTGACCTCAATCTCCCTGTTACGTTTTTCCAGATGGGTGCATAAAGTTTTCACATCATTGACATAATTAGTTTGATTGATTTCCATATTTCTCACCAGCATCATTAGGTCTCGTATAATTTGCTTTTGCTCTTCTTTTTCATTGTCATTTGTCCCTGATTTCTCACTATCATGAACTTGATCTGCAATATTTCCGGTGGATGACACACTCTGACATGATGAATCGTCTTGGGATCTTTCAGTTGGACCTCTTATCAAATTACTTTCATTCTGTTGCACAATTTTAGAGGCAGAAGGCAAGCTGTTTGGATAACCATATCTATTTTTAAAAGCATCGACAATGTCTTCTAAAGAAGTGAAAGATTCATTTGGAAAATTGTTAAACCAATTCAAAGCATCATCTTTTAAAGAAAGGACAAATAGACGCATTTTGATATCTTCATGATTAAACTGAGGGGATCTATAGTATATGGTCATGATGCGAGTAAACAAGACTATATGCCTTCTAACAGCGATTGGATCACCACCCGAGAAAATAGGTAACTTAGGAATGGCATCTTCCGGAAAATCATGGAGACGTTCAGTAAAACGACATGGCTTAAATGAATAATCCATGATGAATGATAAGGGATTAAAAGGATGATAGAACTAGATATCTGCTCAAGAAAATCAAGAGATGAAAACAATGGAGTCGCCACTTGAACAATGAATCTGATTCTAGGATCCAAAAGGTAACCACAAGCAAATATGAGGAAAGCTTCTTGTCTGGGAAAAATGAGAAAGTGGAGTCGCCACCCAAACAAGAAACAAATCCAAGAGATGCTGCTGATATGGGACGAAAAGATTCCAATAATATTGAATCTGCCAGCTCAACTGAGAGATGAGAGATGAGAAGATAAATGTCAATGAAACTCCGAGAAAACAAAGTCCCCGGCAACGGCGCCAAAAAATGTTGTCACGCAGATTGACACGACAACCCTCAGACCGGGGGCTGTCACTCTTATCCCCGATCCCTCCGTTTAAGCTTGTCTCCCGCGGCTAAGGGGGGTAGTCCCTGTGAGATGATGAGACCAACTATCGACCAGTTGGTTGGGAGACACGAGATACGATATAAAAAGCACTCGATGGATTTGATTAATTGAGCAGACCAGTGCCTTAAGAGATTATTATTGCAATGATTACTCGTTAAATGATAAGAAAGATGAATCATGAACAGCAATCATTTGTCATCAAAAGGTATCAGCGAAATCACATGACCAAAACGGTATCCGGCAACTGAAAATTTTGAAAAGATAAATGCCTTAAACCACCACGAGAATCATGAATTATTAACCAGACATCGTATTCGTATCTCGACTTGGAAATTTTAGATCTCAGCATGAAAGATAATAATTCCCGAAAATAAAACTGGATCTAACGAAGAAAAATTTTCCACAAAATTTTTTATATTTTTTCGAATTTTTTTTTTTAAATCTTTTTCAATTTTTTATTATAAAAATGAAAATTTAAATTCTAAAAAATTTAAAATTTAAAATCTATTCTAAAACTAAATTAAACTAAAACTAAACTAAACCAAAATTAAATAAAATAAGTCCCTTTTTTATTTTTTTATTTTTTAAAACCAAACTAAGTCAAAAATCAAAATCTAATTAAAATAAAAAAAATTCTAATTAAAAAGCTAATTGCTAAATCTAAATTCTAAAACATAAATATAAAACATAAAATTAAAATCTATAAAAAACAAAACTCTAAACTAAACTAAAATATAAATCAAAATCTAATTAATTACAAACTAACTATAATTGAAAACCTAAAAAAAATAAAAATTAAAACATGATTTAATATATACAAAAATTAAAAAAATATATATATAAAATCTAAAATCTAACTCTAAACATAAACATTTTCCCCTTTTTTTTTATTTAATTGAAAATCTAACTATATATAAAACTTTAAACTGAATTAAAATCAACGTATAAAAAAATCTAAGTTAAATTTAAACCTAAGACTAAATAGAAATCTATATAAAAACTATACAAAAGCTAAAGCAAACCAAATCGAAATTATATCTACGTTAATAAAAATCAAAACACATCGAAATTTTTTTTTTTGAATTTTATTTAAAATACAAATGAAAACGAAACCTAAGAGAAATTCTAACTAAAACATAAAAAAATTAGTCTGAATAAAAGTCAAAACGCGTGAAACGGAAGTCATCAAAACGCATTGAGAAAAATCGTGACCAGAAACCCTAGCCGTCAACAGTTGAATACGATATGCTATGCTTTAGAAATGATTCGAATGAGGGCACAGATTGCAGGGATTTGATAATCGATTTTACCTGCTACGCAAATGGAGAAATGCTTACCAAATTTCGTGACCCTGCTACGGATATATACACCCAAGCCGCTTGCGTCTGGTGCTGAAGAAACCGGTGTTGAATGATACCAGAAATCTGCAAATTTCCAATGGCGGGATGCTTCTTCGATAGCTGACTCTGGTTCGGACGGCAGATAGAGATAACACAGCGGCATGAGAAAATCGATTTCGGCTTAACGCTTGCAGGTTATCATGCGGGTTCAAGAGAAAAGAACGCGTGAGGATGGCAAGACGTGGCTGTTGTTTGGGGGTGCGATGAGATCAGACAGGTGTACGTTGGAAGGAAAAATGCGCCCACGGAAACGGATCAACCAAAATTTTATTTGCTTGTTGCGTCTTTATACGTTATACGTTGTTTTGTCTCCTTTCTGCGATGCGTCCGGCATTTGTCTTGAAACATAAGTCCCTCAGCAGTGATTTGTAAAACGGATCAATATTTTTCTTTCATCATTAGCCCAAAAATGGTTCTGGCTGGTTCATGCGGCAACAAAGGTTTTGCAGGCAGCTTAATCCCCTGAGTGTGAAAAAAAAAATTGTGGCTACTGGCGAATTAGGGTACGAATGACGGCCCTGAAAATTTAATAATCCTGCAAACCTGAAAGGAAAAGATCACCCAAAGGAAAAATATGCCTAAAACCAAGAAACTGAAAACCTAATGAAGACTGAATAAAACAAAAATTTGGAACCCTAGATCAGCTAATTTAATTTACAAATGTGGCCCCTTAACAGCCAGATTCAGCAGTAGGCACAGAAATATTTTAAAGAAATAAAGATTTTCAGATTTTCACTGTGAAGAACTTCAGAAAGTCTCTCATGCAAATTAGAAAAGTAAACCGAATGATAGACCCAGGATCAAATCCAATTGGGCTCAGCAAAAAATGCTTGCGGGAGCTGGCTGGTTCAGCCGAGAACTTCCCCGAACGCCCACAAAATTTCCTTCAATGAATGTTTTCTGCACAGCTCAAAACAACCGTCAACGAAGAGGGCAAAAATGCTGCTAGATCTCAAACAGTAATGGAGATACCTGCCATTACTTCAGAAACCCTAACAGCACTCAAACCCCAGCAAGTGAACAAGATACCTGTGCTCACAATACTCTACAAAAAGCTATTATTAATGGCTGAAAATAACATATGCAGAAAATGAAATGATCTCACAGCATTCCAAGAGAGTAACACCAGCAAGATATGGACCCCAAAGTCTTCTTTTATTAACCAGAAACAGATTTACAAGAGAGCTTCTGCAGTCTTAGACTCACAGATCCTATGAATCGAAAATGACTCCTAACACCCTATTTAAAGGAAATGATCCAACGGCTAGTTCGATTGATCCATGTAGAAATGATCTCGACCGTTGATGAGGATCAAGACATCTCTTGATCTCATCCGTTGATTTAAAAAAAAAAAAAAAAATTATTATTTATTATTTATTTCATTTTTAAATTTTTATTATTTTATTATTTTATTTCATTTTTTAAATGGATCGTCGAACTAAACCCTTGGAAACATCACCTAGGACCTAGGACTTAGGACTCACGAGGGGATTTAAAACATTTTTCGACCCTCAAGACACATCACATCATGACTTTTACAATTTACATCTTAAGGGAGAAAAACCCCTTTAACATAGACCCTCAGAAATCACCCAGTTCTGCGACACAACGATAATCTAGCAGATCAACACACTAGGATTCTCCTAAAGTTCTAATGACAAAATCCATCCCGGCTTTGGGGTCAGGTTTGAAGGAAAACTCTGCCGATCCATGGATCGGTGAGACAAAAAACCTTCCGGGACGTAGATTACCACTAGAAAGTTAGGTCCACCTAGGCAATTCACATACACGACTCATGTCTGCTAAGATTATTTACAATTCATACATGCAGACTGGGTTTACAATCAAAATGATTAAGCTGTTGATGATGGCAGGATGGCACGGACACATCGATCAGGTGCTGCTCCTTTCTGTCAAGAAAAAGGGGGTGCACTGCATGGGTAGTTGACCAGTAGAGGTCAACAGACACATCGCTGTATCTACCGTACTCCCTATGCTAGGATGACCTCCATTGATCTGGGATCAATGAAACTGATCTGGGATCAGTATGAGTGGTTTGAAACACTCTCTTGTGACATTGGGATCAATGAAATTGATTTGGGATCAGTATGAGTGGTTTGAGACACTCTCTTGTGACATTGATCTAGGATCAATATGAGTGGTTTGAGACACTCTCTTGTGACATTGATCTGGGAGCAATGAAACTGATCTGAGATCAGTATGAGTGGTTTGAGGCACTCTCTTGTCATATTGATCTGGGATCAATAAAACTGACTTTGGGTCAGTAAGAGTGATGTGACACACTCTCTTCAAATGAAACTGACTTCGGGTCAGTAGAGAATGGTATGAGACATTCTCGATCAATTCTTCTTCTGCATGGTTCAGCAAAGCAAAGCAAAGCAGAGCATAGCAGAGCTCAGCAGATCAAAGCAGAGCAGAGCAGAGAAGAGCTCAGCAGATCAGAGCAGAGCAGAGCAGTGCACGGCAATGATGGCAGAGATAGTACAGTCGGACATATGGATCAATGGATGGAGTTCTCCCTAGTTGAGAGGGAGTGTTAAAATTGGCAACTAGGGCCAAACTCCATGTGGGTCATCTTATTTATGGCAGCTAATATTTTTCTTGGATCCCTCTCATCGAGAGGTGTAGGATTGATCTAAAGATCATCCAATTCCGATAAGTATTCATGGAGTTATGAAATTATTTGCGTTATAAGACAATTCGTCAAGGTCAGCCAACAACCAAATAAACCCCACATGTGCTCAACATTTTAGTATAAATAGAGGTGGCCTTCAAATCATTTCAACACACTTGGGATCTCTTCCTCTCTCTACTTGTCTTTGGGTTTTAGTAGGAGGACTCAGGAGAGATCCTAAGGAATAACGTTGCCCTGCTCCAGAGGGCAGAAAGCCGGAAATGCCGAAAAAGCCGAAACTGCCAGAAGCCGGAAAAGCCAAAACTGTCGTAAAAGCCGAAACTGCCAAGAAAGCCGGAAAAGCCAGAATTTCCAGAAACGCCGGAAATGCCGGAAACACTGGAACTACTGGAAAAGCCTGAACTGCTGGAAAAGCCGGAAAAGCCAGAACTGCCAGAAAAGCCGGAATTGCCAGAAAAGTCAGAAAAGCCGAAATTGTTGGAAAAGCCGGAATTGTCGAAAAAGCCGGAACTGCCAGAAAAGCTGGAAAATCCGGAATTGCCAGAAAAGACGAAACTGCCGGAAAAGCCGGAAAAGCTGGAATTGCCGGAAAAGCTGAAAAAGCGGGAAAAACCGGAACTGCTAGAAAAGTTGGAAATGCCGGAAATGCTGGAACTGCCGAAAAAGCCGGAACTGTCGGAACTACCGGGAACAACCAGAACTACCGGAACTGTCGGGAATAGCCGGAACTGCTGAGAACTGCCAAAACAGCCGGAGCATCTGTCTCCGAAGGAGAGCAGCATGCAAGGGACAATTAACTAACATTGGGACAGTTGTATGGTACTTAGCAGCAAATACACCAAGCATGCAATGTTACAGCTAGCATGCAAGGGACAACTAGCATGCAACAACAAGCATGCTAAGGACAACAAGCATGCTAGGGACAACAAGCAAGCAAGGGACAACAAGCAAGCAAGGTGCAGCCAACACATAGGTCAGGATGGCTACATGGTGCAGCAATGGCACATAATGCAGTACAGTGTTGGGTACAGTTACGATTAATGAAGCGTGATGAGATGCAGCATAGTGATGATGGGTGCAGCATGGTGCAGCACGGTGAGGTGCAGCATGACGACGAAATGCAACACAACGATAGGTAAAGGAGTCACCTTAGAGAATTAGTTGAAGCAGCATGTCTTCAACTGATCTCATGTATCATCTTCTTAGAGATGATCTATGCTCTTGTCTAGATAAGTCAAGTGTTGACTTCTGTTGTAAACGTACTATCTCTCTCTCTGCTGAACTATTGAAGAACATATAAGAAGAATTGATCAAGGGTTTCCCCACATTGGGGTTTGTCCCTGGCTAGTGCCACATCTTGTGTCCTCTTGTCTTGCCTTGTCTTCTGCGATTTATGTTTATGTTCTATCTATAGTTTACTTTAATACTGATGTGATTGCTAATCTAGAAAAGATATTGAGCTAACTGTAAAAATTGAAATAAATTGTTGTAAGCATAGAACATATCTAAAATTAACAGCAGAGCTACTTGTCATTTGGAGTTTCCAATCAATACAAACCATGACATATATTAAGAGCGTTCAAAGACTGATGTTGGCATCAATGACAACATCATTCAACATCCTTAACTTGCTAAACATACCTAGTGAAGTGAAAACTTCTAGATACGCAGAGAAAAAAAAAAATATATATATATATATATATGAATAATAATTAATTGACCGATGATGATTGTTTACAGAGGGATTCCTAGCTTATATACAGCCATGGGCATCCTTTGGGGAAAGGGTATGATCTTATGATCGTGCCCTTTCGTCTAATTAACCTAAAATTAAGTAATAACCCTAAAATTTAAATAATAAATCATTTTCACATAACATTGCCTCCCTCTCTAAAGAATGCTTTGTCCTCAAAGCATACATAACGACTGATGTTGTTGACAAAATGTTTCATTCTCCCAAGAAGCGTCTTCTTCGGGTAAGTCCTTCCACTTGATCATATATTCCTTGATTGTACGATGTCGAAGCTTTCTTTCTCTAGAAGATAAAATACCTTCTAGTTCTAGAATGACCCTTCCCTCATCATCCAGAGATGGAAGCATTGTTTGCGCTGATCGATTGCTGCGTAGTGCCCTTTTAAGGCAGGATACATGGAAGACGTTGTGAACACGATTTGTCTCTGGAAGGCTTAAACCATACGCAACATGGCTAATCTTTTTGTTGATCTGATAAGGTCCATAGCACTTTGGTGCCAATTTGTTTTTTCCTTTCTGTTTTAAGGATAATTGTTTGTATGGTTGGAGCTTGACAAACACCCATTCTCCAACTTCAAACTCTCTTTCGATTCTATTTCGGTCTGCTTGTTGCTTTATACGATTCCTTGCATTATTCAAGTTTTCTTTTAATATTTGGACGATTTTTTGGGTTTCTTCTAGTTGATCTTTAACAGCAGGTAGATTTGTCTGGACAACAGCTAGATCCTTCCATTTTGGGGGTTCATACCCATATAAAGCTTGAAATGGCATCATTTTTGCTGACGTATGATAAGTAGAATTATACCACCACTCAGCGAGATGTAACCATTGAGCCCACTTATTTTGTTTTTCTGTAGCGTAGCAACGTAGGTAGGCCTCCAAACATTTATTGACAACCTCTGTTTGGCCATCTGTTTGAGGGTGATAAGCGGAACTCATATTTAGGTAGGTTCCTATGTGGTTGAACAACTCCTTCCAGAAATTACCCTTGAATTTGGCATCTCTATCACTCACAATGACTTTCGGAAAACCGTGTAACTTATATATATTTTTGCAAAATATTTCAGCGATTTCTTTTGCTGAGTATGATTTCTTTATTGCCATAAAGTAAGCATATTTGGTGAGTCTGTCGACTACTACGAAAATCTTGTCCTTGCCTTCAGATACTGGTAATCCTTCGATAAAGTCAATCAAAATTTCTTCCCATTTCTGATTTGGAATGTTTAAGGGGTGAAGTAATCCCGGTGTCGTGATATTTTCACTTTTATTCCTTTGACATGTGTCACATTCTGCTACATACTTCTGAATATCGCAACTCATTCCCTTCCAAAAGAAGGATTGACGTGCATCGTAATAAGTCTTAAAGAATCTTACATGTCCAGCTGGCGATGAGTCATGTGATTCCTTGAATATCTTAAATTTAAACTTGGAATTTGTATTTAGATAGATTCTTTCCTTGTACCATAGGATATCATTCTTCCACTCAAATTTTGAGTTATTGGGAAGGTTATTGATTATTGCCGTTATTTCTAGATCCTTGGCATACTCACTTCGAATTTCATTAAGCCACTCAGGAACAGCAACAAAAATTGCAAGTAGTGTTGGTTCTTCATCTTTACTGGATAGGGCATCTGTTACTACATTGTCTTTACCTCTTTTATGTAGTATTTCCAAGTCAAAAGCGGCAATTTTTTGAATCCATTTTTGTTGTTCTTCGAAAAGTGTTTTTTGTTGAAGGAGATGCTGGAGACTGTTGTGGTCTGTTCAAATGGAAAACTTACTTCCCAAAAGATATTGCCTCCACTTAGCTAGTGTGTGCATGATAGCGAGCATTTCTTTGTTGTATGTGGATTTGAGGCGTTCTCTTTTGTTGAGCTTCCTACTTTCAAAAGCTATCGGATGCCCTTGTTACATTAATACTGCACCTATACCGAAACCGGAAGCATCACACTCAATGATAAATGGTTTAGAAAAATTTGGTGTTTCTAATACGGGAGCATTAGACATAATTTCCTTTAATTTTTCAAAACACCTTCCTGCTTCCTCATCCCATAGAAACAAATTCTTCTTTAAAAGATTTGTCAGAGGTGCAGTTATATGTGCATAGTTTTTAATAAACCTTCGGTAATATCCAATCAAACCTAAGAACCCTCTTAGCTTGGATATATTGACAGGTTTGGTCCATTCTTTTATAGCTTTGATTTTATTAGGGTCCACCTTTATGCCTTCATGGGATATAATGTGTCCAAGGTATTCTACTTCTTCCTTTCCGAAGGTGCATTTGGATTTTTTTGCATAAAATTGATGTTCTTTAAGTAGTGTAAGAACTTTGTCCAGATGTTGCAAGTGCTCTTTCCAAGTTTTACTGTAAATTAGAATATCGTCAAAGAATACTAATACAAACTTCCTAAGATGTGGACGAAATAATTCGTTCATAGTTGCTTGAAACGTTGTTGGTGCATTGGTTAATCCAAACGGCATTACTTTAAATTCATAGTGACCTTCGTGTGTTCGGAATGTCGTTTTTGGTATGTCTTCCAATATGATTCTAATTTGATAGTAGCCTGATCTTAAGTCCAACTTTGAGAAGTACTTTGCGCCATGTAGCTCATCCAACATTTCGTCGATAAAGGGAATTGGGAACTTGTTTTTGATTGTTATTTTGTTTAATCCTCTATAATCAATGCATAGCCTGAATGAACCATCCTTCTTCCTTACCAATACCACTGGAGCAGCGTAAGGACTTTTACTTTTCGAGATGATCCCACACTTTAAAAGGTCTTGGATTAATCTCTCAATTTCTGTTTTTTGGTGATGTGGATATCGGTATGGCTTGATGTTGATGGGGTCTGACCCTGCCTTGACTTCTATTGTATGCTCATTCCCTATTAGGTGGCATCTTCATAGGTAGGTCTTGAAATACTTTTCATGCTTCTGAATTAGATCTTGTATCTTTGGTGACTCTTCACTGGTCATATTTGCAGATAACATTTCTAATTGGTGACATTGTACTACATAAGCGAGTGCTCCTTTTCGAATCATCTTCATCATCTGAGATGATGATACAATTTGATTTTCGGGTTCTTGGAATCCGTGTAATTTGTACTTCTGACCTCCCCATTTGAATTTTATAAATTGTACTTGATGGTTGGCGGCATAAGTACCTAAAATTCGTAGCCATTGGATACCTAAGACTACATCTACTCCTCCTAACGGTACCGTGAAGAACGGAGACTCTAAATTAAAGTCTTGAATCTGCAATTTGACCTTATGGCATTTCCCCACCTTTTCAATCTTCTTACTGTCAGCTACCATCACTTTCATGTTTGGTAAGGGAAATGAAAAAATATTGAGTCTCTTTACCACGGTTGCATCTAAAAAATTGTGTGTGCTACCAGAGTTGATGAGAACTACTATGTTGTTCTTCTTTATGTGTCCTTTTAACTTTAAGGTCTGAGGTTGTGATATACCTGTCATAGTTAATAGTGACACTTGCGGAATACTTCCATCATCTAATTCTGGTGAGAATTCTGGGGCATCTTCTGTTTCTTCTATGTCAGAATCTTCACTATTTGAATCATTGGTTGCTTCACAATTATATAGGTTCTTTGGTTCTTTTCCTTTAGCACATCTATGTTTGGGGTCCCACTTCTCACCACAGCGTTTGCATTTACCCTCTTTTATCCTTTGCATTTCCACATTAGATTTTTCATCTTCACGATGATGTGGTGGAACATATCTTGTACTATTTGAGTCCACACACTGGGGTATTCTTCGTCTTGAATATGTTTTTTCCGATTTTGACCAAAATATTTGTTCGAATTTCTTTTCAGCCGTTTTTGTTTTTCGTCTTGCTACTTCTATTGATGTAATGACATGCATCTCAAGTTCTACTTGTAAATGGGTTTTGAGTCCCAACACGTATGATTGAAATAGACGAGACTCTGATTATCCAGGTACTCGTGTTACTAAGGTCTCCCATTCTTGAGTGTATTCGTCCACACTTCCTTTTTGTCGTAATTTGATGAGTTTTGAAAAGAACTCTTCTTCCTTTACACCTTGGAATCTTTTAAAAAACGCATCCTTAAATTTTCTCCAACTAATGACGTGTGTTGTCTTTTTCCACCACATATACCAATTATATGCTTCCCCTTCCATTTTCATGGATGCGCGCCTGAGCTTTTCGTCATCATCATTGATGTCATATATCTCAAAGTATTCTTCTGCTTTATTTATCCATGCAACATTGTTTTTTTCGTTTCCATCGAATTTAGGCATCTCGACTTTTGCCCTTCGCTAGTATGTCGCTAATGGTTTAGCGAAAAAGAGGTGTTGATTGGTAAAGGTATCTCAGAGTTGCTTATTTGTAAGAGTCGCATTACTCATTTCTTGGTGGGGTGTCACTGATTTTTTTGGGGATTCAGCTTTTCCTTAAGAGTCTGTTGATTTCGTTGAATCTAATAAGTTGTGCTCTTGATTTTCTTCATCTTCTTGTAGTAGTTGTGCAGGTGTAGAATTCATCTTTTTACACATAAGGTTTAGCAATGTTAAGGTCTCTTTTTGATTCACTTCTGATTGGACACGGTGATGCTCCATCTTTATTTCTATTCGATTTGTCGTATCCTGAAGCCTTTTGATATCGTCAGCCTGCCCCTTAAGCTTTTTCTGGAAATCATCTAATTCTTTATTGACGTCATCGGTGTTGTTATTCATCTTATGCTCTACGTCAACCAATATTTTTTGGAAATCATTCATTGTCATTGTCGACATTGAGCGAGTTTGTGGGGGCATGTATTTATCTGCCAGCTTGAATTAATTTTATTTTTATTTTTTAAAAATTAATTTAATTATATATATATATATATATATATATATAGTTTTAAACTATATAATATTTATATATATAAATAAATTATATATATATCATATATAATATTTTTATATATAACTAAATTAGATATATCGTATATATAATATAGTTTAGTTGTATATAATATAACTTATATAACGAAAAATATCGAATTTAGAAATTTTAATCGGACTGAAAGGGTACGACCGGGAGCCAATGGCCACGGTGTTTGACTGACGGTAGACGTTGCAGAGGTTTAAGGAATGAGTCAGACGATGGAATGCAGTCGCACGGTGGTTAGCGGTAGGCGGAATAGGTGTGGACAGTGCTAATAGCTATGGATCGATGGATTGGAGATTGTGTGCAGTGGAAATGGGATACACGGAAGCGGACAGAGCAGTGGGCTAGTGCGAAGGATGTCGGCGAGGAAAGGGATGGACGGAACGGGGTGTGCAGAAAACTGCGGACTGCGATGCTCGAACAGCGTGGATGGGAAAGCTACGGTGGGCAGCGATGGAACGTGCTGTGGGCACGATACAACGCAGTGAAACGACGGGCAGCGGAACAGTGATGATCACGTGCAGATGGCCAGCGGGCAGGAGCAGCAGAGCGATACGGTCTATGCAGCGGACAGCGGAGTCAACGGATGTACAGCCGAAGAACCGAACTTCCTCTGATACCAAATGAAGTGAAAACTTCTAGATACGCAGAGAAATATATATATATATATATATATTAATAATTAATTGACCGATGATGATTGTTTACAGTGGGGTTCCTGGCTTATACTCCGCCATGGGCACTCTTTGGGGAAAGGGCATGATCTTATGATCGTGCCCTTTCGTCTAATTAACCTAAAATTAAGTAATAACCCTAAAATTTAAATAATAAATAATTTTTACATAACACCTAGTTGGTGGTGGTATTGGGTAGCTACATATGAGACCTTAGACTTGATTATGTCTTGCCTAGGAATTCCTTAAGGCTACTATGGAAGCCTCTCTTGTGTAGGATCCATCTTCACTAGAAAAAGGGAAGTTTTTGCCTAGATGACAGTGGTAACACTCACATATTACACTAGTCTTAGCACCTTGTGAAGGCTTTGCACTAAGGTGCTAGATTTTGTAATAACGATTCCTAACGAGAATAATGAAACTTATTTGATACACACACAACACCCTGTACATCAATTTTTGTAATAACAATTTCTAACGAGAATAATGAAACTTGCTAGATACAAACACTACACCCATGTACGTCATTTTTAAGCACAATGATAGAAAATGATATCTCATTTTCTGACCCTTTTTTCTCTTCACATATTATCCATATTTTTCTTTAACACATAAATTTCGCTTCATGTAACTCATATTTCAATCACAATAGAACACATTGTCATGCTTCCACTTTCTTCAACGTCAACAATGAAACTCCAAATGATGCTATGTGCAATCAGTCAGGACAGAATTAGGTTGAACTTCACTCACGTAATACATGGAAAGATACAGAACATAATGTGCTTACAACGATTGAAATTAGACTTTCTTAACAAATCGATTGAAAATTAAGATAACAGAGGTGCCTGCTGGAATTGACTTACCAATAATAAGATTGGCAGGATGGATCTTGATTTCACTAGGGAAACCTACAATTACAAACACTCCTGAAGTCTTCAAAAGTGGCATATAAAGATCAATTGGGTGGTCCCCTGAAGCAGTGTCAATGATGAAATCAAGGGTCTTTGAAGAAGCCTGCAATTTATAAAATATCGGACCAAGAAAAGACTTTAGTTTTCTGCAACTCAAGACAATGTTCTTTGGACATGATACCTTTGCAATTAAAAAAAAATGAAGTGTGATGTCAGAAATTTACCTCCATCTGCTGTTTATCAGATGACAATAAAAAATTATCTGCTCCAAGAATGCTCAATGCTTCATCCTTCTTTGATGCAGATGTGCTCAAAATTGTTACATTCAGTCCAAAAGCCTTTCCAAATTTTGCTGCCATATGACCAAGACCTCCTAGCCCAATTACTCCAAGAGACTTGCCTGCATGATTCATGTGATGACGAATCATAGGGCTGTAAACAGTAATTCCTGCACAGAGCAAAGGTGCAGCTGAAGCCAGTGGTAGATTGTCTGGTATCTTAAAGCAGTACCTGGTTCAAAATTTCAAACATCAAACTTCTGCTTCTCAGACATCGAAAAGTAATTCATAAATCATTACACATGACAACAACTTAAAGTGTTATCATTAAACTACATTAATATAGCAGCAAGATGGATCGCAAAAGTATCAAATTAGAACTGAAAAAGGTTGCTTGGAAAGAATCTGAAAATATATTCCATCAAACTATTATATAAGCTTACAGAAAAACAAGAACATGGAAATCCAAACTTACTGACAAAAACCACACGAGGGCTCCACACCAATTGAACTGAGTGGAAAAAATCACACTAAGAGCACATGTAGGTTCCCCATTAATCAAATTGAGTGGGTAAAAATGCACGAAGCTCGAAAACTTTATGTACTGAGCTTACAGTTGAACATCTTGTGTATTAATTTAGGATTTTATATAATTAAACATATTAGAGTTATATAGTTAAAAATGGTTATCTAGACTATAGACCTAAGTTGCACGAAACATCGAAACATTTTGGAGTTTCCAAAACGAGTACATTTCAAAACATCACCTCCCAAAAATGGAAACGTCGGCTGAAACGTCCTATATGTTGATTTGGGGTAGCATCGGATGTGCTCAAGCCATGAAAATTGGTGGAGAGACTAAAGAGCATGAGATATCCAAGACCCATAAATGGTTTTGCAAAATTCCACCCGGATGAAAAGTTATTAAAATAATTAATATTTTTAATGAGGTCCAAAATCTAAACTTAAGAAAATAAAAATATTAACGGGTATTAATAAAAATAAGGATGAGAAGCTTCTAAGAGACGAAGGTCAAGTCTATTTTCATCTTAGCCGTTGATTAGGGACTTAATCTCGGTCGTTGATTCATCAACATGAAAAGCATAAGAGAAGGCTTGAGGGTCAGTTGGAAATATACTAAGGGAGCCCAGTCAGTTCGATTTCTGGAGCGGGGTTTGCTGAGAAATTCGGACTATAGGTCTAGATTGCAGCATGAGGTAGTTAGTATGGAACAGAGAGGCAGGAACACTACCAGAAGATCAGCGCAGAATCAGAGAGGCAGACGCAGAGATCAGAAAGGCAGACGCAGAGATCAGAGAGGCAAAGGGTGACGCAAAGAGGCCCAGTGCTGACGCAAAGAGGCAGGAGCTGACGCAGAGGGTATGGGAGCTGCGCAGAGGCCAGCAAGTCTAACGCTGAGTCTGGAGGAGGTGCTGGAGAATTTATCTCAGTTGGGTAAGCCAGTTTGGCACTCAATTGTACTCAAGAATCGCTGATTAATAAAATCCTCCTCTGTTGCACCGGTTTTCCTGCATTGGGTTTTTCCGGAGACATTTGTCCAAAAATAACTGTGTTGATGTGTTTGGTTTTTGTGCATGTATTTGTTTATGTTCTATGGTGTGATTTCTGCAGTAGAGATTATTTTAATATTTACTAAAGTGATTTCGTAAATAACTTATTGAAGAATAAGTAGGAAAAATAAATCAGTTGCTGCAGTAATAAAATTTTCACATGGTATCGGAGCAAGGAATTAGAGACATGAAGGGAAAATCAATTATGGGTCAAGATCATGATGCAGAGGCATCAACATCAAGAGACTCATGCAGATTTTCGGAAAATTGCACAAGGGATAGAAATCTTGATTTCTTTATGTTGGCTTCCAGATTAGAAGAAGAAGTTGCTTGTGTAACAAGCTCGACATCATCTGAGGTATGGTATATAGACAGCGGAGCCTCCTAGCATATGACAGGAATCTGGGAATGTTTCTTTGAGAATCAGGAGGAGAGAATGAATTTTTAGATCACCATGGGGAATAGGGCAAAGTGTACTCCAGTAGGAAAGGGGACCATAGTGTTTCAAACAGAAACGGGAGAGCGATTCCGGGCCACCAATGTGCTGCATGTGCCAGGACTGGGGATGAACTTACTATCCGTATCACAACTTCAAAGCAAGGGCTATGGCATTTTCTTCATCAAGGAGAAAGTGTACGTCAAACACCCAAGCTGGAAAAAGAAAGTGCAAATCGGAATCAGGAGTAACAGGTTGTACAAGTTACAGCTAGAATCACTAGTGGCACTGATAGGCAGTCATGGGGACAAGGATCTGAATGAACTATGGCATAGATGAATGGGACATTTGCACCATGGGGCTCTGAGAATCCTCAGGAAAATTGTAACAGGGGTTCCAGATCTTAGTATAGAAAGAGATGATGTATGCAAAGGATGTGCTCTGGGCAAGTATGCCAAAGCAGCATTTCCTAGAAGTAAAAACAGGGCCAAGAGTGTACTAGGATTGATACACTCAGATATCTGCGGACCAATGTCCACTAAATCTCTTAGTGGTGTCGAATACTTCGTCACCTTCATCGATGACCACTCCAGGAAAACTTGGATTTATTTTCTGAAAACCAAGGATGAGGTTTTCTGTCGATTCAAAGAGTTCAAGGCTCTGGTGGAGAATCTGACTGGAAAGAAAATAAAAGTTTTGCACTCAGATAATGGTGGAGAATATGTCGACAAGGACTTCATAGAATTTTGCGCTAGGGAGGGGATCAAAAGAGAGTGGACAACTCCGTACAATCCGGAGCAGAATGGAGTAGCAGAAAGGAAGAACCGGACTATCGTGGAAGCAGCCAGGGCCATGATGTATGATCAGGATATGCCAAAATTCTTGTGGGCAAAAGCATGCAACACGACAATCTATGTTCAGAATAGAACTCCTCATCGGGCATTGGGCAAGATTACTCCAGAGAAAATCTTCACATGGAAGACACCTGAAGTCAGTCATTTCAGGATATTTGGGAGCTTAACATATTGTCGCATACCCAAGGAAAAGAGGAAGAAGCTGGATCAAACTGCAGAGAAAGTATATCTAGTGGGATATAGCGAGAACGCTAAGGCATATAGAATCTATCTTCCAGGGAGCAGAAAGGTAGTAGTTCGACGAGATGTGAAGTTCATGGAAGATAGGGCCTTCAGAAAATCTCGAGAAATGCCTTCTGAGGAGTAGTCAAAAGATGAGCCATTGGTCAAACCACTTCAACCAATCAGGAAGAATCACATGAGGAGGAGGAGCTAACAGAAGCACTTGCTACCAGAGGAAGAAAAAGCAGGGAACTTTGTCAGATTCTTGCGAGATGTAGAAGATTTCATTGGTGCACCAAGAAACAATAAAAGAGAGCGAAAACAGCTAGATAGATATCAAGCATTAGTAGCACAGGATGGGAAGCCTGCCAGTTTTCAGGAGGTTGCTCAACATCAAGTTTGGTTGGATGCGATGGTGGAGGAATACAACTCTATAATGATGAACGATGTCTGGGAGGTAGTGCCGAGGCCTCAAGATAGAACGGTGGTAGGTTCGAGATGGATCTGAAAGATTAAATATGTTGCAGACAGCAGTGTGGAAAAATACAAAGCCAAGTTTGTGGCTAAGGGATATACTCAGAAGGAAGGAATTGACTACGAAGAGACCTTCACCCCAATAGCTAGGTATACATCTATTAGAATCGTGATATCTCTTGCAGCACAGATGGGATGGGAGATTCATCAAATGGATGTCAAAATGGCATTCCTGAACGGGGTGATAGAAGAGGAGGTATACATTGAACAGCCAAAAGGCTTTGAGACACATGAGAAGTCGTCTCATGTATGCAGATTGAAGAAAGCCTTGTATGGGCTGAAACAGGCACCTAGAGCATGGTATGGTCGAATTGATGGCTACTTGCAGAAGATGGGTTTGTCAAGAGTGACGCAGATCCAAATCTCTATTATCTCGTCGTAGAGAATGAGCCTCTAATCCTAGTATTATTATATGTGGAAGATCTCTTCCTAACAGGATCATACAGGCTCATTGGGGACTGCAAGAAGAATCTAGCCACATAATTTGACATGAAGGATTTGGGACAAATGCATTATTCCCTGGGGTTGGAAGTTTGGTAACAAAAGGGGGAGATCTTCCTTAGACAACGGAGATATGCTACAGAAATTCGAAAGAGATTCAAGATGCAGGATTGTAGACCCATGGCTACTCCAATGATCACCAACTATTAGGAAAATGATGCATCAGAAGACAAGGATGTTGATCCCACCTTATACAGGCAACTCATAGGGTCCATGATGCATTTGGTCAATACCAGGCCAGACATTTGTTACGCTCCCAACACCCTCAGTCAATTCATGGTGGAACCAAAGAGGGCGCACTAGGCAGCAACCAAACATGTTCTCGGATATATACAGGGAACAGTCAGTTATGGACTCTTGTACACCAGGAGTAAGGATATCAAATTGAGTGAATTTACTGATGCAGATTGGGCTCGAAGTTCAGTGGATCGGAAAAGTACCTCTGGGTACTATTTCAACATTGGATCGGGAATGACCTCCTAGTGCAGTAGGAAATAGAAGTCCGTAGCTCTGAGCTCAGCTGAAGTAGAATATATGGCGACAAGCACAACTTCGTGCGAAGCCATATGGCTTAGAAAACTACTTGTGAACCTATTTAAAAGAAAGATGAAGGCGACCAGGATCAAATCTGATAATCAAAGTTGCATCAAGCTCTCTGAGAATCCAGTATTTCATGATCAGTCAAAGCACATTGTTATTCGGTGTCACTTTGTCAGAGACTGTGTCCAACGAGGAGTTGTACAGTTGAGCTACACTCCTACAGGAGAACAGGTGGCAAACATCCTTACCAAGGCCCTTGGAAGAACCAAGTTTGATTATTTTAGGGAGAAGATGGGGATGATAAAGAATCCATTTCAATAGCAGAAATGGGTATGTTGTTGCAGGGCAGTAGCAGTTGGTACTGGTAGTAGCACGATGTAGCATGATGAGAAGGGGTTGCAGTGTAGATGCAATGTTGGGAAGAAGGACCAGCAGCAACACAGATGCAAAGCGAGTTGCAGTGCAGATGCAGTGTTGGGAAGAAGGACCAGCAGTAGCACGGATGCAAAGGGAGCTGCAGTACAGATGTAGCAGCGACTGTGATAGAGCCATGGGCAGCAGTACAGGATGCAACAATGCAGAGGATGATGGACCAGGAGGCCTAGCATCAGCACAGGTACCAATATCGTATAAGCAGAGTGATACTGAGTGTGGAGTATTACTAGAGCACATTCCTCGCTAAGAGGGAGTGTTGATTTGGGGTAGCATCAGATGTGCTCTAGCCATGACAATTGGTGGAGAGACTAAAGAGCATGAGATCTCCAAGACCTAGAAATCGTTTTGGAAAATTCCATCCGAATGAAGAGTTATTAAAATAATTAATATTTTTAATAAGGTTCTAAGTCTAAACTTAGGAAAATAAAAATATTAATGGGTATTAATAAAGATAAGGATGAGAAGCTTCTAAGAGACGAAGATCAAGTCTATTTTAATCTTAGCCATTGATTAGGGACTTAATCTCGGTCGTTGATTCATCAACAGGAAAAGTATAAGAGAAGGCTTGAGGGTCAGTTTGAAATATACTGAGGGAGACCAATCAATTTGATTTCTGGAGCGGGGTTTGCTGAGAAATTTGAACTAGAGGTCTGGATTGCAACATGAGGTAGCGAGTACAGAACAAAGAGGCAGGACAGTACCAGAAGATCAGCGCAGAGATGATCAGAGAGGCAAACACAGAGGCAACAAGATTACGCAGTCATTAGAGTGCCTACGAGGGTGACGTAGAGAGGCCTAGTGCTGACATAGACAGACAGGAGCTGACGCAGAGGGTCTTGGAGCTGCACAGGGGCCAGCAACTCTGACGCTGAGTCTGGAGGAGGTGCTGGAGAAATTATCTCTATTGGGTAAGCTAGTTTGGCACCCAGTTGTACTGAAGAATATCTGATTAATAAAATACTCCTCTGCTGCACCGGTTTTCCCACATTGGGTTTTACCGGGGGCATTTGTCCAAAAATAACTGTGTTGATGTGTTTGGTTTTTGTGCATGTATTTGTTTTTGTTCTATGGTGTGATATTTGCAGTAGAGTTTATTTTAATATTTACTGATGTGATTTCGTAAATAACTTATTAAAGAATAAGTGGGAAAAATAAATGAGTTGCTGTAGTAATAGAATTTTCACATTATATATATATATAGAGATATCTATATATATATAGAGAGAGAGAGAGAGATATATATATATATATATATATATATATATATATATATATATATATTATATTGCAAGAAAAAAGGGAATAAGACCCATAGATGACAATTTAGAAGGAAAAATTGTGAAAATTGGCAGCAATAATTGATTTATTTCTCCTACTTATTTATGATAAGTTATTTACCAATACTTCAGTAAATACCAAAATAAATTCAGTTGCAGACTTCACAAACTAGAACTAAAAATTAAACAGCAAGGGAAACATCAACATATGAACAATCACATTGACACACTTGTTTTTGGACAATCGTCCCCGGAAAAACCCAACGAGGGAAAACCAGTGCAACAGATCTGAGCATTCTTATTATTGGCAATAAATATATAAATACAATTTAGGATGCTCATCTAGCAATTCTTTACAGAGGAAATATTGGCGGAAAATCTGAGTGAGTTTTACCTCACTTCACCTCGCAGAGTTCCGACTGATCCGGCACAAGACTGGCTAACCCCGGCTATTTTTGCGTTAGCCCTGCGTCATCTTCTCTGCCCTCTGCATCAGCTCTCTCGGTTGTTCTGGCAGTTCCCGACAGTTTTGACTGTTCCGATAGTTCTAGATTCTACGTGACAGACAACTTTTCTGCTCTACGCTGGCCCTTCTAGCTCTGCGTCAACTCTCTCGACTACTGTGTTGCTTCTCTGCAAGCACTCTCCGCCTCTCTGTTCTGTATTTTCCGGAAATTCCTTCTCTCAGATTCTCTTTGCCCCTAAGCTGCAAGATCTCCCCAATCGATTTTCCTCCTGAAAACTTTTCACCTCAGAAAATCGATTTCCTCAATCTCTCTGTATGTTTCCAAATGAACCCCAAGCCTCCATTTTATACTTTTCCAATTGAGTATTCAACAACCAAGATTAAGTCTCTAATCAACGGCTAAGATTAAAACATGACTTGATCTACCTTCTAGATCATTCTCACCCATATTTTGATTAATACCCATTAATATTTCAATTTCCCTAAGTTTAGACTTGGAACTCCATTAAAAATATTAGTTATTTTAATAAAATACAATCCGGGTGGAATTTCACCAAACGGTTTTTAGGTTTTTTAGAACTCATGTGCCTTAGCATCTCCACCAATTTTCAAGGCAAGAGCACTTCCGATGCTACCAAAAATTAACACTCCCTCTTAGCGAAGAAGGTGCTCTAGCAACAATTGCCACCTTCATGTTGCTCTGTCTCTGAAGCATCTCCTTTCTGCACTACTGTTACCACCAACACTATGCAATTGCTGCCCATGACACTGCCACTACCACTACTGCATATGTACTACAGCTCCCTCTCAAACGTTGCATCATTCTATTGAAAGGGATTTTCCAACATACCCATTTGTTCCTGAAATTGAACAAACTTGGCTTTTCCTAGAGCCTTGGTGAGTATGTCTGCCACCTGATTTTCTGTGGGAGTGTACTCCAACTGTACCGCTCCACGCTAAACACAGTGTCTAATAAAGTGATCGAATATCGATGTGTTTGGAGCAATCATGAAATACTGGATTTTCAGAGAGCTTGATACAACTCTGATTATCACAAAGGATCCTTGTCACTTCCATCCTTCTCCTGAATAAATTTACAATCAGTTTCCTAAGCCATATAACTTCACATGTTTCTTTGCTCGCTGACATATACTCAGCTTCAGAGAGCTCAAAGCTATAGACTTCTGCTTCCTACTGCATTAGGAGGTCATCCCCGATTCAATATCAAAGCAATACCCAGTGGTACTTTTCATGTCTACTAAACTTCCTACCTAATCTGCATCAATGAATCCACTCAATTCGATATCATTGCCCTTGGTGTATCTTAATCCAAAATTTATTGTTCCATGCACATACTTGAGAATGTGCTTTCCTGCTGCCCAGTGGACCCTTTTTGGTTCCACCATGAACAAAATAAGGGTGTTGAAACTTGAAAGCATAACACAAGTCTGGCCTGGTGTTGACCAGATACATAAGTGACCTAATGAGTTGTCTATATAAGGTGGGGTCCACTTCCTTGTCTCCCGAAGCATCTATTTTCTTCCAATTGGTAATCATAGGACAATAATGAAAGCATCTCCTCCAACCACCAAGTAGTAGAGGTTATTGTTTGCCTCACTCTTCACAAAGCCCATGCCCTACAAGTATCTATTGATGCGCTCATACCACACCCTAGGAGCCTGCTTGAGCCCGTACAAATCTCTCTTCAATCTTCACAAGTGGGTCTCTCTGCTATGTGCCACAAAGCCCTCTAGTTGTTCAATGTACGCCTCCTCCTCCAGGTCACCATTTAGGAACGTCGTCTTGACATACAGTTGATGGATCTGCCATCCCATCTGTGTTGCTAATGAGATCACGGCTCGTATAGAAGTGTACTTGGCCACAAGAGCAAATGTCTCCTCATAATCTATTCCATCCTTTTGAGAGAATCCCCTGGCCACGAACCTCACTTAATATTTCTCTATGCTGCCATCTACACTGTGCTTGATCTTACAGATCTAGCGTGATCCAACCACGGCCCTATCTATAGATCTCGATACAACCTCCCAAACATCGTTATGCAAGTTTGAGGAATACTCCTCAACCATTGCATCCCAACACACTTGTTGTTGTGTGGTCTCTTGATGGCTAGAAGGCTCGCTATCCACCAACTGATTGACCAATGCCATGTAACCAGTGTACCACTCTAGTTGTCTCCGCTCTCTCCTGCCCATCCTAAGAGTCCCCACAAACTCCTCAGCATCCCTGAGTGTAGCCTAAACCTCATGGTTCCTCCTGCCAACAATGGAGTTAGGAATATCCACCTCCATGTCTCCTAATGCATCTCCCTGATCTGCCGCATCTGCTACTCCGTGCTCTCGAAGCCTCAAGAACCCCAGCACCTGAGCTAGTGCTCGTACTAGTGATTGTACTCATCCTCTGTTGTTCCCCCTGATTCTGCTACTCTACTCCAAGAGCTTTTGTTTGTTTCTCACTCTGTTCTTCAGCTACTGGCAACTCTCTGGACCTTTTATACACCTTGTCCTCTGTTGTCGCGCAGATTGACACGACAACGCTCAGACCGGGGGCTGTCACTCTGATCCCCGATCCCTAAGCCTGTCTCCCACGGCTAAGGGGGGTAGACCCTATGAAATGATGGAGACCAACTGCCGACCAGTTGGTTGGGAGACACGATATGAAAAGCACTAAAAGGACTTGGAAGTTAAAAGACCAGTGCCTTGTGGAGTAAATGTTTAATTGCTTAATTATCAGATGCTGCAACAATATAAACCATGCAGAGCAAGCATTTATCATAAAGATACAAGATATCAGTTAAAATGACGACGCTCTTGTAATGACAAAAGCTCAATAACGATATTTTAGCAATTTAAAATTCCGAAAGATAAAGAATTTTAACAACCACACAAATCATGAATCACTAACCAGATATCATATGCAGCTAATCTTTAAGATGATCAGACTTGTCTAAAACGATAAGAATCAATAACTTTGAATCTCAGCATGATATTTCCCGAGAACAACTAAAAATAAATAAATAAAAATTAAACTACCATCTCAGATTTTTATTTTTATTTTTTTCTTTTTTTATTTTTATTTTTTTTAAACAAAAATTTAAAATTAAATTCTAAACAAAACTTAAAAAAAAAAAAAAAATCTATTCTAATCTTAAACCCTAAAAAATCAAATGAAACTAGAATTTAAAATAAACAAAGCTAAAATAATTTCTAAAACTAAAATCTATTACTAACCTAAGCTTGACCTTTATTATTTTTTTTATGAATTTTATATCAAATTAAAGACCAAAAGGAAATTCTTTTAAAGTACAACTAAAATCAAACGAAAAAAAAAAAAAAAAAATCGAAACTGGACTAAACCCTAACTAAAAACCTACGTGACCACACTAAACTCAATGAGACAATCGTAATCCTGAAGAACTCTGGCGACTGAAACAAAAATCGTGATTCTGAAGAACTCGAAGACTGAAAGCGTGAAGGAGCTCCAATGCGATAAAAGATGACAGCGATGGGTAGAAAATATGAACCAGTTTCGAAGCTTACCTGATCAATTGTGATGACGCGTCCCGATTTATACCTTTTGCATTTGCAGGTGCGTGGATCTGGAATAGAGTGCAAACGTTTACTTTTGATCTGCTTTACTGCTTCGATGCACAAAGATTGTTGCAGTCAGACAAAAATACGGCGGAAGAGAGCGGCTGAGGATTCCGATTGTAGGTTGAAGATTCACGCTTATGGTAATGGAGGGTGTAAGGATTTTACAGTTACACGAAAATAGCAGCATATGGACCAGGCTGGTGATACTGAATTGCAAGTCTTTGATTGCAATCGATTTTTACCAGGGTTTTGCTGGAGGAGCTAGTTTTCACGTGAACACCCACATGCATATTATTCATGCGATGAAATGATTTGCCAAGGAAAATTCAGCAAATGATTTGCAACCTCGAATTTAGAGTGATAAAGGTGATTACGCTTGAAAGGAACAAACTGTATGCTGATAATCCAACCACCACACACCTTAAGTCCCAATTTTCTTCTACTTTGTCCCGTACTATGCAGCAGCGAGGGTTTTCTGCGGATTCAGGGATTGTTCTGGCAGACAGGAATGTACAAAGTCGTTGTTGATAATGTGGAGAACCGTCAACAGCTTAAGCACTGGTGACAAAACTTTCTGTCTTTCTCGCTCATAAACCCCTGAAGAGAAACCCTGTACCTACGATTTCAAGAAAAACACAAAAACCCTAATTAAAACTGTGTATAAAGCAAAACTTGAAACCCCAAAACAGCTGATTAATTTACAGATTTTGGCCCCTTTTCAGCCAGATTTAGCCATAATAACAGAAATATTTTTCAAGATGTCAGAAACTTCAAATTCACTGTGGACAAACTCGAGAAAATCTCTCATGCAAAACAGAAAAACAAGTTCTAAATGATTAACCCAGGGCAAAATCAATTGGGCTCTACAAGGAAAAGCTTGTGGGAGTTGGCTGGTTCAGCCTAGAACTTCCCCAAACGCCCACCAATCTTCTTCAATAAGGGTTTTCTGCACAGCTCAAAACAACCATCAGTAAAGAGGGCAAAAATGCTGCTAAATCTCAGAAAGTAATGGAGATACCTGCCATTACTTCAGAAACCCTAACAACACTCAAACCCTAGCAAGTGAACAAGATACCTATGCTCACAATACTCTAAAAATAAGCTGTTATTAATGGCTGTAAAACAGAATATGCAGAAAATTAAACATCTCACAGCACTTCCAGAGAGTAACACCAACAAAATTTGGACCCCAAAGTCTTCTTTTATTAACCAGAAACCGATTACAAGAGAGCTTTTTTCAATACAAGACTCACAGATCCAATGATCTGAAATGACCCCTAGCACCCTATTTAAAGGAAATGATCCCAACGGCTAGTTCGAGTGATGCATGTCGAAATGATCTCGACCGTCGATGAGGATCAAAACATCTCTTAATCTCATCCGTCGAAATTGTTAACTTATTATTAAAAATAATATTTTGCATGCATTCACTCAAAATATTATTATTTTATTATTTAGGGTTTTTGCTTTATTTTATAATTTTTTATTATTTTATTATTTTGTTAATTTTTTTATTTTTTTAAATTTTATTTATTTTATTATTTTATTTATTTTCTTAAATGGATCATCGAACTAAGCCTTTGGAAACATCACTTAAGACCTAGGACTTAGGACTCATGAGGGGATTTAAAACATTTTCCAACCCTCAAGACACATTACATCATGACTTTTACAATTTACATCTTAAGGGGGAAAACCCCTTTATCATAGACCCTCATAAATCACCCAGTTTCTGCGACACAACTATAATCTAGCAGATTAACACACTAGGATTCTCCTAAGGTTCTAATAACAAAATGCATCCCGGCTTTGGGGTCAGGCTGAAGGAAAACTATGCCGATCATAGATCGGTGAGACGAAAAACCTTCCGGGACGTAGATTATCATTAGAAAGTTAGGTCCACCTAGGCAATTTTACATAAACGACTCATGTCTGCTAAGATTATTTACAATTCATACATGCAGACTGGGTTTACAATTAAAATGATCAAGCTTCTTATGACTGCAAGATGGCACGGACACGTCGATCAGGTGCTGCCCCTTTTTGTAAAGAAAAGGGGGTGTGCTGCATGGGTAGTTGACCAGTAGTGGTCAACATCTGGCTCTACTTGGGGACACGTTGCTGCTATGTAGGAATGTGAGAATCCAGAATCTGCATCCATACAACACACAGATAAAAATAAGTAGCGTCCATTCCAAAATCATCATATACATTAAGCACAGGAAAGATAAAAGCTCTTCATTTATTGACTAACTAATAACATGAAAAGTAAATCTAATCCTAAAAACAGAAATGAAATGCTGAAAAGACAAGGAGTAGGGATAGAAATACAATACAAAAGATGCCCCATGGCATCAGATATCATCTCTGAAGAACGGCTTGAGCATTTGGCCGTTCGCTGGTAGATCAAGTGGTTTGCCATCCAATCTGCTCAAGTAGAATGAGTTTGGCCCAGCTATATCTCTAATAATGTATGGTCCCAGCCACAAACTGTCAAACTTCTTATGTTTTCCCGGTTTTTCATTCTTGCGATCCCAAAGTAAAACCATATCTCCAACCTGCAAAGATCTAGATCGAGAGCATTTATCAAAGCTTTTCTTAATGTTAGATTGACTTTTACATATAGCCTCAAAAGCCGCCCGACGAGCTTCATCTAATTCCACAATCTGATCTATCCTATTCTGAACAACATCTTTATTATTAGAAAAATTTTGGAGAAGCTGATAAGCTGGCAACCTCAAGTGCACAGGTAAAGTAACATCCAAGCCATAAACTAACTCAAAAGGAGATTTACCAGTAGCCTTCTTCTTAGTGATTCTATCTGCCCATAAAGCATATTTGATTTTGTTGTCCCATGATTTCTTGTTATCTCCTACTATCTTCTTGATAATGGTTATGAGATTTTTGTTACTTGATTCAGCGAAACCATTACCTTGAGGATAGTAATTTGAGGAATGAGATAAGACAATTCCATACTTGAAACAAAAAAATGAAAACCCTAAGGAACTAAAAGCCTTGGCATTGTCGGTAGTGATCTTAGCAGGGACACCAAATCTAGTAATGATGTTATTTTCAATGAAATCCATAATAACCTTTTCAGTGGCATTCTTAGCAGGAATGGCTTCAACCCATTTAGTAAAATAATCCGTAGCAGTCAAAATCCATGAATAGCCATTGCTAGAATTTTCATGGAACTTCCCTATGAAGTCCAGACCCCAATGCTGAAAAGGTGCCTCTACAATGACAGGTTGTAAAGGAAGGGCAGCAAGCTTCTGTTTCCCAGTGAATAGTTGACAGGCTTGACACGCTCTAACAAACTTGTGCACATCAGAAAAAATCGAAGGCCAATAATAGCCAACTCTCAGGATTTTGTGGGCGGTAGTTCTAGCAGCATAATGACCACCACAAAATCCTGAATGAAACTCAGAAATTAATTTCTTGGACTCAACGTCATCAACACACCTAAGCACTAAGCCTTCAGGATTTCTCCATCCAAGGCCATCCTTCATAAGGCAATACTTAGTGGCTTTTAGTCTAAGAGCCCTTCTCTTATGAGTAATTAAATGGTTAGGACATGCTAGATTGGTTAAGTAATAAACTATGTCCTTATACCATTCATGCTCTGCTAATCTTTTCAATTCTGGCGAAGATAGATCGCTAAGACAGAACAAACCAAGAGTCTTTTCATTACTTTCAGTTAACATCTGAGCTAAACCTTGGCCTTTGATCAGCTTGGTGGGTCTGATTTCCAAATCATACTCCTGTATCTTAGTAACCCACCTAGCACGAGTCCCTAAGCAATCGGTTTGAGTTAATATGTCCTTAACAGCAGAATGTGGGACGAAAGCAATGATCTTAGAATAACCCACATAAGTTTTAAAATGCTTAAGAGACTTGACCAGGGCATAAGCCTGCTTTTCCATGGTATTGTACTTCAATTCGGAGTTTTGAAGTGCTCTACTCATGAAAGCAATAGGCTGCTCGTGACCATCTTTATTCTTTTGAAGCAGGACACCGGCAATGCTATCTTCAGAAGCGAAAGAAAAAATCATGAAGTCCTTGGAGTAATCAGGACTAACCAGGACAGGAGCTTTTGCAATAGCAGACTTGATTTCTTGGAAAGCCTTTTTGCCATCTTCTTGCCAGACAAATTTCGCATCTTTCTTCAGAAGACTTTGAATAGGCTTGGCTATTTCTGCGTAATTTGGGATGAATCTTCTAATAAAATTTATCTTTCCAAGGAAAGACTGAAGGGACTTAAGATTATGCGGGAGAGGAATCTTTTGGATTGCTTCGATTCTTTCAGGATCGATCTTGATTCCTTCCTTAGAAATGATATGACCGAGTAATTTCCCTTCCGTCACCCCAAAAACAGACTTAGCCGGATTTAAAGAAATTCCATATTCTCTACATCTATCGAAAACTTGCCTAAGATGATCTATATGACTGATACCATCTTTAGAAAAAACAGTAAGATCATCTTGGTAAATTTCGATAATTTTCCTGATTAACCCTTTGAAGGCATAATCCATAGCCCTTTGGAACGTAGCCCCAGCATTTGTTAAACCAAAAGGCATTCTGATGTATTCAAAAGTACCCCATGGCGTCGTGAAAGTGGTTTTATGTTGATCTTCCTTCTTAACCCAAACTTGATTATACCCAGAGAACCCATCTAGCAGCGACATCATTCCAGAGCCAGTTACTCTTTGCAACAAAGTTTCCATGTTTGGCAAAGGGTAATTATCCTTTTTGCATGCTAGATTAAGGTTTCTAAAGTCGACACAAAGGCTTATTGTAGCGTTCTTTTTCCTAACAATCACCAAATTCGAACACCATGTCGAATGCCTAGTTTGAGCAATGATCCCTGCTGCAAGCATCTTTGCAAGTTCTTTCTGGACCAAGGGGGCTAATTTAGGATTAATTTGCCTAAGTTTCTGCCAAAAGGTTTTAGCATTTTCGTCCTTTAAGGGAATAGTATGCTCCATAAAATCTTCCCTATAGCCCTTTAATTCGTCATAGGAAAAAGCTAAAACATCTCTATATTCGTGAAGTAAATTGGTTAACTTTTTCCTTTCCTCCAAACTAGTACCTTTACCAATTTTAACCATTTTCGGATTTTCAGAAGTACCAATGTTAACTTCGAGGTACTCGCCTGGGTCCATCTTGTTTTCTTCTCTAAGCTTCGTGGCATCATGCCGATCAAAATGTTGCTCTAAGGCAACCACATTTCTAGGAGTAGGATTTATGATATGTTCATGATTTAAAGATCCATCCTCCTGAGAAATTATCCGAAAATCTTCAAACTCATCCAAACTATTGAGAAAACGAATGACTTGCTTTTCGTCGTTAAAAACTTGCCAATGCTCCGAGTTATCTGGAACAGATGGTCTAAATATTACTTCCATTTTGATTTTATCGTTAATTAACTCATCAGATAACTGGAAAGTTGTGGCAGCTACAGCAAGTTCATCTGCCAAACTATTTTGTTCTCTAGGAATTGCTTCGAGGTCAAGGGCATCGAAATGCTCCATAGTATCCCACACAACATTTCGATAGTTTCTTAATCTTTGATTCCTGCATGTGAATTTATTCTTAAGATGCATGATAACTAAATCAGAATCTCCTTTAATGCTAAGCAATCTAACCCTCAAGGACTTGGCCAATTCAAGACCCAACAATATAGCCTCATATTCAGCGACATTGTTGGTTGCCTCAAATTCTAATCGATAAGCAAACTTGAAAATGTGACCAAGGGGAGATTTAAGCACTATTCCCGCACCTTTACCAGCCCTAGATGATGCACCATCAAAGTACATATACCAAACTTTATCCTTGAGAGCCTTAATCTTATCATCGGGAGGAATTATAAAATTAGACATGATGGCGTAATTCCCAATGTCAGATTGCTCTTTAATTATTTCGTTATGAGGTCTCCTAGGATCTTCAACATGAAACTTTCTTTCGGGCTCTCTATTTAGTCTTACAAAACCATCACCACTAGGAGAAGGAATCATGGCATATGACCAATTCATTTGAATGCTTCCTCCTAGATCAAAGGCCCACTTTCTAGATAACAGCATACCCCAGGCATCAGGCACATCGACAACAACAATATCCATGACAACCATGATGTCTGGGTAAACTGAAAGATGAACTTGCAAATCTTTGATTAAACCATGTACTTCGATTTTCTTAGAATCCATGGCGCATATGTTATAATAGGGTCTAGAAACTCTTAAGTTAAGCTGCTCCATGACCCTTTTAGTCATTACACAAGCGGATGCACCAGAATCTAACATGCAATTATTCAATTTATACCCATTAACTAATAAGGTGATGAAAAAAGGCTGGTGATCTTTGTTATCAGCATCTAAGCTTTGCAGATATATGGGAGCATCATGATAGCCAACTTCCCGAGTCTTATGTTGAGAAGTATTGACTTGAGGACCTTGAATTGCTTTTAGTAGCTTGTCTCTTTGGGAAGGGATTTTAGCAATCTCGGAGACAGGAACCCAAATTTTAGCATTGTTATACCAATTTCCCAAATCGACATCTATTCCAGAGTTTACACCAGGGTTAAAAGTGTAGGAATTTACAGGGTAAGTTCCTCAGAAAGAATACCAAAAGGACACCGCTCACAACCAGATCACAGATCAATACACCAGTATTTTTGACGTGGTTAAAACCCTCAAAGAGGGAAACAGTCCACGGCCTGCGCCAACGTGGCTACTACAGGCAATTTATTAATCAAATAATGAAAATTTACATAAGCTTCTCTCATGCACGGATTACCCGAACAATGACCCTCCATGCGCTTTAAATAGAACTCATGGACCAATCGGGTGTCAAGCCACGGATCAAGTGTCGGTAATACCGAGGAGAGAGTGAACCGTCGGATCACTACATATCGTGACCGTTGGATTGTAAGTTACAAAATGTACAACGGTAAAGAAACACACTTTACCTAACTCTATACCTAACTCTAAACTAGACCAAGTTGTACTTAACTATTTCCTATGTGTCGGAATATCCTAACATCCCCCCTTAAGAACAACTTGGGATAGGATTGAAGGATTTACAAATATGACACAATAGGAGAAGGAAGGAGGCACTAGAGCCTATCCCCCCTTAGTGACAACTTCCTGAACTCCAAGCATATATCGAAGTTTAGTGAACTTCGCCTCTGTGAGAGCCTTTGTGAAGATGTCTGCAACCTGATCATCTGTTGAACAATATTGCACTTCAAGAACATGGTCATGAATGAGCTTTCTGATGAAGTGCATGTGTAGTTCAATGTGTTTACTACACTGATGCTGGGCTGGATCTTTGCATAGCTGAATGGCACTTTGATTATCACACCAAAGTGTGGTTGGATGCTGCTGCTCAAAGCCAAACTCTGATAGGATCTGACGAAGCCACAAGGCTTCCTTACTAGCTTCCACGGCACCACGATACTCTGCTTCTGCTGACGAAAGAGAAATGGCAGCCTGTTTCTTACAAGCCCATGTAATAGGTCCTGAACCAAGAGTGAAGACATAACCGGCAGTAGACTTCCGATCATCAGGGTCACCAGCCCAATCAGAATCAGTGAAACCAACTAATAGAGGAGCTGCTTTGGCACTGTAATGAATCCCAAACTGTACTGTACCTCGAACATAACGAAGTATTCTTTTGGCTGCTTTCCAATGACTTTCACGGGGGTTTTGCATAAAACGAGCAACAAGGCCAACAGCAAAGGAAAGATCAGGACGAGTATGGGTTAAATACAAGAGTTTTCCTACAAGTTGACGGTATAAGGTAGCATCAACTTCAGGAGAAGTACAAGAGACTGTGTTGACCACTACCGGTCAACTACCCATGCAGTACCCCCCCCTTTTCTTGGCAAAAAGGGGCAGCACCTGATCGACTTGTCCGTGCCATCCTGCAGTCATCAGCAGCTTGATCATTTTGATTGTAAACCCAGTCTGCATGTATGAATTGTAAATAATCTTAGCAGACATGAGTCGTGTATGTGAATTGCCTAGGTGGACCTAACTTTCTAGTGGTAATCTACGTCCCGGAAGGTTTTTCGTCTCACCGATCCATGGATCGGCAGAGTTTTCCTTCAAACCTGACCCCAAAGCCGGGATGCATTTTGTCATTAGAACTTTAGGAGAATCCTAGTGTGTTAATCTGCTAGATTATAGTTGTGTCACAGAACTGGGTGATTGATGAGGGTCTGTGTTAAGCGGGCTTGTCCCCTTGAGATGTAAATTGTAAAAAGTCATCATGAAATGTGTCTTGAGGGTTGAAAATGTTTTAAATCCCCTCGTGAGTCTTAAGTCCTAGGTCCTAGGTGATGTTTCCGAAGGCTTAGTTCGATGATCCATTTAAAAAATGAAATAAAATAATAAAATAAATAAAAATTAAGAAATTTTAAAATTTTAAAAAATGAAATAAAATAATAAATAATAAAAAAATTAAAAATTTTAAAAATGAAATAAATAAAAAATAATAAAAAATTAAAAAAAAAAATTAATTGAATAAATCGACGGATGAGATCAAGAGATGTCTTGATCCTCATCAACGGTCGAGATCATTTCTACATGGATCATTCGAACTAGCCGTTGGGATCATTTCCTTTATATAGGGTCTTAGGTGGTCATTTCAGATCAATTGAATCTGTGAGTCAGATACTGAAGAAGCTCTCTTGTAAATCTGTTTCTGGTTAATAAAAGAAGACTTTGGGGTCCAAAAAAAATAAAAAAAAAATAAAAAAATAAAAAATAAAAAATAAAAAAAATAAAAAGATTTATTTATAATTTTTTAGATTTAGTTTTTTTTTATAGTCTAGTTTTAGATAAATTTTAGATTTCATTTTTTACTTTTGCTTTTTTAGTTCAAAAAAAAAAAAAAATCAAAAAATATAAAAATTTTGTGGAAATTTTTTAGATCCAGTTATTTTCGGAAATTGTCATATTTTTCATGCTGAGATCTAAATTTTCAAGTCGAGATGCGAAATTGATATCTGGTTAATGGTTTATGATTCATGGTGGTTTAAAGCATTCATCTTTATCTTTTCGAAATTCTCAGTTGCTGGATATCGTTTTCATCATTCTAAGAGCATTGTGATTTAGCTGATGATAGATGATTGTTGTTCATGGTCCATATTTTTATATCATTTAACAAGTAATCATCTTTTAAGGCACTGGTCTGCTAAGTTAATCAAATCTATCTGGTGTTTTCCATATCGTGTCTCGTGTCTCCCAACCAACTGGTCGACAGTTGGTCTCATCATCTCACAGGGACTACCCCCCTTAGCCGCGGGAGACAGGCTTAAACGGAGGGATCGGGGATCAGAGTGACAGCCCCCGGTCTGAGCGTTGTCGTGTCAATCCGCGCGACAACATTTTTTGGCGCCGTTGCCGGGGAAATTGTTTTCTCGGAGTTTCATCGACATTTATCTTCTCATCTCTCATCTCTCAGTTGAGCTGGCAGATTCAATATTATTGACATCTTTTTGTCCCATATCAGCAGCATCTCTTGGATTTGTTTCTTGTTTGGGTGGCGACTCCACTTTCTCATTTTTCCCAGACAAGAAGCTTTCCTCATGTTTGCTTGTGGTTACCTTTTGGATCCTAGAATCAGATTCATTGTTCAAGTGGCGACTCCACTGTTTTCATCTCTTGATTTTCTTGAGCAGGTATCTAGTTCTATCATCCTTTTAATCCCTTATCATTCATCATGGATTATTCATTTAAGCCATGTCGTTTTACTGAACGTCTCCATGATTTTCCGGAAGATGCCATTCCTAAGTTACCTATTTTCTCGGATGGTGATCCAATCGCTGTTAGAAGGCATATAGTCTTGTTTACTCGCATCATGACCATATACTGTAGATCCCCTCAGTTTAATCATGAAGATATCAAAATGCGTCTATTTGTCCTTTCTTTAAAAGATGATGCTTTGAATTGGTTTAACAATTTTCCAAAGGAATCTTTCACTTCTTTAGAAGACATTGTCGATGCTTTTAAAAATAGATATGGTTATCCAAACAGCTTGCCTTCTGCCTCTAAAATTGTGCAACAGAATGAAAGTAATTTGATAAGAGGTCCAGCTGAAAGATCCCAAGACGATTCATCATGTCAGAATGTGTCATCCACTGGAAATATTGCAGATCAAGTTCATGATAGTGAAAGATCAGGGACAAATGACAATGAAAAAGAAGAGCAAAAGCAAATTATAGGAGACCTAATGATGCTGGTGAGAAATATGGAAATCAATCAAACTAATTATGTCAATGATGTGAAAACTTTATGCACCCATCTGGAAAAACGTAACAGGGAGATTGAGGTCACGCAAAGTCACCATGCTAAAGAAATTGAAGCCATAAAAACTAATTATGAAACAGAAATTAGAATCATGCAAAGCAGGTTGTCAGTCTTAGAGGAAAATATGGTGACCATGAAAGTTGATCATGATAAGGAAATTGACTCTATGCAAAACAAGTTATTAACTATGGATGAGGAAATGACTATCATGACGTTCAATCATAATAATCAAGTGACTGACATGCAAGCGAATCATAAAGAAGAAATAAATTTTATGCAGCATTGCTTGATGGACATAAATGAAAAGAATGTTAAAGTAATAAAAGACATGCAAGAACACCATGCCAGACAAATCAGTGCTACAAAGGTTGAACACTCTAGTCAGATGGATGCCATTAAAATACAAGTTCAAAGGTTTCAGCAACTGGCAGAGGATAAGAGAAACCAGCAAACATCAACAGATCAGGAGTCTTCTCATTTGCTGCAACAAGATTCATCTTATTATTGGGAGGTTGTTGATTCGATTGAAAGATGGTTGATTGAGGGTGATCCAGACAGACTTAAGAATAATAAAGATCAGATGCAAGATGAAGAAAGACATAGCACGCATATCTTACATACTTCATCTGATAGCTTTGAAACAGAAAGTACCAGGTCATCAGTAATTCAACCAGCCAGAAAGAAAAAGCGCAAGAGAAAGAAGATAAGACGAAGATTTGATACATCAGACGGCCGTGAGCAGCTTGATTTTCGGATAGGAAAAAGTCCTACCATATGCAAAATTGGACATGGCACATCCGACAAGCAGCCCACAGATTTGCCTGAAAGCAGGCAAATGCTCAGTATGCACTATATTGAACACATTTGATGCCATGGGGCATCCTTTGTATCGTATTTCTAACCCTACTTCTTGTTTTTTCAGCATTCTTATTTCTGCTTTAGATAGTTAATAAATGAAGAGCTTTTATCTTTATTGTGCTTAACGTATATGATGATTTTTTTTGGATGGACGCTACTTATTTTTGTGTTGTATGGATGCAGATTCTGGATTCTCACATTCCTGCAAGCAGCAACGTGTCCCCAAGTAGATCCAGATGTTGACCACTACCGGTCAACTACCCATGCAGTACCCCCCCCTTTTCTTGGCAAAAAGGGGCAGCGCCTTATCGACTTGTCCGTGCCATCCTGCAGTCATCAGCAGCTTGATCATTTTGATTGTAAACCCAGTCTGCATGTATGAATAGTAAATAATCTTAGCAGACATGAGTCGTGTATGTGAATTGCCTAGGTGGACCTAAGTTTCTAGTGGTAATCTACGTCCCGGAAGGTTTTTCGTCTCACCGATCCATGGATCGGCAGAGTTTTCCTTCAAACCTGACCCCAAAGCCGGGATGCATTTTGTCATTAGAACTTTAGGAGAATCCTAGTGTGTTAATCTGCTAGATTATAGTTGTGTCACAGAACTGGGTGATTGATGAGGGTCTGTGTTAAGCGGGCTTGTCCCCTTGAGATGTAAATTGTAAAAAGTCATCATGAAATGTGTCTTGAGGGATGAAAATGTTTTAAATCCCCTCGTGAGTCTTAAGTCCTAGGTCCTATGTGATGTTTCCGAAGGCTTAGTTCGATGATCCATTTAAAAAATGAAATAAAATAATAAAATAAATAAAAATTAAGAAATTTGAAAATTTGAAAAAATGAAATAAAATAATAAATAATAAAAAATTAAAAAAAAAAAAAAAAAAATAAAAAAAATAAAAAATTAATTAATTGAATAAATCGACGGATGAGATCAAGAGATGTCTTGATCCTCATCAACGGTCGAGATCATTTCTACATGGATCATTCGAACTAGCCATTGGGATCATTTCTTTTATATAGGGTCTTAGGTGGTCATTTCAGATCAATTGAATCTGTGAGTCAGATACTAAAGAAGCTCTCTTGTAAATATGTTTCTGGTTAATAAAAGAAGACTTTGGGGTCCAAAAAAAAAATAAAAATAAAAATAAAAAATAAATAAAAAGTTTTATTTATAATTTTTTAGATTTAGTTTTATTTTTATAGTCTAGTTTTAGATAAATTTTAGATTTCATTTTTTACTTTTGCTTTTTTAGTTCAAAAAAAAAAAAAAAAAATTCGAAAAATATACAAATTTTGTGGAAATTTTTTAGATCCAGTTATTTTCGGAAATTGTCATATTTTTCATGCTGAGATCTAAATTTTCAAGTCGAGATGCGAAATTGATATCTGGTTAATGGTTTATGATTCATGGTGGTTTAAAGCATTCATCTTTATCTTTTCGAAATTCTCAGTTGCTGGATATCGTTTTCATCATTCTAAAAGCATTGTGATTTAGCTGATGATAGATGATTGCTGTTCATGGTCCATATTTTTATATCATTTAACAAGTAATCATCTTTTAAGGCACTGGTCTGCTAAGTTAATCAAATCTATCTGGTGTTTTCCATATCGTGTCTCGTGTCTCCCAACCAACTGGTCGACAGTTGGTCTCATCATCTCACAGGGACTACCCCCCTTAGCCGCGGGAGACAGGCTTAAACGGAGGGATCGGGGATCAGTGTGACAGCCCCCGGTCTGAGCGTTGTCGTGTCAATCCGCGCGACAAGAGACTGAAAGTTTGACTCCAGACTGAAAGGGAGAAGGGGCTGGCTTACAGTCTTCCATGTGAAAATGACGAAGAATATCACAAGCATACTTGGACTGGGAAAGGGAAATACCCTCCTTGGATTGCAAGACTTGAAGACCGAGAAAATAGTGTAAGTGTCCTAAGTCTGTCATTTCAAATTTCTTTTTAAGACTGGACTTCACATGGTTGATAATGTTGGGATCACTACCAGTAAGGATAAGATCATCAACATAAAGAACAAGGATGATAAGAGTTGCCCACTTTCTTGGTGTAGACAGTATTGTCAGAATGGCACCTAGAAAAGCCAGATTCTAAAAGGAAGCTATCCATTTTGGCATACCAAGCCCGAGGAGCTTGCTTGAGACCATAAAGGGATTTCTTAAGTCGACAAACAAGGCTGGAGTCTGTTTGTATGAAGCCAATGGGTTGTTCCATATAGATTTCTTCCTGCAAGTCCCCATGCAAGAAGGCAGATTTAACATCCATCTGATGGACTTCCCATTTTAAAGAGGCAACAAGGGAAAGAACAAGGCGGATAGAGTTCATTTTGGCAACAGGGGAGAAGGTTTCAGTGTAGTCAATGCCTTCAACCTGTGAAAAGCCCTTAGCAACAAGACGAGCTTTATGTTTATCAATTTTCCCATCTGGTCCATACTTGGTTCTGTAAACCCATTTACATCTTACAAGTTTGCATCCCTTTGGTAGAGGAACAAGATCCCATGTATCATTTGTCATCAATGAATGATATTCTTCATTCATAATTGCTTCCCAATGTGGATGGCCTGAAGCTTCTGCAAAAGTGTCAGGATCATGATTTACTGGAGCTTGGGCCAGTAAAGAAGAGGCTCTTTCAAACTGAGAACGTGTACGTCGCTGATCTGTAGGATCACCGGCAAGATCACCTGCTGCATCCCGAGTAGCACGGACCCATCTTGGAAGTTGAGGATCCGGAGAAGGTGGGGGAGGATTATCATCCTCACTTTCATCATCTGAAGAAGAAATGTCTTCAAAAGTAGAAGAGATAGGAAGAGGTGGCACATCCGCCGGACTAGGCTCGCAGGCCGATTTATTTTCATCAAATTTTACATCTCTTCTAATGATAACATTTTTGGACTTAAATGGAATAAGTCTATAACCTTTTACATCTTCAGAATATCCAACAAAAGTACATTTCTCACTCTTAGGTTCTAAAGCTTTATGCTTTTCATCTGGAATATGGGCCCATGCTTCACTTCCAAAAACACGAAAGTGACTTACATCTGGTTTAATGGAACTCCAAGCTTCTTCTGGAGTGATATTCTTTAGAACCTTAGTAGGAGTGCGATTGATTATATAATTTGCACAATTAATTGCTTCGGCCCAAAAACTAAGACTGAGTCCTTTAGATTGCAGCATACAATTAGCCATTTCCTTTAAGGTGCGATTTTTCCTTTCAGCTACACCATTTTGTTGTGGAGTGTATGGAACAGTATGTTACATTTGAATTCCATTTTCGGTGCAAAAGTTGATGAATGTGTTTTTAACATATTCTCCACCATTATCAGTTCTTAGCTTAAGAATTTGATGTCCAGATTGTTTTTCAACAAAGGCTTTGAAGGCCAAAAATGTGTTAAATACTTCGCTCTTGAGTTTTAAGAAGTATACCCAAGTGCGTCTGGAGAAATCATCAATGAAAGTTAAGAAATACTTGCAGCCAGAGAATGAAGCAACAGGAAGTGGACCACATAAATCATTGTGCACAAGCTGTAAAGGGGCTGAGGCGTGCCAAGAGGCACGTTTGTCAAAACTGTCCCGATGATGTTTTCCGAGTACACATCCGGAACAAACACCATCTCTGCAAGATACCATAGGAAGACCTGTCACCATATTTTCTTTACATAGATGCTGAAGGGCGCGATAATTTAAGTGACCAAATCGCTCATGCCAAAGTTTGCTCACTTCATCATTATGAGCAACAAACACTGAGGGAAGAGATGATGACCCAAAGTTGTGAAACTTATACAACCTTGTGGAATCATCAGCAATACCAGTAGCTAGAATCTGTTTAGGATCTCTTAGATCCTTGATTACAACATCATGAGGTGAAAATTCAACAATTTTACCTTCACCTGAATGAGTTATCTGATATACAGATAGAAGGTTGCAGGATAAGGTTGGAACACATAATACATCATTAAACTGACCATTGTCTAGATGAACAGTTCCAGTCCCTACAACATTAAGAGATCTATCATCACCAACATATATATTTTTGGTGTTACAATCATTTAAAGAAGAAAACATGGCTTGGTTTTTGGCCATGTGATAAGAGGCTCCAGAATCAATGAGCCACTCATGAGAAGGAGAAGAAGAAGATACATTTAATGCATAACCAGACTGAGATGATTGACAACGACATGCAGAAAGTGCCATTCCAGAAGTTGAAGTTGAAGTATGCTCCACATGGATGTTATGTTTCTTCATTGCAGCTTCCAAGGCTTCCATCTTCTTAAAGCATTTAGATTCTAAGTGGCCATCTCGATTACAAAAGTTACAATGTCTATCAGTCTTCTTCCATTTGTTTTTATTGGGCTTATCATTTTGCTGAAATGATCTTTCATTTTGAGGCTGAGGACCATTCTTTTTAGGATATGACTTCTTAGGATTCTTTGAATTTGGTTGCTGCTGGGCGGCTAACGCTTTCGTGGAAGAGTTTCCAAGATTAAGAAGACCAAGGTGTAAGAGTTTTTCTTGTTCTCTTATTAAGGAATCACAAAAGGAGTCAAAGGAAGGGGCCTTGTAGTCTTTTCCTTGACAAATGAAAGCTTCCCTTGTAGAATGGAAAGTGGAAACAAATACGGAGTAGGCTGGTCCCAACTTAGTAAGGATGGAATAAATAAGGTTACCATCTTCTTTCTTAACTTTAACACCTTCCAAGAGATATCTAAGGGTCTTGAATTTGGACAAGAAATCTTCAATGCAAGAAAAATTATTAGGATCCAAAGTAAGCAACTCATTTTCAAGTTGATGGGCTCTAATTTCATTTTTAATCCCAAAAACTTTAGCGAGTTTTTCCAATGCTTCATGAGGAGTCTCAACTTCTGCAATATGGAATCTAAGATCAGGAGAAATAGACATCCCTATCAAACCACGTGCTTGATCTTGTCTATTTTCCCATTTTGCAGCCTTGTCTTCATCTTTTGGTTTCTTCTCTTGGTTTGTGGCTATTCTGAAGAGACCTTTACTTCTAAGTAAATCTTCCATGTAGGCTACCCATTGGAAGTAGTTAGTGCTGTCAAGAATGACTTGGCATGGACTTTCCATTTTTTTTTTTAAACTGAAGCTGAAGATGCTGAAAGTAAATGTTCCAATGGATAGATCTCGAAAAATTAGGCTGTTTTAAAAAAAACGGCTCTGAAAAAGGCTTCCGGATGAAGAAGTTATGGCTTTTTGAAAAAAAATTGTTGAAGTTGCCGGCAAAGTGCGCGAATGTGCGGGAATGAAAAAAATCCGCCCCCACAAAATGGAGACTTGAACCCAAGATCTCTACTCTCTTAAAATAGCTTTGAACCAATTGATCTATACAAAAAATTTGAGAGAGAGAGAGAGAGAGAGAGGGGGGGGGGGGGGCCTTGGTTTGCGTGCTTGCCTTGAGAAAGCTCTTTTTCCCTACAAAACACAAAACACAAAACCCAACACGAATATCCAAAGAAAAACGAACCTTGCGGCTCGAAGTTAGCTTTAGCCAAAAAACTAGATATTTTAAAAAAATGAACCTTGCAGCTCAAAGTTAGCTTTAGCCGAAAAACTAAATATTTTTCTCAATGTTTCTGATTTTTCGAGATCACACTAAGGTGCAGGGAAAAGAGCATACGCATGAGAAAAATCCTTCCTTTCTGTTTCTGATTTGCCCAGATCGCACAGAGTTGCAGGGCAAAGAGCATACGCAGAAATGAAAGGTATAGATCCGGTTAAAAAAAAATGGCTAAATAAACCAAAACCGAAATAAGCAGAGAGAAAAATAACAGTAAACTGCAAAAACACTGTATACCTCCCGATCTGAAAAATGACGCAGCTAGGGCTACCGGAAACCTTTTCGCGTGAAACGAAAGGGGTTCCTCACTGGAACAGATGCTCCGAACGCAACAGAGCAGTCCTCTCGGCCCGAAAGCAGTCAGAAACAGCAGATCTAGGAAACGACAGCTGCATGCAGTTCTACCGGCTTCAGATTTGGATCATCAACGGACGCGGCCCTCAAATAGCTCTGATACCATGTAGGAATTTACAGGGTAAGTTCCTAAAAAAGAATACCAAAAGGACACTGCTCACAACCAGATCACAGATCAATACACCAGTATTTTTGACGTGGTTAAAACCCTCAAAGAGGGAAACAGTCCATGGCCTGCGCCAACGTGGCTACTACAGGAAATTTATTAATCAAAGAATGAAAATTTACATAAGCTTCTCTCATGCACGGATTACCCGAACAATGACCCTCCATGCGCTTTAAATAGAACTCATGGACCAATCGGGTGTCAAGCCACGGATCAAGTGTCGGTAATACCGAGGAGAGAGTGAACCGTCGGATCACTACATATCGTGATCGTCGGATTGTAAGTTACAAAATGTACAACGGTAAAGAAACACACTTTACCTAACTCTATACCTAACTCTAAACTAGACCAAGTTGTACTTAACTATTTCCTATGTGTCGGAATATCCTAACAAAAAGTTCGAAAGGGTATTTGATTCCCGCTTTGATCTTTATCCTTTCTCTGATAGGTCAAACCCTTATCTCTAGCAATTTCCAAGATTTGTTCAGGAGAGGGTTTTTCACCATATAACCTAGCCAAAATATCATCTTCGTTTTCAAGGTTATTTATACTAAAAGCTGATGAAAGATTCTCAACATCACGACTCCTTTCCTTGACCTCTATCCAATCATTCATAGGCAAAGGGAACTTGCTTCCTACTACGTTTATTTGATCACCTGTTCCAAACATTCCATTATCTAAAATTCTTCTAACGATGGGACAAGTGGCTTCTTCATGAAGAGCATCACAAACCCGACAATAAGGAGGAGCATTATCAACCAAATTACTTAGCGGATTAGGAGGTCTCTGCTCACTAGTTTGACCCTTTCTTTGCCAATTGTTATTTCTATTATTATTGTTTCGAGGTTGAAAATTTTGCGTTTGCGATCTTTCCATTTGAATCAACCTATTCTGCAAAGTGGTTATCTCCTTATTATGATTAATTTCCATAGTTTCAATTTTTTGAAGCAATTTTAGAACAAGCTCACTTTCAGGTTCTTGGGCTGCTTTTCCCTTAGGTTCTTTTAGTTTCGTAGCAGCCCTATCGAAACCTGGGATCTCAGATTTTCCAGATGCAGCCTTGTCCTTTTCAAGTTCTATAGCTAAGGATTGACAATCTCTATAATCATTAAGTTTAGCACGCCTTAATTCATAAGATGGCTCAGGACTAAAGGCATCAATGTAAAAATCTTGGAGAGTTTTGTCTGTAGGTTTATAGTCTTGAGGTAATTCTCTAACAATACCATTAAACCTTTTATTAAATTCTTCAACATTTTCATCCTCTCTCTTTTTTATTAGGCTAATAGCTTTTACAAGGTGTCTTCCTTCTCTCTTATCTCCATATTTTTCTTTAAATGCATTAATGATCGATTCTAAGGAGTCGAATGAATTTTGGGGTTTTTCAGTAAACCATTCATGAGCATCACCCCCCAAAGTTAAAATGAAAAGAGTCATTCTAACATCTTCATGATCGAAATCAGGAGACCTTGCATATTTAGCCATCCATATATTAAAGTCTCTTAGATGCGAATTTGCACTAATAGCATTATCTCCCTGAAAGCTAGGTAATTTATCTATCCCGACTGATGGAATAGCATTGGGATACCCTGGAATGTTAGAAAAATTGCAAGGGGCATACATATTCATGATGTTGTGCCTAACTTGAGCCTTAAAGAGCAAATGAATATCGGAGAGGGCTTCTTGTCCAAGATTTCCAAGAAGTGTACGAGAAGCGAGTTTGTGTAATCGCACCCTGAGGACCTTTTCAGGATCAGGAGTAGGGTTGCACAGACTGCTTGGATGCCTTCTAGTGTACACTCTTGCAGATAATATAGGAAGTGGAGTCGCCACCTGAACAAGAAGTTAAACACAGAAAAGCTTGAAATGAAAGAACCAAGGACAGAAAAACTCTATCCCCGGCAACGGCGCCAAAAAATGTTGTCGCGCAGATTGACACGACAACGCTCAGACCGGGGGCTGTCACTCTGATCCCCGATCCCTCCATTTAAGCCTGTCTCCCACGGCTAAGGGGGGTAGACCCTATGAAATGATGGAGACCAACTGCCGACCAGTTGGTTGGGAGACACGATATGAAAAGCACTAAAAGGACTTGGAAGTTAAAAGACCAGTGCCTTGTGGAGTAAATGTTTAATTGCTTAATTATCAGATGCTGCAACAATATAAACCATGCAAAGCAAGCATTTATCATAAAGATGCAAGATATCAGTTAAAATGACGACGCTCTTGTAATGACAAAAGCTCAATAACGATATTTTAGCAATTTAAAATTCCGAAAGATAAAGAATTTTAACAACCACACAAATCATGAATCACTAACCAGATATCATATGCAGCTAATCTTTAAGATGATCAGACTTGTCTAAAACGATAAGAATCAATAACTTTGAATCTCAGCATGATATTTCCCGAGAACAACTAAAAATAAATAAATAAAAATTAAACTACCATCTCAGATTTTTATTTTTATTTTTTTCTTTTTTTATTTTTATTTTTTTTTAAACAAAAATTTAAAATTAAATTCTAAACAAAACTTAAAAAAAAAAAAAAATCTATTCTAATCTTAAACCCTAAAAAATCAAATGAAACTAGAATTTAAAATGTTGAAATTTGGTACCGGAGGACAGGTGGTTCCCTTAAGCTTTGATCTTTGGCCTAAGGAAAAGTGTCCAAAAGAATTTAATTTTTCTCCTAAAGTGACTTTATAATTTTATAAAATTAAATCTAATTTAAAAGTGACTTTAAGTGATAAAGTTACTAAGTCTAATTTTAAAGTGACTTTTATAAAGTCAATGAAAAATTAGAAAGGAAAGTGACTTTGGAAATAAATGACTAAGTGGGTCTTTATTAAAGTGGGGTGAATTAAAAAATAGAAAGAGAGATTTAAATGAGCATTTAATCTCAGCCATTGATCTAAATCTATTTCAGCCATTGGATTTAGAGATCACCCAAAAGTCACTTGGAGTTATATTAAAGGAGGAAAAGGAGGAAAAGGTCATTCATTCTTTCATGAGCAGATTGGGAGAAGGAGAGCAAGAGAGATTTCTGAGTAGGGAGGAGAAGGAGACAGCAGCATGGCACACATTCCAAGGCAGCAGTTGAGCAGATTTGTACAGCTGATTCAGCACATAGTGAAAGGCAGATTTTTGCACAAAAATCGAGGAGCAGTTTGTTGATTTTTCTGCACACAAAACGGAGGTCGTACAGCATTTATTGCTGTCCTGTTTGCTGTAATTTCCAGATTGTTGTGACGCACGGGAAAGGAGATAAGTTGTAAATTTGTTTGTTGATTTTTTGTTGAATAATTCTCACTGTAAAAAGGCAATTTTCAGAAATAAAGAAGAGCTCTCAAACTGGTTTTCCCCAAGAGTTGTAGGGGGTTTTTCCAGGGTCAAGTTGACCAAAAATATCAGTGTTTTAATGTGTTTTAATGGTTGTTTTTGATTTCTGATTTTTAATTCTGCAATTTCCAGCATTCTGAAAAATTTCCAGAATTTGTGTTTTCAGCAATATTTATTTTTTTCAGTCTGTTAAATGTATGGTTATGGGAATGGGCATTTAACTACATGGGAGAAATAAGGAGAAACTGAAAACCGGGGTGGAAAAACAGAAATTTCTACATGGGATCAGAGCTTGAGTGCTGAAGGGCAGTTTGGGACAGCAAAAGGAAAAATTACAGTTGCTAATTTTTCACTCAGAAAATTCCAGCGAGCTGATTTTTTCATAAACAGCAGTTTTATCTTTACTACAGCAGTGCTATTTTTCAGTTTTAGGACAGCAGGATGTCATTGGGATTGAGGGTGGAGGATAGGCTGGATGGGCATATAAATTACAGCGTTTGGAAGGAGAGAATGCAGAGTATCTTTGAGGAGGCAGAAGTCTGGGATATCATGGTGCATACCGCACAGAACCCTGTTGTTGTGCCCACTGATGTTACTCAGTTGGCTGAGTATAAAAAGAAGAACAATAAGGGTAAGAGGCTGATTCTAGACGGAATCAAAGACCATTGCATTCCTCATGTGAGAGGAAAGAGCAATGCCCATGAGATGTGGACAGCATTGTCCAATCTCTACCAGAGTACCAATGAGAACCGGAAGATGGTCCTGAAGGAGAAGCTGAAGAACATTAAGATGGGTAATGATAGTGCAGCTGGATATCTCACAAAGATTACTAATGTGAGAGATGAGTTGGCAGCGATTGGAGAGGCCATTCCACCCACTGAGTTGGTGCGGATTGCGGTGAATGGCCTCCCCCATTCATGGTTGAACTTTGCTGATGGGGTTTGTGCACGTGAGACCCTTCCCACATAGGAGAGGTTTTGAGATGATTGCATTCAGACAGAGATCAGGAAAGGTCAGCTTGGGGCAGCCAAGCCAATTGAGCAGGATGAGGATGTAGCACTGGTGGCAGGAGGCAAGAAAGGCAAAGGGAAGAAGCAGACTTCCACAAGCAGTGGTGGGGGCAAAGGCAAAGGTAAAGGTAAACAGGGGAACACACAGAAGGACTATTCCAAGGTGAAGTGTTGGAATTGTCAAAAGATGGGACACTATGCAGTTGTGTGTCTGGAGAAGAAGAAGAAGAAGGGGAAGAACGAGGACGTGGCAGCTTCAGCAGAGATTGAGGACTTTGCTGGTCGTTTTGACCGAGAGTTTGCGTTCACTACGTGTGAGTCCTCTAGTACAGGATCACTTGCCACACAGGTTCAGAGGGAGTATGTTTTTCCCTCGATTAGCGGAGCATCTACAGGTATCTGGTATGTGGACAGTGGGGCTTCACGTCACATGACAGGAGTCCGTGAGTACTTCTCAGAGCTTTCAGAGAGTGGCACTGATATTGAGGTAGTACTCGGTGATGACAGAGTTGTTAGAGCAGTCGGGGTGGGGACAGTGACATTTCAGAGGGAGTCCAAACCTCCCTTGAAGTTGTCAGAGGTTCTTTATGTGCCAGGGATGAGGAAGAACCTCATATCCGTCTCAGCTTTGGAGGACAGAGGATATGAGGTACTGTTCAGGGGAGGACAAGTGTTGATGTATCCCAGGGGCACTCCAGCTGATTCAGCTAGAGTGATAGGTGTACGCCATGCAAAGGTGTACAAGTTTGCATTTCAGGCCCTTTTGGCATTGAGCAGTAGTACCGACAGCAGAGCTAGCAGTTCTGAGCTGTGTGAGATTTGGCACCGCAGGATGGGACATATGTATCATGGAGCCTTGAGGACATTGCGGGAGATCACTACAGGTGTGCCAGATTTCATTACTGATCACTTTGATACTTGCAGAGGTTGTGCAATGGGCAAGTTTGCCAAATCCCCTTTTCCCAGCAGTGACAGCAGAGCGACGGGGATACTTGATTTGATTCATTCCGATGTGAGCGGTCGGATGTCTCATGTTTCCATGAGTGGATATGAGTACTATGTTTTATTCATTGATGATCACTCCAGGAGGACCTGGATTTATTTTTTGAAGACCAAGAGTGAGGTCTTCAAGCGGTTTCAGAAGTTCAGAGCTCTTGTGGAGACTCAGACAGGTCGAAAGATCAAGTCCTTGAGGTCGGACAATGGAGGAGAGTACACCCTTGGAGAGTTTGTTGACTATTGTGCGGAGGCAGGCATTAGGAGGGAGTTCACTGTTCCTTACAACCCCCAGCAGAACGGGGTTGCAGAGAGGAAGAACAGATCCATCATAGGGGCTGCCAAAGCCATGTTACATGATCAGGGGTTTCCATTGTTCTTGTGGGCAGAGGCCTGCAACACAGCTGTTTACTTGCAGAACAGGAGTCCGCATCGTGCCTTGGGGCACATGACTCTGGAGGAGGCTTTCTCTGGGAAGAAGCCTGATATTGGTCATCTTCATATCTTTGGATGCATTACATACTCCTATATACCCAAGGAGAAGAGGACCAAACTAGAGCCCTCCGCAGAGAAGGGTATCTTTGTGGGCTACAGTGAGACCTCAAAGGCCTTTCAGATTTACATTCCTGCACAGAGGAGAGTTGTTGTCAGACGGGATGTGAAGTTCGAGGAGGACAGGGCCTTTAGGAGGTCACGGGAGTTAGAGTATCTGGATCAGCCAGACCCTCAGCAGCAGTTGAGTCAGTCGCAGGGATCCAGTGGGCAGGGATCAGGAGGATCCGGAGGTACATCTATGAGGATGTCAGGTCCGTCAGTGAGCAGTGGCTCACCGAGCCAGAGGGGTGGTGCTCCAGGCAGCATGCAGAGCAGTTCACTAGGGAGTCCACTGATGGACAGTTCACACGGTACCTCAGCTTCTACAGGTTCAGGTGCAGGAAGGAGGACAGCAGACAGACAGTCAGGAGTTCAGGCTACTGATGATGATGAGGAGGAGGAGTTTCATTCTCCGGTGGGAGAAGTGCGCTCAGGGAAGAGGAAGCCCAAGTGGCTTCAGGACACCTTGAGAGATGCCACATCTGTTGCTGAGCCGAAGAGGCCAGTCAGAGAGAGTAGACCACCTGAGAGGTTTTGTAGCTATATGGCGATGGTTACCAGCATCCTTGACTCTGAGCCTTCTAGCTATGAGGAGGCAGCTAGCCAGCAGGTCTGGAGAGAGGCCATGCAGGAGGAGTATTCTTCTATCATGAAGAATGATGTTTGGGAGGTGGTGCCGAGGCCTGAGGGCAAATCCGTGGTTACTTCCAGATGGCTTTACAAGGTAAAGCATGCTGCAGATGGCAGCATTGAGAAATTCAAAGCGAGGTTTGTGGCTAGAGGGTTCTCCCAGATAGAGGGAGTTGATTATGAGGAGACCTTCGCTCCTGTGGCTCGATATACTTCGATCCGCTCCATTATATCGATAGCAACAGAGATGGGTTGGAAGATCCCCCAGATGGATGTGAAGACTGCATTTCTCAATGGCTTCATACATGAGGAGGTGTACATTGAGCAGCCACAGGGCTTTGAGGTGCATGGGAAGGAGTCCCATGTGTGCAGACTGAAGAAGGCCCTTTATGGCCTGAAGCAAGCTCCCAGAGCTTGGTACTCCAGGATAGATACATATTTGCAAGGGATGGGTTTCACAAAGAGTGAGGCAGATCCGAACCTTTACTTTATTGTGATTGGTGAGGAGCCTCTCATTCTGGTGCTGTATGTGGATGAATTGGTCATTACAGGTGCAGAGAGACTCATAGAGCACTGCAAGAGAGATCTTGCGGCGGAGTTTGAGATGAAGGACATCGGCCTGATGCATTACTTTTTGGGTTTGGAGGTGTGGCAGGAGGAGGGGCATTTCTTCCTGGGGCAGGGGAAGTATATTGTGGACATCCTTAGCAGATTCCACATGGAGGATTGTAGACCCATGTCGACACCGATGATCACCAACTGGAAGAAGCTTCATGCTTCAGATTCCGAGTTGGTGGATCCCACATTGTACAGGCAGCTGATTGGTTCCTTGATGTATTTGGTCAACACTAGACCAGATATCTGTTTTGCAGTCAACACGATGAGTCAGTTTATGTGTGAGCCTAGGAAGGTTCACTGGGTGGCTGCAAAACACATTTTGCGGTACTTGCAGGGGACAGTGGATTATGGTCTGGACTACAGGCAGGGAGATGGAGTGAGATTGGCAGGATACACTGATTCTGATTGGGCAGGTTGTGCTTCTGATAGGAAGAGCACTTCAGGGTGTTGTTTTGGGTTAGGTTCAGCAGTAGTGTCATGGTTCAGCCGGAAGCAACAGTCAGTAGCACTGAGTTCAGCGGAAGCAGAGTATATGGCAGCCAGTCTAGCTAGTTGTGAGGCTATCTGGCTTCGCAAGATGTTGTTTGGCTTATTTGGTCAGCCGTTGAGACCTTCAGTGATTTACTGTGATAATCAGAGTTGCATTAAACTCACGGAGAATCCAGTATTTCATGACAGGTCAAAGCATATCGGGATCAGATATCATTTCATCAGAGACTATGTTCAGAAGGGAGCTGTGAAGCTTGAGTATATTTCCACTGATGAGCAGGTTGCAGATATTCTTACCAAAGCCTTACCACAGGGCAAGCATGTCTACTTCAGAGACAAGATGGGTGTGGTGAGGAACACCTTCCTCGGTAAGAGGGAGTGTTGAAATTTGGTACCGGAGGACAGGTGGTTCCCTTAAGCTTTGATCTTTGGCCTAGGGAAAAGTGTCCAAAAGAATTTAATTTTTCTCCTAAAGTGACTTTATAATTTTATAAAGTTAAATCTAATTTAAAAGTGACTTTAAGTGATAAAGTTACTAAGTCTAATTTTAAAGTGACTTTTATAAAGTCAATGAAAATTTAGAAAGGAAAAGTGACTTTGGAAATAAATGACTAAGTGGGTCTTTATTAAAGTGGGGTGAATTAAAAAATAGAAAGAGAGATTTAAATGAGCATTTAATCTCAGCCATTGATCTAAATCTATTTCAACCATTGGATTTAGAGATCACCCAAAAGTCACTTGGATCACCCAAAAGTCACATGGAGTTATATTAAAGGAGGAAAAGGAGGAAAAGGTCATTCATTCTTTCATGAGCAGATTGGGAGAAGGAGAGCAAGAGAGCAAGAGAGATTTCTGAGCAGGGAGGAGAAGGAGACAGCAGCTTGGCACACATTCCAAGGCAGCAGTTGAGCAGATTTGTACAGCTGATTCAGCACATAGTGAAAGGCAGATTTTTGCACAAAAATCGAGGAGCAGTTTGCTGATTTTTCTGCACACAAAACGGAGGCCGTACAGCATTTATTGCTGTCCTGTTTGCTGTAATTTTCAGATTGCTGTGAGGTTTTGCTGAATAATTCTCACTGTAAAAAGGCAATTTTCAGAAATAAAGAAGAGCTCTCAAACTGGTTTTCCCCAAGAGTTGTAGGGGGTTTTTCCAGGGTCAAGTTGACCAAAAATATCAGTGTTTTAATGTGTTTTAATGGCTGTTTTTGATTGCTGATTTTTAATTCTGCAATTTCCAGCATTCTGAAAAATTTCCAGAATTTGTGTTTTCAGCAATATTTATTTTTTTCAGTCTGTTAAATGTATGGTTATGGGAATGGGCATTTAACTACATGGGAGAAATAAGGAGAAACTGAAAACCGGGGTGGGAAAACAGAAATTTCTACATAAAATAAACAAAGCTAAAATAATTTCTAAAACTAAAATCTATTATTAACCTAAGCTTGACCTTTATTATTTCTTTTATGAATTTTATATCAAATTAAAGACCAAAAGGAAATTCTTTTAAAGTACAACTAAAATCAAACGAAAAAAAAAATCGAAACTGGACTAAACCCTAACTAAAAACCTACGTGACCACACTAAACTCAATGAGACAATCGTAATCCTGAAGAACTCTGGCGACTGAAACAAAAATCGTGATTCTGAAGAACTCGAAGACTGAAAGCATGAAGGAGCTCCAATGCGATAAAAGATGACAGCGATGGGTAGAAAATATGAACCAGTTTCGAAGCTTACCTGATCAATTGTGATGACGCATCCCGATTTATACCTTTTGCATTTGCAGGTGCGTGGATCTGGAAAAGAGTGCAAACGTTTCCTTTTGATCTGCTTTACTGCTTCGATGCACAAAGATTGCTGCAGTCAGACAAAAAGACGGCGGAAGAGAGCGGCTGAGGATTCCGATTGCAGGTTGAAGATTCACGCTTATGGTAATGGAGGGTGTAAGGATTTTACAGGTACACGGAAATAGCAGCGTATGGACCAGGCTGGTGATACTGAATTGCAAGTCTTTGATTGCAATCGATTTTTACCAGGGTTTTGCTGGAGGAGCTAGTTTTCACGTGAACGCCCACATGCATATTATTCATGCGATGAAATGATTTGCCAAGGAAAATTCAGTGAATGATTTGCAGCCTCGAATTTAGAGTGATAAAGGTGATTACGCTTGAAAGGAACAAACTGTATGCTCATAATCCAACCACCACACACCTTAAGTCCCAATTTTATTCTTCTACTTTGTCCCGTACTATGCAGCAGCGAGGGTTTCCTGCGGATTCAGGGATTGTTCTGGCAGACAGGAATGTACAAAGTCGTTGTTGATAATGTGGAGCACCGTCGACAGCTTAAGCACTGGTGACAAAACTTTCTGTCTTTCTCGCTCATAAACCCCTGAAGAGAAACCCTGTACCTACGATTTCAAGAAAAACACAAAAACCCTAATTAAAACTGTGTATAAAGCAAAACTTGAAACCCCAAAACAGCTGATTAATTTACAGATTTTGGCCCCTTTTCAGCCAGATTTAGCCATAATAATAGAAATATTTTTCAAGATGTCAGAAACTTCAAATTTACTGTGGACAAGCTTGAGAAAATCTCTCATGCAAAACAGAAAAACAAGTTCTAAATGATTAACCCAGGGCAAAATCAACTGGGCTCTACAAGGAAAAGCCTGTGGGAGTTGGCTGGTTCAGCCTAGAACATCCCCAAACGCCCACCAATCTTCTTCAATAAGGGTTTTCTACACAGCTCAAAACAACCATTAATAAAGAGGGCAAAAATGCTGCTAGATCTCAGAAAGTAATGGAGATACCTGCCATTACTTCAGAAACCCTAACAACACTCAAACCCTAGCAAGTGAACAAGATACCTATGCTCACAATACTCTAAAAATAAGCTGTTATTAATGGCTGTAAAACAGAATATGCAGAAAATTAAACATCTCATAGCACTTCCAGAGAGTAACACCAGCAAAATTTGGACCCCAAAGTCTTCTTTTATTAACCAGAAACCGATTACAAGAGAGCTTTTTTCAATACAAGACTCACAGATCCAATGATCTGAAATGACCCCTAGCACCCTATTTAAAGGAAATGATCCCAACGGCTAGCTCGAGTGATCCATGTCGAAATGATCTCGACCGTCGATGAGGATCAAGACATCTCTTAATCTCATCCGTCGAAATTGTTAACTTATTATTAAAAATAATATTTTGCATGCATTCACTCAAAATATTATTATTTTATTATTTAGGGTTTTTGCTTTATTTTATAATTTTTTATTATTTTTTTAATTTTTTAATTTTTTTAATTTTTATTTATTTTATTTATTTTCTTAAATGGATCATCGAACTAAGCCTTTGGAAACATCACCTAGGACCTAGGACTTAGGACTCATGAGGGGATTTAAAACATTTTCCAACCCTCAAGACACATTACATCATGACTTTTACAATTTACATCTTAAGGGGGAAAACCCCTTTATCATAGACCCTCATAAATCACCCAGTTTCTGCGACACAACTATAATCTAGCAGATTAACACACTAGGATTCGCCTAAGGTTCTAATAACAAAATGCATCCCAGCTTTGGGGTCAGGCTGAAGGAAAACTCTGCCGATCATAGATCGGTGAGACGAAAAACCTTCCGGGACGTAGATTATCATTAGAAAGTTAGGTCCACCTAGGCAATTTTACATAAACGACTCATGTCTGCTAAGATTATTTACAATTCATACATGCAGACTGGGTTTACAATTAAAATGATCAAGTTGCTGATGACTGCAAGATAGCACGGACACGTCGATCAGGTGCTGCCCCTTTTTGCAAAGAAAAGGGGGGGTGTTGCATGGGTAGTTGACCAGTAGTGGTCAACATCCTCCATGAACTTGACATCCCACCTGACTATAATCCTCCTAGCCCATTAGATGAAGATCTTGTATGTCTTTGAGGTTTCGCTATAGCCAATGAAGTAACCTTGCTCTGCAATCTGATCTAGCTTTAAATGTGTCTTTCCTGGAATGTAACAGTATGCTATGCAGTCAAATATCCTAAAATGACTGACATTTGACTTCTTCCCGTTGAAATATTCCTCAGGAGTTATCTTGCCAAGCGCTCTATGTGGGACTGGTCATGACTATAAATTATTGTACTACATGCCTCTACCCATAAATAGCATGGGAGATCCTAGTCACACAACATCGCTCGTGCTACCTCCGAAATCGATCAGTTATTTCTCTCAACAACCCCATTCTACTGCAGGTTGTAAGGAACCGTCCACTCTCTCTTGATTCTTGCCCTGATACATAACTCCTGCAACTCTTTACTGGTGTACTCTCCTCTATTATCTCACTGAAGAGTTTGGATCTTTCTACCTGTTGCATTCTCCACTAGAGCCTTAAACTCCTAAAAGTGACTAAATACCTCAATCTTGGTCTTCACGAAATAGATCCAGATCTTCCCGGAGAAATCATCGATAAAAGTACAGAAGTACCTGCATCCTCTAAGAGATCTCACAGACATAGGCTCACATATGTCTGAATGCACAAGGTCAAGAATCCACTATGATTTACTGTCACTCCTTGGAAAAGATGCTTTTGCAAACTTCTCCAGCAAATATCATCATGCTCTGTGCTCACCTTCAGAACACCTGTCATAGTCTCACGAAGCAATCTAAGTGCTCCACAACGAATAAGGCCCATCCTCCTATGTCATAGCTCCCCCTTGACCTCTCGGACTACTACTACTAACTAGTGCCTTGGGCGTGTCTAACTGCAACCTGTATAACTAGCTAGCCCCTCCTCACCGCAGATGCTATAGGTGATCTCTAATCCTTGTGCTGTAATAGCACTCTAGCTCCTCTAAAGAGAACATTGTACCCTTTATCCTAAAGGACTGATACGGATATCATGTTCATCCCCAAGCCTGACACATGCAACACATCATGGATAGGTAATCGCTTGTCATTCTCCCTTTGAAATAGAATAGTCCCTCGTGCTACAAGAGTGCACTTGGACTTGTTCCCCATATGAATCCGAAACCTGATGTCCTCCTCCTTGTACCTAGAGAAGTACTCCCTAACTCTTGTCATATGAAATGATGCTCCATTATCTATGTACCAAACAACCCGTGAAGTCGAGCTAGTTAGGCAAGCGATCAATGCGAACTCCTTCTCCATCTTGCTAGAGAGCTCATCAACATCTACTGAAGCTGCAACTTGCTTCTTGCCCTTCTTCCTATATGGGCAATTGTTGACATTATGACCAAACTCATGACAGCCATAACACTTGACCTTTGATACGTGCTTCTTCTTACTCTTCTCTCCTTTTGGGCTAGGTCCCTTGTTGGACCCCTTCTTCACTTTTCCTTTCCCTGCTAAGGCAACATTCTCCTGCTTCCTCTCAACCTTCGGTGCCTGACCACTACTGTTGGTGCCCTCTATTAAGTTAAGCCTAAGCTCCTCCCGAGTGAAGTCACTCCATAAGTGATCCCAATCTGAAAACTTATCTCATCCTAAAATCACCTAGATGAACATTAGCCATTCCTTGGAGAACCCATTGAGTGTTATACGCACTAGCTTGTCATCACTCAGCTTCTCTCCAACTGCAGCGAGTTCATCTCTGACAGACAAAACCCTAGTGAGATAGGAAGTGACACCTTCTCCTCTTTTCTTCTTGATGGTCCTTTACTTCTCCTTGAGGATCATTTTCCTATTCTCTAAAGGATCCTGGTTCAATTTCACGATGGAATCCAATATTTCCTTCGTTGTCCCTTTCTCAATGAGATGTGGAACAATATTATCCTTGACCCCATCAAGAATCAACCTCTTTGCTTTGGCATTATCACTTTTGTACTCATATAACTAGATGGGATCTATTGGTACAACAACACAACAAACTCCTTTAGGCCAAATTCATCGAACAAGAACAACATCCTGGCCTTCCCCATGCCAAAATTTGAGGCTCCATCCAACCTGTCCTAATCTCTCAATCTTGCTATGGCCATCTCTAGATATAATCTAGAAATTCTGTGAACTAAATAACCTGGAGAAATAAATTGAAGAACTCAAACTAGGTTAAAACCCTAGTGTGCTTCTCTTCCTGTGCCTGCGCAGATCTTCCTTCTGCCCTCAGATCTGCTTTGAGACCATTGAAATTTTAATTTATTGCAATTACTAGTCATTGTTCTCCTACCTTTTCAGACTATTTGTCAACTACAAAATACTTGCGGCAAACACTGAATAAAGCACAACTGCAACTTCACTGAAAATAAATAACCACGGGAACTGAGAAAATTATGTGCACACACAAATAATGAACACCAGTGTTTGTGGAAATGTCCCTAGAAAAACCTCAAAAAGAAAACCAGTTTGCAAATGAGGGTTGTATTATTAAAATTCTCCAACAAAAATTATTACAACTGGTTGTCGTAAGATGGAAAATCTCTGGAAAAAAAAATCTTCAATTATATTGGTCGATGTCACCTCCGGGAATCAATTCGGCCTTCTCTAAGCAATTCAACCTCCCTCTGACTACTTGAACTGGCTCACATGTGCGGCCTCTCACTATCAAACTCACATTGCCGAGAAATAAATTGGCCTCCCTCTGGAAATTCGACCTCCTCTTGCAAATCGATCTTCCTGTGCAAATTAACCTCTCTAACAAATTTTTCTTGCTCCGACACTTCAACTTTACTAAGCAATTTGCACCACCTGCTAGGGAAATTCGCACCCCCTGCTAGAGCAACTCACACCACTGGAAAATCAGCCTCTATGGAAAAATCATCTCCAAACCTCCCTAGAAATCACTACGAAGATTCTCTCTGGCAACCTCTGCTGAAACCCCTGCTACTGATGTCCCTGTGTTGCCTCTGCGCCCTTGCTATCATTGCAACTCTATGTCTCTATGTGTTCTCCAAATGCCTATCGATTTCCGCTTATAATCTTTTGTTGACGAATCAACGGCCATGATCTAATCACAATTAATGGATAAAATCATCTTGACCCCATCAAGTGACTTTTTCAGAAGTCTCTAGACGAAAATCGATTTACTCCAATTAATACTGATTAATTAAGCTATTTCCCTAGGTTAAACTTAGGAAAAATAATTAACTGCTTAATTAAATCTATTCAGGGCCCTTTCTCACAAAACCAATTCTGCGTATTGGAGAAAATGTGTTCCCTAGCTTCATAGACACAATCTGAGACTAGAACACCCGTTGGAGCTACACAAACTAACACAGCAATAGTCTAGGGAGATAGCCCTAGAGATTTCTTTTTATGGAGGTATATTCAATGTAAGATCCAGCATTGTTTGAGTTTGGAAATTACTGATGGATAGCAGTGAGCTACAGGAGTAAACCACAAGCCTTGAATGATTAGCAGAAGTGTGACAGCACTCGGGAAATGTTTACCAAATTAGCATTCCTTGTGTATTCCACAGTGCAAGAAAATAATGAACAAAGGAATAAGGGCACTTGCTGAGGACTGTCCAAATTTATCAACTTTGCAGCTTGATGGGTGCAAATTTGTAAGTGAGTCTTTGCAAGAACTATCTGGGAACTGTACAAATTTTAGAGAGCTAGATTCGCAGAGATGCATCAATATTATCAACAGTGACCTTTCAACTCTAGCTCAAGGATGTAAATATATCTTGATTCTAGAAATGAGCTGAAGTGTTAAATTTAGGGATATTGGAGTAGTCATTTTCACATCTGGTTTATGCATGATATGAATGCCCTAGAGGGCTGAAACTTGTGGCATAAATTTAGGTATCTTATCGTGAATTGACTAGTGGATTGGGGTTGTTTAGAAGTGAAATATTGTCCACTAATTTCACTGCTGTTTTATTATATTGGGAATCATCTCTAAGACTGTAAATTCACATGGACTAGATTCGCAAAACCTCTAGTGAAAAAGTGAAATTTCTGAAGTTGCATTAAACTTGAATTTTGAAATTTTTTATGTAATTGAGGCTCTTCATGAGCCAATTGTTGATGGGGCTAGCAATGTACCACCAATCTCATTGTTGCTTACAGGATTGAGGGTGGGACAAATTGTATATATATCCTATGTCATAGCAAGCACATACACTGAAGCTCAAAGTGTGCTACCCATACTACAGAAGTATTACTCTCCCAAGTTATTCATCACTCAATACATCAATATATAGCACTCCTAAGTTGGTTGAAACTTAAGATAGTTAAGCCACCAAATCCCTAACCGCAACTTTAGAATTCACTTAGGAAAGTGATCATATAACATTCACACGTATTATATATTTTTGTATTATATTATACACAAGATGTCCTTAACATTTGTTTTGATGTGCGGATGCTGAGATCTATTATTAACCTTTTCACTGTTCAGAAAATCCCTACAGACTTTTCGGTCAATGACTGCCATTGTAAGCAAAAATGAAGGTACAAAGCTCAAGCCTCAGACACAATCTGAAGTACAAGGAGAGATGTCTAGGGCACAATTTCAGCATTCAAAAGATGTCTATGATTACAGATGGATGTATTTGTCAAGTTCCTTATTTATTTAAAGATTTAACAGATAACTTGGAGGGTTTTTAATGGAATAAAAGCTCCTCTTGAGAAATGTAATGGTCATAACTTCCACAGTGGAAGGTTTCAAACCCAGTTTCATCTAAAGCATAAAAACATTTTTGGGATAGTCAATGGGATAGAGTTGAAGGCTTGAAGCCCAAGCAATAAGAAAAAATCATACATTGACAAAATATGGAGAACAAAGCCAATTCATTACTTGGCTTGGTATTGCCTCTAGGTTGCACCATCTTGAATTATCAAAACCATCAAAAGAAATTTGGGCTGAGTTGCAAGTTGTTTGGGTAAAAATCATTGATGCTACATTCTTGAAACAACAATTTTTTAGGACTAAAATGTCTTATGGAATAGATGTGTTAAGTGAGAAGTCACATAAATGACCTGAGATCCCAGATGAAACAGTTGACAAAAGTAGGTATCAATGTTAAAGAAATAGAGACTAAAGCAGTATTATTAAACAGGTTTCCCTTGAACAATAGTAATGTGGCATTCGCATGCAGTGAATCGTGATCACAATCCTTGGACACGATGATACCTACTCTCATTGTTAAAGAAAAACAATTGAGTGAGGAGGAGAATATTAAGAAAATGCCTTTGCTAAACAAAGCAAGCAAGAAAACATATAAGAGCAAGGTCAACAACAAAGAACATGTAAACTTCTATTATTATGGAAAACAAGGCCAGAGTGGCTCAGAATTGTAAAGTCAGAGCTACTGATCTTCTCAAAGGAAAGGTTAAAAATGAAGAAAGGAAAGAAAGGAATTATATTGGTATTGATAATAACACTAGCAAGAAGGATAAAGACAACACTGATGGTGACAATATTGACGATGATTTCTTACTTAGAATGGTTGTGCCGACTTAGATGGGTCTCCAGATAGGGGGCTGAATGGAAGGCTTGATCGACATGGACAGTTGCCTAGAGGAATTCAATGGCATTGGTAGAATTTTACCGTTATGAGAATGATGAGAACCTAATAGAACACTGTTGGGAATTCAAGATATGTTGTTGAGGAAAAGAGCAGCTCACAATCAGGATTTTGAAACTCATTATCAAAATTGAACCTTTTTAAATCATCTTGTCAACAAAATTTTGGTCATTAAAGGGGACAAATAAAAAGTGTTATGTCATGTTAAAAGGATGGGGGGGAGCAGTTGTTGTTATTAGAATGGTAACAACTGTTTGTAGGAGATAGTGGGTCACAATAGATTTTGATGATTCATATTAAATACAAGTTAGTTGAAGAGGTAGTTAAATATCTTATTACTCAATGCATAAAAAAAAAGACTATGGTGACGTATTCAATGACTTCTTTCTCTGCATATTTATTTCTCTCATATTTAGTGTTGTGCACCATTAAGAACTGATAAATGTATGACTGTAAATTATTCAAGGACAGTAAGGGCTACATTTGTCCCTCTAACAAGAGAGAGAGGACTCACATTTCTTCAGTTCAGGCACATATAAAGGTTAAAGTAGCATCCATAAAGTGAACTCATTACATTAGAGTTAAAAGTTTCACCTTACCTTTGGTGAACAACAATGTGACTAGAATATCCTCCTTTCGTCACTGTGCCATCTACATCGATACCATTAAAGGTGTAAATAGACCCTTTTGCACAATTGACTTCCATTCTTTCATTACAATATTCACATTGCTGACAGGAGTTAACATATGTACCCACTCCAACATGATCGCCAACCTTAAAACGGACTACATTGATGCCAACTTCTTTCACAATTCCAACAATTTCATGCCTATGATACAACCATTTAAAAATAATCAGAATTTTATAAAAGCTTCAAGCAAATATTTAGCTCTATTCCAGAGACATTTGTGCTCATTCAATAAAGACTTTCAAACATGAAGCAGAGTTGATCACACCTCATCAAATATAAGACGAAAAGTGAACAAAAAAGGTAACATACCCTGGCACCAATGGATACTTTGAATCACCATGTTCATTCCGGGTCCATGCAACATCGGCGTAACAAACTCCACAATGAGTTATCTTTAATGAGATATCATCAAGGCCTGGGACTCTGAAAAACCCAAGAGATAATAATAATGAGAAAAGGAAAATAAGTATCTCTCTTTGCATTTCATTAGTTTCATTTTCTTGTCATCTCATAAAAAAAATGGCAGCAATTTGAGAGAGAAGCCTATGCAAAGATGATCTTAACGAAAAGGTGTTATGTTTACATCTGTGCATCATGATTTAAAAAATAATAGTGATGTATATAGTGATGACCAAAAAATCTATCACTCTGGAAGGGGCAAATTAAGAGTTGTTATTTCTTCATATCATTTGAAATTTGCTGATAAATGTATATCAAATGTAATATCCCAAAATTTATAAACTATAGAGGTGTAATGTTCCTTCCTAAATTTTCCTAATGTTGGGAAAATAGATTTTGACAATTTTGGTTAATACTAGCTCAAGGCAAATTTTGGTGGAGAACATAGGAGGAATGCTTTATTTGCATGCTAGTGGAATATGGGGCCCACATGAAATATGCACTTGGGAGGAAGGAATTCGAATTCCTTGAGGCAAATCGAATTGGTGGAGGGACCCACAAGGAATGCATGGCCAACACTTGTAAAAGGAAGGAATGAGGGAGCAAGAGGGGTCTTGTCTATTTGAAAATTGAATTTGCCTTAGATGTTCAACTGAGCCAACATTGTGTTGTTTAGCACAAGAGCTTCCCAAGGAGAGAAGCTCAACCTTTCTTCGGTGGACTTCGAGTGCCACCCAAGGAAAACTTTCCTTCACCACCAAGACTAGAAGAAGCATTTGTTACAGGTCATACGCATTTCTGGAGCATTACACGCAGTCCACCACTACGTAGATGGAGAATTCATTGGTTATTTGTGTAGCAGGGTTGTAGGGAAATTGTCCGAAGAAGCTACAGGAGCACCCTTTTATCATTTTCAGGAGTGTCGACGGCAGCTACAGACAAGAGGGCCATCCCACACGCAACTTTCACTTCATCACACACAGGACTGCACATCTCCTCCATGACTGCGCAGTCATTAGAGTGAGACTCTTTGGGGCGGCATTATTCGAGGGAATTTGGTGTCGGGGAGCTGGGAGATCATTTGGAGGGCCATTTGAGGATTGCTGGAGTTGGGAGAGCAGAGATTGATAGGATTAGTCACAGCATCAGAATTCGAGTTTGGAGGAGGGCCAAGCTGTGAAGGGTCAATTTTTGAAGGTTGGAACCAAGGGAAACTATTTCTGGGTTTTTCTAGGTTTTGGGCAAGAATCACAATCCCAAATTCCTAGAATTTTTTGGGCACTCCAAAGTGGGCAAATCAAGGGGCGAAGTTAGGCAACAGTGCAGTTTTGAAGCAGCACTGCAGTGTTCTAGAGGAGCTGGTTTGTTGATTTGGGGTAGCATCAGATGTGGTCTAGCCATGAAATTTGGTGGAGAGGTTAGGACACATGAGATATCCAATACCCAGAAAGGTTTGGGCAGATTCTAAACAGATCAGGAGATATTAAAATAATTAATGTTTTTAATGGAGTCCCTAAGTCTAAACTTAGGGAAAATAAAATATTAATGTGTATTAATATGAATCTGTGTTAGAGTGGTCCAAAAGACATGGATCAAGCCAGATCTAATCTTAGCCGTTGATTAGGGACTTAATCTCGGCCGTTGAGATGTCAACAGGAAAAGTATAAGAGGAGGCTTGAGGGTCGCTTGGAGAATACACTAGATGATCAATCATTCCATTCTCTAGAGCGGGGTTTGCTAAGAGAAATAGGATCAGTGATCGGGAGAGCAGCTGAGGGGCATTGAGTATAGAGAAACAGAGAAGGCAGAGATTGTGTCGGGAGAGCAGTGCAACAGCCAAGGAGGGTGACGCAAAGCCAGCAAGGGCTCATGCAGGGCCACGCAGAGGCAGCCAAGTGCTACGAAGAGCACCAGAGGGGCCAGCGCAGCTGACGCAGGGCCTCCTGGGGCTGACGCAGGCCTAGAAAGGCTTATACAAGGCCAGCGTGAGACAGAGAGGGGCTGACACAGTCCAGTTTGTGTAGACGCTGGGGTTGCAAAGCAGTTTTGTGCTAAGGAGCTGCCGGAAGGATTTTCCGGGGTTTCAGCCAAGAGATTTTTCTCAAACTGTGAGGTACAGCTGCTAAGGAAATTCTCTGTTGGGTAGGCCAGTTTCAGCACCCAGATTGTACTTTGATATTGCTTAATAAGAAAACCCTCAGATAGTTGCACCGGTTTTCCCGCATTGGGTTTTTCCGGAGACATTGGTCCAGAAATAATGGTGTCATGTGGTGTGTTTGTTCTTGTTTCTTCCAGTTGCTTATCTGTAATATGTTGAGCATGCACTGGCGTTTATTTTCAGTGTTTACTTTGTACATAACTTGTTAAAAGAAAAATAACAAGTAGGTAGGAATAAATCAGGAAAAGTGCATGAAGGGTTTCTAAACTAAGTAAACTTGGAAACTTCAACATGGTTATTACAGTTGTTGGGCTTTCTTGTATTCATCGCCTGGTGCTTGTAGATTCCCTTGTGCAAGCCCAGGTGCACTTTCTCCAACTTATTTGTACCACAACAGTTATTATTAATAAAATTGGCCAATTTGGGGATTTGCAGAAATTTCGGGTTTATGTGTATGCATTTCTGAAAATTTATGTGTTATTATATTTGCATGTCTTTGTTATCATTGTAAAATTTCCACTAGGAATATTACAGTGGTATCAGAGCATGTTCTTGGCCAAGGTGGGGAACAGCCGCAGGTGATGCCACCACGATACCAAGGGGTAGTTTTCCATAGAGGCCGTGGTAGAGGCAGAGGCAGGGGTCGAGGTAGAGACGAAGGCCCAGGCCCATTTTTAGACACCGAGGTGGAGAACTATAGAGAAGGGATGGACAATCAGGAGGACAACGAGCAACCCAAGCCAATGGGTCAGAACCAAGTTTTGGAGGAGTTGTTGAGGACTAATCAGCAGATGATGAGGCAAGGGAAGATCATGATGGACATGATGCAGCAGGTGATGAGGCTGTAGTTGGGTGGTAGGAGGGAGAGCCTCAAGGTGATGGGAGCTCCAGAGTAGGAGGCGGCAGCCATACTTATCATCTCCCACACACTGCCTAGCGTGGGCAGGCAGGCCGTCCTACTTTACCTCACTTTGTGGAGGAGGCCGAGCCAGAGAGGGAGCCAGACTCGGTTGCAGATTTGGTCCATTCAGTTGCATCAGGCATTGATGAGTATGAGGGGTTGGATGCCCGAATTAAGTGGGTGATGTCTTTTGGGGAATACATCCACCTCAAGGAGAGGCACACTACAGGGGCTGGAACCCACTACAGAGGGGGAACATCCAACCATGATGTGCAGAAGTTGGCAGGGAAGGTTACACTTCCGAATTTTGATGGGTCAACGAAGAGTTCAGCAAGGGCATGGATCCAAAAGCTAGACACATACTTCCATTTGAACCCCATGTGGGAAGTCGATGCCATACAATTTGCTACTCTTCACTTGGAGGGAGATGTTCAGGAGTGGTGGTATCATGGATTGATCACAATGGGGCATATCCATATCACCACCTACACAGAGTTCACTCGGAGGTTGCTGGAGAGGTTTGAGAGGAAGGACCCAAAGTTGCATTTCAAGGAGTTAGCCCATCTGAAGCAGCCTGGTAGCATAGAGGTGTACATTACAGAGTTCCAAAGATTGGCAGTGATGGTGACTGACATTTCAGAGGCCCGACTAATTATGCTATTTGTGGAGGGGATTGTTGAGCCTTTGCGTGGTTGGGTGAGGGCTTACAAACCCACGTCACTTCCAAATGCTATCTCCAGGACCCGAGACATGATTGATGCAGTGCCCAAGACACGAACGTTTCTTTCCTCTAGACCCACAGCACCACAACGGACCCAAGACACCAAGCCACCGCAGAGAGATGGAGGACGTGGCCAGCTAGATGATGAGACCCAGAGAGATCTTTGGAGGAGGAGGTTGTGTTTTACATGCCAGGAGCCTTGGCAACCAGGGCACTAGTGCACCAAGGGCAAGGCCCATTTCATTGAGGTGTTCTCAGATAGTGAGCCGGAGGAGAAGGAGGCTGAGACAGTTGAGGAGCTAGGGGATGAGGGAGAACCATCATCGGGAGGGCCACCACCACCACCTAGAGGAGGGTCGTTTGCTCCAACCGGGGGAGTTCTTGCTTCACTTTGGGGTCTGCCGAAGTATTTGACACTTAGGATCAGGGGGACCATATAGGGGCAGCGTGTGTCAGTCCAGGTTGACAGTGGGGCCACCCACAATTTCATTGATGCCCAGATGGTGGAGCATAGGGGCATCCAGACAACTACATTTGAGGGGTTCTCGGTTTTGGTCCCGGAGACCAAACCATGCAGTGTACTAAGTATGTCCCCAGGCTGACCTTGAAGATGGGGAACTACTCACTCACTGATCATTTCTTCGTGGTTGATGTCCCAGACACCAATGTGATGTTGGGTGTCTATTGTCGCACGGATTGTCACGACAACACTCAGACCGGGGGCTGTCACTCCGATCCCCAATCTCTTCGTTTAAGCCTGTCTCCCGCAGCTAAGGGGGGTAGACCCTATAGGAAAATGGATGACCAACTGTGAACCAGTTGGGTTGGGAGACACGAAGGAACAAGCACTAAATCGATATTATCAAGTTAATAGACCAGTGCCTTATGAAATAAATGACTAGACGATTACTTACTAAATGTTGCAGAAATGTAAACCAGGTAGAGCAATCATTTATCATCAAATAACTCAAACAAAAATTAAATTTTATCAAATGCGAGAAAATGCTTAAATGATACTCCAACAATTTAAAACTTGAAAAGATAAAGCTCGATACACAACCATGTAATTTCAAACGCTAACCAGATATCTCATTCATGTAGCTAATCTTCAAAATGATCATTCAAGCATGCTAAATCTCATAAAAATGGTAAACATTAATTCCACATCAAAATTTTAGCCTTAGCAGAGAAGATAAAACGTGATAAATCCCTGAGCTAATACTAAATATGGCAAAAAATTTCCACAATATTTTTTATGTTTTTTCAAACAAAAATTAAAACTAAATGAAACTTAAAAATCTAAATAAATCTACACTTTTAAAAGAAAAGAAAATAATTTTATAAAAAAAAATTGTTATATATTTAAAAGAAAACAAAACTTAAAACTTAAACCTAAACTAAAGATTTAGTTCAAAAAAATTAAACAAAAATAGAACCAAAAAAACTAACTAAAGGGAACTTTATATTTTATATTTTTTATAATTTTTATGATTTTAAAGTTTAAAATTTTTTTTTATGTTTTTAAAGCTTTGAACTTAAAACCCTAAAAAAAAAAAGAAAAAAAAAATTTAATCTAATCTAACCTAACACTTAAAATCATAAAAATTAAATCTAAATCTAAAATCATAAAAATTAAATCTACATCTAAAGCTAACTTATGCTAACTATACCAAAAGAAAATTTAGGAAATCGATTTTTTAATTTTTTATGCGCTAAGCTAAACTGTTCCCCAAAAAAAACTAAATGAAAACAAATGAAATACATAAAAAAACGCTACGCTAATCGTAACGTATCTAAACTAGAACTATAACTCAAATCTATATAACAAAAAATCAAACTATGCATATCAGATCGTAACCAAATGGAAATCGAAAATGGAATACGCAGGTCGACGGCGGAGATTTACGCACATACAGTCCAGCCGTAATACCACAAAAATGTGTTACCTGGCCCGTGCTATTAAAAAAAAAATTTACTGCTTTGTGTACAGGTGACGTCCAGAAGGAAGGCGCAGTTGGAAATCGATCTGAAATTGTGCTTTTGCAATGTGTGAATGCAGGTGCGTGGGGCCCCAAAGAAATCAACGCAGGGGGGACTGGTTTCACTGTTTGGTAAAGCCTCAACAATTTCTGCATTGATCAAGTGCAGGCCCACGGTGTTTGACAGCGGCAGCTGTTTGACGGCGGAAGGAGAAGTTTGCAATGCAGGTTGAAGATTCAGGCTCTATGGGCAAAGGGCAGCAGTTTGAAAACGACGAGGCAGCTGCAGACAAAACGATTTGCCGCAGCCTGGAGGTCACTATGACGTGCAGAAGGAGGAGGAAAATACGCGCAGGCAGAGGAATGAAACCATAGTGAGCACGTTTTGACTGCAAGCGTTATGGTGGCAGCGTGGAGCATTTGGGAGCAGCGTAATAAATTTTGCAGACTTTGGCAGCGTATAGGCAGAGGAGGAGAAGGAGCTGCGTGGGTATGGACGGCAACCTGAGGACACAACAGAGAAATGGGCACAATGCCAAGAACAGATGGCAGCGTGGGGATTTGAAACGAAGTGCTGGAGTGGAGTTTCGCGTGAGGGATGAAATGGAGAAGTGTAGGTCCAGAATTCGAATTTTCTCCCAAAAAAAAAAATTGAAGACCCGAGCAACAATCAACAGATTGCCCAGAAAAACCACTGAAGCTCTCCACAAAATTTATATTTGAAATTCCCTGCTCCAAATTTGCCTGATAAAACCCTGAAATTTTCTCAAACACCTGCACATGTAACCTGCAAAAGAAAGGAAAATCCTAATAATATGTGCATAAAACAAAATTAAAACCCTAGATCAGCATTTACAACTTTTGACTCTTAAACAGCCAGATTTATCAATAATCAGCAGTAATATTATCAAAATTCCATATTTATTATGAAATACTTCAGAAATCTCTCATGCGAATCAGAAAACAAACTTAAATAATAAACCCAGGATCGAAACTGGCTGGGCTCTACAAGAAAATGCTTGCGGGAGTTGGCTGGTTCAGCCGAGAACTTCCCCAAATGCCCACTGATCTCCTTCAATAAGGGTTTCCTGCACAGCTAACTTCAACCATCAATAAAGAGAGAAAAAACAGTACTAGATCTCAAAAGCAATGGAGATACCTGCCATTACTTCAGAAATTCTAATACCATTCAAACCCTAGCAAGTGAACAAGATACCTGTGCTCAACAATACTCTACAATAAGTTGTTACTAATGGCTGAAAATTAAAATATGCAGAAAATAAAATAGCTCACAACACTTCCAGAGAGTAACACCGGCAAGATTTCAACCCCAAAGTCTTTCTTTATTAGCACCAGAAAAAGTTTACAAGAGAGCTTCTTCAGCACCAGACTCACAGATCCAATCTGATCTCAAATGACCCCTAGCACCCTATTTAAAGGAAAAATTCCCAAAAGCTAGTTCGAGTGATCCACGTCAAAATGATCTCAACCGTCAATGAGGATCAAGATATCTCTTAATCTCATCCGTCGAATTTTTTTAATGCATTAAAAATTGAAATTCTGCATTTATTTACTCAAAAATATTATTATTATTTTATTTTTTTATTTTTTTATTTTTATTTATTATTATTATTATTATTTTTTAATTTTTTAATTTATTTTTAAATGGATCCTCGAACTTAGCCTTTGGAAAAATCACCAAGGACCTAGGATTTAGGACTTATGAGGGGATTAAAACATTGTCTAACCCTCAAGACACTTTACATCATGACTTTTACAACTTTACATCTCAAGGGGGAGAACCCATTTGACATAGACCCTCATAAACCACCCAGTTCTGTGACACAACTATAATCTAGCAAATTAACACACTAGGATTCTCCTAAGATTCTAATGACAAAATCCATTCCGGCTTTGGGGTTAGGCTGAAGGAAAACTCTGCCAATCATAGATCGGTGAGACAAAAAACCTTCCAGAACGTAGATTATCACTAGGAAATTAGGTCCACCTAGGCAATTTACATACATGACTCAACTCTGTTAAGATTATTTACAATTCACACATGCAGACTGGGTTTACAACATAAATTGATCAAGTCGACGATGATTGTCGAATGGCATGGACACATCAATCAAGCGTTATCCCTTTTGCGAAGAAAAGGGCATGTACTGCTATGGGAAGTTGACACGTAGTGGTCAATAGTGTCCAATGGTTGTACACATTGGGGAAGGTCACTACTGATTGGCAGAGGCTAGAGATGGAGTTCAAGGGGCCAGATGGGAAGCTTGTATTGCTAAGGGGAATGCACTCTTATTCCCCTTAGACAGTTTCACCCCACTGAATGGAGGCAAATTTGCAACATGGAGATGTGGAGTGTGTAGTTGAGTTGCGGGTTTCTGAGTCAGGGACACAGGTGCAGTCTACATACCCATATATACTAGCCTTATTGGAGAGGCACCAGGGGGTTTTGGGGATGTTCCACTAGGTAGACCGCTAGACAGTGGATTTGAGCACACCATTGAGTTGGAGGGGGTGAATGCAGTCATCACCACCCCTTATAGGCACCCAAAGGCCTATAAGGATGAGATAGAGCGGGCCATTCAGGAATTGTTGAGATTGGGACACATCAGGCCTAGCTCGAGCCCATTTGCTTCTTCCATGGTGTTGGTGAAGAAGAAAGATGGGACGATGCGCATGTGTATCGACTACCGGGCTCTCAATAAGAAGACCTTGAAGAACAGATACCCCATTCCACGCATAGATGAGTTGATGGACGAGCTTAGAGGAGCTAAATACTTCTCTAAGATAGATTTACGTCCAGGGTATCACCAGATCCGCATGAGGGAGCAGGATATCCCGAAGACTGCTTTTCGCTGCCATTATGGACATTTCGAGTTCTTGGTGATGCCCTTTGGGCTAACCAACGCTCCAGCTACATTCCAGTCTTGTATGAACCACGTGTTCTGTGGGCAGCTGAGGCGCTTTGTCCTAGTTTTCTTTGATGACATACTCATTTACAACAGGACATGGGAGGAGCACCTTCAGCACTTGGAGGAAGTGCTTCACATACTTGAGGAGTAGCAGTTATATGCAAAGATGTCCAAATGTGAGTTTGGACTAACAAAGATGTTGTACCTGGGGCATGTGATTAGGGAAGATGGAGTGAAGGTGCATCAGGAGAAGATTCGGGCTATACTGGATTGGTCCACACCCAGGAACGTGACGGAGTTGAGGGGTTTCCTAGGCATTTGTACTTATTACAGGATATTTGTGAGAGGGTTCTCACAACTTGCAACACCTCTTACGGATTTGACGAAGCGGGGACCTTTTGAGTGGACGCAAGGGGCAAAGGAGGCTTTTGAGCGCCTTAAGAGGGTCATGAGCAGTTGCCCGATCTTAGCCTTGCCGGATTTCACATGGCCCTTTGTGCTGGAGTGTGATGCCTCCGGTGAAGGGGTTGGGGTTGTTTTGACACAGGGGGGCCATCCTATTGCGTTTGAGAGCAGGAAACTATTGCCTCATGAGCAGTTGTACTCTATGTACGACAAGGAGATGTTGGCAGTGATGCATGCACTGGGAAAATTCAAACAATATCTAGTGGGCAACCGGTTCAAAGTGAAGACTGATCACAACAATCTTTGATTCCTCCTTGAGCAACAGTCATTAGAGGAGAGGCAGCAAAAATGGGTGAGTAAGCTCCAGGCTTACGATTTTGAGATTGAGTATGTGAAGGGTAAACATAATATGGTAGCAGATGCCCTCTCTAGGAGACCAACAGTGTTGTCTTTGATGGATGTCACGCAGGATTGGAAGGCTCAACTATTGATTGAGTACTCCAAGGATAGGCAAGCTTGTGATATTTTGGATGGCACACACAAGGGTGACCGGTTCAGGGTGATGGACGATGTGATTTACTATAAGGACCGTATCTATCTAGTACCAGGATCTCAGCTAAAGGAGAGGATCATGCAAGCAGCCCATGATTCCCCACTAGCAGGACACCAAAGCTTCCTCAAGACACACTGTGCTGTCAAGGAGAGACTCTTTGGGCGGGGGCTCAAGGGACATGTTTTGAGGCATGTGAGGGAGTGTGTGGATTTCTAGAGGAACAAGGTGGAGCTGACCCACCGAGCCGGTTTGCTACAGCCGCTTCCCATTTCGGAGAGGAAGTGGCAAAGCATATTCATGGACTTCATCACCGGGCTACCAGCTGCGCAAAGGAGGGACTGCATCTATGTGGTGGTTAACAGATTGACCAAGTTTGCCCACTTCTTTGATATTTCATCAAGATCTTTAGCTTCCTAGATGGCTGAGTTGTTCTTTCGGAAGGTTTTCCGGTTGCATGGTCTTCCCAAGACCATTGTGAGTGACAGGGACAGCAGATTTATGGGGGATTTTTGGCAGGATTTGTTCTGGCTAGTGGGGACAGAGCTTACACCCAGTACTAGCTATCACCCCCAAACTGATGGGCAGACAAAGATTGTGAACAAATGGTTGGAGGGGTACCTGCGCAACTACGTGACTAAGCAGCAGAGAGCATGGATCAAGTGGCTACATCTTGGGGAATTCTACTACAACACGACTTATCATATGTCCATTGGTATGTCCCCTTTCCGAGCTCTTTATGGGTACAATGCTCTTACCTTTTCTAACATGGTGTTTGGAGACAGCAGGGCCCCAGGGGCAAAGGATTGGGTTCAAGAGAGCTAGGAGATTCTCTGGGCTCTCAAGAACAACTTGTAGGTGGTCCAAAATCAACAAAAGATATATGCTGATAAGCACAGGGTGGAGAGAGAATTCGAGGTAGGGGACATGGTCTACCTACGCTCACAGTCGTACAGACAGTCTTCACTGAAGTAGAAGAGTGCAGAAAAATTGCGGCCCCGCTTTTATGGGCACTACCAGGTGGATAGGAGAGTAGGTGAGGTGGCCTATGAGCTAGAGCTGCCTTCAGAGAGTCGAATTCACAACGTGTTCCATGTTTCATGCCTAGAAAAGGCGTTGGGACAACAGGTCGTAGCAGGTTGGATGATGAGGGGCATTTGATTTTGACACCAGAGCTTGTACTAGAGACCTAGGGGAGGAAGTTGAGAAACAAGGTGGTCGGGGAGCTTTTGGTCAAGTGGAGAAATTTAAAGTTGGAGGACGCTACATGGAAGAACAAGCAGAATTTACAGCCTCCAGTTTTAAAGTTGCTTGGGGTCAAGCAACATCCGGGAGGGGAGGACTATAATGTTCCTTCCTAAATTTTCCTAATGTTGGGAAAATAAATTTTGACAATTTTGGTTAATACTAGCTCAAGGCAAATTTTGGTGGAGAACATAGGAGGAATGCTTTATTTGCATGCTAGTGGAATATGGGGCCCACATGAAATACGCACTTCGGAGGAAGGAATTCGTTGGGGAAAATCGAATTGGTGGAGGGACCCATAAGGAATGCATGGCCAGCACTTCTAAAAGGAAGGAATGAGGGAGCAAGAGGGGTCTTTTATCTATTTGAAAATCGAATTTGCCTTAGTTGTTCAGCTGAGCCAACATTGTGTTGTTTAGCACAAGAGCTTCCCAAGGAGAGAAGCTCAACCTTTCTTCGGTGGACTTCGAGTGCCACCCAAGGAAGGCTTTCCTTCACCACCGAGACCGGAAGAAGCATCAATTACAGGTCATATGCATTTCTGGAGCATAACACGCAATCCAGGAGCCACCACTGCGCAGAGGGAGAATTCACTAGTTATTTGTGGAGCAGGGTTGTAGGGAAATTGTCCGAAGAAGCTACAGGAGGATCCTTTTATCATTTTCAGGAGTGTAGAGGGCATCTACAAGCATGAGGGCCATTTGAGGAGGATTGTTGGAGTTGGGAGAGCAAAGATTGACAGGATCAGTTACAGCATCAGAATTCAAATTTGGAGGACGGTCAAGCTATGAAGGGTCAATTTTTGAAGGTTGGAACCAAGGGAAACCCTTTTTGGGTTTTGGGTAAGGATCACAATCCCAATTTCTTATAACTTTCTGGGCAATCTAGAGTGCGCAAATCAGGGGGCGAAGTCAAGTAACAATGCAGTTTTGGAGCAACAACGTAGTTTTCTGGAGGCACTAGTTATTGCAGTCGTTGGGCTCTCTTTTATTCATCACTTGGTGCTTGTAGTTTGTCTTGTGCAAGCCCAGGTGCACTTTCTCCAACGTATTTTTACCACAACAGTTATTATTAATATAAATTGGCGAGTTTGGGGATTTGCAAAAATTTTGGGTTTGTGTATGCATTTTTGAAAATTTCTGTGTTATTATATTTGCATGTCTTTGTTATCATTGTAAAATTTCCACTAGGAATATTACAAGAGGAGGCATCATGATTTTGGAAAATTTTCGACTTTGCAATAATTTTTGGCTTTAGCATCAAATTTTGGGTTCTTAACTTTGGAAAAAGGGAAATACAATAATATTTGATTTTTGGTGGGCAGTGGGGGCCACCCACAAGGCATACACACTCCCTTAAGCAACACACTATTGTGGAGAGGGGAAAAAGGAAGAAAGGAAACACACTAGTGGAGTTTGGGGCCCAAATGGGAGAAGGAGAGAAACAAGTATAAATAAGGGGTGAGGACCAACATTTGGGGCTTTTTGTCAATTGAATTTTCGAACAACAATGTCCTTGAGTTGTTTAGCCAAGTCAACAAAAGTGTTGTTGCACCAGAGATTCCAGGCAAGAATCTCACCTCTTCCTTCGATGGACTTCAAGTGCCACCCTAGGAGAGTTCCTCATTTCACTTTAGAGCTATTTCGGAGCTGAACTCAGTGGTATGCTCAACCTGGCTAGTTATAGGGGACGTAGTTGGAGAAATTCGAATTCTTCGGGAGAGAGTTGTGGTGGGAGTGGAGTTTTGGGCTTTTGAGAAGTGTTTAGCCTCATTTTTAGCAGAAGATTTAGAGTGATTGTAGGGTTGGATTCTCAGCCAATTTCAAAGGTCGAAATTGTGCTTTTGGGGCCTGCGCAGAGGTGACACTAGTGATCTGCACAAAGGTAGCAAGACCAGCAAATTTATGGAGTTGTGTGTAATGTTCCAAATGGAAAAATACAATAGATAACAAAAGCAAAGAACTAGCAACAGCTATAAAATTCAAGCATGCAAAGCCATACACAAATAAACACTAAAATGTGGACAAAAGCTCTAAGCCATTGTATTAATATAATAAATTGAGTACAATAATTGTGATAAGAGAAACCTGAGCTTGCTACATCAAGAAAGACCAAGAGCTTGCTACATCAAGAAAGGCCAAACCTAGGTATCAAATCAATGGCTCAAGCGTCAGAAAATCTCCCAGAAGAGACTGCGCCCAGCCTGGTGTAAACTATTGCTACAACTGGAAACAACCTTGTGTTTGACCCCTTGAAAGTGCTCGGAAATTTCTGGAATTTTTCCTGGAGTCCCCCCACATAAAACCCACAAAAACCCAAAAAGGGTTTGGACAAATTTTACTGACCACCTGGGAACCAAAATTTAAACTCAACTAGTTGCCAAATAGTTATGTTATTTGGGGCACTAAAACTCCAAAAATTCTGCAAAATTAAGAGCAGACTCCTTGGTGTTAGTCCAACAAAACCCAGAAATATTTTTGACTAATTCTGACCTCCCGGAATTACCCAAATTTGGTGGTACGCCCTCCTCTACTGGTTCTGCGGCCCCCACAAGCTACTACTGCAAATATGGCCCTGTCTCTTGCCTCAAATGGTTGTAGAATTCTCTGCAAATTAATTCTAGAAGGTAAGAGGGAAATTCCTCCCTCAACCTTGCACAACTCATCTAGCAACAGCTCCACAAAATTCTTCCCAACAAAAGACTACGCAGGCCCTAGGAATGTTGAATTTGATTCTCACCTTAGTAGCAATCTCCAACCCTGAGATTATCCAAAAACTCTAGTCCACCCTCAGGGAGATTTCTCCTAAATTCACTAGCCATAACTCCCCTTTAAAGCCGCTCAACTCAGTGGAACGAATTCTACTACTATGTCCTCCTGGAAGTTCAAAGTTGCTGAAGCAAGAGCTGATATGACCCACGAACTCCAACAAATCCATTCCCACTATGTTCTAAAATTCTCTCCTAGGTTGGCACTCTAAGTCCACCGAAGTGAGAGCTAAGATCTCCGCCTGGAAATCTCCTTGTGCTAAGCAACACTAGAAGTCTTAGCTAAGTGGCTTAAGAGTACTCTAAATCAAAAATTCAATTTGTCAAAAAGCCCCCAAAATGATGTCTCTTCCTTCTATTTATCTTTGTTGCCCCTTTTCTCTCCTTGTGGGCCCCACCAATTCGACCTCCTCCTCCCTAGCTCAATTTTCCTAAGGGGTTCGAATTCTCCGTTTGGGTGGCCCCACATCCCATTACCAATTTAATTTTCCTTTTTCTCTAATGTTGGTAGCGTCCATTTCAAAAAAAATCGTGGGGACTCCCTCCACCCACTTTTCCTAAGTTCACATGCCAAAATATTTCCCAACACCCAAATTGCAAAAATGGAAATTCTTCTTAACGAAATTAATTTAATTGGGGACATTACAGTCCTCCCCACCAAAATTGTTTGTCCTCAAGCAATTTTTGAACAAGCACCCTCTCAATCAGCTGACCCCAACAATGACTACCAACAATACCGGGGTCCCAAATGTACCACTTGTTGCAATCATTTTGTCAAAGTTTTGAGGAAGCAGATGTACCATATTTTTCTTCAAAGGATCGAGATCATCAGCTATCAGCGCTATGTTATTGTAAACCCATTCTACAAATTTTTAACTTAAATGATGCTAGTAAAACCATGAATCTATGTAACAACCTAGGTAAGCCTATTATTTTGGCGATAATTTCATCCTAAGAGGTTTTTCGTCTCATTGACTCATCTGTGTTTCTAAACACAGATGGTCAGTAGAGTTTTTCCCTCCAACCTCACCTCAAAACTAGATTGGAATGCTTCATCATAGTCTTAAGTGAGTCCTAGTGTTCTAATCAATTCTTATATAAAAGTGATTTGGGAATAATTTAATCTAATTGGCTAAATTATTTTATTACAAAACTATTGGTCTACTCGATCATATTGTGTTGTAGAATTGGGTATGTAATTTGAGGGTCTAAATCGAATGGGTATTCCCCCTTTGGGGAATTTGTAAAAATTATGTAAAAAATATTTTAGTGCATGGTCCCTCATACTTAGACACCATGGCTAAAATATTAGAGGGTGGAAAAAATATTTAATCCCCTCAAGTGTTAATTAATTACTTTTTTTGGCAAAATTTAATTAAAATCCTAAGCCAAAATTTAATTAATTAGAGTCAAAATTAAAAGTCTAGAGAAATTAAATTCTCCAAGTGGAAAAATTCGTGGGTATCAAAAAAATTAATTTTTGGAGGTCCCCCACCAAGGGAATATTGGAAATTTCAAGAAAAATTGAACCATTGGACCTTGGTGGTTAACTCAAAGTCAAATCTTTTAGAAAATATGCTCAAAATAATTAATTTTGAGCTAATAAAAAAGGGATTTAATGAGAAATTCGAAAATTTCTGAAAATAAATATTTTCAATGGTTAAGATTAAAAGATCATCAAGGATTTATCAACGGCCAAAATTATTTTGACGAGGATCAAACCTACTAGCCTTTTTTTTTTTCCACTTGGAGGATTTATCTATATATTAGAGAGTCATTTGTGTCAAAATCCATCTATGTTTCGCTAAGAAATTGCTACAAAAGAATTGATGTAAAACTATAGTCTCGCTGGGAATGTTTATTTGAATCATAATAAACACTTTGGGGTGCAATTCATGGTGTTTAGTGTTCATTGATTTATGGTATGTGTTGGGTACGGCCTTTCCTATATTGTGCTTATTAATTTTAAAATTTGTTTTTCATTAGATGGGGATAAAATCATTCTATTGGTAGATTATGGGTTTATCTTAGGTCATTTGATTTGTCATACCTCTAACAAATTTTCTTGACAAAATATATAGTGTTAGCAGGTTCCCAAGTTCTTGGTCCCTGTTACCGCTCAAACTAGCAGGGGACCTAAAGGGGATCCCTAAATGGCAAACGCTAGGCCAAGGGAAACAAGGGGAAACTTAGCCCACTGTCACCTCAGCTAAGGCTCCCTTCTATTTATGGACTTTCACCGATGGGAGGAGACCCAGTATATTATGGAGTCACTGATAAAGGATAAGTGAAGCATAAAAACTATTACTGAAGTATGAAAACTGATAGCTTGGAGACTTGAATGTAAAAATACACGAGGTATTTAATAATAATAATAATTTATTATATATATAAAATGTGTAAAGTGATACGAATGTTACAATGAGGCCATGCTTTTATACCTCAGCAGGTGACCTTTCATGATTAAGCATGTCTTTTAGACATGCCTTTTCACTTAACTTAATGACTATTTAATATAAGCAATATTTAATTATTTAATATTTATATTAATTTTATTTATTTCTTTGTTATGAATTATATTCATAACATAGCCCCTTCCTTCGAAAGCTTTGTCCTCAAAGCTTTAATACTATGGATTTTCTTCACTTAGTGTCTGTCGTCTCGATGTGTATAATCTGGTCATCCTCTCGTCTTATAGCTCATCAGTAATATTTCCTTGGAATTTATTTATTTATTTTTTTAACAAGTCTAAATTTTTTTTCTTCTTTTTTCTTTTTATAACTCCAAATTTTTTTATTTTTTTTATTAACTCATTTTTTTAAATACTAAATTATATAGCTATATATATATATATATATATATATATATATATATTATAAAGTTATAATATATAAGTTATGATTTATATATAATATGTAACACAGCCATATTAATATATATATCAACACCATAACACAACCGTATTAATCACTGAATCGACAACCGTCAATAGTCGCCCTGTTTCGTTGACAATTTGACCTGAGACAATGTTAATTACCCCACGGCGCCATGACAGCTTTGCGGAGCGTTGTTCTCCCCGCTAGTCGACGGTGTGACGACGTGTTGTCCATGGTGGTTGACTCCACAGCCATCGTGGTTCTCCCGCATCAAATGGCGCCTTCGGAGGTGGTGGATGTGCGACAGCAAAGGATGGGCGGTGGACGGCGGCAGCAAAGGACAGCGGTGGACGGTGGCAGCAGTAGCAGAATAGGACGGTGGCGACAGCAGCAGAACAGGATGTAGGGGATATTGCAGGGACACAAACAGACAGGGAATGACACATGAACAATAGATGCAACCTACCGTTGAACAACAGATAATGATGTTAAATGCTCCATCAATGAATCTACAACGTTTCGATATAATGTTTGTGGTAAATTTTCTACAAGGACTCCCAGTGCTGATCCTGTAACAACTCTCATACAAGTCACTGATTGTCCCACATCTGCACCAACATATATCTTTATGAAATTTGAGTGATCAAAACTTTTGTTGTTTATAGGAACTTGTTTCTCAGCATCTATAGCAAAGTTTCCAAGGTTCAAACTTTCTCCTTTTGCAGCTCTCAATTTAGCAGCTACCTTATATTGACTTTTTCTTGGAAGAGACATGGGTGAGAACATTTTGGATGCATCCAATGGAGACCCACTAGGGGTGGTTGAAAGCTTTAACCATGAATCAAAATAACAATTTGCAGCCAATGCCAACTCCTCCTGTGGACACTGAAGCAAAAGCCGCCAAACCTACTCAGAGCACTAGACAATAGCTTCATTAGATTCCAAAAGCAGATTCTGGAAGACAATTCTTAAGGCATTCCCTAAGATAGGAAATGGCCAGAAGTTGTCAATCCTGCCAGTAAGCGAATTCCCTTTACTTCCAGCCTCAAGAAGTCGCTCCAAAGTATGTATTGCAGCATGGCGGACTGATGAAATACTGTGTCTCATAAAGGGCCATAGGCGAGGAGCCAAACTTGATAGTAAGTACGGGTTATCATCAACTTTTGCACCATCTCCCTGGTCATCAAGCTGAATTGCTTCATTCAGGTCAATCATCTACCTCTGCACTGGCAGTATGGCTCCTAAAGTTTTTGGCACCACTTCTGATTGTGAATACAACTCTGCCAGCAAATGCATCAAGCTACTAGTGTTGGGACTCAGATCATCAAGATCAAGCAAAATATCCCATAGCTTCATAAGAATGGTATTGACCATCCCACCAGCAAAGGAGACCACAGCTGACGCAACAGGTGTCAAGGCTTCTACTGCAACTGCCCTCACATCATCATCTCGATCCATTACTGTTGCCATAACATGCACTGTTAATGTTTTTTCCATACTTGTAATGCATCTTGAGGCTGCCAACTTTACAAGATTTCCTGTAGCAACATTAAGCACAGATATGGTATTATCAATTGTTTGAGGTCTGGACCTACCATGTGATTTTATTGCATCTAAAGGAGGAACTACAGACAAGGATGATATTGCCAGGTCATTTTTTGCATCATCATCACACACTTTGATGGATTTACCCATTGCTTGGGGTTCATTCTTGCCATGTGATTCTTGTGCTCTTGAATTAGTATCATTGCAAAAAATAGACTGTGCTCTCTTGATGGCAAATGAAGTTGAAACAGTCAAGGAATTTACTGCAACAATTTTTGTTGTTTCATTTGTCATATTAGTTCATAGCCCTTGCCCACTCTCACATGAAGCTTCAAGGATGGTCGAAGGTGACACTTCTTCCAGCACTTCCTTTAGATGTGTTGCATTCTACTATTCTCTTAGCTTATAATTCGAGCCTTGACACCCTCCAAAATATCTCTCGGCACCTTAACATGATTTTTTTCTTCTTCCACATTTTTCTCTTCAACATCATCAATGTCTTCTTCAACATCTTCCTCACTGTTATGATATTGTACATCTCCTTGTTTCTCAAGATAATCCTCATCTTGATTTATGTCAGCTTCATCGGAATCATTATCTTGATCATTTTCTTTATTATCGATCTCTTTTCGACATTCTTTAACTTCTACAAATAATTTTTCTAAATGCAGAAATGTTTCTTGAATTTTACTAAATTGTTCAACGCATTCAGGATATGGATGTAATGGCACATTGTGCTGCGAACAATGTTCAAAGACTCGCATGATTATATTGTGCGCCATGGCTCTGATACCACTGAAGCATAAACACTATTACTGAAGTATGAAAACTGATAGCTTGGAGACTTGAATGTAAAAATACAAGAGGTATTTAATAATAATAATTTATTATATATATAAAATGTATAAGTGATACGAATGTTACAATGAGGCCCTGCTTTTATACCTCAAAAGGTGACCTTTCATGATTAGGCATGTCTTTTAGACCTGCCTTTTCACTTAACTTAATGACTATTTAACATAACCAATATCTAATTATTTAATATTTATATTAATTTTATTTATTTACTTCTTATGAATTATATTCATAACAATAAGTCAATGAAATGATGTAGAGTGACCCTAATAATCCCTTTCCTGGAAAAGTTAGAAGGATAAGGCTTACTTGCTTTCTAAGCAAGGTACAATGTCTTCTAGGGAAACGAAGAGAGGATTTAAGGGTTAGGTTTATGGGATATGACTTATGAAAGAACTTCCCAATCTCTAAAATCCTTATTTTAACTTGTATCCCGGATGATTCTTAAAAAATTGTCTTTTCAAGGAACGAGACCACACAGGACCAAGTGGACCTAGACTAGGATAAGGGGAATGAGTATGGCAACCAATGATGTTCTTACCCTAGACAAGGTGGGGAAAGGATCAAAGAAAGGATTTTCACTTGAAGGTGTTGATTTGATCCTACGAGGCACTAGCCTTAGGGATGCTAATGCAAAGTTTGATCCCGAGGCTAGAGCTTGGCTTTTCTCCAAACTCCACCGTTGGAATGGCTTCAAAATTGGAGGATACCTTGAAAAAACATTGTTGATTTGGGGTAGCATCGGATGTGCTCTAACCATGAAAATTGGTAGAGAGGCTAAAGCAAATGAGATCTCCAATACCCAGAAATGGTTTGGGCAGATTGTAAACAGTTTGGGAGATATTAAAATAATTAATATTTTCAATGGAGTCCCTAAGTCTATTAAAATAATTAATATTTTTAATGGTATCCCTAAGTCTAAACTTAGGGAAAATAAAATATTAATGTGAATTACTATAAAACTGTGTTAGAAGGGTCCAAAAGTCATGGATCAAGCCAGAATTAATCTTAGTCGTTGATTAAGGATTTAATCTCGGTCGTTGATGTGTCAATGAGAAAAGTATAAAAGGAGGCTTGAGGGTCACTTGGAGGACACACTGAGGGAGACCAGTCAATTCAATTTCTGGAGGGGGATTAGCTGAGAAATTCTAACTAGTGGTCTAGTGAGCAGTCAAGAGGCAGCAAGTACAGAATAGAGAGAAGGGATCAGCCATTGGAGACTAGCGCTGAGGCAGGAGAGGCAAACGCAGGGCATTTCAGGCAGACATAGAGGCAGCAAGAGACTGCACAGTCACTAGAGGGCTTGCGTGGGTGACGCAGAGAGGCCCAGGGCTAATGTAGTCAAGGAGGGGCTGACGCAGAGTTTTTGGGAGCCACGCAGAGGTCAGCCAAGCTGACGCTGGGACTAGGAGAAGTGCTGGACAATTTTTCTCTCTATGGGTAAGCCAGTTTGGCACCCTGTTGTACTGAAGAATTGCTGAATAATAAAACCCCCCCTTGCTGCACCGGTTTTCCCACATTGGGTTTTCCTGGGGACTATTGTCCAAAATATCTGTGTCAATGAGTTGATTCTTGTACATGTGTTTGTTTTTGTATTACGGTGTGATATCTGTAGCAGAATTTATTTTAATGTTTATTGAAGGAATTTCATAGATAACTTATTGAAGAATAAGTAGGAAAAGGAAATAAGATGTTGCAGTGAATGAGTTTTCACAAACACTAGTGCAGGAGACCCTAGGAGATCGAACTTTCTGGAGGACTAGCTTGTCGTGAAATCGATGCCCTTGGTGCCCCAACTTGGCTAGATCCAAAAGAAGGTGAAAGGATGTGATTTTTGGTGACCACCTCTTGGTAGATCAGTGCTTTAGTCTTGGGGGAAAGGAGTCTATGTTAAAATATGAGTAGGATTCTTGATTCTTAGTCAAGGAGGCCTCAAGACCACTTCGCTAGCCTTCTAGGTCAAGGAGAAGCAAACTTGTAGCTTTTATACTTCGATGTGCAAAAGAGATGGCTTATCAAGGTCAAATTATTTTATAGAATTACCCCTAGGAGATTTCATTCACATTACATGGCCCACACATTGAGAGATGATATAATAGAGACAAAATTGCACAATTTTAAGCAGTAAATGCATGCTGCAATTAGCCTAGAAATAGCAAAAATTTCAGTCCAATGTATATGACAAAGTAAAACAAGAATAACATTAAAAGCATTACTAACATGTAACATAGTATATCCAACCATCCACAATTGACAAAAAAGAAGCTCAAAAATAAGATAGACCAATATCAACACATCAGAATTCATCCATAAAGCTCCAATTCATCCTCTAGAAAAAGTGAGAAATTCTCAAGAGAGAGAAGCGATCCAATCCAAAGTCATGATGAGCAAATGAGCTCATCTAACTTGTATTTATACACAAAATAGGAGTTCAAATTATCTTCCTTGGCCTACATAAGCCCCAAAAATAAAATAATGTTCTAATAATTTAGCTTTTGGTAACAACCCCACCAAACTAGCTCATAAATGAAAGAGTAAGCCTCTCAAGAGATTAAATAATAATCTATGCATGTCGTAGGGCCCTCTAAGAGACCTAATGAGGTCCACAGGTGCCATAATGAAGAATAGGACCTTCAAAAGCAGTGGACAAGGGGTCGGCCCCTTGTAATAACCTGTGGTGCTCCAAATGAAATGTGGGGGCACACAAGTGTCCTCATGGGTCTCCAAACCAATCGAAGATGTTTGTAGATCGTCCGCAATGGTTAGGATGATGATGTAGGTGATGCCACATCATCATGCAAGCCCTAGATCATCAACCAAGTGTATGGTGCAACTCTGGGGCCATCAAGGCATGATGGATCAGGTGCATCTTCCTCGTCCAATAAGTGAATCACGAGCAATCTCTGAATGGTTATGGGGATCCATGGAGAGTTGTCTCCTACTGTGGAGGCCCATGGCTCTCAACGCATACCCTACATGTGCCAATGTAGCCCTCTAGCGGATTAGGACCATTTATAGGGAGACCAAACCCAAAATGGGGACCATTTACAATCCTCCATAAGATCTGATGCGTCCCCTAGCCTTCTAATACTAGAAGTCATTAGAGAAATCGAGTAAATGAGCATACAAATCATGGGCCACAGGTGGGGACTCATAATGGCCTTCCCTTCCATAATGGGCTTTGGGATGTGCCTATGTCTCCTAAACTCCAAATGGGGTTAAGCAAGTATCCTATTAAGGTGGTTTATACTTCTAAAGGGGATAGTATATTCAAGGTACATCCTTCAAAAGGTGGTGGCATGTGACAGATAGGTGAATGAAGTAGGGGACGAGAAGGGGTAGCCTTGGGCCATATGCTGAGGTACTGTTGTCGCACAGATTGTCACGACAACGCTCAGACCGGGGGGCTGTCACCCTGATCCCCGATCTCTCCGTTTAAGCCTGTCTCCCGCGGCTAAAGGGGGTAGACCCTGTAGGAAAATGGATGACCAACTATGAACCAGTTGGGTTGAGAGACATGAAGGGAAACCAGCACTAAATTGATTTTATTAATTTAATGGACCAGTGCCTTATGAAATGAAAATGATTAAACGATTAATTGTCAGATGCTGCAGGAACATAATCTCATTAACAATCGCTTACCATCAAACAACAAAGATTAACTTTTACCACATGCGAGATATCAATAAATGTTTAATAGCTTAATGATACTCCAGCGATTAAAATTTCGAAAGATAAAGTGCTTCAACCACGTCAAGTGCTAACCAGATATTACATTCAGGATCATTCAAGCATGCCAAATCACATAAAAGATGATAAACATTAATTCCACATCAAAATTTTAATCTCAGCAAAAAAGATAAAACGTGATAATCTCTGAGCCAAGACTGAATCTAGCAAAAAATTTGCAAAATATTTTTATATTTTTCAGACAAAAAAAATTAAAACTAAATGAAACTTAAAAAATCTAAATCTACACTTTAAAATAAAAGAAACTCCCTTTTTTATAATTTTAAATTTTTTTATAAATTTTTATGATTTTTAATTTTTATATATTCTTTATGATTCTTAAAAATAAAACTTAAACTAAATTATAAAATTAAAATCTAAAAAAAAAATATGATTTTTAAAAGTTTTATAATTTTTTTATGAATTTTAATTTTTAAACTCAAAACAAAGCCTAAAAAATGAAAAATAAAATCTAAATTAATCTAATCTAAAACTATATAAAAAAAATCAAATAAAAATCTAAAGCTTTTAAATCTAACAAAAAAAACTAACGGATTCAAAAAAAAAAAAAAAAACTTTACAATAAAATCTAATTTAACAGAAACGTAAATCTGAACAATTTAAATCTATGGAAAATAAACGCAGCCACTCAAAAAAAATAAAAAATTTTAAAATCTAAACTAAACTATGCTACCCTAGAACGCATTAACCCAAAAGAATCGTATAACATCTATCAACAAAAATCGAACGCTTGATTTTTTTTTTTTGGATTTTACTGCCCACGGAAAAAAAAAAAAAAAAAAAAAAAAAAAAAAAAAAACTCAACCTACGCATGTATCATATCAGAACGAATGAAAAAAATAAATAAATAAAAATAAAAACAAAATTTACGCTAAACCTAACCCACATTAATCAAGATCGAAATTTTATTTTTTGTTTACGACTTTCCTCTGCAGGTTTGCGTGAGGATGCAGGTTCAGTCGACAGGATATGGAGGTGACGCGGATCTGGAGTTTACTGCGTGAGGGATGGAGAATGGCGGGGAAGGATGAGGGACGTGTGCAGGAAAATGAGGCAACGGGATTGCAGATTTGAACGTGACTGCTGCAGGAGAGGCGTATAAGGAAATGCGGTGGGGTTGAGGTGGGTTTGCTGGATGGTGAGGGGACGTCAATAAAAAAAATGCGTGGAAGAGAGTACCGCGGGCTGAGGATTAGACGCAGGGAGGTTTTGAAGAAATCTGCACTTTGGATGAGCTGGAACGATGGAGTTGGCTGTGTAGTAGATGCAGAAAAATAAAAATAAAAATGCGTGGAATAACAGTGAAGAATGGGATAGCATAGGCTATGGATTTTGAATGTTTTTATTTTTATTTTTATTTTATTTTTTGAGGACTGAGTGCAGATACGCATGGAATATGGGCACATGAGCAGCGTAGCAGGTAAGAGTGTGGAAGGTTTTGCGGATCCGTTGATGGAAGAATGAATGCGTTTGAGGGGCAAGCTTGTACAGGTTGGAGCTAAGATGATGCCCTAGGAACAGCAGACAGATGGCTTGAGCCTTGAACAGAACCTCAAATTTCTCCAGAAAATTTGAAAATCTTTTTTGGAGAATGTCCCTACAAAAAATGAAACCCCGGATGGCAAACTGCTTGAGATTATCTGATGAAACCCTGAAAAATTCTCATAGCCTGTGCCTGCAACCTGCAGTGGGAAAACGAAAACCCAGAAAATATATGCAAGGATTGAAAATAAAACCCTAAAAACCAGCTACAAATTTACAACATTTACAATTTTTCGACTCCTAAACAGCCAGATTTATCAATAATCAACAGAGATATTGTCAACATTCCAGATTTACTATGAAATACTTCAGAAATCTCTCTTGCAAATCAGAAAACAAACTTAAATGATAAACCCAGGATCGAAACTGGCTGGGCTCTACAAGAAAATGCTTGCGGGAGTTGGCTGGTTCAGCCGAGAACTTCCCCAAACGCCCACTGATCTTCTCGATAAGGGTTTCCTGCACAGCTCACTTCAACCATCAATAAAGAGGGCAAAAACAATACTAGATTCCAGATACAATGGAGATACCTGCCACTATTTCAGAAATTCTAATACCATTCAAACCCTAGCAAGTGAACAAGATACCTATGTTCAACAATACTCTACAATAAGCTGTTACTAATGGCTGAAAATTAAAATATGCAGAAAATAAAACAGCTCACAGCACTTCAAGAGAGTAACACCAGCAAGATTTCAACCCCAAAGTCTTTCTTTATTAGCACCAAAAAACGTTTACAGGAGAGCTTTCTTCAGCACAAGACTCACAGGTCGAATCTTGATCTCAAATGACCTCTAGCACCCTATTTAAAGGAAAAATTCCCAACGGCTAGTTCGAGTGATCCATGTTCGACCGTCGATGAGGATCAAGATATCTCTTAATCTCATCCGTCGAATTTGTAATGCATTAAAAAATTGAAATTCTACATTTATTTACTCAAAAATATTATTATTTTATTATTTTTAGGTTTTTACTTTATTTTATTATTTTTTAATTTTTAATTAATTAATTAATTTTTTATAAATGGATCCTCAAACTTAGCCTTTGGAAAAATCACCTAGGACCTAGCACTTAGGACTTATGACGGGATTAAAACATTTTCTAACCCTCAAGACACTTTACATCATGACTTCTACAACTTTACATCTCAAGGGGGAGAACCCATTTGATATTTCTCCTACTTGTTAGATTTACATAACCAAGTTTATTTGCAGTTTCCTACAACAAACATCAAAATACATACACTGTCACCTACACCATTTAAATTATTTGTCGAAACAAGAACAGAACAATAGAGAAAGATACACACAAGTGACAATGATTTTTGGACAAATGTCCTTGGAAAAACCCAATGCAGGAAAATGGGTGCAGCAAATCTGAGGGTTTTTATTATTATGCAGTGGTAAAATCAGAATACATCTCTTGAAGCCTTCTTGGAAATCTAGTTACAAAGTATAATCCTGACAGAGAGATTTGTGAGATTACCTCACACTATCACTAGGAATCCTGGCTGATCCAGCCCCAAAAAGATTTCCCCCAACTTTTCTCGCTGCCTCTGCAGAGGGTCTGCATCAGCCTAGTGTCAAGCTCACTGGGGACAGCGTCAATCCTCTAGTTGGTCAATTTGTTGCCTAGGTGATTTGATTTCTGCCTCTCGGTCTCACAGGCCAGCGCTCGGCTTCTGAAACTCAAATTCCCTCTGCAAATTTCAGACTCCCTCTTGGTTTTTGTGTTGCCTCTGCGTGGCTCTGCATCAACTTCTCTAGCTCAGTGCTACCACTTTTCGATCTCCCTCTACCTTCTGTGCTGAGTATCCTCTGACCGAGAAAGATTTCCCTTTGGATACTATCCCTGCCCCTCACTGCAAAAGCTCACTATCAAAATTCTCTCGACAGCTGCTCTGCTTTAGAAAATCGAACTTCCAAACTTTTTGTGTGTCTTTCCAAATGACCCTCATGCCTCCTTATATAATCTCCTCGTTGACATTCAACGGCCCATATTAGAAGCTAATCAATGGCTAAGATCATTTATGCTTGATCCTCGTCTTATTCTAGAAGTTACACCCACAGTTAGATTAATACACTTTAATTATTTTAATTTCCTAAGTTTAGACTTAGGGTCCCATTAAAAATAATTAATTATTTCAATAGAATTGTCTCTAGGTGGAATTTCCCAAAACGCTTTTTGGGTTCTTTGGAATACATGTGCCCAAGCCTCCCTGCAAAATTTGAGACTTAGAGCACATCCGATGCTGCCAGAAATCAACACTCCCTCTTAGCGAGGAATATGCTCTAACAATGCATTGTGCTGAAGCATCACTCTGTTCTGTAACATCTCCCTCTGTGATGCTGATGTCTGACATGCTGTCCACCAACCACTGTGCAAATGTTGCATCTGTACCGTTGTTGACCTGCCACTATCAACACTGCATCCTACTGCAACTCCCTCTGAATTTCTGCATCTGTGCTGCTCCTGGCACTGCCACTGCCAACTGCACTGCAAATTGTTGCTACTGCATCAGCACCAAAAAAACATCCCAAATTACTGAACGAACTATGTTCATTATGATACCATGTGAATGTTGGAGCTTGACCATTGCTAGTCTCTGCGTTGACCCTCTGAATCTTCTGCGTTGTTGTTGACCTCTGCTCTGTAACATCTGCACTGCTGCCAACTCTACTTTGCGTTGTTTAGTCTCTAGCGCTTATAGCCACTGCAACTGTCTCTCTAACACCCCTCGGCACCATCCGACACTAGTCCACCCTACTACTTCTAATCTGGGCTCCTGTAGTAAGGAATTGATCCGAGAGGTGGGTTCTGCAAGGATCTTGCCCATCTGTAGCTCTTTCAAACTACAGCTCCAAATCATCCCACCTCCCTCCAGGAGGTATCTCGGTTGTCATGGCGAACTCCTCCTCATCGATCTTCGCGGGTGTAGCCTTCGGATCCTGCTTCTCATCTTTGTCCTTCTTCCTGAGAGGACAATATGTAGCGTAGTGACCCATCTCACCACACCTGAAGCACTTTATCTTCGAGACGTCGTTCTTCCGCCTCCACTGCTCTTGCCCCTTCGATGCAAGGGTTGCATTCTCATCCTCCTCCTTGGGCTTCGACCCATTGTTGTTGCTTCCGTCAAGCTTACACTTGACCAAGTCTCTCCTCAACTCCTCTTGCTTGAGAGCTTCCCACATCTCATCCCAATTCAGCAAAGTCGCCCTACACAAGATACTCTGGACAAAGACTTGCCATTCATTTGAAACAGAATTGAGGGCCAGTCTAACCAACTCGAAATCTTGAGGTGTAGACTACACAGCTGATAACCCATCTCGGGTCTCCTGAAGCTTTGTGAGGAACGGATCTACGCACTCCCCCTTCTGCATCAAAGCAGATCTCAGCTTCTGCTCTAAGTACATCTTCCGCTGCTCGAAAGATCCCTGATACAACGTAGACAACGCATCCCACATCTCCTTAGCAATCCCTCCACTAGCGATCTGAGAGACTACATGATCCTTCACTCAATCGAGGATCATTCTCATTGCCTTCGCCATTTCTGCTTTGTACTTCTTCAACGGATCTGCATCTGCAAGCACAACCACCACGCTGTCAACATATGTCTTGAGAGCATGCTCATCTAGAAGGAATGACATCATTTCCTTCCAGATGACATAGTTGGATGCCCCATCCAACCTGTCCTAATCTCTCAAGCCACTGGTTGCAATCTCTTCCAATGTCACATGGTTCGGGTTCGAGTTCGGGTTCGGCAATGATTAGGTTCGGTTTGAGTTCAAATTTTTTGATGAGGTTCGCCATTAGGTTTGTCTATGAATTATAGGATAAAATAGTAAGAAATCAACATCAGTAAACATCAAAAATGCTATCATGGACATGGAGACTGCAAGGATAAATTACAATCTTGAGTTGTGACATGAAATTAGGAGTTTTGATCTTATGGACTTGGTCAATGGCTATGAGGTTCGATGAGGTCGCCGAACCTCAAAAAAAATTTAAAGTTCGCCAAAATTCGAACCTCAAGGTTAAAGTTCGATGAACCTTGTGACATAAATCTCTGCCACGAAAAATTGTCGAACTGCTCCTCTCTACTCTTACTGTTGTTGCTCAGCCAATAAGAGAACAAACTTCTTGGCGGGAAGTCTTCTGAGGAAAAATTCCCTCATAGTGCTTCTCTTCTCTTCTAACGTCTTTCTGCCCAGCAAAACGGCTTGCAAAAAAATTGCATCCCACCAGCTCCTCACACTCAGGCTTCAGCGTTGCTCCCTCTGCCACGACAAGATTTCAATCTGGAAGCCCTTCTCTCTGTCGACTCACTCAGAGAGAAACTGCCACAAAATTCAGCCCTCCGGCTAGGACTGCGCAAACCCCTCTGGGGATTCAAACCGCTGCCTCCTACAGCTTTTTCGACCTCCTTCTTCTGCTCAGTGCTGGGTTCTCTGACACTATTCTTCTTGCTTCACCTGCACTTGCTCTGATACCATGTTAAAATTCCTTAAACCCGAGAATTGCTACTGCAGCACTGATGATATTTCTCCTATTTGTTAGATTTACATAACCAAGTTTATTTGAAGTTTCCTACGACAAACATCGAAATACATACACTGCAGCCTAAACCATTTATATTATGTGCCGAAACAAGAACAGAATGATAGAGAAAGATACACACAAGTGACAGTTATTTTTGGACAAATGTCCCTGGAAAAACCCAATGCGGGAAAACCAGTATAGCAGATCTGGGGGTTTTTATTATTATGCAGTAGTAAAATCTGAATACATCTTTGGAAGCCTTCCCGGCAATCCAGCGAATAACACTGACAGAGAGATTTGTTAGATTACCTCATACTATCACTGGGAATCCTGGTTGATCCAACCTCAAAAATATTGCCCCAAGCTTTTCTAGCTGCCTCTGCTCAGTGTTTGCATCAACCCAGTGTCAAGCTCACTGGGGACAGCATCAATCCTCCGACTGGTCGATTTGAGGTGATTCGATTCTTGCCTCCCAGTCTCACACCTCGAGACTCCCGGCTTCTAAATCTTGAATTCCCTCTGCAAATTTCAGACTCCCTCTTGGCTTCTACGTTGCCTCTACGTGGCTCTGGGTCAGCCCCTCTAGCTAAGCGTTGCCACTACTAGATCTCTCTCTGCCTTCTCTATTGAGTATCCTCCGACCGGGAAAAATTTCCCTTTGGATACTATCCCTGCCCCACACTGCAAAATCTCACTATCGAAATTCTCCTGGTAGCTGATCTGCTTCAAAAAATCGAACTTCTGAACTCTCTCTGTGTGTCTTTCCAAATGACCCTCAAGCCTCCTTAAATAATCTCCTCGTTGACATTCAGCGGCCCAGATTAGAATTTAATCAATGGCTAAGATCATTTCTACTTGGTCCTCGTCTTCTTCTAGAAGTTACACCCACAATTAGATTAATGCCTTTTAATTATTTTAATTTCCTAAGTTTAGACTTGGGGTCAATGTTGCACGAAGCGCCCCCCCCCCCCCCCCCGGTTCCAAACCCCGAAGCGCGTCCCATGCGGAAGCGCCTAGGAAGCTTGGCCGGAAGCGCGCTTCCGAATTTTTTGCCGCTTCCTGAAAATTCAGAAGCGTGGTATGGAAGCGCCACTTCCAAGCCTCCGAAGAGCGCTTCCTACGACGCTTCGGGCATCGGAAGCATGGCGCTTCAGAGGAGGAAGCGTAAGGGATGTACGCTTCCGGAAGAGGCCGCGCGCAAGGCAAAAAATTAATTTTTTTCTTTTTTTTTTTGGTTTTTTAACTTAGCATAAAGGGGGTGGGTTAGGGTGAGGTTAGAGTGAGGTTAAGGTGAGGAATGAAGAGAATAAAACCCCCATTCATTCCTCATTTTCTCACTCTGAGTTTATTTGAATTGGAGAAGAGAAGAGAGGAGAGGAGAAGAGAAGAGAGGAAAGGAGAGGAGAAGAGAGGAGAGCTTGGAGGAGTGAAGGAGGAGAAGTTGGGAGAAGGAGGAGGAGCTTGGAGCAAGAGCTTGAAGGACTTCATCTACAAGCGCTAAAGAGGTAAGTTCAAACCCCAAACTCCCTTATTTCTTTGACAATTTTTTTGTATTTTTCTCCTCCCTCTCCTACTCTTTCCCATTGTTTCTACTTGCTCCTTTACTTACAGGTTGTCCACCACCTATATCCATATTCCAAGATAGTGTTCTTTTGGCTTCTATGTATCATTCCACTCTTGGTTTTAATGATAGCAAAGGGGAATAGGAATAGAAGGGAAAAAACACAAGAGGATAGTGATCCCAATATGAATGACCCAATGTATGATGAGGAGGAACGGTTTGAAGAGGAAGGGGATGAACCTGAAGGGGGCATTGAAACACAAGATGGCAAAGCTACATTAACACCCTTGTGGAACTATGTGAACAAACTTGATGGGGGAAAGGGTGGTGGATCTTACAGATTTGTGTGCCCTCATGGTTGTCATGGAGGAAAACCATATTGTGGTTCATATACCAGTGTGAGGAGGCATCTTTGTGGGGTGTTGGACAGTGATGAAAAAAGGGTCCTGTGGGGGTACAAATTTGCCCAAACATTTCAACTAAAGAAAGAAGAAAATACATCCAAACAGAGGAGGCTACACAACAAAAAAAAAGAAACAAAAAACTCATTCTGAATCAAGTGCAACCTCTAAATTTGGTAGCTGCTCATCTCCTCATGGTACTTCTGCAAGCTTTAGAGGTAGAAGAACAATAGGGGATTTCCTTAATGTTGTTGGGAGGGATGATGTGGATGGAGAGATAGTCTGTTTTCTTTGTGCTTGCGGTGTACCATTCAATGTGCTTCGCTCTCCCTATTGGCATGAAATTGTAAAGGCCATCAATGAAGCCCCAAAAGGATACAAGGTCCCCAACTATGAGAAAGCTAGAACAGTGTTATTAGAAAGAGAAAAAGCTAAGGTTCAAAGAGCTTTAACACGTTTTACAAATGAGTGGGTAGATTCTGGGGTATCCATTGTATTAGATGTGTGGACAAATATTAGAAACCAACATTTGATAAATGTTCTTGGTGTTTCTTCTAGTGGTGTAGTATTTATTACATGTCATGACTCCTCCTCCATCACTGCATCTGCACAAAACATTGCAAATCTCCTATTGAAATCAATCAAAGATGTGGGTCCGAATAATGTGGTTCAAGTGATCAAAGATAATGCAGCAAATTGTAAGGCAACACATCTTTTGAAAGGGGTGGAGCGTACTTATCCACACATCTTTTGGTCTGGGTGCCTGGCTCACACATTGAACCTTTTGATGCATGATATTGTGAAGCACAAAGAATGTGGGTGGATTACTGAGCTTTACAGGAGAGGGAAGCAACTCATTAAATTCATCACAAGGCATAAAATGGTAAACTACTTCTATGGCACTTACTCCAAGTTGCAGTTGCTTAAAATTGCAAAGACAAGATTTGCTAGTTATTACATCACCTTTAGGCGGCTAGTGAAGCTGAGACAAGCTTTAACTAATCTAGTGTGCGCTGAATCATGGGATGAAATTAACATTGACATAGATGGTGCTAATGCAGTCAAGGACATTGTTCTTGACAATTACTTTTGGGCACAGGTTAAATATGTTTTGCAATTCACCAAACCAATTTATTACATGATCAAGTTTGCAGATTCAGATCGACCAGTAATTGGGGAGGTGTATGAGCAAATGGATAGCATGTTGGGGCAAATTAAAGACATTGTTGAGCCTAGAGATACCACCTTGTACAATTATATTCATGCAGCAGTGGAAAACCGATGGGAAATGCTAAATGTTCCATTGCATGCATTAGCATATATTTTGACACCTAAATACTATCATCCATCATGGCTTTCAACACCAGCACCTGGGGGGGAAGCAGGAGAAAACCACACCAAGATCAAGAGATTCACAGAAATATATGGTTGCATTGAGTAAATTAATCCCTGATGAGGAGGAGGCTGCATTGGTACGGAGACAAGTGAGCAACTATATGCTTAACACTGGTCCATTTGGGAGCATGCATGCAATTAAAGATCCAGAGACTTTTTCTTCTCTTCAGTGGTGGAACATGCATGGAGGGGGTACTCCACTTCTACAAGCTTTGGCATTGCGGGTGCTATCACAGGTGGTAAACACTTCTTCTGCAGAGAGGTGTTGGAGCTCTTATCCTTTCATCCACAGTGTTAAAAGGAACAGGTTGAGTTTAGACCAGGTAGAGAGCTTGGTTTATGTTCATTACAACTTGCGATTGTTGTCCCATTACTGTGAAGATGCAAAGTCTAATAAAGACCTGTTGATTTGGGACAAGAATCCAGAGGAGCCCAATTTGGAGGATGGAGTGTTGCAATTAGATAAATTTGAGGATGCTCTTATCCAGGTATGTCCATTGTGGTATGAATTTTCCAATTTTTCCTTATAAAGCATTTCTCTAATTCATGTTTTTAATTTTTTTGTTAACTAGTGTTTTTTTTTGCATGAATTTTTTGAGCGATTCCAGGATGATGATGATCGTGTTGATATGCCACCCCCACCCCCATCTGGTCCCTTGGTTCCTAGGTTCCATGGTTCAACACCAACAGCAGGGGGTTCTTCTTCATCAGTTTCAGTGCCACAACTTCCACAGGCACCATCTTCTTCATTGCCACCACATGGAGGTCCGCTGCCACGTTCTCTTCGTGGTGGAAGGAGGAGAGATTAGTAGATATATTCACAATTTACTACTTTTTGTCATAGATTACTCATTAGACTTGTAGGCTTGTGAATTTGAATTTTGAACCTTTTTTGTCTTTGCGGTGACCAAGTGACATATTTTATAAACATTATTATTTGAATTTTGGACATGACAAATGTTGACAATTGCTCACTTGCTAGATAAATCATAATATGCTCTATGTTTTATGTTTTATAATATGCTTAAATGTTTTATGTTTTATAATATGCTTAAAAATTTGATGTATGTTTGTAATAGCTAGAATATAGATGATTGTTGTACATACTAGTAACTACAATGGAATCATGGATGCCATATCTATCTTGATTTATGCAAAAATATGCATATTTTCATGTCTTCTACAATTAATTTGGTATTTGGGATGTTTGTTTTGAGTATAAATGCAAAAAAATATAAATATATATATATATAGCGGACGCTTCCGCGGAGGCTTCGCTTCCTAGATTTTTGGAAAATGACGCTTCCGTGTCCCCGCTTCGTCTCCACTTCGTGCAACATTGCTTGGGGTCCCATTAAAAATAATTAACTATTTTAATAAAATTGCCTCTGGGTGCAATTTCCCAAAACGCTTTCTGGGTTCTTTGGAATACATGTGCCCAAGCCTCCCTACAAAATTTGAAACTTAGAGCACATTTGATGATACCAGAAATCAACATTAGGAACTCCTTAGGTCCTCTGCTGGTTTGAGTGGTAATAGGCCCTAGATGAGCCCCCTCTATTATTAAGGAACCCATGATTGTCCCAACCCCTGGTGGGTGATGAACTACCTCACCTTAAGGGGATATCCACTTCTACATATTACACATCATGCTCCCCATCCCCTAGAGCCCTGAGCAATTATGAAGAAAAATCAATAAAAGGCAAAAGGCATATGAAAAAGGGTGGAAAAGCAAAGGTTGGGGTAACTCATGTACCACGATTTCTTGCCTCCTACACTCACATACCCAGGTGTGGGTTTCCCTTATTATAGCTACCCATGAACCATGAAATGTGGTTTGGATGATTCCCCTGATCCCCACTCCATTCCATTCTTATATCATTTGCCACCTACCACTTAAAGGATGTATTGTGGACATGTCACCGCCTTTAGAGGTTGAAACCACCTAACAGGTTCCTTGGTTAACCCCTATTGAGCTTGGAGACACTTGTACATGCCAAAGCCCACTATGAAAAGGCATGCCACCACGAAGTGCCCCATTCATCCCATGACTTGTAAGCTTTATTACTTGATTATTCTAATGACATGTTGTATTGGAGGGCAAGGGGACGCATTGGATCTTATGCAGGATTGTAGGTGGGTCTTCATTTGGAGCTTGGTCTCCCTATACGGGGTCCTAGCCCTCCAAAGGGCCACATTGGCACTTGTTGGTTGAGCGTCGAGAGCCATGGACCTCCACCATGTTGACGAATCTAGGGCATCTAGGTAGGATGAGATTCTTCTGACGATGATAACTATTTGTGATGTACTTTTTACTTTTTCTTATTAGCACAATCTTCTCTTATTATTATTAGAGTGTGTTCTCTTACTTCATCAAACAATTACCAAAACAAAAGAGACAAGAACACAAGATATTGGCTCTCAGCCAGGGCAAAACCTCTCTCTCCTAGAGAGGAAAACCCTTCTTCAAATTTCTCTTATTAAAGCTTCAATTGACAAATGACACGTTGATTTCTGGTAGCATCGGATGTGCTCTAAGTCTCAAATTTTGCAGGAAGACTTAGGCACATGTATTCCAAAGAACCCAGAAAGCGTTTTGGGAAATTCCATCCAAAAACAGTTTTATTAAAATAATTAATTACTTTTAATGGGACCCTAAGTCTAAACTTGGGAAAATAAAAAGGGTATTAATATAAATTGCCGGTGTAACTTCTAGAAGAAGACAAGGATCAAGCAGAAATGATCTTAGCCATTGATTAGTTTCTAATCTGGGTCGTTGAATGTCAACGAGGAAATTATTTAAGGAAGGTTGAGGATCAACTGGAAAACACACAGAGGGAGTTCAGAAGTTCAATTTTCTAAAGCAAAGCAGCGGTCGGGAGAATATTGATAGTGAGCTTGTGCAGTGAGGGGTAGGGATAGTTTGGTTGGAGAGTCTTCTCCTAAGCCAGGATACGCGGCAGAGAGGCAAAGAGACAGCAAAAGGAGGCAGTGCAAGACCCAAGAGGGGTTGACGCTGAGCCAGAAGGGCTCACGTAGAGGTTGACGCTAAGCTCGCAGGGCTCATGCAGAAGCAGCGTAGTTCTCCTAGCAGAAATCTGAATTTGTAGAGGGAGCTGACATTTCTGAGCCGGGAGGGCTGGAAACTGCTCTAGAAGGCAAATCGATTCCCAGTTGACCTGACGCAGAGCCTTAGAGGCTGACGTTGGGCCTACGCAAAGGCAACGCAGAAATAGTCGGGGACACATTGGTTCAGCTACTGGAACAGCAAGAACTTGCCGGGTAGAGTGAGGTAATCTCATAAATTTCTTTTGCCAGTTTATTTCTCTGTAATTGGATTGTCGGGAGGGCATCCAAAGTTGTATTAAAAAAACTATTGCATAATAATAAAAACCCTCAGATCTACTGCACCGGTTTTCCCGCATTGGGTTTTTCCAGGGACATTTGTCCAAAAAATACTGTCATTTGTGTTGTATCTTTCTCTATTGTTTTGTTCTTGTTTTGGGCACATTATTTAATTGGTGTAGGCTGCAATGTATTAGCTTCGATATTTGTTGTAGGAAGCAGTAAATAATTTGTTTCAGTAATTGACAAATAGGACAAGTTTAATCAATTGTTGAAGTAGGGATTCCGGTTTTCAGAATTTTCACATGGTATCAGAGGAGTGCAACTAAAGCAAGAAGAACAGTGTCAGAGAACCCAACGTTGAGCGGGAAAGGAGGTCAAAAAAGTTGCAGAAGGCAACAGTTCGAATCCCCAGAGGGGTTTGCGCATTCCTAGCCGGAGGGTTGACTTTCGAGGCAGTCTCTCTGAGTGAGTCAACAAAGAGAAGGGCTTCCAAATCGAAAACTTGTCGTGGCAAAGGGAGCAATGCTGAAGCCTCAGCGTGAGGAGGAGCTGGTGGGACACACTTTTTCTACAGGTCGTTTTGCTGGGCCAAAAGACGTCAGAAGAGAAGGGAAGCACTATGAGGGAACCTTTCGTCAGTAGACTTCCCGCCAAGAAGTTTGTTCTCTTATTGGCTAAGCAACAAAAGTAAGAGAAGAGAGGAGCAGTTCGATAGTTTTCGTAGCAGAAATGGCAATCAGTGGCTTGAGGGATCAGTATAGATTGGACGGAGCATCCAACTATGTCATCTGGAAGGCAAGAATGTTATTCCTTCTAGATGAGCATGCCCTCAAGACATATGTCGACAACGTGGTGGTTGTGCCTGCAGATGCAGATCCGTTGAAGAAGTACAAGGTAGAAATGGTGCAGGCAAAGCAAATGATCCTCGATTGAGTGAAGGATCATGTTGTCTATCACATCGCTAGCAGAGGGACTGCTAAGGAGATGTGGGATGCATTGTCTACACTATATCAAGAATCTTCCAAGCAATGAAAGATGTACCTTCTGTAGAAACTGAGATATTCTCAAATGCAGAAGGGGGAGCGTGTGGATCCATTCCTCATGAAGCTTTAGGAGACCCAAGATGAGTTATCAGCTGTGGGGTCTACATCTCAAGATTCTGAGTTGGTTAGACTAGCCCTCAATTCTATCTCAGATGAGTGGGAAGTCTTTGTCAAGAGTATATTGGGCAGGGCGACTTTGCCGAATTGGGATGAGCTGTGGGCAGCTCTTAAGCAAGAGGAACTGAGGAGAGATCTAGTAAAGTGTAAGCTTGAGGGAAGTAGCAGCAATGGGTCAAAGTCCAAGGAGGAGAAGGATAATGCAGCCCTTGCATCGAAGGGGCAGTAGGAGCAGCGGAGAAGTAAGAAGGACGTCTCGAAGATAAAGTGCTTAAGGTGTGGTGAGATGGGTCACCACGCAACACACTGTCCTCTCACAAAGAAGGACAAAGATGCAAAGCACGATCTGAAGGCTACACCCACGAAGATCGAGGAGGAGTTCACCGTGACAACCAAGATACCTCCAGGAGGGAGGTGGGTTGATTTGGAGTTGCAGTTCGAAGGAGCTACAAATGGGCAGGATCCTTGAGGAACCCACCTCTTGGGCCAATTCCTTGCTACGGGAGCCCAAATCAGAACTAGCAGGATGGACTAGTGTCGGATGGTGCCGAGGAATGTCAGAGAGACAGCTGCAATGGTTAGGAGTGCCAGAGACTGAGTAGAGTTGGCAGCAGTGCAGATGGCACTGCGCAGAGGTCAACAGCAGTGCGAAAGATTCAGAGGTCAGCACAGAGACTAGCAGCAATCAGGCTCCAGCATTCACATGGTATCATATTGAACACAGTTAGTTCAGTAATTTGGGATGTTTATTCGTTGTTGATGCAATAGCAGCAACAGTTTGCAGTGTAGGAGCAGTTGGTAGTGGCAGTGCCAGCAACAGCACGGATGCGGAATTCCAAAGGGAGTTGCAGTACGTATGCAGTGTTGACAGTGGCAGGGTCAGTAGCACTACAGATGCAGCATTTTTGCAATGGTTGGTGGACAATTGGTCAGACATCAACAACGCAAAGGGAGATGTTACAGAACAGAGTGATGCTTCAGCAGGTTGCATTGCTAGAGCACATTCCTCGCTAAGAGGGAGTGTTGATTTCTGGTAGCATCGGATGTGCTCTAAGTCTCAAATTTTGCAGGGAGGCTTAGGCACATGTATTCCAAAGAACCCAGAAAGCGTTTTGGGAAATTCCACCCAGAAACAATTTTATTAAAATAATTAATTATTTTTAATGGGACCCTAAGTCTAAACTTAGGAAAATAAAATAATTAAAGGGTATTAATATAAACTATGGGTGTAACTTTTAGAAGAAGACGAGAATCAAGCAGAAATGATCTTAGCCATTGATTAGCTTCAAATCTGGGTCGTTGAATGTCAACGAGGAGATTATTTAACGAAGCTTGAGGGTCACTTGGAAAACACACAGAGGGAGTTTAGAAGTTCAATTTTTTGAAGCAAAGCAGCTGTCGGGAGAATATCGATAGTGAGCTTGTGCAGTGAGAGGCAGGGATAGCTTGGTTGGAGAGTCTTCTCCTGAGCCAGGATATGTAGCAAAGAGGCAAAGAGACACCAAAAGGAGGAAGCGCAGGACCCAGGAGGGGTTGATGCTGAGCTAGAAGGGCTCACGCAGAGGTTGACGCTGAGCTAGAGGGGCTCATGCAGAAGCAATGTAGTTCTCCTAGAAGAAGTCTAAATTTGTTGAGGGAGCTGACATTTCTAAGCTGGGAGGACTGGAAATTGCTCCAGAAGGTAAATCGATTCCCAGTTGAGCTGACGCTGAGCCTACGCAGAGGCAACGCAGAAATAGTCGGGGACACGTTGGTTCAGTTGTCGGATCAACCGAAACTTTGTTGGGTAGAGTGAGGTAATCTCACAAATTTCATCTGCCAGTTTATTTCTCTGTAACTAGATTGTTGGGAGGGCATCCAAAGTTGTATTTAGAAAACTACTACAAAATAATAATAACCCTCAAATTTGTTGCACCGATTTTCCTGCATTGGGTTTTTCTGGGGACATTTGTCCAAAAAACACTGTCATTTGTGTTGTATCTTTCGCTATTGTCTGTTCTTGTTTTGGGCATATTATTTAATTAGTGTAGGCTCTAGTGTATTAGATTTGATATTTGTTGTAGGAAGCAATAAATAATTTGTTTCAGTAATTGACAAATAGGAGAAGTTTAATCAGTTTTTGTAGTAGGGATTCCGGTTTTCAGAATTTTCACATGCCAAACCCTATACCCTTGACCAGTAGATCCTCCAAGCACAAGACACGGTCTCTCTTTTTGCACCTTCCTTTATGTTCTTCAATCAAAGCCTCCTTCTACACTGCACCTTGGTCTCTTCCTTCGCACTTCTTCCGGCAACTGGCAGCATGACTGCAGAAACCCTAGGTCTCCTTCAGAGACCTCTACTGTGGAGTACTTTTTATTTTCTCTTCCTCGCTTGGCAATCTTCCCTTTACTTGATGCTTAGGATAGAAGATGGGGTTCTTCTTGAATTATATTTCTAAGTTAGAGGCATGTCCTCTAACCCTACTGCAGATCTGAATTTTCCTCGCATGTGTCGCTGATTAGGGCTCAAGATTGTCCCTCTTGCTTGCTTCTTTTTTGCTTGAGGTGACACATACTTCGCTTGAGATGGAGGCCTATATGGAGCCTCTTTTTAGTCCAATTGAACTCTTTTAAGTTGCTTCTCTCATGGATCTGAAGTGACCGCAAAAATAACCTCTCTTCTTCACACGTGTGATAGAAAAGAGCCCTAAAACAGTCCTCCAAAACTCGGATTTCTTTCTTTTCTTCTTCGTTGGTCTAGAAGCAACCCTTTGCTCTTCTTCGTACCTCCTTCTTGACTCTCTTTCTCGCTAATTTCAAATATAGCTTGATGGTATATTTATGAGATCAAACTGCCCTATATATAGGAGTTCGTCCTTCCTATTTGGGCCGACTTGAGCTAGTGAGGCCGACATGTCCTTAAGTGCACCAAAAATTCATTTCTTTGAGCTGGCTTGAAGAGGAGACTTGCCTTTGCTTTGGAGGATCTCTCTTGACATATTTATTTGATTCTAATACATAGATTTACATAGTGTAACATACCCACATGGGTCTTTAACAATTACATTGACTCTTTGACTTTTCTAGAAGCACTTAAACATGTGCTTGACCTATCAAATGGGCAAGAAACCCATTCTTGATAATGACAAAAATAATAATTCTTTTCTTTTACAAGTGCAAAGATCAAAATTACATTTATCAAGGCCGAACCTACTTACACTTTCTTCAACACTCCCTCTTAACTAGGGAAGTATTCATAAATCATTACAAGGTGTTTGGACATTTTCAATCTAAAGAATTCACATAAGAGAAATCGGATTGGAAATCCATTTGTTCTAGCATCATAGTAACCATCATTGTCTTCACAACAAGGCCTTGACTGACAACTCTATCTCTCATTAGATCATAGCACAATGTTGGCGAGACCAATGACTATAGACACCTTCATCATTGTCTCTCAAGATACATACCCACCTGGGTGTTCATTGAGTATGACCTTCTAGGACTATTCTTGTCTTGGGTTCCCAGCCCTCAAAGAATATTGATCCTATTGCCTACTCTTGTCTTGGATGCCCTACACATTCTCAAAGAGCATCAGAGGCCAGATGATTACCCAATCCTCCATTCTTTCTTCCCAAGTGAAGACAAGAATGTTGTGTCTATCTCTCCCTTTAAATTAGGGAAGATATGCCCATTCCTGTAAAGGAATGTACCTAAGCTCCCTCTGACCAGGGACTTGCTCAAGCTCCCTCTTAGTTAGGGACTTGTAAGAGCTCCCTCTCAACTAGGGACTCTCCTTTTTCATCAGCAACTTCTTCTTGTGGGTCCTTCAACTACTTGATCAATTTCTTTCCTTGATGTCATGAAATTCAGTCAAGCTTCTTCCTTGTAGGGCATCAGCCATCGATCACTTTCCTTCTTAGTTCGTCATGTCATTCCTTTCTTCATGGAAAGTGGCCTTCTTGATACATATCTGGAACCTTCGTCATATGGCTACTTCTTTCTCATCATGCTTCTTTTAGGAATTTCCATCCACCACATGAATGCTAGTTGTACTTGTACTTACAACCCTTGTTCCAGTAGCCCTGCATGAACTCATCTAGATATTATTCAAGAAATCAAAAATAACATTAAATCAAATAGTACCTTACGAGATGGCTTCTCATCATGACATTTTGTTGGCTTGAATCATCAGCATCCTGCATGTTCATATCTCCAAGGCCTCTCCAGGTGTCAAGGGTCCTTTGATCTTTTTCTTCCTTTGTCAGAATTCTCGTGCCTTCTTCCAGGAGATGTCTCAACATGTCTGTCGGATGTTGATTCCTAGTGTCCATGGTGTCCTTTTATTCCTAATCTCTTTATCTCATATGCTTCTTTATAGATTTTCTTAGTCAACCACCTCATACTCCATATGAGGACATTTCTCATGTTGACCTTTATCAGTGAGTGAACCATGCCTTCGTGCATTTTCTTCAATGAAAGAGATCTACCCTGTTCTTGACCATGCTACCAGAGCAATTCCCCATGCTCATTGATACAAATGATGACATGACTTTAACTGAAAACATAGATGCATACATACCTCATCTTAGTTCTTTCCTTGATCATCTCAGCTTCCTTTGACAACTTCCTAGATTGAGATTACCTCAATCTCCTTTGCTTTGCTACATCTTTCCTTGCCTACATATCATCCTTTCTTGAATCCCCATAAGTGGAATTCCTATCAAGACATCTGCTTTTCCTGAAAGTCATGAACCCTCTATTGAAGATTCCACGGAGGATCCTTGTAGTCCTCATCCTGCAAATGCTCCTTTCTGTTGATGATAGTGGCCTTCTAAGATGATTCTTCTTAATCATGATCATTCCTTTATGCATTGATGAGGTTATCCAATGGCTACATCCTTCCTACATGAATATCTTTATCTGAGCTATCTCTACATAATGCTCCTATATTCTTGAAGATGCCATTCTCATAAACCATGCATTCTATCCTATTGTTACATGTTTTTATGAGACCCAAAACTTTAAAGAAGACTTATGTGAAGAAGTTGATCTCAGTCATAGTATAGGTCCGCAGGGGTTTCCTTCTTCTACTTCTTCTCTTCTTCTTTCACTTCTTGGGTAATGTGGGCTTCTTCTTGTTTCCTTTTATTGTTGTCCTTCTTGAACTTAGGACAATCCCTTTTATAGTGTCCATATACTTGGCAGCAAAAGCATTGGACTTTGGACATATCTCTTTTTTCCTTTCTTTGTGGATTAAACTTGCAAAATTTCCCTTTTTTCTTGGCCATAGCAGTAAATGCTTGCTCTTTTGATCCCACATCATCTTTGGCTTTGAGTCGAGTCTCTTCAATTTTGCATAGAGACCAAAGTTCATTCAACGGGGTGGCTTCCTTCTTGGCATATATACTTGATGTGAAGTTGACCCATTCCTCAGGTAATGCATTGAGCACACAAGTTGTCATCTCTCTATCTGACATAACTTCTCCTAGTTCTTGTAGTTGGTCTCTCACCTCAGAGACCTTCATGAAGTAAGGAGTTATTCCTTCTTCCTTGGATATCTTCATTTTATATAGTTCATTACGCAATGATATCACTTCTCCCACTATACTGACTGAGAATAGCTCTACCAATTTATCATAGATTTCTTTAGATGTTTCAAGTTTGGAAACAGAAGGAATGAGAGGGTCCTTGATGGATTCTATCAGAATCCTTTGAGCCCTTGTTTCATCCTTATGACACTTTGCTAGGGCTTGAGTTTGATCCTTGGCAGGAACAGTGACATTCCCTTTGATGTAGTCCATAACTTCATTTTCGTTGAGAAGGAGATCAGTCCTCTTTTTCCATGAAAGGAAATTAGCAGTCCCAACCAATTTGTTGTTTTCCTTGCAAAAAGACCTTTTGATATGTTCAAAAGAGGACATAAAAATACTTACTTGAGAGTGTTGGTGACGAAGAGATCTTGTTGCTTCCTTGAAGATTTGATGTTTTGACTTCTTGGATCTTGGAGTTCTTCAAGATGCTTCCTTCAAGGTAACTTATTAGAGATCAACTTGGTGATGAATACTTTTCAATGTGTAGTCCTGGAGATCTTCAATGATGAGCTTTGATCTGAGTGCCTTCCTTTGAAGATGATGAATCTTTGTTGGAGACTCTTCTTGGATGAACCTTTTTGTAGATGCCTTTAGATGGAAGAATTTCTTCATGTAGTAAGAGATTTGTTCCCAGGATGGTAGTCCTTCTTGATGGATCTAGGGGATAGTAATCCTTCTTGCCTTTGATGGATCTTCAATCCTTGTTTGTAGATCTGATACTTAAACCTTTGTGTGCCCTTGCTTCTTGACCTTGATACTTCAATCTTCTATGTAACCTTAGCTCTGATACCATGTTAAAGAATCTAGGGCATCTAAGTAGGATGAGATTCTTCTGACGATGATAACTATTTGTGAGATACTTTTTACTTTTTCTTATTAGCACAATCTTCTCTTATTATTATTAGAGTGTGTTCTCTTACTTCATCAAACAATTACCAAAACAAAAGAGACAAGAACACAAGATGTTGGCTCTCAGCCAGGGCAAAACCTCTCTCTCCTAGAGAGGAAAACCCTTCTGCAAATTTCTCTTATTGAAGCTTCAATTAACAAATGCCAAACCCTAGACCCTTGACCAGTAGATCCTCCAAGCACAAGACACAGTCTCTCTTTTTGCACCTTAATTTATGTTCTTCAATCAAAGCCTCCTTCCACACTACATCCTGATCTCTTCCTTTGCACTTCTTCCAGCAACTGGCAGCACAACTGCAGAAACCCTAGGTCTCCTTTAGAGACCTCTACTATGGAGTACTTCTTCTTTTCTCTTCCTCGCTTGGCAATCTTCCTTTTGCTTGATGCTTAGGCTAGAAGATGGGGTTCTTCTTGAATTATATTTCTGAGTTAGAGGCTGATCCTCTAACCCTACTGCAGATCTGAATTTTCCTCGCACGTGTGGCTGATTAGGGCTCAAGATTGTCCCTCTTGCTTGCTCCTTTTCTTTGCTTGAGGTGACACCTACTTCGCTTGAGATGGAGGCCTATATGGAGCCTCTTTTTAGTCCAATCGAACTCTATTAAGTTGTTGCTCTCATGGATCTGAAGTGACTGCAGAAATACCCTCTTCTTCGCACTTGTGATAGAAAAGAGCCCTAAAACAGTTCTGCAAAACTCGGATTTCTTTCTTTACTTCTTCGGTGGTCTAGAAGCAACCCTTTGTTCCTCTTCGTTCCTCCTTCTTGACTCTCTTTCTCACTAATTTTAGAGATAGCTCGATGGTATATTTGTGAGATCAAACTACCCTATATATAGGAGTCTGTCCCGCCTATTTGGGCCAACTTGAGCTAGTGAGGCCGACATGTCCTTAAGTGCACCAAAAATTCATTTCTTTGAGCTGACTTGAAGAGGAGACTTGTCTTTGCTTTGGAAGATCTCTTTTGACATATTTCTTCGACTCTAATACATAGATTTACAAAGTTTAACATACCCACATGGGTCTTTAACAATTATATGGACTCTTTGACTTTCCTAGAAGCACTTAAAAATGTGCTTGACCTATCAAATGGGCAAGAAACCTATTCTTGATAATGACAAAAATAATAATTCTTTTCTTTTACAAGTGCAAAGATCAAAATTACATTTATGAAGACCGAACCTAGTTACGATTTCTTCAACACACCATAGCAGATATCACTTCATGGATCCCTAGCACCGATCATTGATTGCTCGTGTTCCACCTTTTTGGATGAGGATGATGCACCTGGTTCACCATGCCCAGTCGGCTCCACACTTGCACCATACACTTGGTAGATGTTCCAAGGTCTAGAGGATGTCTCCCGCTGCAGAGGGAGGGCTTACATCACCATCCTAGCCCTTACAGATGGTCTACAGGCATTTTCGATCCACTTGGAGACCCATGAGGATGTCCTTGTGCCCCCACACCCACTTGGGAGCACCATAGGTTCTTGCTTGGAAAACAAGGGGCCAACCCCTTGTCCACTATGTTGGGAGTCCATTTCTACATCATGGCACCCCTTGGACTTCATTAGGCCTCCTCAAAGGCCCAATGACTCACTTTATTGATCATTTGGCCCTCTTGAGAGGCTTATTCATGTATTATTGAGCTATTTGGTGGGCTTGTCACCAAAAGTATTATTATTATGCACATTATTTTATTTTAGGGGCTCAATTAGGTCAATTTAGCTAAATCAAATTCATTAGAGAGTGTATAAATAGAATTGAGATGTTCATTTTGATCATCATCACTTGGATTGGATCATTCTCTCTCGTGATATTTTCGCTTTGGAGGATAAAATCGGATGAATGGATGAATTTTGATGTTTGAATCTCTTCATTTTTGTCTTGGAGCTTCACTATTGGCATATAATGATGATTGGATATACTTTTTTTTACATGTAACTACTCTTTCAATGATATCTTGTCATTTTCTTATGTCACATGCATGTTGTTGGGGATTTTTGCTATACTAGGCTGAAATTTATTACTTTTCTTATGTGAAATTGTGGAAATTTGTTTTTTTATAGCGTTGCATCATGTCATGGGCCATGTATGAATAAGTGAATATTCCTAGAGATATTTTGTCAAAATTTTATCTTGATAAGTCATCATATATTGCATGTCATAGTGTAAAGACCTTGAAGCAATTCTCCCATGCCCTAATTGCCATGCAAAATTGTTCTAAAGGCCTCCTTGACTAAATGAAATCATCCCAAGCATTGGAATCTCCTTGACTCCATTTCTCCCAAAGGATTAGGCATTGATCCTCCACTGGTGATCACTCTAAAGCACATCTTTCTCACCTTCTCTCTTTCTTTCTAGGCCTAGCCTTCATATGTGACATAAGGCATCAATTGTCTCACAATCTAGCCATCCAAACACTTCGATATTTGGTCCACAACTACGTTGATGTTTGCTCTAGAGGCCCTCCAAATTTGAAGCAAATCCAATGATGGGATCTCTCGATATAGCAATCCCTAGCTCAAGGACCATTTCTTGCCCTAAGTTTCCCTTCACTAGTGACCTCATTTGGATCGTTACAACAAAATCAAAGAAAAAATCTCTTTTTATCCACTTCTCCCCCTTAATTAGGTCGCACACCCTTGGTCAATCAATTCCACCCCCTTGACGTAAATTTGGGTCCACTTGAACCCATGTGGTCTTACAACCTATTGAAGTTAATTTCACGAAGACCACTTGGAAACCAAGTTTTCACAAGGATTTCTAGGACTAGGTATCTTCCTTACAAGTCTTATCCTCAAACCCTAGCCCTTGAAATCCCCTCGGCCCTTGCTAGGGAGCCTTATACCTTGCTTCTCAAGCAAGCAAACCACATAATTGAGTCTCTCTTGTGAATAAGCCTTAGGGATCACTCCTCATTCTTTCATTGACTCATTCATCTAGTGATTCACTTCATACTGAGTCTCCCCCCATCAGTGAAAGTCTGTAAAGAGAAAAGAGCCTTAGCTGAGGTGACAGTGGGCTCTCGCTCCATTGTTGTCTTTGACCTACAAGTTGCCCTTTTAGGATCCCCTCCTAGGACCCTTGTTAGTTTGAGTGGTAACAGGGCCTTGGGCACATTCCACATGGTTCCAGACCTCTTGATGTATCTCCAGATGCTAAAATGTTGAGCCAGAAATCTTGGGCATTGGCTCACTTGATGATGTGTCCAAATTAACCCAGAACACTCCCAAGTTGGCCTTGACCCTGTTTGATGGACCTACCTTGCTCTAAAGCCCATACGAGGATGGATGTTACCGAGATGACTTGGGAGGGCTAGCACACCATGTCTTGTTGTCAATGCTTGCCCTAGATGATGGTAATGTTACCCACCACCCGTGGGTGACCCCTATAGGAGAAAATTTCTACTAGATTTGTCTTCAGCTAGCAGCCAACAACCCCTTGCAGCCACTGGACAACTCGATGTGCCATTATTCTCCACCACCTGAGCCAACCATTGTGCCCTCGCTCATTTGTTATGATCGTATGTTTGAAGGTAAGCCTTCCAACCCTGAAGGTATGACTTTTCATTATGCAATTGGGTGTTTATGCTTACTTTTCATTATGCAATTGGGTGTTTATGCTTGCTTTTCTTAGGCGCATTTGGACATGGATTAGTGGGAGGATTCAACGGAAATAATGGGCTTGCATTGTACTCTTGTGCCCTTGTCTCAACCTGGGGCTTACTTTTGTATCCTAGTCCCATGGGATCTCCTCTATTGGCTACCAGCTTTAGGAGTGACACTACATGGGAAACCCTAATTTTGGTTGCGTGGTCCCGCTTCCCGAAACCATATATTTCACTCTCCTCCGCTCATTACTAGCCCTTTTCACATTTTCCCCATCTAGGTCCACATTTGTCCATTGGGTCCACAAGGTGTTGGCTTCCCCCTCCCCTTGTCCACACTTTGGTTGGGCCTAAAATGATACCCTGGAGGTTAATGCAGCTAAAAATAAAGATAAAAGCATAATTTGGCCACTTATAACAGGAAATGTATCACAAAATGGAAGAGATGTTCGAGACATAAAAAAAATAGCGCGTGGGCAAAAGCCAAACATGAGCTCTACCCCCTTATCATTATGGCCGTCACCCTAGTTCCTATGGCCCATATGACTGCCCCCTGCATCATTAAGGAACCCATGATTGTCCCAACCCCTGGTGAGTGATGAACTACCCAACCTTAAGGGGGTAATCACTGCTTCGTGCTCTCATCCCCTGGAGCCCCAACCAGCAAAATGAAGAAAAATCAATAAAAGGCGAAAGGCATATGAAGAAAGGTGGAAAAGCAAAGGTAGAGGTAATTCATGTACCATGATTGCTCCCTCCTACATTCATATACCCAAGGTGTGGGCTTCCCTCATTCTAGCTTCCCTTGTACCATGGCCTATGGGTTGGAGCCTTCCTTATTGCCCCACTTCGTTCCATCATCATTTCACATGACACCTGTCATTTGAAGGATGTACCATGGACATGTCACTCCCTTAGAGGTTGAAACCACTTAATAGGGTCATTTATTAACCTTCCTTGTCGAGCAAGGAAACACCTATATATTTTGAACCCCATTTGGAAGGGTATGCCATTATGAATTGTCCACTTCTGCCCTTGAGTTTAGCAAGCTTATTTACTCAAGTGCACTAATGATTAATTGTACTGGAAGGTGAGGAGATGCATTGGATCTTATGCAGGATTGCAGGTGAGCCTTCAACTTGGACTTGGTCTCCCCATACGGGGTTCAAGCCCTCCAGAGGGGCTTAATGGCACTTGTAGAGTGAGCGTTAAAAACCATGGGCCTCGACCATCACAGAGCATCCGTTACTATACCATGGGCTTCTTCAACACCACACATTGCTTGTTCGTGCCCCAGCCATACAGAGATGATGATGCACTCGAACCACATTGCTCAGTCAGCCACACATTTGCGCCCAACACTTGGCAGTTGATCTAGGGCCTAGATGAGGTTTTGTCTCATCTGGAGAGACACAGGAGTGAATGTAACAACTTCTAGCCCTCCTTGATGGAGCATCGACTTGTTATTGAGCCACTGGAGACCCATGAGACCATTGATTGTGCCCCACAGCCACTTGGGAGCACCACTTGATGTTTTTCTTGGAAATCAAGGGGCCACCCACTTGATCATCATTTATGGAGCCCCCCTCTTCATTTGCAGAACGTTTCAAGAATAAAGAAAAGAAGAAGTTTGGCTTTAAAAACAATAAGTTAGGAAGAAGATTACCTCATGCCCGAAGGAAGAAGGATATATTAAAGATTCAATGTTATAGTTGTCAAAAATTTGGACATTATAAAAGGGATTTTCCTAATATGGCTAATAGCGAAAACAGAGAGGGAAAACAACATGCTTCCGCAACCGAAGTTCAATATGAACATTTAAAGAAGCCTAAAGGTGACAAAGATTTCTTTTACTTTTCTACTCTAACGGGTTCTATTGCAGATGATGATGCTATGTGGCTGGTAGATAGTGGTGCATCAAGACATATGATCAGAGATCGTGGAAATCTTTCTAACATGATGGAAAGGAGGTTATCCCAAAGGGTAGATCTTGGAGACAACCACAACGATGCAGTCAAAGGAATTGGAAAGGTATCCATCAAGATGGAATCTAGTAACAATGTTCATCTCAGCAATGTTCTGTGTACCAGGTTTGAAAAAGAATCTAGTCTCTATTTCATGTTTAGAGGATAAACGAGATAGAGTAGCTTTTGTAGATGGTAAAGTGTTTGTATGATCCAAGGGCTCTAGTATAAATGACGCTGGGGTATTGGGATTCGTGAAGGAAGATTATATAGGCTCGTGAGTCAACCAACTCAAGCTCTAGTACATGATGAAATCAATCCAAGTGAGCTATGGCATAGGAGATATGGTCACCTTCATTATAGAGAATTACCTGAATTGAATCAAATAGTTTCAGGTGTTCCTGAATTGCAAATAGATCATGAGGGTGTATGTAAAGGTTGCGCACTTGGAAAGAACATCAAGAAACAATTTCCAAGTAGTAACAATAAATCAAATTAAGTCTTAGATTTGATTCACTATGATGTATGTGGTCCGACACCTATGAGATCGCCTGGAGGCTCATTATACTATGTGACATTTATTGATGAATTCTCTCATAACACTTGGATCTATCTCATGAACACCAAAGATGAAGTCTTCAAAAGGTTTCAAGAATTCAAAGTTGAAGTGGAAAACTTGATAGGTAAGAAGATCAAGATTTTGAGATCTGACAATGGAGGAGAGTACACCTTGAAAGAACTTGTCACTTTTTGTAAGAAAGTTGGTATTAAGAGGGAGTTGATTGTCCCCTATAATCCATAATAGAATGGTGTAGCAGAACGGAAGGACAGGTCCATTGAAAAATTTGTCAAGACCATGATGCATGATTAGGATTTGTCGATGTTCTTATGGGGTGAAGCATCATTGACAACAGTATACATTCAAAATAGAAGTCCTCATCACATTCTAGAAGATATTACTCTTGAAGAAGCATTCTCTAGACGAAAGCCAGAGGTTGGACATATGAGAATATTTGGTTGCCCTGTCTACATTCATGTTCCTAAAGATAAAAGGAACAAGCTTGAACCTTCAGAAAAGAAAGGAATATTTGTTGGTTATAGTGAATCATCAAAGACCTATAGAGTCTACATTCCAGAGTAGCGATGAACTGAGGTCATTCGAGATGTCACTTTCGATAAAAAAGTTGCATATTAGAAGTCCAAGGAAGTCTCCATGGAATCCTATGACGAAGTAAAGGAGGAGGCTTCAAAGGAGGAGCATTCAAGTTCTATAGAATGTCCTGAAGAGCCAAAAGGGCCTTGTGAACTTGTGGAACTGATTGTTGTTTTAGAGATTAGAAAGAGACTAGCATGGCTTAGATCTACATTCAAAAAAGCAAAAGGACATGCAGCTCTTGATGGCACATCCAAATAAATTAAGAAACTTAAAAGGTTTTCTAGCTATGCAACTCTCACGGCTAATCTTATTGATGCAAAGCCTTCCACCTATGAAGAAGCAGTTGTGATGTTCCTTTCTCTGGTTTCCCTTATGGTGTGATCAAGATGGATTTCCAAGGTTGGAGACAGCTAGGTCACAAGCGTAGATTTACTCCATCAGTGGGCCCAGGGGTTTCTGGAGGGGCTTTATGGGCTTTGGAGGAGTTCACTTGCCATAATCCATCATCAGAATCAGTTCCGCACAGCTTTCTTTTCGTTCCGATGCATTCTGATAATTCCCATAAAACGGCGTTATTATTGAGCCTAACTCAATCAATTATGCTCAAGCTGGTATTTCGGGAGGAATAGTTGATGGAACACCATAGTGTAATAGCTTGTTGGAACCAGAACGAGAAGATCTACAGGATGGGATGTTGAGAAGTGACTTTCAGTGACCTGAGGAGGGATGGTGGCCGAGTTACCATTTTCCTTAATTAAAAAAGAGTTTTAATTAAAATAAAAGCAGGGAAAAAGTACTAAGTGATTAAAATAATAATAATAAAAAGGCTTCTAGAGGGGTCCATCAGATCTATAAAAGAGGAGACCATTTGAAAACATCTTGGAGTTGAGCTTATTTCTTGTGGAGGGGTTTGGAAAACCAAGAGTTCCAAGCTTTAGCAGTAGCCCCAGGACAAAAACCCTCGGGTGATTCAATAAGAGTGGGTGAGAACACATCTCTCCCCTGGGTAAATTCATCCAGAATTCACAAGAGAACTTATCAGTTGCTATTCAGTTCAGTTTTGGAGGGCCACTACAGCATTGGAGCAGATTCTTGAGGCCAACTTTTCCATCTCAGCAATATTAGTTTTATCAGCATATAAACCCTAGTTTATCTATTATAATAAAAGCTAAGATTATTTATGTTCATCGTATTATTGAATTGTCATACTCTATTTGTTATATTTTACATGGCAATGTTCTGTTAAATGAATGGAAATTTTTTTATGTGCAAAATTAACCCATCTAGAGACTTAGCCAAATATTTTGTTTCGGAATATTACAGTGGTATCAGAGTTGGTGTCCCTGCAAACCTGAGGGTCTTAATTGTAGATTGCTCAAGGGTTTATATTGGAGGTGCCAAGTGTTGAAATGTGTAATTAGGCTTGGTCTTCATAATGTCTATTATAATCATGATTTTATAATATTTGATATTAAAGAGAAAAGAAATTTATTATTGTCATTCTTGATGCATGGGTTTCATGCTCAAGATAAATGTATTTATAGGTCAAGCACCCATTGAGTGCTTCTAGGTTTTTCATAGAGTTATGAAGTCAAAAGAATCATTGTCATACATGTAAGACCCCTTTGGGCATGTTGTATCTTGTAAAGATAAGATAAGATAAGATAATTTTATTAATGTCCAACAAATGACCATAATAGGTCAACGGGACTGTCGGTTACAATGATTACATCATGCCAAGCAGGCAGACCAAATGGTCCCCTTTAACATTTCTTTTAAAAAGCAAAAAATACATCTATAATCTAAGTAAATGTAAATGTAGAAGCTAGAAGCTCTCGGCTTCGAAACAAAGCACTGCAATGAAGCAGAGAAGGAGAAGAAGAAGAAGCAGGGAAGGGGTCTCCTGTCCAGTTCCTACTCCTAACATCCAAGGTCGAGAGAAGAAAACTGAGAGAAGTTTGTCAAAGTCTGTTGTCCTATGGGCACACTGGGTTGTCGTTGCTGTTGCCTGGAGGTTCTAGGGCGCCTCCCAGGGGTGGATCCAACCCTGGAGCGCTGGTGCAGTCTGGTGGGTCGGCCCCCCCAGGACCGCACTGATCTGGTCTCAATGTCTGTGGGTTACTCAATGGTTCTTTTGGTGCCCCGCGCTGATGGTAGCGCCCTAAAGAAGTCCGTGATCTTCTGCGTGGTGTCCGATCTGGTTGGGGGCTAAAGAAAACGGGCCCGAAATCTAAAGGCCTCCTGGAGATAAAGTGCAAGGCATCTCGGATCAACATATCTGAGGAAGTTGGTCAAAGTCTGAGAAGACCTGAAGAGACAATGGAAACGACCATGAATCTTGTAGTAAGCAGGGCATCCAAAGATGAAGTGTGTCTCTGTCTCTATCTCCTGTAAGTGACAGAGCTGGCAAATCATATCTGCCCTATCGATGTGGTGATCTGTCGCCACCCAAAGTCCGTGAGACCCAACTCTAAGCTGCCCGAGGGGGATTCTAAGGGCATGCATCCAATGTTGGAACGTGTACTGGGGTCTGATGATGAGCCCATCCCTGATCTCCAGGCAATGCTCTGCGTAGAAGGCCATTTTTGGACGCAACCCATTGGGAGGATTGGTCCATGTAGTCTGAATGTATCGTTTGTAAATATCCTCCTTAATGATTTTATTCAGCTCTTGCTGATTGGGAAGGAGGTGGCTTAGAGGATTCAGAGAGTACTGAAAAGGATGGAGATGGTCAATCTGGATTCCTGAGGCCTCCAGAAGCTCTGTCACACCAGTGTACCAACATTTGGATCGACCTGTCTGCATATGGGCGATGTTCTCCGAGGAGCAATATGCTAAGTATGGGTATCTGTCACGACCCTTCCTCACGTTTGCCAGGCCTCGGAGCTTGTGCAGGAGCGACACTAACCTGAATATCACCTCTAGGTGGAAAGGTTGAGCCCCGAACTCTGCTAGAATGATGTGCTGAGGAACTGTCTGCTTGCACCTAATGAAACAGCACAAAAGGAGGGTCTGGACCTGCTCCGCTGAAGCCCAATCTGACTCTAGGAGAGAGGGACCCCAAATCTCTGAGCCGTAAAGCATTGTGGGGCAAATCAAAGTGTCCATGATGCTCATTTTGGACGAGATGTCCTAGAAATGGTGCCAGAAACACTGCCTCTGCAGAAGGGCTAGGGAGCCATACCCTTTGTTGATTCGAGACCCTGAAAACTAAACTCCCAAATATGTATAGGTGCTAACAATCTCGATCTCTTCTCCTTTAAATAGGAAGTGGAAGTTCGAGGTTTTCTTGACTCCATTGAAGATAGTCACTTTGGTTTTACCCAAGTTCACAGTTAGATGCCTTCGGTCACAAAAAGTTGCGAGAGCATCCAGCTGTCTCTAAAGGCCTTCTTGAGAGGAGGCAATAAGGGCAATATCGTCTGCAAAGAGGAGGATGGAAATCAGGACCTGGTGAAGAAGACACCCATCTGTATCTTGGATATGCTCCCGGAGGAAGGACTCAAGCTCATCGATATAGATCCCGAAAAAAGTAGGAGAAAGGGGGTATCCTTGCTTGACTCCAATGGTGCTTCGGATGAAATCCGACATTCCTCCTACTATGCGGAGATGGCGAAGGACGGCCTCATAGAGGCGCATGATAGTTGTCAGGAGAGTCGAGGAAATGCCAATCTCTCTTAGCCTCTGGAAAAGATCTTCCCTCGGGACTGAGTCAAAGACCTTCCGGAAGTCTACAAAGCAACAGTAAACTTTAGAGGATCGATGCCTAGCCTCCTCGATCACCACACGAAGAGTAAGAATGTGGTCAATCGTCTAGTGGTCTGGGCAGAATCCTGCTTGGCCCTTGGCCCTGAGTTGTCTCTGCTCAAGGAAATGTGACAGTGTCCTGTGGAGAGTTGTAGCATATAGCTTGGAGAATGTGTGCCCAACCATGATTGTCCTGTAGTTGTTGGGGTCGGAAGTAGGCCCTAACTTGTGGATCGGGTAGATAATGTGGTGTGACCAACCATCCGGAAATCCATCCCAAACCACCTGGTTGAAAAGGTCCACCAGATATCCTACTAGGGGACGAAGTCCATGCTTGAAGAATTCTGCCTGGAAGCCTTCTTCGTCTGCTGCCCTGTTGCTATTCATTGTCCATATTGCCTCTCTGATATCTTTGTCGAAGAAAAGGTGGTAGGAGGTGGGGGAGGAAGTAACCTGAATCAGAGGCTGCCTAGGAATGTCATACAGCTGGGAGGTGTGAGAGAACATTGAGGCAGGATCAAGGTCGACTGGGGTAGGTGAGCGCCGGGAAAGGATGGTCCCCCAGAAATCTTTAGGGGAGCGAAGGAGGAGAGTAGAAAGAACCTGTCTCCTATGGGCAATGAAAAGGCGCTTCTTGCGGTGAAGGAGGCGACAGTAGGCTGAACAGAGGTCTGGGTATGTTGGTAAGGAGTTCCGGAATGCGTGTCGGAGGTCCTGGTGCATAGACTTGCATTCCTGGTCATACCATTTATTCATAGGGCAATTTCCCAGTTTGCGAGAGGTGGTGGCAGTACGGGTAGAATGGGGGAAGGATTGGAGCGCAGCTTCCCAGATTGCATATGAGAGGCACTGGTATTTGTCCTTGGCAGAGCTGAGAGAGGCGAACTGGGACTCCGATGGGAGTGTCTGTCTGAGGATAGAGGAGAAGAGATCAGGGTCACCCTCCTCAAATCGGAAGGTGGTCCTGGGAGGGCTGCGGGGAAGAGTAGGAGATGGATTCAGGAGGTCAAACTGCAGAGAGAGTGAGAGAAGTGCATGATCTGCGAGAGGGATGGGGGTGATCGAGAAATTTTTGATGTAAGGGAGGAGATCTGGGTTTGCAATAGCGTAGTCAACCACACTTGCCCCGCCTCCAAATGGTCTGCAGGTAAAGAAGTGCGAGGATGGGAAACATGGTAGGCCATTCAGAATTACCAGCTCATGAGATTCTCCCAACTGTAGCAGATATCTCCCATAGGCTGTGGTGGGTCCCAAGTGATCCTCGGAGGTCCGGTGCATGCCAATCATGGTCGGGTCAATCCCCCAAGTGCAAAATATATCCTCTTTCCGGTCGTGCATAGGAGTCTGGAGGTCTTTGGTCCGAGCATTGAAGTCCCCCATGAGAATGACGTCCCCTACTGCCGAAAACCTAGTGATGTCCGAGTATAGGTCTGTAAAAGGGTCTCCGTCTGAGCTATTGTGAATAGCGTAGGAAGACAAGATAGGTGGGAAGTAACAGACTGCGACATAAGTGTCTCTCGGAGGTGATGTTTTGGCTCTGATCTGAATCCACATGAATCTGGCATACTCATCGATCGCGACCACAGATACTCTGCCCCTAAGGCTATCACGAACGAGGCAAGCAACACCCCCTGATCCCTTGACATCTCCTGAACTCCGTGTCTCCTGTCTGCAAATTGCGGTCCACTGGTATCCTGTAATGTCGGGGAGAGGTCGGACTAGGCTCGCATGAGACTCGATAACCAGGAGGATGTCTGCTGAGCTAAGGGCTTCATAAAGTAGGCCTGGTGAAGACCAGAAGGAACCATTGCCATTCCAGCAGTGAATCGAAAGATCCGTGCCCCGTCTCCTCTCCGCTCAGGCCCGTCATTTGGAACCTGAACGGGATGCCCATCCTAGGGGGAAGGTGTCCCGAATAACTGCTCGAAGGTTTCTAATCACTACCCATTTCCCTGCCTGTCTTGCTGCTGCAACCTGTTCCCTGGCCTGTTTCAATTCAGCTACTTGAGCTCTTGTGAGGTCTTCATCCAAAAACACTTTATTCGGAAGAGAGAATAGCTTCCGCTTGGCTCAGAATACCCGAAGTCTATCGAGGAGTCACGAAACCTGAGGAAGAGGGTAGAGTCCTGCCCTAACCAAGCTTTGTCCAAGGTTATGTCTGGTATGTCAAGAGTGTCACATAGAAACCTATTCCCCAGTTCCATTGGGTCCGCTGAGGGGGCAGATGTAGGGGGTCCTCTTACCTTAAGATTTAATTCTCTTGCTCGTCTGGTTCTTTCCTCCACAAGCTTTGCCTGCACTACTTCCTCCACCGCTATGAGCGGAGGGGCTTTGTCCTTTCCTTTGACCACCTGTGCCCATGTGCTGATATGCGACTCCGTTTCCTGTTTAAAGGACATTTGTTGGGATCTAATTTCCTCCTATTTGCTTTTAAGATCTTTGATCTCCGCCTTAAAATCTTGTCTGAATTCTGCCCCGCACTTTGTTCTCGGTATTCCCGCAGCATTTTTCTAATAGATGCGTTGTCTCCCTCTACCGATAGAACTCTGTTTGACAAAGTGTCGATGTTGGCTCGTAGCCCACGATTTTCCGCCTCTAGGTGTTCCATTTTCCTCATAATTTGTCTAATTTGGGATGTCCAGAAAGCAAAATTTGTTTCTAATGCAATATCGGTGGCGTTGTAAACATTCTCACCTTTATTGTGGCACTGTTGTAAGTACTTCATCGGACCTCTGTTGTTGAAATCTTTGGACAGTGGCCTTTCAGCTTCCCCGGGGTCCTTGTTGTGTTGCTGCTCTGTCATGGTTGGAGTAGCAGATTTTTCCAGGGCTGAAAAAGGTTGTAGAAGGCAGGGTCAACGTCGGACGGTGGCTGTGAGGCCAAGATCGACGACAGAAGTGGCGGAAGCGGTGGCAAAGATTGACGGCTTTGCAGCGGGCAGCTGCGTAGACACCAACAACTGCGTGGTCGGAGCAGCTGCGTGGAGTCTGGACGGCTCGTGGAGCAGCAGCGCTACATGGAGCAGCAGCATTGCGTGGAGCAGCAACGCTGTGTGGAGTCTGCACAGGTCGTCGACGGGTCGTGGAGCAGCAGCGTTGCGTGGACGGGTAGTGGAGTAGTTGCATGGAGCAGCGATGTTGCGTTTACAGCCTGCAGGTAAACTTTGCAGGCAGCGAAAGGGACTGAGGTAAGGGAGAGCCGACGGGAGAGCCGATGGGACAGGACTGGAGAGCCGATGGGACGGGACGGGACAGGAGAGCCGACGGGAAACGGGAGAGCAGATGGGACAGGAGAGCAGACAAGATAGGACAGGAGAGTCGACGAGAGGACTAACCCTCTATTCCTAACTATTTCCTTGAAAGATAGGTGAAAATCAAATCTACAATCTATGAGACTTTTGACAACATGTTCTGCCTTATTATGGCATGCAGCTGGGAGGTGTGAGAGAACATTGAGGCAGGATCAAGGTCGACTGGGGTAGGTGAGCGCCGGGAAAGGATGGTTCCCCAGAAATCTTTAGGGGAGCGAAGGAGGAGAGTAGAAAGAACCTGTCTCCTATGGGCAATGAAAAGGCGCTTCTTGCGATGAAGGAGGCGACAGTAGGCTAAACAGAGGTCTGGGTATGTTGGTAAGGAGTTCCTAAACGCGTGTCGGAGGTCCTAGTGCATAGACTTGCATTCCTGGTCATACCATTTATTCATAGGGAAATTTCTCGGTTTGCGGGAGGTAGTGGCGATACAAGTAGAATGGGGGAAGGATTGGAGCGAAGCTCCCCAGATTGCATATGAGAAGCACTGGTATTTGTCCTTGGCGGAGCTGAGAGAGGCGAACTAGGACTCCGATGGGAGTGTCTGTCTGAGGATAGAAGAGAAGAGATCAGGGTCACCCTCCTCAAATCGGAAGGTGGTCCTAAGAGGGTTGCGAGGAAGAGTAGGAGATGGATTCGGGAGGTCAAATTGCAAAGAGAGTGAGAGAAGTGCATGATTTGCGAAAGGGATGGGGGTGATCGAGAAATTTTTGATGTAAGGGAGGAGATCTAGGTTTGCAATAGGTTTGTAAAGAAAAATTTTGTAAAGTCAAAAGTGTCATAAAGACCCTCCAAGACCTTGTCAAACAAGTTGGCCTACAAGAAGGATCAATTCGGCCTCATGGAGAGCAATTCGACCTCCTAAGAAGCCTATATATAAGGGAACTTGGACTTCATTTGGAGAGACATTCGATCTAGCAAGAAAGAAGTTCAATCTCCAGAAGAAAGAAGCTGCAAGATAAAAGGAAGAGGACGAAAATTAAGGAGAAGAAGAAGAGAAGCAAGATCGAAGTTTTGGACCTCTCTTTCTCTCTCTCATGTTAGGGTTTCTAAAGTAGTTGCTAGACCAAAACTGCAAAAGTTGTTGGGGAAGTCAAAGCTGTAGAAGAAACAATTGGGGAAGTCAAAGTTGTAGAAGAAACTGTTGGGGAAGTCGAAGTTGCAGAAGAAATTGTTGGAAGTCGAATTTGCAGAAGAAGTTGTTGGGGAGGTCGAAGTTGCTGGAAGTTGCTAGGTCGAGGTTGTTGGAAGTTGCAAGGTTGAAGTTACTGGAAGTTGACTTTGAAAAGAAAATTTCATTAAGAAGGAACGTTGACTTGGTCTTTGAGGAGCCTTTGACAAGGGTCATAGGTCTTGGAATTTGTCATTTGAAGATTCTATAAGAAGAGAAAAATTCTCGTGGGTTTTCCTCTCAAGAGGAGAGGTTTTGGGCATGGCTTGTAGCCTACATTTTATGTCCTCTTGTCTCATAGTTCTTCATTGTTTGGTAGTTGTTTGATGATTAAAGAACACTATAATAATCAAGTAAGAAGAGTTAACTACAAGTTAAGTAAAAGAACATCACAAGCAATTATCAAAAGAAGAGAAATCATCTAAGCTAGCTGCCCCTAGATTTCTCAACATGGAATCAGAGCTAAGGTGACAACAACAAGGAAAGACAACTTGAAGAAGATCATCAAAAAGGGATAATCCACACATCATCTTGAAGGAAGGAACTAAGAGGACTACCCATCTCATCACAAGGATCATACCATCCAGAAGCAACAACACTTTGAAGAAAAGGAAGACCTCAAAGACCCCACTTCATTCAAAGAAGGACTATACACTTGAAGCATTCTTGGGAAGCTCACACATTCTACAAATCATCATCCAAGAGAGCACCTCATCATCAAAAGAATCAAGGCCATCTCCCTCACATTGAAGAAAACAATCATCATCAAGAACGCATCTTCAATAATCAACATTATCAAGAAGGCATCAAGTTGAAGATACCATCATCAAGGAGCATCTTCACTTGACAAGTAAGTATCTTTATATTTATGTCTGGATATACTATCAACATGACGTCATTCTGCAAGGAAAGCAACAACCTGGTTGGGTAATCAAATTTCCTTGCATGGAAGAAGTGGATAGAAGTGCTAAAGATAAGACGAGTGCCTCGAGAGTATGCTTCAGTTTGGGATCCGCTATGATATCATGGATAAGCAAGAAGCAAGGGTCAATTGCACTCAACACTGTTGAAGCAAAGTACATCGCAACCAATGAGGCTTGTACCAAAGTAGTATGGCTCTGGAACTTGTTTGAACGATTGTTCGGCCAAGAGTTGGAACCGATGGTGATACACTGCGATAATCAAAGTTGTGTGGAGCTTTCCGAGAATCTCGTGTTCCATGACAGGTCGAAGCATATTGAGATTAAGTACCACTAGATCTGTGACATGGTGCAGAGGAAAGCAATAAGGCTCGCGTATATCTCCACTGATGAGAAAATAATCGATGTTCTAACGAAGCCATTACTGAGAGACAAGTTCATGTACTTCAGAGACAAGATGGGGCTCATGGAGATTACCCCTCTCATTGAGAGGGAGTGTTGATATGTCTACAACACGGATGGACATTCTCCCAAAAGGGAGAATGGGTCCAAGAGACCCAGAGGGCTCAACATGCAGAGTTGAGTGAGCGCCTCTTGGAGGAGGACCCTGATTATACACCTGGAATGATAGGGTGAGGTCCTGGACCCTAATTACACACTAGGAAAGGAGTGAGGTCCCTCGGCATTTGGACTTTGATCACACACCAGAAGGGTGGACTGAGGTCCTGGACCCTGATAGATGATGATGTTGGTGATGATGGATAACCTCTTCCTTAGAGAAATTTGTTCAATTTGAGAACACCTATGATAGTGATTATGAATACCTCCCGAATTACGAGGGAGTGTTGAATTTGTAACTATGGTCAGTCTTCATAATGTGCATTTGGTCACTTGATGCAATTGTATTTATCATTGTAAAGCATATTTATAAATGCTTGATTTAAAGGAAACTTTATTTTGAGTCAAAGTCCCATTAAGAATTTTTAAAGATGAAAATTTGAAACCCTGGATCCAAAAGACACCCATTCAACCTAGATAGAACAGTATATAAAGGCAACACCTCCTCCTCCACTTGGGCATTCAATCTCTCACAAACAAGACAAGTTTTGGCAAGCAAGCGAAGGACAAGAAGGACAACGTAGGACGAAGGAGGCTGAAATCTCTCTTTTCTTTCTGTCTTGTAACTCGCACATGTGGATTGATCTCTCTCTCTCTCTTTACGATTTGCATTTTTCTGGGGCAATTGTTGCAAGGGGCTGAAAATTTTGAGTAACTGGGGCAACTATTGCAGGGCTGAAATTTCTGGGGAAACTGGTTATTGCAGGAGGGTTGAAATTTTGGGTCAGACAGGCAGAGCGAATTGCAAGATCAGATTGGGTGACTTGACTTGGAGGAGAAGACCAGGTTTGACCATAGGTCTAGGTGTGTCTCTCATTGAAAAAGAATTTCTCTATTGAAAAAGGTTGTTGGATTTTCCCTAGGTAAATCTTGTCCTTTTTTGTGTGTTGTGATCTTTATTGTTCTATTGTTATTTTGGTCGAACTTTTGAAGTATAGTTGTTGAGTGATATATTGGAATAAGTTAAAAGAAGATCTACATCAAAAGTAATTATCGGAATTTCAGAAATATTGTGCTAACCTTAATTGCACTAAGAAAATCAACATAGGGAGGTAATAGTGCCCATGAGATGTGGATAGCTCTGATGAACCTATATCAGAGTGACAATCAAAATCAGAAAATGGTGTTGAGGGAGAAGTTCAGGAACACCAAGATGCCTAAATCAAACACAGTGACATCATGCCTCACTAGGATTCAACAAGTTTGGGATGAACTTGGAGTTGTTGGGGTAGCCATGCTAGATAAGGAGCTTGTAAGGATAGCCCTGAGCAGGTTTTCAAAACCTTGGGCTACCTTCGTGACAAGTGTTCTAGCAAGATAAAAGCTTTCAGAATGGAATAGATTGTGGAATGACTTCACCCAAAAGTAAATCTGGGAGAAATCATTATCTAGAGGACAGCAAAAGAGTGGGGATGATGGGAGTCTAGCTCTTATTAGTTAGGCAACGCAAAGCAAAGGTTCAAGCAATAGGGGTGAGGGGTCAACCTCACAACCCAAGAAGAAGAAGGACATGTCCTAAGGTCAAGTGTTTTGCTTGTCATAAGATGGGACACTATGCTTCACAGTGTTTGAAGAGGAAGAAGGGTGGAAAGGGTACGCAGCCAGTTGTAGCTATGTCAACAATAGCTCAGGAGGAGTTTGCCAAGAAGTTTGAAACCAAGTTCACACTTATTTCTTACCTTACCCCATGCACATTACCAGTGGATCTATGGCTACTAGATAATGAAGCCACAAGATATATGATAGGGGCAAGTGAGCTATTTGATAACTTGACCGAGTGGGATTGAGAATTGCCTAAAGAGTTTGGAGTTGATTCCAGACATGCAATAAAGGGGCTTCAAACAATGGTACTCTAGCTTCAGCTAGGAGGAAGGTTAGAAGTCAAGGACATGTTATGGGTGCCAAAACTCAAGTGGAGTCTGCTCTCAGTTTCTATGATGGAGAAGAAGGGCTCTTGTATAGCATTTTAGGATGGGAAGGTACTAATCAGACCCAAGGGCTCTAGCTCTAATGAGGGACATGTCATTGGAGTTAGAGAACAACATCTATAGGCTAACGGGCTAGCCTATTCGAGCAATGGGAAAAACCAGAGTCGTTGCAAAGAACAAGGAGGGGGGAGCTCCGAAGGTTGAGTAGCTCAAAGGGAGTTCCCCTTCATGTTCCGAAGAGGAGCAATCGACAGATTCCTACCAATCTGTCAAGGTCTCTTGGTATAAAATGAACTTACAATATGTTCAGGAGCAAAAGGATTGAAGGAGCCAGGTCAATGGGGAGCAAGACCTCGAGAATGTTTCTAGACCAGGTGGTAGGGAAGGCTTCCAATTCAAAGGGAGCATTCATGGCAACAGATGCAATTCCAAGATCGAAGTCAGTTCCAACGAGCAAAAGTACCTCCCTCACTAAGCGAGAGTGTTGATGTTTGTAACTCAGGTAAGTACTTCTACACAAGCTTAAGTGTCTAGGTGTGCAATGTTGATTTTGGGTAGCATCAGATGTGCTCTAGAGTCTAGTCACAAAATTTGGTGGAGAGGTTGGGGCACATGAGATCTCCAATACCCACAATGGGTTTGGGCAAATACTAAACAGTTCAAGAGATATTAAAATAGTTAATATTTTTAATGGAGTCCCTAAGTCTAAACTTAGGGAAATTAAAATATTAATGTGGATTAATATGAAACTGTGTTAGAATGGTCCAAAAGACATGGATCAAGCCAGATCTAATCTTAGCTGTTGATTAGGGACTTAATCTCGACCATTGATATGTCAACGAGAAAAGTATAAGAGGAGGCTTGAGGATCATTTGGAGAGTACACCAGAGTGATCATTCATTCTATTCTCTAGAGCAAGGTTTGCTAAGAGAGATAGAATCAAGGTTGCACGAAACGGGGAAACGGGTACGAGTTTCCGAAACGGGAAGCGATACGAAACGCGACCTCCCCAAATTTTGGAAACGGGGAAACGCGAATATATATATATATATTAGGACATTTAAGAAATATATGCAATCATAAAGCATATATGATACATTCTAATTTATTACATTATGATAAAATTGTCAGTTGTCAATGCATAAACTATAAGTATCTAAATTTACATCACATTTACTCATGAATAATCACATAATGAAAATAGAAATATCCAAAATCAACCACGAGAAATTTCTAATTTTTTGTCTCGTGCTTGATTGGGAGTCTCCTCCTACATAGTCGAATGACCTTAGTGCTCTTGATTAAATACAAGTTTCATACCCTAGTACCCTACATTCTCTTGATTATTGGGAATCTCCCCTACATAGAGGGCTTTGTTCTCTCGATTAAATACAAGTTCCATACCCTAGTACATGATAAAATCCAATGGAAACATTGCAATCCCCCCAATCCTAAAATCCTGAAAAACAGATAAGTCTGCTGGATTTTGAGTGAGATCTAAAATTCTACTTTCTCCATATGAAATCCAATGAGGGCGAAACCACTCTCAAACATCCTGAGTCATTTCATGGTAATGTTAAAAATTTAAGTAAAAGGATGAAAATGAAAAATAAAGGAGAATATCACTTTTACTTTAAGAATTTAACATTACCATGAACTGCATATCAACACTCGGGCAAAATTTCACTTTTATAACTTTAGACAGGCATCTGGAAGCAACTAGAAGTCACTAGGTTAACGTGAGAATAGATTAGAAAACAAATAATAATAAAAAATTAAAAAAAAAAAAAAAAAAAAAAAAAAAAAAAAAAAGGCCGTACTGGCCACGTTTCAGTTTCGTGAAACGTGGCAGTACGGCCTGAAACGCGTTTCAGGGCCGTACCAAATGCGTTTCAGCGTTTCGTACTCGTTTCCGTACAGAAACGCCCTCCTACCCCACGTTTCCTGCAACATAGGATAGAATCAGTGATCGGAGTTGCAGCTGAGGGGCAGTGAGTACAGAGAGACAAAGAGGCAGAGATAGTGCTAGGAGATCAGCGCAGGAGCCAGAGAGAGTGACGCAGTAGCATCGAGGGCTCACGCAGAGGCAACCGGGAGCTACGCAAAGCCTCGGAGAGGCGACCGTTGCTAACACAGAGGGCCAGAAGGCTGACGCAAGGCCTCCTAAGGCTGACGCAGACCCATTCAAGGTGACGCAGGGCCAGCACTGGGCAGAGAGGGGCTGACACAGTCCAGAAAAAGCAGACGTTGGGGTTTCTGGGGCAAATTGGAGCTGACGAGCTACCGGAAGGATTATCCGGGGTTTCAACTGGGAAATTTGTCTCAAACTGAGAGGTATTACTGCCAAGGAAATTCTCTGTTGGGAAGGCTGGTTTTGGCACCCAGATTGTACTCTAATATTGCTTAACAAGAAAACCATCAGATAGCTACACCGGTTTTCCCACATTGGATTCTTCAGGGGACATTGGTCCAAAAATAACGGTGTCATTCGATGTGATTGTTTATGTTTCCTTCAGTTGTTGATCTATAATATGTTGAGCATGCACTAGTGTTTATTTTCAGTGTTTACATTGTAAATAACTTGTTAAGTAATGGAACAAGTAGGTAGGAATAAATCAGATAAAGTGCATGGAGGGTTTCTAACTGGTAGACTTAGAAACTCCAACATGCAAGAGTCGTCAAAGATTTCCTTAGAACACTTGCTCAAGTGTGAGCAAGTTGGTAATGTAACTTAACCTAAGCATAACTTAGAAAAGAAGATAATTATTAAGTTGGCTAATTAATTTAAAGTAAACTTAGGAACAATGAATAATTACTTTAGTGATTATGTTTTAATCTCAGCCCTTGATCTCAAGTGAGGCGAGATCTAATATTGGTTGTCAGTCACTTTGGAGATTAGGGTTAGGGATTTAGCTCAATGAAAAGTTATAAAAGCAAGGATAAGGAGAGGGAGAAGACACACCATACAGCAGCACAAGATTGAGAGAGGCATCTCAATGAGGAGTGTGATACTCTAGTGTGTTGGGTCTGAAGAAGTGCAGGAGAGCTTGGAGATCCAAATCAGCCAAGGGGATCAAGCATTGATCTAGGGCCTGATCTGTTTAATCATATCCAAGGCATTTTTTCTAATTTGTAATCTTTCTCAGTTGGGTCATTTTCCTAGGACGGGAGTCCAAGTAAGTTCTGAAAGTTAACGAAGAATTGTAATTGGGTAGGATTTGTTGTGTCATCATGATTGTGATTGGTATATTTTGCTTCCGTGAAATTTACTGTGTTAATGAACCAAGTTGTGCAATTAATCAATAGATCTGTAATCTGCTAGGAAGTAAGTTTCAGGTGCTAGGTTTGCAGGAAAACTAACAGAACATTGATGGTTGTGGGTCAATCTTAAATATCAAAAATTGCAATGTTTGATACTTGGCTATGCCCCCTCTTCGTATTTGATAATGACGCCACAAATCTTGGAATTTTAACCTCGAAATAGCCTGGAATGACAGCCAAGTATAGGTGGTTTTGTGTAATAAACCTCCTTAATAATTAACCTCTACAGGGCAATTTTTAGTCTCTACGATAGTAGATGGATCTTCAATACAAATGGAAGGTAGTTGTGGCAGAACCAAAGTCCACTATGGAGTCTGCAATTTTTAGGCAGAAGAGAAAGATTTTGTAGAGATATTCTTGTAACACATCGTCCACACCCCAGCCTCTTCAATACGCAAAACGAAGGTTCATCCCTCTCATACTCTGTTGTGATGCTAAATGAGGTCAAGAGCTTTAGGAAAGCCTTAATATTCACCTTACTGGCGCAACCCATATTCTTCTCAGTTTTCATTTCCTTTCTCCAAGCCTTAGCAATTTCTTAGGTTGAATCTTTGACATCTGAGGGGGCAATCCCACTATCACTATTACCAAAAATGGGGTAAAGGGTTCCAAGAAAACGATGCAGGCCTTTCTATTGGGAGAAAATGAGGGCTCTGAAGCATTCATCACCAACTTTGCCACAGTGGGGGCTTTACTAAGCACCATATGAAATTTGTTCCAAAGGGTTTTGACCTCCTTCATGTTGTTCATGATGTAATTGCTAAAGCCACGGCAATCAGCCTTATTCCAAATGGTTTTGATCTCAGAGCAAACGTCGACAGATGAAGAGATCTTTAAGGAATGAGGAAATGGAGGAGTTTGGACTGGTGACATTGACGTTTTGTTCTTTTTGTTTTGCCCATGGTTCCGGGTTCTTCTAATTTTTTCTCCATTATCTTTTAGGTTCCTTTCCTCGATTGCAAGGCTTCCTAGAAGTCATTATCTTCCTCTTCTTTCTTCAATTCTTCCCCTTTCTTCGATGGCAATTTTTGTTGCAGGTGGCATAGCATTTTAACATTCTCCTGCAATTTTTTAATTAATTCCTTTATTTCCCATAATCTATTGAAAAACATCTTGATTTCCATAATTTCATAATCTAAAAACATGTTGCTGCCCATGTTACCCATCAAAAGCGGGTAACCTATAGGAGAAAAAATTTCTCCTCATTTGTCAGCCAGTCAGCCAACAACCCTATGATGGCCCACAGATAGCTTTATATCAGAGCTCTCCACATATGATCCGGTCAGTGCTCTCTCTCATTTGACATGCTTCTTGAAGGAGGGTTATCTATCGATAAGTACATTAACCATTTCTGTAATCATGTGTTTTCATTTAATGTTTTGGGGCATACTAATATGGATCACAGGTCAAGCTAGATGACTGACCGTTCTTGACTGTACACTTTCTCCCATGCTTCACCTAGGAGGTTATCCTCTACCCCTAGTCCAGCTTGACCTCCCCTGAGGTTCTTCCTTCAGGAAGGGCACTAATAGGAGGCACTGATTTTAGTAGCATTTGATGTGAAAATTCTGAATTTGCATTGAGTGGCAATTCCCGAGAGATTTTAACACACATCCAGTTATCCTCTTCTATGCTTTCATACTTATCTCTTGTTTTTACATGTATGCGAGTATCTTTCCATTGCTATGACTGAAATCATATCAGTTACTCCACAACTTAAGTGGGTACCAAGTACAAATCTTGGAAATTAGACCTCTATAGCATCTTCAAATGATACCTTTACCAGTTATAGAAAATTGAGCTCTTCTTTGTTTTCTGTAATAAGAATCAGTATGAACTCCTGGCCCTTAAAGCTTTCTACATGCTCAAATTTCCTCCCAAGCAGTTTCAATTTCTTATAACTGCAATATTCTTTCAAGAATTCCAAATTGAACTTCCTCCATCGAAATCCCTTGCTTTCTCTCTTAGAAGCCCTCCTAACCTGACTTGTAACAATCATCATTATAAGTTCATTACTTCTAGAAGACCTATGAGTGAATCCAGTGGATAAGTTGTATGGTCTTTGGACCATGCTTAAATTTCGATCTTCAACAAGCCATTCTTAAAAGCTTCCATAAAGCAAATCACCTATGTGAAAAACTATAATCTGCATTAGTGTTGTCTTCGTCATGAATGTGTTCCTCGACATTGTTCCAAGTACTAACAGCAGAGACAATATAGTTCACTGGATGTTCATCTTCTGGTCACTATTAAACTGTTCCATCAACTCATATATCAATAGGCTGATCAGAACAATCCAACATAATCCTTTTCCTAGGCTGATTCCTTATGTTTTCTGTTTTAATGTTGATTTGTAATCACGTGCATAAGTATTTTACATAATTTGCAGCTGAAATTATGACTGACAATTGTTATAAATGCAATGCTATTATGTCCTTTTCTTGTAAGATGAGAATGAAGGGCAGTTTCTATATTAAAATTCAATCAACCATATTAACTACAAGAAGATTTAGAAAACCAATGCCTACCTTCGGTTAAATTGGTAAGGTGACAAAACACCTGATGGATCTCGAGCTGCCCATCCTGAACAGTTCTCCTTGCTGTCTTCTTTAGTATTCATGGTGTACCTATATTTCAACCAATGATTGAATCATGACATGAATATCTCGAGGAAATCTCACTTTTTACCTAATACATGATATAGAATTGAGAAGCTAACATTAGTTATAATAAATAGCTACTTCACATAATTAATAGTGTTCAATAAACAACGAATCCTCCAAACATTTACTCGAGGAAATAAAAATATGATGTTTTGTTAAAACTGAACAATAAGAATGGTATCGATGTTGTTCTGTAGATCCCGAGAGAGTGACATGTTGAATTTGTAACTATGGTCGGTCTTCATAATGTACATTTGGTCACTTGATGTAATTGTATTTATCATTGTAAAGCATATTTATAAATGTTTGAGTCAAAGAAAAAAATATTTTGAGTCAAAGTCCCATTGAGACTTTTTAAAGATAAAAATTTGAATTTTTGAAATGTAATTTTTGGCTCCAAAAATGTCAAGTCTGTTTCCCTCTAAGTCAAGTTGGCCCTGGCTCCAAAAGATACCCATTCAACCTAGACAAAACACTATATAAAGGCAGCACCCCCTCCTCCACTTGGGCATTCGATCTCTCACACACAAGACAAGTTTTGTCAAGCAAGCGAAGGGAAAGAAGGACGAAGTAGGACAAAGAAGACTGGAATATCTCTTTTCTCTCTCTCTAGCAACTCGCACGTGTGGACTAGTCTCTCACTCTCTGTGGTTCACATTTTTTGGGGGCAACTATTGCAGGGAGCCAAAATTTAATGGTAACTGGGGCAACTATTGCAAGGCTGAAATTCTAGGGCAACTGGTAATTGCAGGAGAGCTGAAATTTTGGGTCAAGCAAGGAGAGTGAATTGTTGCATCTGATTGGGTAACTTGACTTGGAGGAGAAGACCAGGTTTGACCATAGGTCTACGTGTGTCTCTTATTGAACAAGAAGAATTTCTCTATTGAAAAAGGTTGTTGGGTTTTTCCCCTTGGTGGGTTTTCCCACTACGTCAGCTTTCCCGGCTATTCCGGCAGCTCCCCAGTTTTCTGCGTGGAAGGCAGCTCTTCCTCTACGTTGGCCCTCTTGGCTCTACGTCAAGGCTATGTGGGCCTAGACTGGCCCAGCATCAGCTCTCCTGGCTACTGAGTTGCCTCCACAAACTTCTCTCTGCCTCTTTGTCTATATTCCCGAACTATCATTGCCCCTCAGCTGAAAGATCTCCCCAACCGATTTTCTTTCTGAGAACTTCTCACCTCAGAAAATCGATTTCTTCAATCTCTCTGTGTGTCTTCTCCAATTGACCCCAAGCCTCCATTTATACTTTTCCTGTTGAGAATTCAACGGCCAAGATTAAGTCTCTAATCAACGGCTAAGATTAAATTAGACTTGATCCTCATCTCTTAGAAGCTTCTCACCCATATTTTCATTAATACCCATTAATATTTTAATTTTCCTAAGTTTAGACTTAGGAACCCCATTAAAAATATTAATTATTTTAACAAAATAAAATCCGGGTGGAATTTCACCAAACGATTTCTGGGTCTTGGAGATCGTATGTGTTCTAGCCCCTCCACAAAATTTCGAAGCTAGAGCGCATCCGATGCTACCCAAAAAATCAACACTTTCTTCTAGTAAAGTGTTGTACATTGTTTTCCAACGACTCATTGTCCTTCATAAGCTTCTTAATTTGCATTAGTAGTTTTTCACTATGGTCTTTAAGCTGAGAGACTTCTTCATTCTTGTCAGAGGTTATTTTGTCAACTTCTCTTTGCATGTTTTGTATTGTTCATTTACTTTCTTGAAAAAATACTTTTGAGATATCTTGTATGTCTTCTAGTGTTACTGAATTTATATTCAATGTAATGTCTTGCAGTGTTATTTTTTTCTTCCTGTAGGAATATGTCAAAAAATTCTTTTTCGTATTTAAGATAAAAGACCCTCGTGATTCCATCTAGGGTGAACCTTGAATAATGTCACCTTGATGGCTCCATAGGGATCGAACTGAGTATTGTGATATAAAAGTATATTCCCCAATGTTTAGTTGTAAATCGGTTATGGCATATTATCTTTTATTCCAGCAGTCTAATTTTTAGATAACATTTGACTCGAGAATCACCAATTGGTTAGCAAGGTTAGGGTTTATAAAATTTTCTTCTTCGGTGGGAGAGATAGAAATAGTAATATCTTTTCCTGCAAGAGTCCCCTTAATTCTAAATAGCATGGGAACATAAGTTAATGAAGTTTCTGGAAATCTTCTTTCCTTTATTTCCTGAATCGAATATAATTGAAACGAATTTTGTTGAAACAAGAGGATACGCCTTGTCAGCAAGAAGCTTTGAGGACAAAGCTTTTTGAAGAGGAAGACGATATTATATATATATATATATATATATATAAAATACAAATGATATAAATAATAATAATAATGATTAATGATTAATTAACTAATAATTAATAGTGAAGAGGCATGTCTCTAAGGAGATGACCGTTCGTGAAAGGGTATCTGCCTAGGTATAGAAGCAGGCCCTCACCCTCATTTGTAAACATCTCATATATTTTATACATCTCTTACATAAATATATTATTGTCCTATTATGGATATTTACATATACCAAATCTTCTAAGTATTTTACTGCGTATACAAACTTTGTTCGTTACATCAACATAATCTTAGCTCCTTCACCCTTACAAAATGGTTAGGCTTAAGTTGACATAAGGATTCCCCTCAAGCTACGGTAGCTTACATTTTCATTGGTCTGAAGCTATGTCACAGTGTTTGTCGAACTTGAACCTTGAGGTCGAAAAATCGATGAACCTCAAAAAGAATTTAAAATTCATTCAAGTTTGTGAACGCCAAAGCCAAACCTCAAGACTGAACTTGAATGAATTTGAATATATTCAAATTTGAACCTCATAATGAATTTTAAGGCAAATTTAAAACATTTTTTAAAGGTTCGATGTAAATGTTTAAGGTTTAATTATTTTGAGGTAAAAATCAAGCTGCGATATTCCCACCGCACCACACACGTCTTAGATTCTTACCGTGCTACACCTCAAACCCAACTCTACTGGTTTTCAACTTTTCACATTACATGCACTCAAACCCTCTTGATTATTTCTTACCATCAGTAATCATCAAGCCGCATCCCCTCTCCAACTTGAAACCTCGAAGCCTTGTATCACTGTGTGGTTGTGCCATCTTTAGCTCGAGCTTGGAACTTTGCTCGTGTTACTCCTCACAAGTCAACTAATTTCTTATTATTCCACACTTTTTTCCCCTAAAAAAAATTCATACTTTCTCAATTGAAAGTGCATATCAAAGGCAGATTGACCACATCATTTTTTTAAAAGGAGGACATGGGGTGGGCTTTGATCCACTTATCTATGCCCCAATTACAAGAACATTTTCAGTAAAGTCCCTTTGGGTGCAACCATATATATATATATATATATATATATATATATATATAAAGTGAGAGAGAGAGCACGTGCGCCAAACCTAATAGCACACTGTTAAAATTGGCAACTAGGGCCAAATTCCACTTTGGGCAGCTCCTTTGAAGAAGATAATTATGGCATTAGATTCCTCTCTTTGAGAGGACCAAAATCAATCTAAAGATCATCAAATTTGGATAAGTAGAAGTGGGTTTTTGAATTTATTCTCTCACATGAAAATTACCAAGGTCGGCCTTATCTCTATGTCAGCTCAACATGTCCAATAGACACGTCTCTTGACCCCTACCGAATTGTATAAATAAGGGTGCCTCCACCCTCATTTTGGCACATCCATTCTCTCTCTATTTTCTTTGAATTGGCCGCAGCAGAGGAAGTTCTCCAGCGTGGATATCAAGGGCAAATCTAGGGCTGTTTGGGTTAGTTTGAAGACTGCTCAGCTACAAGACGACAACCCAATTTATATAGTCTGAGCTTATTTTTGGGCAGATTAGTATGGGTTTAGTATCTCTCGAAGGTCCTGAAGGGCAGCAGAAGGAAGCCGCTTTCTCTGAGCAGACTTGGGCACATTTTCAACTTGGTTTGAAGCAGTTCAGCCCTGTTTCATGAAGCCGCAACCCTAGAAGAAACTACAAGTAAGTTGCAGACCTTATCTGGCACAGATCAGGGTGTTGTGAGGTGATTTCGAGGCTCGAAATTAGCCCTAGAAAACAACGAGTTGGCTCTGAGGCAGAGGTAGCCTAACCGCAATTGTTAGGAGACCGTTTGGAGAAGTTTAAGCAAGATAATGTGGAATACTAGCAACCCTAATCAGATCATACTTCTACAGCAGTTTAATACCTGGGAAAAATTGTCTCCTTCAGGACTACATTTTGGGCTATCTATTTATCTGCTATTTGGCAAGTCTACGTTGACTTATTGTACTCTCTCTCTACTGAGCACTTGATATTTATAATAAGAAGATTGATCAAGGGTTTCCCCATATTGGGGTTTTTCCCTAGATTGAGCCAATTTTGTGTTCTCTTGTCTTGGCTTGCTCTCTGCATTTGTAGTTTACGTTATTTCTTCAGTTAGTATGATGATCTATGTGATTGTAAAAGAAAGAATTATAAATATAAATTGGGCTATCATGGTAACTGATCTAAGCAAAGAACGTGTTAACTCGAAATTAACACAAACATTATAGAAACTCAAATTGAACCTAATTGTTACTGAACCTAAACTCAAACCCAAACCATCTGACATAGGTCTGAAGTGTGTGGCAAGGCTACTAAGGTGACAATCGGTAGCTTGCATGTTGTTCCTCTAGGCTCTACAGTAGAGGTTGGTACCTTTCCTCATAGGGTAAAGGTAGCTTGCATGTTTGTGATGTTCCTTTTTCTGGCATTCCTTATAGCATGGTTAGCATGGACTTTCAGAGTTGGGTGCAAACAGGTCACAGGTGCAGGATGGCGTCATCGGCAGGCCCAGGGGCTTTTGGAACGGTGTTGAGGAGTTTTTTGAGGTCCGATGGCATTCACTTGGTATATTCCATCATCCGCACAGTTTACCTTTTGTTCCGTTTCATTCTGACAACTTTCAAAAAACAGAGTTATTAGTGGGCATAACTCAATTAATTACGCTTAAGGTGGCATTTTGGGAGGAATACTTGGCAGAACACCTTAGTGTAATAGCTCATTGGAACCAGAACGAGGAAATCTACAAAATGGGATAATTAGAAGTGATTTTCAGCAGCCTAAGGAGGCATGGTGGCCAATTTACCATTTTCCCACATTAAAAAGAATATTTTAATTAAGGAAAATGTGCTCAATGATTAAAATAATAATAAAATAGGAGCTTCTAGAGGGCTCCATCAGAACTATAAAAAGAGGAGGAGGAGGCCATTAGAGGACATCTTGGATTTGATATTTCTTCTTGTATGAGAGGTTCGGAACTCGGTTCTCTACTTCCTTGGTAGCCCCAGGACGGAAACCCTTGGGTGATTTAGTGAGATTGGGCGAACAGCCATCTCCCCTTGGTGAATTCATCCAGAATTCACAGGAGAGATTAGCAGTGGCAATTTATTTCAGTTTTGGAGGTCGGTTCAGTGCAGCAGATTATCTTGGAGGCCAGCATTCATCTCAACTATTTTGGTTGTATATGCATGTAACGCCAGTTTATCCATTATAATAAAAGTTGAGAATTTTCCCTGTTCATTGTGTCATTGGATTCTAGTACTTTGTTTGTTTTATTTTACATGGCAATCTTCTGTTAAATGAATGATAATTTAATGATGAAATTTGGGTTGAGTTCAATTTTTGCAAATTTAGCAAAATATCTGGTTTGGGACATTACAGTGTTATTAGAGTTGGTTCTCCTACCAGCCTGAGGGTTTGGGGACATTAATTTCATTTAGTCGAAATTTTGAAAAGGACACTCGAGGTTTTCCCTTACAATTATTGGAGGTGTTGTGGCACTAAATTTTCCATGGAACAGAACCCTTACCTCAAGGGTTAATATTCTGAGTATAATTCATTGTTGAGATAAATTGGTTATTGCAGGCTACAAGATTGTCAGGTCAAAGATTGATTCAGGGAGTCAATTCTTCATGATTGACCGGATTCGTGACAAATTTATCGTCCTTTTATTGAAGTTTATCAATTCTACGGGCAAATTTCTCGTGTGCAACAGGTTCTCTTGAAATTAGGCAGTACAATCGGGGATTGTCGTGATGCGTTCTTATTGAGTGTGGGAGTCCTTGTGCGTGAATGCATGCTATTGCAGTTGTGACCAATCAACGAAGCATTGAACCAGCTCAATTGGTGGGCAGTTTCCGTGCATGGAGACCAACATGTAACGTAGGAGCTAGCCACATTATCGTTGTTACTCACGAGCGGCCAATTGCATTTCCCACTGGACAAATTGAAGAGTGTGTAGCAATAGCAGATCAATGTAGAGTGCGGTCAGATACCTGTACACATTATTTTAGTCAGAATGCATGAATGCTCGTGCATCGTACTAACTGTGGAAGGAATCCAAATTATATCGTAGCACACAGTGATCCGATATTCTGAAGATCGTGCGAGTAAACAATATTTTGATTCAGGAGTGACTGTAGCAGCAACAGGTGATTCCCCTTTGTGTAGCAGTTAAGGAGTCATGAGGTCGAGCCTGCAACATTCCCCCTTGATGGTTGAACCGAGCCAGTCGAAGCAACACTGTTCTTAAGCTGAAAGGATTTCCATTTGCGAATTACGTGGGCATATTACAGAGTATACGCAAGGCTTTTTTTTAGCAAAGAGCGTGGAAGCCAAATCCAATTGTAGTGGTAGCGGCGAAGTATGGGTTAGAACATTGAGTGGTCGCCTTTTGCGTTGACTAAAAGATGCTATCGTCGACACTATGTAAATGATCAAGTGTGAATGTGCTCTAGACTAGCAGATTTGACGTAGCCAAGTCGTAACTCGGATCGGTCGAGTCTGTGGGGAATTTTCACTAACCCAGAAAATTCGCAGAGAGCAAGACCAATCCAACGTGAAGAAATATGTCGTGACTGTAACTAGAGCCCACAGTATTAGATTGTGTCGCCATTCTAGCAGCAGATCGAAGGATTAAGGACAATGGTTCCTTAGGTGGAGGTTCACTATTCGGGGTAGGTCGATTTTGAAGGGGCCGCAAAACTAATTGCTAGGAGCAATTATGAAATTGTCATTGTAGTCAGGTTATTGCGTGGAGGCAGACATCCCTGATGTCAAGAGTCAAATTGACCAATCCTATTGAGATTGCACCCGGAATAATTAAGAAGATCGTATAGCATTGTAACTGGAGCGAGGGACAAGGTCGCTGCATGCTACATGCGAAGAGGATATATTTGGTGAACTAAAATTCTAGGAGCTCACTAACAGCAAGGAAGCAAGGAGGCCCAGATCCAAAATTCATCGGAATCAAAGCATTGAGTATTTGGAGCGATCGTTGTCCTTGAAGTTTGAGGGCCAAATATCCTATGGGTCCCAACAGAACTTTTTTGTATCCATCCCAATTTTGTGACTGCTAATGAAGGGATTAGAGTTGACCCATATTGATTGCTCGATTATATGTTGCCTAGTCACCTGAAGAACAAATTCTTTGTTGTATAGAGGGCGAACTGATCACTTGCAGGAGGTCCAGGTTCATGATATGTTGCTTGTACTTTCTCCGAAATTATTTTTGTTGTTTGTTAATCTACTCTCAAGGTGTCCAACGAGTTCTTTGCTTACTTAGACATTAGTGAATGAGTGTATTAGGGGTGTTTCTTAGGGTTGTCATTGCATTTAGGAGTCTTGTTGTTGTTAACATGTTAAGATTTGTATGCTAAGCCAGGGAGTGAGTTGTTGGTAGCTAAGGGTTTATTTTGCTTAGACCATATCTTGTTGACATATTGGACTAAGTTATTTTGATAGTCATGTTGTTGATGAACAATTACTATTTGTCTGGTTGTATGCCCTTGAGGTAATGTTGCTATGTGTTGTTGATATATTGCGTTGAGGTATATGTGGGAGGTTTGGTCATTATTTCTATTGTCAAGTCTTGTCAGCTTGATGTACTTGACTTCATTGGACTAAATCATGGATGAAATCTTCAAAAAAGCCCTTAATAAGATAATAGCAACAATCAACAGATCCCTTTCCAAGGGGATACTTTCTATGCTACAACAAAAGCAACCACAAGAAGAACATGAATTGGGACCCAAAATTTATGCACTTGGAACAGATTTGAGATGCATGGGGGTTACAACAAAAGCCCTTCTCAAACTAGAAGAACTTGCTTCACTCCTCTCCAAGGTGCATCAGTTAGATGGGAAGAGCTTGATTTGGGCTCTAAAACCAGCCATGCTTGCTCTCATACAACACATATTTTTGGAGCATCCTTGTGTAGGGGTCAAACTTCCAATTGTCTCTTGTCTTAGTAGTATCATGATGCTGACCGCACTCATACCTCCTTACAGTGATGTCATTATGAGCAGAATCTTTAGACTGATAGTGGAGACATTTCAAGATCTGCATAACAGTGAGGGTCCTACCTTTGGATAGAGGTTGGAGATTCTAGAAGTCATGGCCTTGGTTAGATCTTATGACCTCATGTTTGAGCTGGAGTGTGATGATTTGATCTTGCAGATGTTCCAATGCTTCTTCAGCATTAGGAAACATCATCCTAATATAGTCATAACACACATGCAGTCCATTTTGTCCTCATGTATGGTAGGCCATGATGCCATTTGCAGGAAGTTGCAGTCTAAGTTGTTGCCCATTTGGAGGGAGGAACAGTTGGTTTCACCTATTTCTTATGAACTAGCTGAAAGGTTAGTTGAGCAGAACATTGGATTGTTCAGGAGATGGTTGACCCAAGAGGAGTTGCAGTGGATTTATGGTGACCAACCATGTAGTAGGAATGAGTTGAGGAGGAAGGGTCTTTGCTTCATCTGCAAGGAACCTTGGGGACCTGACCACTCATGCTTGAGTGATGCGGAGGAGATGACAGGGGTAGATCAGGAGGATATTTCTTCTGACCTTCAGAATGAGGATTCTTCTTCTATGGTTGAGTCCATGGGTTCTTATGAGGGTACCTCTGAGGAGCATGAGCAGTCATGGGAAGTTGATGATAGTAGCTCGGATATGCATCCATGTGTGATGGAGGAGTATGATGAGCAGCAGATTGTCCTGAGGACAGACTTTCCAAATGAGGCACTGACCAATCAACATGGAGAGCACATAGAGGAGCATGGGTCAGTTGAGGAGGTTGATGTGCACAATGTGCATGATGAGCCGTTTGTAGAGAGCCAGTTGGGGGTTCATGTTGAGCCCATGATGAAGGAGGATGAACAACCAATCATTGATGAGGAGCGGACGAATGTACAAACAGCCAGTAGGGTGGCAGTCTTTACGAACACTTGTCATCAGAAGGTGCTGGAACTTGAGAGGATAGATTTGCAGGAGGTTTGTAGACTGGAGGAGCGTGGAGTTTTCAGTCAGATGAGGGAGAATCCTTTTGAGATGATGGTGCATTCATCTTTGGGCCTACCCACTGATGAGGTGAGGTAGATGCACTGGCAGATGGCCGAGTTATAGTACTTTCAGGGAACACCCCTCTCCAGGAGTACATAAACAGGGCTTGCAGCATAACTTGCCCACTTTTGCCCATCATAGAGAGAGGGGCAAGATTTCTTGGACAGATTTTGTTTGGCCGAGCAGAGCATCAGGAGTTTGTTGATTTCTGGTAGCATCGGATGTGCTCCAAGTCTCAAATTTTGCAGAGAGGCTTAGGCACATGTTTTCCAAAGAACCCAAAAACAGTTGTATTAAAATAATTAATTATTTTTAAAGGGACCCTAAGTTTAAACTTAGGAAAATAAAATAATTAAAGGGTATTAATATAAACTGTGGTTGTAACTTTTAGAAGAAGACGAGGATCAAGCATAAATGATCTTAGCCATTGATTAGCTTCTAATCTGGGCCGTTGAATGTCAACAAGGAGATTATTTAAGGAGGCTTGAGGGTCACTTGGAAAGACACACAGAGAGTTCAGAAGTTCGATTTTCTGAAGTAGAGCAGAGGAGCTGTCGGGAGAATTTCGATAGTGAGTTGTTGCAGTGAGGGGCAGGGATAGTTGGGTTGGAGTATCTTCTCCAAAGCCCAAGATACGTAGCAGAGAGGCAGAGAGACACCAAGAGGAGGCAGCGCAGACCCAGGAGGGGTTGACGCTAGGCTAGAAGGGCCCACGTAAAGCTTGACGTTGAGCCAGGAGGGCTCACGCAGAAATTGTGCAGTCTTCAGCGCAGAAGTCCAAGTTTGCTGGGGGAGCTGACATTTTTGAGCCGAGAGGGTTGGAAACTGCTTTTGAGGCTGACGCAGGGCCAGCGCAGAGATAGTCGGGGACAGTTGGTTCAGCTGCCAGAACAACCGGGAAATGTCGGGTAGAGTGAAGTAATCTCACTAAGTTTTTTCAACCAGTTTATTTCTCTATAACTGGATTACCAGAAGGGCATCCAGAGTTGTATTCAGAAACTACTGCATAATAATATAAAACCCTCAGAGTTGTTGCACCGGTTTTCCCACATTGGGTTTTTCCAGGGACATTTGTCCAAAAACACTGTATCACTTGTGTGGACTTTTCTCTATTGTTTTGTTCTTGTTTTGGGCAAATTAATTAATTAAGTGAAGACTGCAGTTGTATTAGCTTCGATATTTGTTGTAGGAAGTAGTGAATAATTTGTTTCAGTAATTAACAAATAGGAGAAGTTTAATCAGTTGTTGTAATAGTAGATTCGAGTGCGATTCTAGAATTTTCACAGAGTTGAGCAAGGACCAGTATCAACCTAGTAGACTTATTCCTTGCACAGGTGTCCATACATTAATTTGGCGGGAGATCATGCGTTGGTATCCTTTTGATGGAGTATCATCCTGAGTCTGGGGCACAGTACAGCAGAAGCCCTTAAATGAGAGGGTTATTACATGTTTCAGTGGGCAGTGGGATGTGGACCGACAGCTCATCAACATTTCAGTAGCACTACCCTAGCATCAGCAAAGAGGGGTTGACCTCGACCTGTGCCAGAGGTTGGATTGGAGAGAGGTGATGAGTTGGTATTCAGTTGAGGGAGCAACAGTGATAGCTGGAGACAGAGCACAACTAGAGCCATGGGATAGGGGTGTTGATGAGTGGCCATGGTGGCACTGGGATCCGGGAGGATCTGTTGATGGTAGGTCGAGTCAGAGTTTAGTTTGGGATCCAGGCATTGAGGGATCCGTTCTTGGTTGGGTGGCACGGAGGTATGGTATCACCCAGTGGTTTGTATGGGATCCAGGTATTGATTCTCAGCTACACGAGACTGCCAGATTTGTTGACAGATATGGATTGCTTGAGGGAAAGCAATCTTGGGGCGAAGGATTTGTGATGTTCCTTTTTCCGGTGTTCATTGTGGCATGGTTAGGATGGACATTTAGAGTTGGGGCAGACAGGTCACAGGTGCAGGTTGGCGTCATCGGTGGGCCCAGGGGCTTTTGGAGGGGTTTTGAAGAGTTTTTTTGAGGTCTGATGACATTCGCTTGGTATATTCCATCATCTGCATAGTTTGCCTTTTGTTCCGTTGCATTCTGACAACTTTCAAAAAACAAAGTTATTAATGGGGATGACTCAATTAATTACACTTAAGGTGGCATTTTGGGAGGAAGACTTGGTAGAACACCTTAGTATAATAGCTCGTTGGAACCGGAACGAGGAGATCTATAGGATGGGATAATTAGAAGTGATTTTCAACAACCTGAGGAGACATGGTGGCCAATTTACCATTTTCCCACATTAAAAAGAATATTTTAATTAAGGGAAATGTGCTCAATGATTAAAATAATAATAAAATAGGAGCTTCTAGAGGGGTCCATCACATCTATAAAAAAGGAGGAGGCCATTAGAGGACATCTTGGATTTGATATTTCTTCTTGTATGAGAGGTTGGGAACTCGGTTCTCTACTTCCTTGTAGCCTCAGGACGGAAACCCTCGGGTGATTTAGTGAGATTGGCGAACACCCATCTCCCCTTGGTGAATTCATCCAGAATTCACAGGAGAGCTTAGCAATGGCAGTTCAGTTCAGTTTTGGAGGTCGATGCAGTGCAGCGGATTATCTTCGAGGCTAGCATTTATCTCATCTATTTTGATTGTATATGCATGTAACCCCAGTTTATCCATTATAATAAAAGCTGAGAATTTTCCTATTCATTGTGTCATTGGATTGTAGTGCTTTGTTTGTTTTATTTTAAATGGCAATCTTTTGTTAAATGAATGATAATTTAATGATAAAATTTATGTTGAGTTCGATTTCTGCAAATTTAGCAAAATATCCCGTTTGGGACATTACAATGTTGTTCCTCTAGGCTCTACTATAGAGGTTGGTACTTTTCCTACTAGGATAAAGTTTGAGAGATAAGAGAGCCTACAATAAAACTAGATAATGAATATCCAAACATTTAATTGACTCTTCTTGTCCTCAGACTTGGAGGAAACTGAACGCATTATATCTTTCTCATTTTGGCATTCAAAGGTTCCTTCACTTTTCAACTCGATTAAATTCTTTGAACAATATAAATTATTTGTGTAAGAGCATCCCTGCCGAGTTTGAGCTAGAGAACCTCAAAGCTCACAATGTAAATCCATGCTTATTTGGCAACCATAGTTGCATCATAGCTTGGAAAATCCACACTGCTTTCTTGAGAATTTTCTATCATCACAGTACGTCCGCTTACAATTTCACTCATAATCACGGCTAAACTTGTTTTAATAATACAATGAAAGAAAAAACATCAAACAAGGATTCTGGACATGGGTTAGGCAACGGTTTATGCATTATTGGCCCTATTCCCATTCTGCTCCACACATTCCCAACAATGTATAAATGCAGGGGTATCAAGATGCCTTATACTGACCTTATCATTATGTCTTTGTACTGGCATAAACAGAATACAGAATATGTCATAACAGCTTGTAATCTCAGTAAGACGCCCTAAACTGATCAAAAACCTTACATCTTTGACCGTAGCTTGTAGACAACATCAAAACCTCACAATAAAACACTTGATGCTGAAATTGCAAGATGCCACTGCAACTTCCAATACATCTGAAAGTAATCCTCGCTTAACAAAACAAAACAAAACAAAATATTGCATTCACTGTTTTTTAATTTATGGTATATATTCCACAAAGCCTGAGATACGGTCTGTTCTAACTCATACAACACCCAGAAAACCATGTCACTTTTCAAATATTAAAGCATCCTGGCATGCGTGTTATCATTATTTCTTCCTTAACTGATACTTCATTACAACGCCTAAATGCAGGTCACAAAGCATATGTGCAATATATGCGTGAGAGAAAATGTACTCTGTACGGGGTGGAATGGCAGGAAGGCTCACCTACTCTCGGAGTTTGCAGATCCCTGTTGCACCTTTCACTTTATGGACTATCCGAAAAGCTCCTCTCAGCTCGATGTTTGCAGATCTAACAGGTCGATCCAATACCCTGTTAAAGTTATAAATTAAATTTTAACGTCCACCAGACTTGGACGGATGTTTGACTTGTTTTTCCTGTGGTTTTTTTTTAATTATATTGAAAGAGTGAAGTCATTGGTGACGATTTCATAGGAGGAAGTCATTGCTGACGGTTTGATAGGCGATGAGTTTATATACTTTTAAGGAAGAATGGTAGGAATTGTTTATATACTTTTAAGGAATGGTAGGAATTGTTTGGATGGTCAAAAATGTCAGAATTCAGGCAAAAAATGTTAAAAAAATTTGCAGCAGTAGGGTTTAAATCTTGTTTTTGATGGTGGAAATGGATTCAGCACCATCAAAAACTTATAAAGAACTCAAAATATTGAAATTTGACAGCCATAACTTGGATTTAAAAAAATTCCTACACAATTTTATCAAAATATGGCCGAATTTCCATGATTTTTAGGGCAAAAAAGCAGTCTAGTTAGAGTACAATTACTTTTAAAGCATATATATATTTCAATATGTTAATTAAAAATAGTAAGTAAAGATTTTGTTTTTTTATTATTAATTATATTGATACGTAGATATATTGAAATTGAAGGGTAGAGATAATATTTGATTTTCGTGTTTTATTTTAGTACTCATTCTTCAATGTTAAATTCATGTAGGAATTAACAACCTCATTTCAAATGGTACAAGGGGAGTAGAATAGATGACGGGATATTCTATTAAGACACTCCGTGGTGAAAAGGTTATTGGTTTGACACTTTGTGGGGAAAAATCCAATGATGTTAAAAGTTTGTGTGGCCCAGGCACGTGGCGATCCTTGGGTGATTTTGATAGCTTAGATAACCTGGGTCGCAGTTGCTCAAGCCACATGTTGGAAGTGCTAGTCATCTCAAAACTTACATCACCTAACAAACAGACAAAACAAATATTTTCACTTCAAATGAACCATGGCCACTTTGCAGCGAAGGACCAAGTGAGGAAAGAAGATATCGAATGGGTGACACTCACGGAGGGAAAGCAAGAAAAGGGTTGTGGCATCGGGTGTTGGCAAGCAAAGGTGGTTTGACCGTGGTGGCAAAGGTGCTCTAATTGCTTTGAAAGAAAGAAAGAGATTGTGGTGCAGGCATTGGCAAGTGAAAGTGTTGTGATCACTCTGAAAGCAAGAAAGGGATCATGAGTGTTGGCAAGCAAAGGCATGATTCCATTATCACATAAGTCAAAGCGTCATTCGGTGTATGGGATTGGGGATCAATTTCAAAATGGCTATGGCATTCATGGTTTAGGCTCTCTGATGGTATTAGTGTTTCTATTATGTTTCCTGTCAACATTCATCATTGGTTACTTTATATGACTATGCTAGTGATTATGATGATTAACCTCCATTAACATTGATATGCTATATGTGATCTTAAGAAGGTAAGAGACTACTTGTAATTATTTAACATTTTATTTCTATGTTTGAAAACATTAAGAGAAACATTTCAAGATCATTATAGCTTTATTAACTTAAAAAGTTAATAAGTTTGATGATGTGATAAATATATGTTTTTCTTTTTCCTTTTTTCTTTTTCCTTTTTTCTTTTTTCTTTTTCTTTTTTGGGAAATCTAGTGAAACAATTGTGGGTGAGATTGTGATCTTTGGTTGTCTAAAATGTGTTTTGACTACATATATGGATTCAACATCAACGCCTGAAAAACCCTTGGAGCACTTATATTTTGTAAATTACACAACGCAAACTTGTGATTTTAACAAATCTATGCAAGATTTGAGCAAAATTGACCAGAAAATATGCCCAAAAAAGTTCCAAAATGTAGAAGAGTTAGACTACAACAAAGTCATTACTGATAATTTTACATTGATTTGTTTATATATGTTAAAAAATGCAAAATAAAATATAATTTAATTTAATATGGTTGAAATAAGTAGTAATATTTATGGATGCACTCATAGATGAAATGGGTTTTTTGTGAAAATTAGGGAATACACTTTCCAACAAGATTATGACTTTTTGTTCTTTGAAATGCACTTTTGAATGCATAAAATAGATTCAACACCCTGAAAATCCGTGAGGCACTTGAGCTTTATATGAAACAACTTAAACTTATAATTCTTAAAAACCTCTACTGAATTTTAGACAAAAGTGACTTGAAAATGGTCAATTCGTCTATTAGTTAGACTCTATATCTTATACTGGTGTATAGATTTCCAACAAAAAATTGTTTTCTATGAATAAATTCATTCATAAATTTTAATGGAGTGGTTGTATATATTTTTATAATAAAAATGCTTTGGTCAATGAAAAGTTTGAATGGATTTAAATTGAGCAGTTATATATTTTTTATAATAAAAATATTTTGGCCAATGCAACTGTCGGGGGGTTTGGTTTCTATTTTTTTAAATAAATAAATAAAATTGTTAGGGTATATATATATATATATATATATATATATATATATATATATATATATATATATATATATATATATATGTTATTGTTAACATTTTAATATTGATGTGTTTAATAAATGTTGATGTGGTCATTTTTGGTCTATTACTTAGACTATATATTATGTACTTGTGTATAGATTTTCAACTAAATATTGTTTTTTATGAATGAATGAATAGATTTAATTTGAGTGGTTGTATATATTTTTATAACTAGCCTAGATCCATCTTAACTTCGCACCTAGAGGAATCAAATTTACTTTTACTCTAAAAGAAGTTTGCACCTCAATAAATTTGATCTCTCTCCACGCTTGGATAAGACTGATCTAGGTTGGTTATATATATATATATACACACACACACACACCATGGGCATGATTCCATTATCACATAAGTCATAGCGTCATTAGGCTTATGGGATTGGAGATCAGTTGCAAAATGGCTATGGCATTCATGATTTGGGCTCTAATTACATTTGTGTTTCTATTATGTTTCTTATCAACATTCATCATTAATTACTTTATATGACTATGCTAGTGATTATGATGATTAACCTCCATTAAGATTGATATGTTATATGGGATCTTAAGAAGGTAAGATATTACTTGAAATTCTTTAACATTTTATTTCTATGCTTGAAAACATTAAGAAAAGCATTTCAAGGTCATTATAGTTTTATTAACTTAAAAAGTTAATAAGATTAATGATGTGATAAATATTAAAAATGATGAGACGTAAAATATATTTTTATTTTATTTTATGAAGAATGAAGTGAATGGTGTTGTCCAACTATTCTATGTATTTTCTTTTCTTTTTTCTTTTTCTTTTGGCGTCGTCTATCAAGGTAGAGGAATTGCCCTGACGGTCAAAAGTGGCCGGAATCTGGCTAAAACTATTTCAAAAAATCTTGCAGTAGCAGTTTTTGAATCATGGTTTTGATGGTAGAAATGGATTCAACACCATCAAAAACCTTTGGGACACCCAAAATCTTGAAGTTTGACAGCTATAACCTAGATTTACAAAAATCCCTACCATATTTTATCAAAATCTTACCAGAATTTCCATGATTTTCAGGGAAAAATTGCAGGTTGGTTAGACTACGACTTTTCTTTTTCTTTTTCCCTTAATCTGGCAAAATAATTGTGGGCAAGACTGTGACCTTTGGTTGTTTAAAATTTATTTTGACTACATACATGGATTCAACACCTTGAAAAAACCTTGGAGCACTTAGATTGTGTAGATTACACAACTCAAACATGTGATTTTAACAAATCTCTGCAATATTTGAGCAAAATTGACTAGAAAATATGCCTAAAAAATTCCAAAATGTAGAACATTTAGACTACAACAAAGCAATTACGAATAATTTTATATTAATTTGTTTATATATGTTAAAAAAATGAAATATAAAATATTATTTACTTTAATATGTTTAAAATAAGTAGCAATATTTATGGACACAGTCTAACTCATAGATGAAATGGTTTTTTGTCGAAATTTGGCAATACAATTTCGAGCAAGATTGTGATTTTTTATTCTTTGAAATACACTTTTGAATGAATAAATAGATTTTAACACCCTAAAAACCATTGAGGCAATCGAGCTTTGTATATTAAACAAATTAAAATTATAGTTTTTAAAAACCTCTAATGAATTTTAGACAAAATTGACTAAAAACTTGATTCTCTATCTTAAGTGTGTATAGATTTTCAACTAAAAATTATTTTCTATGAATAAATTCGTTCATCAATTTTAATGTGGTGGTTGTATATATTTTTATAATAAAAATATTTTGGTCAATGCAATTGTTGGGAAGTTTGGTTTTTATTTTTCTAAATAAATAATAAAAAATGTTAGTGTTTATCTCTAATTCATATATATTATTGATGTGATTATTTTTCATCTATTAATTAAATTATATAATAAACTATAGATTATATAATAAACTATATATTTTGTACTTGTGTATAGATTTTCAACTAAATATTGTTTTCTATGAATGAATGAATATATTTTATAATGCGCCGACGTTCCCACCGCTCTAGGGTCCCAACGGCCTATGCATGATCACGGGCTCAGCGAAGTGCCAGATGCAAGGCTCAACTAACCACCACTTAAATGGCCCACCCCATTGCTCATTTGGGGTTAGGGGAAAGAAAGTTTAATATGCAACGGTGCAGAGTGGACCCACCCATGGCCCCATTGAGGTTGTTGGGGTGGCAGGGTCAAAGCCCATGGCAATCCGTTTCAATTTTTGCGTAGGTAATTAGATTGTGTTGATTGTAATTTTAATAAGTTTCTACAAGATTTTGTGTAAAATTGATCAGAAAATAGGTTTGAAAAAACCCGTGAAAACTTTTGAGACACTTATGAAGATTTAACATAGTGAAAACTTTTAAGACAGTTAAGCTTTTCATATTAAACAACTTAAATTTATAATTATTTAAAACTTCTATTAAATTTTGGACAAAATTAACTAGAAAAAAATAACTAAATTAACTAGAAAAAAAGTAACTAGAAAAAAGTCAATTACTCTATTATTTAGACTATATATTTTGTACTTAGTATAGATTTTTAACTAAAATTTATTTTTTATGAATGAATGAATAGATTTAATTTGAGTGCTTGTATATATTTTTATAATAAAAATATTTTTGGTCAATGCAATGTTTGAATATATTTAAATTGAGTAGTTGTATATATTTTTATAATAAAAATATTTTAGTGCATGTAATGCTAGTTGTGGGGTTTGGTTTTTATTATTTAAAAAAATATATATATTGTTTAGATAAATAGATAGTGATGTTATTATTAACATTTTAATATTGATGTGTTTAATAAATGTTGATGTGGTTATTTTTCGTTTATTAGTTAGATTATATATTTTGTACTTGTGTATAGATTTTCAACTAAAAATTGATTTATATCAATGAATGAATAGATTTAAGTTGAGTGGTTGTATATATTTTTATAATTAACTTAGATCCTTCTTAACTATGGATCTATCAAGTGCAGAAAAGGATCAAATTTATTTTTACTCTAAAAGAAGTTTGCACCTCAATAGATTTGATCCTTCTCGGCACTTGGTAGATCCAGAGTTATGATAAATCTAGATTGCTAGCGTGTATATATATATGTGTGTGTGTGTGTGTGTACACACACACACACACACATATATATGCGTTAGCAACCTAGATCTATCTTAACTATGGATCTACCAAGCGCCGAGAGGGACCGAATCTATTGAGGTGCAAACTTTTTTTAGAGTAAAAATAAATTTGATCCCTTTTTGCACTTGATAGATCCCAAGTTATAATGGATCTAAGTTGATTATAAAAATATATACCATTACTCAATTTAAATCTATTAATTCATTCATACAAATCAATTTGTAGTTGAAAATATATACACAAATAAAAAAATATATAATCTCACTAATAAACAAAAAATAACCACATCAACATTTATTAAACACATCAATATTAAAATGTTAATAATAACATCACTCTTTATATAACACATATCTATCTATGTAAACCATAATAATTTTTTATTTGTATTTTAAGTAATAAAAACCAAACCCCACAACAGCATTATATTCACCAAAATATTTTTATTATAAAAATATATACAACTGCTCAATTTAAATATATTCAAACATTGCATTGACCAAAAATATTTTTAAAATGTTAACTATAACATCTCTCTCTCTCTCTCTCTCTCTCTATATATATATATATAAAAGATAAGCAATAATAACAATTTAAATCTATTCAAACATTGCATTGGTCTAAATATTTTTATTGTGCTTGGAGGCTCTCTCAAGCCCAGTGTGGTACAAATGTTGAAATGTCTTGTTCTGTAAACATTTTGACTAAGTCAAATTACATAAAAATAAAAACAAAATTAAAATAAAAATAAAACAAAATAAAATTGAGTAAACTAATCCATTTACTTGTAGTGATTTTTTTGGCTCCAAATTTATATATATCATGGGAAAAACCATTGCTTTTCAAATTTTGGAGCCAAAAAAATCACCACAGGTAAATTGATTAGTTTAGTCAATTTTATTTTTATTTTTATGTAATTTGACTTACTCAAAATGTTTACAGAAAAAGACATTACAACATTTGTATCATACTAGGATTGAGAGAGCCTCCAAACACAATAAAAATATTTAGGTCAATGCAAAGTTTGAATAGATTTAAATTGTTGTTATTGTTATATATATATATATATTGATGTTATTGTTAACATTATAACATTGATGTGTTTAATAAATGTTGATGTGATCATTTTCTCAAAAAAAAAAAAAAATTCCTTTCATTCTTGGTGATTATCTCTATGGTGAATTTACATGTCTCACAATGATTATCTTTGTTGTGACTTAATTGAGGTAGGGAAATAATGATGCCTATGCATTGATTTTATTGAGAGAGGGCACATAATGATACCTCTACGCTGCAGAATTTATTGAGACAACGAACATAATGATGCCTCTATGGTGATTATCTACAACGGCTTTACGTAGTGCGAATAATGATATATTTGTGGTGATTATTTCTTGTGACTTTACACAATGCACACAATGATATCTCTACAATTATTATCTATGGTGAGTTATCTCTTGGTGAACATGTTATTTATGTATGGAATTGAATTAACAATATACATATGAGGAAGCCCTAGGTCATGTTGCATCAACAATCTTCATATGAGGAAGCCCTAGTTACTTATTGCATAGTCTAGCAAGATTTCAAACTTGCTTGGAAAACAATGAAAATTCTAACAGAATTTGATAAAATCCAACAATTTTTTTTAGAAATATGGGTTACAGCTATCAAGATTCAAGATTTTGGCTGCCCTAGGGGTTTTTGATGGTGTTGAACCCATTTCCACCATCCAAAACAAGATTCAAGCACTCCTATTGCCATATTTTTGGGGGAAAAAAAGGTCATATTTTGGCCGTTTTTTGTCGTTTGGGCAAATTTGACACCTCGATAGGCAACAACATTATTTATGGAACCCTAGATTACCTCAATAGTGAACAAACGGTGGGTTATATGTGCAATGAATGGGTTATCTCTATAATGGGTTATCTCTACAATCAACAATTATTATCTACGGTGGATTATCTTTGTGGTAAATGTACTCTCTCTATAGTGAATTGCATCTATAATCTATGAATGAGGAAGCCCTATTTACTTGTGAAAACCTAGATTTTGTAACATGACGCAAACTAGTGAGGAGGATGATCTAGGGTGAGGTGAAGTTGGACAAATATTTGAAAGCTCTTATTGAATTCAATTAAATTGAAGCTACTTTGAGGAGAGATTTGAGACTAGCTTTTATACAGTGATCGAAGAAGAACGAGGCTACGATTATAACATGTGGCTAAAAAATGTTATGAACATAATTATGTGTAACATAATATAAATAATAATGATTGAAAAGTATAATTAATTATGAAAGAGCATGGGCATGACTCTCTATGAAAGGGCACTTCAACCAATGTATATAAACGAGCCCTCAATATACAATCATTCATTTCATACACTTTATACATTATTGCTCCTATAAATGGATTTTTTTACTATATTCAAGTCTTCTAGATTAATTAACTGTGAGCCAGGGTTGGCTATCACATTTGGTATCAGAGCCTCGCTGTCTGATGCAGGCCTTCAGCGATCAATATTTGATCAAAATTTCATTGCCATAGCCACACAAAGATTTTTGGAGTTTTTCCGTTCTACCAGCCTTGTTGAGCCCTTAGCCATTGAAACTTAAATAAATAAATGAAAACAAAAATTTGGCCCTCAAACATTAGCAAGGAATATATATATGAAATTCAAGTTCTAATATTTAAGAATAGTAATAATAACAATACTAAAAGAAGAAGATATAAAAGAAAAATTGAAAAAAATGGTTTAAAAAAAAGGAGCGTTGCACACTCAATGACACAACATTGTATAGTTATACAATTGTTGTCACTTTCCATTGGAAACCACCATAAAACTTTTGACTCTGTCGCCACCTTCTACTCGTCATTGTTAAAAAACCTCTAGCACTGCCACCTGTGTTGTTTTGGTCGCTCACGATTATGTTATTGATCGATACCAAACGTCGTACGAGCTTTGTTTCCATACACTCAAAGCCGCCTATTGTAGTCACCCTATAATAAATTGATCGTCCCTTTAAAGCATGCGATAAACAATGCCAATTTAAGCAGTAAAACCATAATGAACTCATTGAAATTGTACATGTGATACTGTTGAATTCAACCATGTATGGTCATCAAGTCGTCAAGAGATCCATTCTCATTGCTATTTTCCAACTGTCGTAGTCGCCACATGTACCATGTCATTATTCCATTGGATTTGTGTCTGTATGAAATCACTGATCCATGAGGATCCAAGAGGATTGATCTAGGAGGATCCAAGAGGGTTGATCCAGTGTTGATTTGGGGTAGCATCAGATGTGCTGTAGCCACGAAATTTGGTGGAGAGGTTGGGGCACATGAGATCTCCAATACCTAGAAAGGGTTTGGGCAGATTCTAAACAAATCAAGAGATATTAAATAATTAATATTTTTAATGGAGTCCCTAAGTCTAAACTTAGGGAAAATAAAATATTAATGTGTATTAATATGAATCTGTGTTAGAATGGTCCAAAAGACATGGATCAAGCCAGACCTAATCTTAGCCGTTGATTATGGACTTAATCTCGGCCGTTGAGATGTCAATAGGAAAAGTATAAGAGGAGGCTTGAGGGTCACTTGGAGAATACACTAGAGTGATCAGTCATTCTATTATCTAGAGCAGGGTTTGCTAAGAGAGATAGAATCAGTGATCGGGAGAGCAGCTGAGGGGCATTGAGTACAGAGAAATAGAGAAGGCAGAGATTGTGCCGGGAGAGCAGCGCAGTAGCCAAGGAGAGTGACGTAGAGCCAGCAAGGGCCCATGCAGGGCCACGCAGAGGCATCCAAGTGTTGCGCAGAGAACCAAAGGGGCCAGCGTAGCTGACGCAGAGGCTCCTAGAGCTGATGCAAGGCCTCCTGGGATTGACGCAGGCCAAGGAAGGCTAACGCAAGGCCAGCGCTAGGCTAGGAGAGGCTGACACAGTCCAAATTGGGCAGACACTAGGGTTGTAGAGAAATTTTGTGCTGAGTAGCTGCCAGAAGTTTTTTCCGGGGTTTCAGCCAGGAGATTTCTCTCAAACTGTGAGGTATAGCTACTAACGAAATTATCTGTTGGGTAGGCCAGTTTCATCACCCAGATTGCACTATGATATTGCTTAATAAGAAAACCCTCAGATAGCTGCACCGGTTTTCCCACATTGGGTTTTTCTGGGGACATTAGTCCAAAAATAATGGTGTCATGTGGTGTGTTTGTTCTTGTTTCTTTTAGTTGTTGATCTGTAATATGTTGAGCATGCACTGGTGTTTATTTTCAGTATTTACTTTGTAAATAACTTGTTAAGGAAAAATAACAATTAGGTAGGAATAAATCAAATAAAGTGCATGGAGGGTTTCTAAGCTAAGTAAACTTAGAAACTTCAACATGGTATCGAAGCGTGATTGTAGATCACATGAGGACTAAGAGACATCAGCCGAGCGGAGCAATAGCAATAGAAAACAATTGTCCCGAGGTGACAGAAGTTGTTTCTAGCAATGTAGAAGCCAAGAAGTGTGACGTAGAGCCAACTAGAGCCATGCAGAAGAAGCCGAGAGCTGCACAGAGCCTCAGAGAGGCTAGCATTGCTGACGCATAGGGCCAAAGGGCATCCCAGGGCTAACGCAGACCCATCCGAGGTGATGCAGAGCCAGAGTGAGGCAAAGAAGGGTTGACGCAATTCACAGAGAGGCAGTTGTTGGGGTCTAGAAGGCTGCAGGAATATTGCAGAGTGGAGCTGGTGAGGTACTGTAGTCAAAAGAGTACCTAACAGAGAAGGGCCAGAGGAGTTGTTACCGAGGGTTTCTAGCTGAGGAACCCAGATTAGAAGTGTAGCTGCATAAATTGACCAAAGTAGGGGACAACTCGATAAGCGACAGAATTATTTCCAGGAGGGAAATCAGGACTCAGAGGGATTCCAGAAGAGAACTTCCAGACGAGAAGTAGAGACTCAGAGGAGTCGAACAAAGAACTTCCAGGAGGGAAGTAGAGGAGCATCATGGCACTACATAGGGTAAGAGACCAGGATAGACTGGATAGAGCATTGAATTTCGCAGTCTGGAAGGCCAGAATCTTATCAATGCTTGACAGGAATTGTGTCAAGAACTTCACTTTTAAGGTTATAGTTATCCCAGTCAAGACCCCAATGATAACGACAAGTACGAGGAGGCAATGGCGAGGGCCAAGAGCATCATCCTTGACGGGGTCAAGGACCATGTAGTTCCACACATTGCCGAGAAGGAAACAACATATGAGATGTGGGAGGCCCTCAAGAAATTGTACCAACATACTTATGTGCAGAGAAGAATGCTACTTGAGAATCAGTTGAGATCGTATCAGATGAAGAAGGGAGAACCGATTGACACCTTTGTCGGAGGACTGAATGAGATCTAAGATCAATTGACTGTTATAGAAACCACGCCGGATCAGGAGCTGATGGTGAGGACAACCCTGAATGTTGTCTCAGAAGAATGGGAAGTATTTGTCCATAGTATACTGGGCAACGGGACACTTCCACCTTGGGATGAGATGTGGACAGCTCTTCGCTAGATCAAACGACAGTCGAAGATGGGTAGCAATAACAAGGGGATCAAAGTCAAGCAGGAGGAGGAAGATGTCACCCTAGCATCTGAGGGAAAGCAGGAAAAGCGGAAGAAGAAAGATCTCTCCAAGATCAAGTGCTTCCACTGTGGGGAGCTAGGTCATTATGCGACCCAGTGTCCGAGGAAGAAGAGTAAGGGAGAGTCTTCCGAGACTAAGGTAGCGCCAACATGGGCAGAGAAGGAAGTTTTAACAAACGATGATCGTGCCATGAGTGCACACGCGCCACTTGAGCAGAAGTGGGGAGACATCGAGCTGTAGTCAGGTGGACTGCAGGCAATGAGGGGTAAGATCCTCGAGGTACCCAGTCTCTTGGATTAGACCTTGGTACAGGAGCCCCTACAAAGAGTAGTAGGACTGGCTGATGTGGGTAGAGACGGATGTGGATGGAGCGGTAGAGAGAGCTACAGTGCAGTAGTCCTGAGACAATAGAGAGTTAGCATGCTGGAATAATGCAAGAGGCACGGGAGTGTTGCACCAGTGCAGGATGGCACAAAGAGGTGTGCAACAGTGCGAGATGTAGGGAGTTATTGCAGCAGTGCAGAGGTCAGAGAGGGAGCACTTGTCAGTGGCAGAGGGAGCTTCAACATCAATGGGTTTCTCTAGCCCAACAGGGAAGTCAGTTGGGAGATCAATTACTTACTTCTCAGTAACTGAGTTGCAATGCAGCAGTGGGCAGCACAATGCAACATGATGAGAGGAGGTGTAGTGCAGATGCAATGTTGGGAGAAAGGACCAGCAGTAGCACGGATGCAGAGGGAGTTGTCGTACAGATGCAGTAGTGGCAGTGGCAGAACCATGGGCAGTCGTACAAGATGTAGCAGTGCAAAGGATTTTGGGCAGGAAGGCCTGGCATCAACACAGGTACCGATGCCGAATGATCAGAGTAATACTTAGTGAGGAGTATTGCTAGAGCATAGTCCTCACTAAGAGGGAGTGTTGATTTGGGGTAGCATCGGATGTGCTCTAGCCACGAAATTTTGTGGAGAGGTTAGGGCACGTGAGATCTCCAATATCCAGAAAGGGTTTGGGCAGATTCTAAACAGATTAGGAGATATTAAAATAATTAATATTTTTAATGGAGTCCCTAAATCTAAACTTAGGGAAAATAAAATATTAATGTGTATTAATATGAATCTGTGTTAGAATGGTCCAAAAGACATGGATCAATACAGATATAATCTTAGTTGTTGATTAGGTACTTAATCTCGACCGTTGAGATGTCAACATCAAAAGTATAAGAGGAGGCTTGAGGGTCACTTGGAGAATACACCAAAGTGATCAGTCATTCTATTCTTTAGAGCGGGGTTTTCTAAGTGAGATAGAATCAATGATCGGGAGAGTAGCTGAGGGGCATTGAGTACAGAGAAACAGAGAAGGTAGAGATTGTGTCGGGAGAGCAGCGCAGCAGCCAAGGAGAGTGACACAGTAGCTACAAGGGCTCATGCAGGGCCACGCAGAGGTAGCCAAGTGTTGTGCAAAGAACAAGAGGGGCCAGCGTAGCTGACACAGAGGCTCCCAGAGTTGACCCAGGGCCTCCTGGGGTTGACGCAAGCCAAGGAAGACTGACGCAGAGCTGACACTAGGCTAGGAGAGGCTGACGCAGTCCAGATTGGGCGGATGCTGGGGTTGTAGAGAAGTTTTGTGCTGAGTAGCTACCAGAAGCTTTTTTCGAGGTTTCAGCCAGGAGATTTCTCTCAAACTGTGAGGTATAGTTGCTAAGGAAATTCTTTGTTGGGTAGGCTAGTTTCAACACCCAGATTGTACTCTGATATTTCTTAATAAGAAAACCTTCAAATAGTTGCACTGGTTTTCCCACATTGGGTTTTTCCAGGGACATTAGTCCAAAAATAATGGTGTCATGTGGTGTGTTTGTTCTTGTTTCTTTTAATTGCTGATCTGTAATATGTTGAGCATGCACTAGTGTTTATTTTCAGTATTTACTTTGTAAATAACTTGTTAAGGAAAAATAAAAAGTAGGTAGGAATAAATCAAATAAAGTGCGTGGAGGGTTTATAAGTTAAGTAAACTTAGAAACTTCAACATCCAGGTGGATCTCTAAAGTACCAGTGGCATGGTAAAAAGGCTCAAAACTCAAAGTGGCAGAATCTGGATGAACTTAGCATTAGATCAAAGTTCTTGTCATCCTGATTTTAACTATGTGAATGACACTTGAATCCAAGCTCATATGAAGAAGTTAGAGCAAGTTAAAGATAGGTTTAACTTGGACAGGTGGCAGGAGAAGATGATGTGGCATAACTCTTCAGCGAATTGGGAAGCACCAAGTGGTAGGTCGCCACTGGCCCCGCATTTCGCTGATCGCAAAAGGCAGAGGTCTGCGGTTAAGGAATCAACCCTAGCACTACCAAGTTGCGATTGCGATATCGTAATAGCAGATCAAAGGCAAATCATTTTTATAGAGTCGGCCCCACCAGAGTCAAGATGTGATGCGATAATCACATATTGCAATCCCAAAGGGAAGTGCTCTACGAATCGGCCCTCGACAACGTTAGGATGTGATGCGATAATCGCATATCATAATCGCAAAGGGAAGTGCTTTACAAATCGGCCCCTGACGGAGTCAGGATGCGATGTGATAATCACATATCAGAATTACAAAGGGAAGTGCTTACAGAATCGGCCCCCAACAGTCAGGGTTGTGATTGTGATATTGCAATCGCATATCGCACAACATGCGTTCTTAAAACAATAAGACTCGTCGGTTCCATCGATTTCGATTTGCCGATACTCCTGGATGCGATATGGTATAGAACGTGGTTTTGGAAACTCATCGAGACCACCGGATCGCACATCGCATCTTGCAACGACCATTATGGAGGAACACCTTGGTTTCGACCGATTGCAATTTGTGATGGGGTTATCAGCGCTGATAAAGCTGTCGAGTTCAGGGTATACGCTGATTCATGTGAAAACGGTGTCAAGGGTAGTTTTTCTATGTTTGACAGGTTTGTTCCCTGCGGCCCGAGAATCTCTATTGGAAGTGTCCACCTGCTAAACTTATCATTTGTTGAAACTTCCCAGATTATTAAGGATCCTGCCCACCAACATATAAATTGGGCTATTCGCACAGTGAGAGGGGGGGAGATCTGGCAATTACAGAAATCAGTGCAGTAGCACCTGCTCCTGGCAGGTGGCCGGAACCTTGCCTCAAAAATCAAAAGGTTCCGAGAAGGTGTATAAAGCCCAATTATCCGAATTGGGTGTTTGGATAGGCGATTCTACACGATCTTTCGCTAGGAAGTCAGTGTTGTTGTCTATCTCTAGGGATGGGCTCTCTATTTGTCATCTATCTTCCAGATTGGAGGTATAAGGGTGTTATGTAAAATCTACTTGTACTTCTTCTCTTTTCATGCCATTTAATGAATGAAGGCCTCCCCACTGTTGAGAAGGGCCCAGAGATGTAGTCCAAATTGGATGAACTCCGTAATCAATTCTTTGTTTCTTGATCTCATGCATGATTGTGTCTCTTTTATCTTCGTTTTATATGCTTATGTTCCATGGTTTTTAAGTGCTCTGTTATATGTAATTTAATAACACATCCATAGCAAAAAAATCATGGATCAATTACCAACCTAGATTCATCTTAACTTCGGATCTACCAAGCATTGAGAGGGATCAAATCTCTTTTCACTCTGAAAGAGTTTTTCATCTCAAGAGATTTGGTCCTTCTTAGCTCTTGGTATATCTGGAGTTAAGATGGATCTAGATTGATTTAATTCCCCCCTTTCAATAAGTTATTTTCCACATGAATACCATGGGTTCTTATAACTTGGAGCTCAAAAACCACCAGTAACTTGACCAAGTCAAGTTTACCTTAACTAACCAACAAAAATTAATAAAAATAATAACAATAACGTAGAAATTTTATTTTTATTATTTTAGTTTGAAGTTATTTTTATTTTAACATAGGGTTATTTTTATTTTTATTTTGAGCCAAAAAGTTTACAAGACATTACATTACAACATCTCTACCACACTGGGTTGGAGAGCGCCTCTCAACGTAATTAAATCGTGCAATAAATTAATTATTGGAGTGCTGCATAATATTAATTGGATTTTTGTACATAGTGATGCAATGCAAGTCATGACTATTGGTTAATGGTGTCATTGTATTCTCAAAATAGTGGATACTATGTGTGTGTTGGACACCTAATCCATTAGAGTTGGTGTGTTGGACACCTAATCAAGCATATGTATTAACATGTACATCTTACGAATAGAAATGCATCACACGAGTTTTTCATATCTTTCCTATTATTTTGTGTGATTTTAACTTGGTATCAGAGCAAGTGTAACTCTGCCTTGCTTAAAGTTCGTGAACCATAGTTTTGTAGCCTTCATAGACCTGGGCACTCCTCCTTATGTAGCATGGGTTTTCTTCATCGGTATTGTGTCATCCTGTGCATCTGTGCATGTTACCTCTTCTTGGTTTGTAGTCTTGCTAACCCTGAAAGCTCTTCCTCTCTGTGCATGTTTGCACCCCAACCGTTATTTTTTTTTTCCATTTGTACACTGTTTTAGTTGTCCTCTCTACGATCATGCATTATCCTTCCTATATAAATGCCAATGTTATTACTCAGTCGAAACGCCTCTACTATTCCCACGGTTAGTGTTGTTATTCACTCCAATGTTTCTTCTACCCCGGCTATGATCTGGTCACCAATCTTGTTTTTTCTCTATAAAGTCTACCAAACGTTTGCTTTAATACGCTCAAACCAACCCAAAGGTTATTTTTGGATCTTCTAAAACAAATAAATTTTCTAAAAAAAAACATAAAGACATGTGTGTGAAATTTTGTGTGTACAGTATAAGTACAATAACTATTCCATCTCAATAAACTCTAATTGCTACCTAGACCTAGTAATTGGGAATAACATATACTAGGAAAATTATACTTAGACTCAGGATGACAAAGAGGCACGCAATCATGTGTCTTATCTTACCTGTCTAAATGCATGGCTCCTTGTTGTTGCCAACAATCATTTCATTCAAATGGCTATTGGTTCTCCTCATCAATGTAATGTATTTTTTCTATCCCTATATTTTGTAACTGAAGCAAGAAGCCAATTACCAAAGTTGAGACATTAAGATTGTCATCCGCATCTACGTGTTATTTGCAAGGTTACCTTACCATTTAGTGAGTTCGTCATCAAAAGCTCATTTGATTGCATACACTTAATGCACATTTGTAACAACCCTTGGTTGATTTCCTATGTAAATAAATAAAAATAAGATCATGGTAATGGGACACGTATTCCAAGATGAATGTTGGGAAAAACATTGTGATGGGGATCACTAATGATTAATAAATGGCTATGGAAATTGGCAAAAGGCATTGGCAAATATAAAGTGGCATTAATTAGCATTTTATTTATGAAAATAATGGAAAATAGGAGAAAAGGGAGATGAAAGGTCACATAATTGCATGAGGAGGAAATTGAAGGAAAATAGAGGAAAATGAAGAAAATAGAGGCCTCAATGATAAAAAGGCTTATGAGGGTCAGTTCACAACCTTTTTTCAGTTTTAGCCTTGAGCTCTCTCTCTATTCTCTCTTGCATACTCTTTCACACTTAGAGAAATCTTGGAGCATTGTTGGAGCATGCTTGAAGCACTCTAGTTTTCATTGGATTTGGAGAAAGAAGGCAAAGAAAAGTGGGAAAGTGTAAGGGAACAGGTGGATCAACAACTACAATTGGATTGATTTGTAGGTAACAAGTTTCATGTGTGATTTTCCTTGTTGATTACGGATGCATGGTATATGCATGTTATTATCTAGTTATGATCTATCATTGGCATGGAGGATTGCCTGGATTGACAGTGATTTTTCCTATTCTAGTCATTTATTGGATAACATGGCGTTGTGGGTTTTTCCATTGATTTTATTTTTTTTCTCTGATTGGTGCTTCTAATTTGTTATGGCTATGGGTTGGAACAAACGCTCTAGAAGCCTTGGAACAACTTGGGTAAGTTACTAGTCCTTGAGCTTAGGTTGGACAAACGCTCTGGAACCCTTGGTTGGTTGAGTTACAAGTCTCGGAGCCGGGTTGGACAAACACTCTGGAGCCCTAGAAGGATGTGGGTTGAGTTACTAGTCCTGGAGCTAGGTTGGACAAACTCTCTGGAGCCCTGAACAACTTGGGTAGAGACCGTTCTGGTTGGTGTTAGTGATGTTTGAACGTGAGGTGGAATAATTAGTTGAGGGTTGAGGTGGTTTGGCCTCTAGAAACCCTAGATTGGTTTTGTTTCGTTTATTCCATGAGATCCCACATTCATGCTTGGAATATGGTGCGAGGGTGATTGGCTAAAAGAGAGATTTGGTTTGGCCCAATATATGGTTGGGTGGTACATGGAAATCCTTGACTTGGTATTTTCCTGTGTTAATAAGAGTTATTCTTCTATTGTGATTCATGTATATTTTTTGGCAATGTGTTGGTGATATTATGGTTGAGTTGTCATGGTTTATATATTGGTTATTTTCTGATTATATGGTGTTCATATGATGTGTATCTTCTATGGCTCTTATCATGAAATGTTTAGCTATTGATGAGTAATGAATGTATGGACTAATCAGTGGTGTTGCAACTATGTGGAGAGGGCATAGGGCCTTCTCGATGATTGTCAATTGAATCTCAGAATTTTATGATCATATATGCATTTATGACTTGTAGCTTACTTGTTTGCAATATGTTTGACGAAATGTGTTTTCATGTTCTAGGCAGTCTAGGTCAAGTTCTGCCTTCAAACTTGTATGTCTAGCATTGTTTTCATGCCATTATTAATTCTAAGAAGTTATAGGAAGTTATAGGCAGTGGTTTAGAGGCTGACCTAGAATCTAAGCTTAGATATCGACACTGCATGCTCTTAATTGAGAAATTTGGGTTGCAATTGCATGGTTGCAGGCTTGTGCATGTGGTTGGAGGCTTCCAACCGCATGGAGGGCTTATTGTGGGAGCAGTTGGGGGCCCATGTCAGAGAAAAGGGTGTCCAACTTAGGTTTTCGCCACCAGGGGTGGTTAATCAGTCTCTGAGTGAGCTATAGCCCTTGTAGAATGTTATGAGATGTCAGTTTGTCTTTTGTGGTCAGTCCCACTTCTTTAATGGAACCCAGGAGGTTGGGTCATGTCATAGTGGCTCCTCCTCTCATGTTTACCCCGACAGACCGGTAAAACTGGGTAAATGTGGGAGGGGTTGTTACAGAATGGTATCAGAGCTCTTAGGTTCAGCACTTGTACTAGATGGGTGGAATGCGTATGGAACACATGCATGTCAGTTGTGTATGTGCTCGTTATGCATGCATTATAATTGTCATTATTGTGTCGTCATGTTGAGGATGATGATGTCGATGTTGAGATGATTGATATTTTGATTTCAATATCTATCTGTATATACATATATATATATATATATATATATATATATATATATATATATATATACATATATATGTATGTATATATATATAGATGTACATATATATATATATACATACATCTATATATATATACATACATCTATATAGATGTATGTATATATATATAGATGTATGTATATATATATATATGTACATCTATATATATATACATACATATATATGTATATATATATATATATATATATATATATATATATATATATCTGTTGTGCTAATCCAGATTGATCTTCTAGACGAGATAACCTCCTTTGAAATTCACTAAGGTATGTTGATTACGTTTATGTTTGGTTTATCTAACATGGTATGTTTGCAGGAAGTAGAGGATCAAAGATGACAAGAAAAATGGTGGACTACAGTTCATGTGATTCTCCCTACAGATTAGATGAACAACATGGTGATAAGTACTCCCCTGACATAGAAAATACATTGAGAAGTTTGAAGGCATCAATTAGTTGCAAGGAGGATAATGACATGATCATTCGCTCATAGGTGTTGATACCTAATCTTTAGGATTAGGTAAATCCTTGTAAAATATTTCTAAATAGAAAATAAGGAGAATTGGAATATGAAGATACACTGGGAGATGAAGCCCAAGAGTGTCTCCCTCCATGTATATATCTATGATCAGTCTTAGTGTAAAAACACAATTCATTTTGAGGAGTTACCTCCTGGCTTGACATGGTATCATAACACAGGTCCCAACCTCTATCTTTGGCTTCCTTTCTGTCCTTGTAACTCCCTCCTGCCTATGTTCTTCATATTTTTGCATATTTTTTTTGCAGAACTATCAACTCTGACCTGCAATAGCTCCCACGCTTTCCCATATTCTGCCACTGCTACCTGAAATAACTATTCTTGTCCACCAACTGCGAGACTTGTTTTTGAAAGTGGTCATTCTCTTTCAGATAAGAAGATAAGAAGCTTTCTTGCGCTGCTTCTCCCTACACCTATGTTTTTTAAATCCACACCACTCACAAACTCTCTATGTATAAAAACGTTGAGGCAACAACCCAACATTGACAAGCTCCGTCTTTCTCATAGTGTACGTTGTGCTTGGATGCTGGAGCAATGTGGCTAGTGCATTGACTCGGAGGTGGTGTGGCTGCTGGGATGAAGACCAAATGATGACTATAGTTTAATGGTGCGTGTGTTAAACCAGTGTCAAAACTGCATGCAACAATGTTAAACATGGGTGTGATGAATGGTATATAAACTCTTTTTTTAGACTGTGTGTTGTTTTGTGATTGATACGATATTTGAAGATTGGTTCATATATTGAAATCAATGTATGGCGAATGTATTTGCAGTATTGCTGGCGTAATTGTGTATTGTCAGCATGCAACAAACATGTGTGCTACCATACCACTAGTCTCCTCCGTGTTGCGGATTACACCGCCTCCAAACCTCCTCGCCTGACATGGTATCAGACCTCTTCCTCATACCACCCGTCGTGGCCATGACACCGCTACATATACCATCGTTCCAACCATTGTGACCATCACACCATATACCATCGTGCCAACTGCCATATAATGTTGATCAGTGGTTGTCTTTGATGTCAACCCAAGCAGCACCAGGGCAACCCCGAACTTGCAAGGGTATTTTGACTTGACAACTTACTCTGTATCTTCTATATGGATTCTACTCGTCGATATGTTTTCTTTGATATATGGCACACTAAGTAATTCTTCACGGTTTGAGAGATATTCATGTTTGAAGTTAGTAACCCCAGTTAATGGGCTAAAACCCTATGGGGTTGTGGCATGGCCCTCATAATTGGTTATGGTCATTGAATAGTCAATAATTAATAAATATCTTTTGCCCCTAAAATCCCTCGAACGTTCACTTGTTGATGACCCTCTCAACTCAATACATTCATATAAATAATGACCCTCATATCCTCCTCTAGTAGGGATTTCCTGGCTTCAAACAGGTCATCATGGAATTTTCGCTATACCTTTTTTAATTCGAAGCTTCAGAAGCTGAAATTAAAACCCATTTGAGACGAAATCCTGATGAACCTCGTGATCGAATCTCATATCTTGGTTCGCTATATTTTCGGAGATATGATCTAAGGAAGTTAGGGTTTTTGCAAGTTCCCGAATTCCATGTCAAACATGTGACATTGGGAAAATCGTCATAAATTTCTCTCTGAGCATTGGATTAAAATTTCATAAATAGTTACAGAAAAAGGACGGACTGTAGTTTGTTGAGTAGCGTTTTCAGGACCTAATGTCGCAACAGTGACACGTGGAACTTCGTAAAAGTTCGCTCTACTGAACTAGTCTATAATCAGGTCATCGTGGGAGATTGAGCATAAATCTTTCTTGAAGAATCCAATCTTGTTCATACTAGTGGGGTTGGAAAGAGGACTCAGAGGGATACCACAGGACGAAATTTCAGACCCTCGAGATATGAAATTACATAGATACAACAGATTCAATATCGAGCTCCTAGAAGGCAAGAAAAAACATGCATTCAAGGATCACTGTAGTAAGGACCACACATCAAAAGTCAAGGGTAAGTCTCCTACAACATGGTATGTATGATTAGTGTTTACATTTGAATTTTGAGTATCATCTATGACATATGTTTTTACGGGACAACGTAAGTATATACAGTGTCTTTGTTATATCTCTATATGTCACAATTACTTTTCTGAATGTCATATTCTTGATACTAGACATTTTATGCTACATATTCTTGATGCTACACCAAGTTTGCTAAATCTATATGATGTTGTAAGTTCATGTTATTTGTCTTTTCATAGTTGATGGAATGGTCTCTTTTGTTGTACTTAGAACTTGGTCCATCTCAAGTCTAGGGTCTATCATCATTTTTTATTATATATATCTTTAGGTCAGTTTTAGATATAGTCTTGCACAGAGTCCAGGCCTATATCAAGCGTGGGAGTCTTTTTCTACTGCTGCAACAAGTCAACAACAAAAGTGACAAGAACACTTTAGGTACACATTGTAATTTTAATTTGTATTTATTCATTATTATGCACTTACATGTGTTTTGCAGGCAGAGGTAAGTTGGAGGGTATTTTGTTTTGTTTTGGGATTGGTTTTGCTGGGAAAATTTTGCATGCAGGTAGAAGAAGATTCAAGTACAAATTCAAGCAAAAATTCAAGAGCAGAAGTATCAAATCAAAGGAAGCATTGCAACAGGACATCCTTTGAAGATATGATAGCCATCCATATATTGTGAAGAAGTATCAAGAACAAGAGTCATTTGTAAAAGAGTCATAATTCTAAAGTTGTAAAAAAATCATCATTGTAAAGATTGTAAAAGAGTCATTTTGCTTAGAGTCGAAGAGGCAATGTTGGGAGGTATAGGAGTCATTGTTGGATGATGTCATGGTTGAGTTGTAGGTCATAGAGTGATTGGGTAATTGGTAAAGTACAAGAAAATCAATGTAATGTGGATCATTGTCCCTGGTACGAGAATCCACACTTTTGCATTTACTTTTGTCTTTATAGGGTGGCAAGGAGGTGCTAGGCAGGTGAATGACGTCTCTTACAAGTTGGGCTCTGTGAACACTTCAGGGTGGTAGGGTGGGGCTAGGGTGAGTTGTGGCTCGCTAGGGTGTTGGGGCATTCATTCAGTTGATTACTGAAGAAACCAGGGCGTTGGGGCATCCTTTTAGTGGGAGCTGGAGAATAATGTTTTTCTAGAATTCTAGGAAGTTTTTGCTTTCATTTCATTTGGGGATGAAGATTAAAGAATTTATTAGAAAAGTGTTCGGTGGTTTTTGACCCGGAGGGGGTTTTCCACCTAAAATTCTTGTGTCTATTATGTTCTTTTATTTACTGTTATTACTGCATAAACATTAATAATAGTTGAAGATTAACTAATGCTCTGAAAATATTTTAAAGTGCTAATTGATAAGGAATATTGATTCACCCCCCCCCCCCCCTTAGTATTTCCAACAATTGGTATCAGAGCTTGGTTCCTTCAGTAAGAACTTAATCTCTGGAAGTCAGTTTTCATAGCATAGAGATGGGAAAGTCAAAGAAGCAGGTTACAAGGATTTCAAAGGAAGGTACATGTACAACAAATCTGAAGAAAGTGAGTATTGTGTACCAACCCCTGATTTTGATGTAGATAATTAATGGATATGGGAATCCAGGATGGAAGTACATTTGCAGGCACATGGAGTATGGGAATCAATTTTTTCTAGAGACACATCTACCGACGAAGCTAAAAGGTACAATTCAAAGGCCATGAATGTAATTTTGAATGTTTTCCCAAATTTTGTGGAAACAAAAGTTGGTTAATGTTCGACAGCTAAATATCTTTTGGAAAAGCTTCATAATCTCTATTCAACAAAGCAATTAGGTCAAGATGTTATTTAAAATTCAGATCCTTCTAATTATGATGAAGAAATGGGAGAAATGAGTAAAACAGACTTTCAAAATCAAGTGATCAAGGTGATAAAGGAACTCAAAAGTAGAAAGGAAACAACAAGACTTTTGGAAGCAGAATTGAAGACAGAAAAAGAACTCATCAAAGAAAATGAAGGGTCTGAGAAGATGATCAATAGCCTTAGAACTCAATTGGAAGAAATCAAGAATACAACGACACGAGACCTCAAGAGAGAAGTCCAATAGAAGTAACAAGAACTCAACACAACATTTTCATATATTAGGAGGATCAGACAATAGATGCAGGAAGTAGAAATTGAAAGGGAAGAATTTGATCAAAGATACATATCCGTTGTTGACCAAAAGCAAAAGGAATTAGAAACATCTTCAATAGAAATAAGCAGGCTTAGGATTGAAAATGAGAAGCAGAAAGAACAGATAAAGGTTCTCAACGGAGAAGTAGAGAAGACCACTCTTCTCAAGCTATAGGTTGAGGAGGCAGAAAAAAGAAGGAAGATCTTGAAAAGATTGTTTCAAGAAGATCTTGCTCAAAAGAAAGAAGAACTTGATGCAACCCTTGATTAGATCAACAAACTCAAGGGATCGCAAAAAGAACACTTACAAGATAAGACAAATGAAGAAGAAAAAATGAAGGCAATTAAAGATGGTAAAGCTCCAGTTGATGAAGGTACAAGCTCCACATCTTCATTAGGATGATTCTAAGAAGGAAGTTGATCAAAGTGAAAATCCAAAGAAGAATGTTGCAACTTCAAAGAACAAGACCAAAGCAATCAAGAACAAAGGACCGCAACAAACTACAACACCACCTCTAGAGAAGAATGAAAATCTTCTAGGTATGTTCGTTTATTTAATGGTTATTATTTTTGATGCACTAACTATGGACATATGGCCAAGGATTGTAAAGTTATTGACAGGTACAACTATCAAGGAGCATCACATCCAAATGAACCATTCAGGTACACACGTTTATTTAATGGTTATTGCTTTTTTATGTGCTAACTATGGACATATGGCTAGGGATTGTGAGGTTTTTGACATGTACAATCATTATCTGCAAAACCCTAGAAGCAAATTTGCAGGATCACGAGACAGGTTCCACGATGATTTTTTCAGAAGAGAATACGTGCTAGATGGGCCAAACATTGAATGTTTCAAATGCCATAACTATGGCCATAGCACTCGCGGTTGCAGATATCAGATGGAATCACCTATGGACAACATTGAATGCTTCAAGTGTCAAAAATATGGGCACATGGCTCGAGATTGCAGGAATAAGAAGGTCTGGAAAAGGAAACAAGTACATGAAGACAAAGTAGATAAAAAGGTTTTAGCAGTTATGCTTTCAGGATTTGTAAAAGAAAAAGGTCATGAGGAATTAGCGGTTGCTTCTGATTATGACTCAAGTCAAGATGGCTCGTTAGGTGACTCACTATTTTGAACAATCTGCCTTGTTTCCTCCTTAATTTTTGTAGAGGAGGAGTCTATGTAGAAGTATATGGCACAAGTTTACGATTGAAACGAAGGTAGTTTGAACAAGATTACAGTTTAATTACAGGTTCAGGGGGAGAAAAACAATTGAAGGATTAAATGATACCAGGAACAAGGCAAGATTAGTCTGCAAAGGATATGCACTGGTTGAAGGAATCGTTTTTGAAGAAACATTTTCTCCAATTTCCAGAATGGAAGTTATCAGGATGTTTCTCACTTATGCCCGCTCGAGAAAAATCAAGGTCTACCAAATGGATGTTAAGTTAGCTTTTCTAAATGGTGAATTGGAGGAAGAAGTTTACATTGAACAACCCGAAAGTTTTTTGCTCTCTGACAAAGAAGACTACATTTGGAGATTAAAGAAGGCACTATATGGTCACAAGCAAGCTCCTAAGGCTTGGTATGATCGTCTTGATAGGTATCTATATCAACAAGGATTCAAGAAAGGAAGTGCTGACAACAATCTCTATGTGAAAGTGGATCAACGTAACCTAACGATTATCAAGGTATATGTGGATGATATAATCTTTGGGAGTAATGATGACAGATTAAGTAAAGACTTTGCCACAAAAATGCAAAGTGAGTTTGAGATGTCTATGCTTGGTGAACTGGCATACTTTTTGGGGCTTCAGATTTCTCAGCAGGATAAAGGAATATTCATATATCAAACCAAGTACATCAAGGAAATGCCCAAAAAATTCCAAATGGAAGATTGTAAGCCAGTCCTTACCCATAGGATAACATGTTGCAAGATAAGCTTAGAAGATTCATCAAAGGATGTGGACCAAAGATTGTATAGATCCATGATTGGTAGTCTCCTATATGTGACAGCCTCCCAGCCTGATGTGATGCAGGCAGTTGGACAAGTATTAAGATTCCAAGCAGCACCAAAAGAATCTCATATTATTGTCATCAAAAGAATTCTTCGATATCTTAACGGCACAATGGAATATGGTCTATGGTATCACAAAGGAAATGATCTGGTTATCCAAGCTTATACAGATGCAGATTGGGCAGGAAGTGTTGATGATCGTAAGAGTACCAGTGGAGTAGCATTCTGTCTAGGTGGTTGTCTTGTTTCATGGTTAATTAAAAAGAAGTCTTCAATAACGTTATCCACAACAAAAGAAGAATATATTGCGGTAGCAACTTGTTGTACACAAATTCTCTGGATGATGAAAACTTTGCAAGATATTCAAGTCAAGTTTGATGAGCCTATTCCCATCTTTTTCAATAACACCAGTGCCATTAATATCTCCAAGAATATTGTGATGCATTCCAAAACGAAGCACATTCCGATTAGATATCATTTCGTTAGAGAATAGGTCACCGAAATGAATATCAAGCTTGAATATGTTGGCACAAGGGAAAAAATTATTGATATATTTACCAAACCATTACCTCGTGAATCATTTGAGTATCTTCGCCAAAATCCTGAGATTCTCCCAAGTTTTCATTAGACTCTTCCTCTTATCTACTCGAGTAGAAAGGGAGAGTTGAGGTGTGTACAGGTCCGCAAGATGGTTGTTTTTCAGGGGGAGTTACCCTTTGCCATTGATGACAAAGGGGGAGAGAAGGCAATAGGAAGAGGTGTCATGATCGTAGGGGGAGTACTTGTGTTTCCATCAATGCCAAATTGGGAAATTGTTGATCAGTGGTTGTCATTGATGTCAACCTAAGAAGCACCAGGGGCTACCCCGATCTTGCAAGGGAATTTTTACTTGAAAAATTACTCTATTTTGAGTCAAGTATCTTCTATATGGATTCTATGTGTCGATATGTTTCCGTTGATATATGGAATGCCAAGCAATTCTTCACGGTTTGAGAGATATTCATGTTTGAAGTTACTAACCCCAGTTCGTGGCCTAAAACCCTATGGGGTTGTGGCATGGAACTCATAATTGGTTGTGGTAATTGAATAGTCAATAATTAATTTTGCCCCTAAAATCCTTCCAACTTTCACTTTTTGAGGACCCTCTCAACTCAAGACATTCATATAAATAATGACCCTCATATCCTCCTCTAGTAGGGATTTCCTGGCTTCAAACATGTCTTCGTGGAATTTTCGCTATACCATTTTTCTTTGAAGTTTCAGAAGCTAAAATTAAAACCCATGTGAGCTGAAATCATGATGAACCTTGTGACCGAATTTCTGATCTTGGTTCGCGATATTTTTGGAGAGATGATCTAAGGAAATTAGGGTTTTTGCAGGCTCCCAAATTCCATGTCAAACATGTGACGTTGGGAAAATCGTCATAACTTTCTCTCTGAGCATTGGATTCAAATTTCATAAATAGTTACAGAAAGAGGACAGACTGTAGTTTTTTGAGTAGTGTTTTCAGGACCTAATGTTGCAAAAATGACATGTGGCACTTCGTACAAGTTGGGTCTACTGAACTAGTCTATAATCAGATCATCGTGGGAGATTTGGCATAACGCTTTCTTGAAGAATCCAATCTTGATCATACTTGTGGGGTTGGAAAGAAGACTTAGAGAGTTACCACAAGAAGAAATCTCAGACCCTCGAGATCCTAAATTGCATAGATACAACCAATTCAATATCGAGCTCCTAGTAGGCAAGAAAAAACCTGCATTCAAGGATCACTGCGGTAAGGACCTCACATCAACAGTCAAGGGTAAGTCTCCTACAACAAGGTATGTATGATTAGTGTTTACATTTGAATTTTGAGTATCATCTCTGGCATATGTTTTTGTAGGACAACGTAAGTATATATAGTGTCTCAGTTATATCTCTATGTCCGTATATGTCACAATTAGTTTTTCAAATGTCCTATTCTTGATACTACACATTTTATGCTACATATTATGCTACACAAAGTTTGCTAAATCTATATGATGTTGTAATTTCATGTTACTTATTGTGTCATAGTTGATGGAATGGTCTCTGTTGTTGTACTTAGAACTTGGTCCATCACAAGTATAGGGTTTGTCATGAGTTTTTTTTGTATATACCTTTAGGTCAGTTTTGGATATAGTCTTGCATAGAGTCCAGACCTATATTAAGAGTGGGAGTCTTTTTCTATTGCTGCAACAAGTCAACAACAAAAGTGACAAGCACACTTCAGGTACACATAGTAATTTTAATTTGTATTTATTCATTACTATGCACTTACATGTGTTTTGCAGGCAAAGGTAAGTTGAAGGGTATTTTGTTTTGTTTTGGGATTGGTTTCGCTAGGGAAAATTTTCATGCAAGTAAAAGAAGATTCAAGTACAACTTCAAGCAAGAATTAAAGAGCAGAAGTATCAAATCAAAGGAAGCATTGCAGCGGGACATCCTTTGAAGACATGACAACCATCGGTATATTGTGAAGAAGTATCAAGGCCAAGAGTCATTTGTAAAAGAGTCATCATTGTAAAGTTGTAAAAGAGTCATTTGTAAAAGAGTCATCATTGTAAAGATTGTAAAAGAGTCATTTTGCCTAAAGTCGAAGAGGCAGCATTGGGAGGTATAGGAGTCATTGTTGGGATGATGTCATGGTTGAGTTGCAGGTCATAGAGTGATTGGGTAACTGGTCAAGTACAAGAAAATCATTGTTATATCATTGTAACGTGGATCATTATCCCTGGTACGGGAGTCCACACTTTTGTATTTAGTTTTGTCTTTATAGGGTGGCAGGGAGGTGCTAGGCAGGTGAATGAAGTCACCTACAGGTTGGGTCCTATGAACACTTCAGGGTGGTAGGGTGGTGCTAGGGCGATTTGTGGCTCACTAGGGTGTTGGGGCATCCATCACTAGGGTGTTGGGGCATCCATTCAGTTGATTACTGAAGAAACCAAGGTGTTGGGGCGTCCTTCCAGTGGGAGCTGGAGAAGAATGATTTTCTAGAATTACAGGAAGTTGTTGCTTTCATTTCATTTGGGGCTAAAGATTAAATAATTTATTAGAAAAGTGTTCGGTGGTTTTTGACCCAGAGGTGGTTTTCCACCTAAAATTCTTGTGTCTATTGTGTTCTTTTATTTACTGTTATTACTACATAAACATTAATAATAATTGAAGATTAACTAATGCTCTAAAAAGATTTTAAAGTGCTAATTGATAATGAATACTGATTCACCCCCCCCAAGTGTTTCCTACAATATAACACGTCATACCATTGCTCCTCCCCCCATATAACGCCTCCGGTTATATTGTATACTCCACATAGTTAATACATATAATGCCCGGTCAATACATTTACCTCGCACATTTAATACCTCCCCTGGTTCATAACCCCGACAGTTATAACCCCGTGCGTTAACACCTCCCCCATATAACCCTTCCCCAAATAATACCTCTGTCATGTATATATATACACCATAATTGTATTTTTTTACAAAATGACCATAAGAATTGCATTTTTTCACAATATATTGTTAGCTGAGTACATTTTTTACATAGTACACAGGTTTTAAAATGCATTCACTGATATCAATTGTTGGAGTAGTTCTATTTGGAAAAGAGAACTATCCTGAATGGTCAAGGAAGATGAAACACACTCTCATTTTTAATGATTTGTGGAGAGGAGTTTGTGAAGGATAAGGAGATAATAAACCTGCAAAGCCCGCTTCAGATAAGGAGATCACCATTTGGGAAAATAAGAACAATAAGGCCTATGCCTTGATTGCAGCATATGTAAATGAAGAGGTGAGTTGTCATATTTCACCATTTTCAAATGCCTTTGAAGCCTTAAAGAAGTTGAAGGAATTGTATGACTCACAGTCTGAACTTAAATTTGTCCAATTGATGATTAAATTGTTCGGTCTTGAATTGAAAAATGACAACCCTCTTTGTTAGGCCCCTATACTACTAGTGTAACCCCTTATTGTTATTAGTATAACCCACTTATTATATTGATGTACCCATGTAGTGCCCATATTGTTACTATTATGCCACATAGAAGCCCACCATTGTTACTGTTGTGCCCTACAATATTATTGTTATGTAGGCTTTGATTGTATTGGGACCACATAGACTCCTATATATAGAAAGGAGGTATTTTCCTTTGTATCATCCAAGAATTGTTCATTTATGTAATGTAAAGGAGGTTGCCCCCTCGAAGAGGCTGAATTCTAAGGCGTTGATCTCTCTTTTCTATCTTTTTGTGAGCTGGTTTCATAACATTTGGTATCAGAGCTTTGGATTCTAGGGTTTCGCTGCTCCAAACAGGTCATCGTGGCATTTTCGCTATAACTTTTTTTCTGTGACGTTTCAGAAGTCGCAAAAAGAAACCCATTTGAGAAGAATTGGCGCTGAACCTTGGGTCCGAATTTCAGAGCTTTTCGCGCGATATTTTCGGAGATATGATCTAAGGAAGTTGGTCTTTTTGCAGACTCCTGAATTACACTCAAAACAGGTGACCTGGGGAAAATCGTCATAACGTTCTTTTTGAGCATCGGATTGAAATTTCGTAAGAAGGTACAGAAAGAGGACGGACTGTAGTTTCTGTTTATATATTTTTCAGAGTCAAAGGTTGAAACAGTGACACGTGGCACTTCATACAATTTCACTCTACTGAACTAGTCTATAATCAGGTCACTGCGGGAGATTGTGCATAACTCTTTCTTGGAGAATCAAATTTGGATCAAACTTGTGACATTGGAAAGAGGACACACAGGGCTACTACAGGTCACAATTTCAGAACTTAAAGATCTGAAAGTACAAAGTTATATTTGTTTCAAGGTAGAGCTCCTAAAATCAAGAAAAAGCAAGATGAGGAAGTTTGATGGCAAGGATCCGGTAAATTGGATACTTCAGATGGAGCAATATTTTGATATACATGGTGTACAACTGTTACAAAAGGTATGTATTACATCTTCATATTTAGAACCAGATCAATTTTTATGGTACAAAGGGCTTTGTTCTCGTAAAAAACTTGTTACGTGGTCAATTTTCACGGAGGAAATGATAGCACATTATGAGGATACAAAGAGCAACACCTTCTTTAGAGCAACACCACAACAATTGGAAAGAGTAAAATGGCTTTGTGACATAATGGAAAGCAACATTATGGAAACCAGGAAGCATACCCCTCACAACTATAAAGATGGAAGTGTTGTTTCTCCCAGTGTTCCACAACCTACAAGGGTTACACCACAACAATTGGAAGAAAAAAGAGAAAAAGGGCTTTGTTACAATTGTGATTGCAAATGCACTAAAGGTCATAGGTGTGCTGAGAAGAAATTATTTTACATAGAATATGAAGACGAGGAAGAAAAGGATCAAGAAACATCAAAAGAAGAGGATATACGTCAGGACACCACCCCAGAGAAAGAAGAAATGAATCAGACCATATCTTGTAAAGCATTGGCAAGAATTACCACCCCTCAAACTCTCAAGATAGAAGGTCATATCAAGAAGAAAAAGGTGAAAGAAGTGAAAGATCACATCGAGAAAGAAGAAATGAATCCAGCCATATCTTGTAATTCGATAGATGAAATTACCACTCCTCAAACTATCAAGATAGAAGGACACATCAAGAAGAAAAATGTTCAAGAAGTGAAAGATCACATCGAGCATCAAGAAATGAATCCGGCCATATCTTGTAAAGGACTGGAAGAAATTACCACTCCTCAAAAGATAGAAGGACATATCAAGAAGAAAAAGGTTCAAGTAGAGAAAGATCATATCGAGCATCAACAGCAAGTTCTCCAACTTTTAAAGGATAACGCCACTTCGGTGCAAAATCAAATGAAACAACAGGTAGATCAACATCGTAGTGAAAAATGTTTTGATGTAAGTGATTGGGTATTTTTACTGCTACATCTCAAGCAAGCTATTTATGAGAAGGAAATGTTGGAAATACTACATGCACTTAAAAAATGGTGACCTTACCGAATGGGAAGACGCTTCAAGGATGAGGATGTGGAAGCATTGTTTTGTGCTATTTATATTATCCAACCAAATTGGATAAACGAAGCAAGGGATGAATGGAAGAAGAACGAAGAAGTATGGCCACTTATTCAAAAGTAGCAAAAGATCCCAATTCAAGCAATATTGCTAGAAATTGAAGAGGAAGGAAAAATCATATTGGAACCTGGAGCAGTCACAGAAACAAGAACCCGACAGCTACGAAATCGATCAATTTCAGAGTATCTCATCAAGTGGAAGAACTTACCCGCTGAATATTCCACATGGGAGGACAAGAATTTTATATAGAAGCATCAAGAACTACTCAAGCGTTGAGGACAACGCTTTTTGAAGGAGAGGGGCATGTTAGGCCCCTATACTACTAGTGTAACCCCTTATTGTTATTAGTATAACCCACTTATTATATTGATGTACCCATGTAGTGCCCATATTGTTACTATTATGCCACATAGAAGCCCACCATTGTTACTGTTGTGCCCTACAATATTATTGTTATGTAGGCTTTGATTGTATTGGGACCACATAGACTCCTATATATAGAAAGGAGGTATTTTCATTTGTATCATCCAAGAATTGTTCATTTATGTAATGTAAAGGAGGTTGCCCCCTCGAAGAGGCTGAATTCTAAGGCGTTGATCTCTCTTTTCTATCTTTTTGTGAGCTGGTTTCATAACACTCTTGCTTTAGAATCAAAAGTAATATCCATTATGCATGATATAAAAACCATTGGTGTTGAAATAGACATTCCTCTCATAGCTAATGTCAAGGCACTATTTCCCACTTATTCACATTATCTTGATTCATTTATGTTGAAGAAAGTGTAACTAGGTTTAGAATTTACAAATCTAATTTTGATCTTTGTACTTGTCAAGAAAAAGAAATATTATTTTTTGTAAATCATAAGAATGAGTTTCTTGCTCATTTCATAGGTCTAGGAAAGTCAAAGAGTCAATGTCATGCTCTTCTTTCACTTATATGTAATGTAAATGCGTCAACCTAGTGTCTAGATCAAGCCCTCCAAGGCAACCCTTGAAGAAGGCAGCAATCAAAATGAATTAAGAACAGTCATGTTAGCCTACAAATGAATTAACAAGAATAATCATGTCAGCTCAATAAAAAGACACAATGTTTCACACTATCATGTTGGCTCAAATTGATAGGTTGACCACTATGTATATGCATCTAGGGTCTTCGCAAAAGCACAGGTGCAAAATTCGCATCCCTCTGAAGTTTCGAATGGCAGTTACAAGAAGGATTTTGTATGCCACAATAAGGTAATGTTGATCTCTGTCCATGATGCAACAACTTGTATATTTTTTGGATGAGTACCACTGTCTCGGCATCCTAGTTGCAACCATTGTATCAACATATCTACACTCTGAGCATAGTATCTCGGTACAGTTACAGTCTTAGCTTAATTATGACGAAGATGAACTCGATGATGCTATAGTAGCACTCTCAATCTCGCAGTGACATGTTTTGGTATGATCCCATAGTGATACGCATTAACTTGACTTATAATCTAGACACAGTCATGATCTCAGTATCTGTCATGAATACATTGAAGACATAGTTACGAAGTCTTGATCATGTAAAAGTTCTCAGTGCAGCTCTCATGGATACATACATATGGACCCCGTTGTTATGATGGAGATCATGATGAAGGTGCAGAGATGATCTCAGGAAAGGCACAGTGGTGATCTCAATGAGAAGTCAAGGTGAAACAATGATGATCTTGGTAAAGCAGTAATGATGATGATGATCTCAGCATTAAGAAGAGGATTGGTGTCTTGGTCTTGGAGTGGCTTGATAGGTCAAGGGTCATGGTCTTGTTAGTTGTCAATTATAATCTTTATAAGATGAATTTTGTGTTGGTTTTCCTCTCCAAGAGGGAGAGGTTTTGGCCCTGGCAGAAAGCCAAACATCTTGTGTTCTTGTCTCTTTGTTTTGGTAGCAGTTTGATGAAGAAAACACACACACTAATAATAAGAAGAAGATCAAGCTAAGATAAATTGTAAAATCACTTCACAAATTGTTTTCAAGTCTAGAAGAATCACATTAATCCCACTTTCCCTAGATTCTTCAACATGGTATCAGAGCTAAGGTTTAGAATTCAAAGGAAGGGCAACAAAGAGACATACAAGGATCAATCTACAACAAGCACTCTACATCAACAAATAACCTTTTCTCCAAAGTCATCATAAAAAAGGTCACCAAGAACCTTATGAATATGAATAAGCAAGATAACTCAAAATCAAATATTATCATCTTGGAGAAGGTATAAAATCTGAGAAGTAGTCCTAATATACACTACTACAAAAGGAAAACACAGTACCCTTCACAGTGCTAGTGCTAGTCTCAAAATTTGGGTGTCATTACAACCCATTTTATACCACAACAATCTCAATGACTTAAGCAGTTTCAATGATTGGTATTGAACAATGCTCGAAGGCCAAAAAGATCTTTTCTCATGCTAGTCAACTCAGGCAAGGTTCTACTCCAACAAGGAGAATTACAACAAGGTTACAAAGATATACAGTAACAACATACATTACAACAATATCACTTCAGAAGGAGAACACAATGCCACATCTCAGGTGGACATCATGACAGTCTCTCAAAATTCTTGATTTCAATTCCATACCCGCACAGTCAAGGAATCAAATAATCTCAACATATCATAAAAGGCAGTAGTGCTTGGTGTTGAAAAATGCAAGGAAGTCTCAAGAAATGTTCTGGAACTCTAGTGTACTAGACAACTCAAGCAAGAATCTAATTGAAGGAGATCATTCAAGAAAGCATCAAGGCGAAGATTTCATCTTCACATGACAAGTAAGTATCTTTTCATTCCATATTCAAGTTTGGTTAAATGACCTCATGATTGCAAGGACATCTATGAATTGGATGGGTTATCAAGATTCCTTACATGAAGAAGGAGAATATACATAGTCCTCTAATTAGCTGAAGTCATCAAAAGGTCTCCTCTGAATTTATGAAAGATTCCCTCACATAGAAAAATTGGAGACATCAAAGTGATGTAGATGATAAATTCTTTCTCTTAAGGTGCAATAAAGAAGATCAAATTAGATCTGACTTTCATAAAAGTAAAAAGGCATCAATGGATGTAGGATATCTTCACGAGGTCTTATATATAAGATATAGGAATGAAGACAACCATCATTGATGCACTAGAAAGGTAACAAATATCCATGAACAAGAAGGTTACCTCATTCAACAACTTGTAGTCTCTATGCAAGATAGAGAAGGACAAGTTGATGGAAAAAATGTTGAAGGTCAAAAGAACTCAACTATATGCAAAAAAGGAAGGCGAGATTGGTCCTCAAGAAAGACAAAATAATTATAGTTAAGATTCAATGCTACAGAAATATTTTGGAAGCTCATATCACTGAAAAATGGAGAAAGTTGAAGAAAAGGGCCAAGGAAAGAGGGAGAAACAAATCTCTCCTATGAGTAAGATAGTATCCCTCACAAAAAGGTCTTATCATAAGCTCCTAGATCATGTGATTATGATAATAATATGCATCATGGCATCATGGCAGTATTAGGAATAAGATATTGTGACATCACGATGGGAATCATGAAGGAAAAAATCCATGGCAGACAAACTTGAAGTATATAGCTCTTAGGAACCTCATTGGACATTGCAGGAAAGGAAGAAGTCATCTAGGACAAGGCTCATCATACATCAAGAAGGAAACATTTACTAGATGGGGATATGCAAGATCCTCAAGATTCTCTGATGGAATCCTCATCGGAGGGTTCACTAAGATAGAGAAGAAGCACGTGTTTCATCAAAAACTCCAACTTATTGAATTCATGGGATGATGGTGTGATGACATGAGAAACGAAGCAGATCAAGTGATTGGAGATCTTTTCAATCAAGGAAGTTGTCGAAAGGAGCCTAGATGACCTAAAGGTAAAATGAGGTATGTATGATTGTGTTTAATATTATAATGTCATGTCGTATTCTTGCAGATAACATGGAGTATTACTTCTATCTTGAGAAGCATGATCAAGAGAAAAAGGATCTCCTCCTTTGAAAGGATGCAGTAAGGCATAAAGTCACACTAAGATGAAAACAACATAATATGTCCTCATATGAAGCAGGAGGTGGTTGACTAAAGTTAAGAAACTCTGATTGAAAGCTCCTCAAATAGAATGAATGAGGAAGGAAGAGATCGTGAGATATGCAACCATGATGAAGGTAATAAACATCTAATAGACCAATAATATTTGACTAGGAAATCTCCTGGAAGGATATGAAGACTCTGTTGAAAGTCTGAAAAAGATGGAGACCCTTGACAAAGGATATCTATGGGAGATGTGTGAACATCAATGCAGGATGTTGATACCTACAGGAAGATGTCATGATGAAGAGCCATCTAGTAAGGTACGATTTGATTTAATGTTATGTTTTGATTTCTTGAATAGTATATGGATGAGTGCATGCAAGGCTACTAGTACAAGAGTTGTAAATACAAGTACAATTGGCATTCATGTGGTGGATGGAAATTCATGAAAGAAGCATGATGGGAAAGAAGTAGCTATATGATGAAGGTTCCAGATATGTATCAAGAAGGCCACTTTCTATCAAGAAAGGAATGACATGATGAACCAAGAATGAAAGTGATCGATGGATGATGCCCTACAAAGAAGCTCAACTAAATTTCATGAAATCAAGGAGAAAAGTTGATCAAGCATCTGAAGGACCCTCAAAGAAAAAGTTGTTGATAAATAGAAGAGTCCCTAGCTAAGAGGGAGCTCAGACAGGTCCCTGATAAAGAGGGATTTTGAATTAAGATCACCCTTGATTACAAAGGAGTGACAATTGTGTTTTTCCATGTCATGTGTCATGCACTAGACCATGAATAACAACCGTAAGTCTAGATGAAGGCCATGAATGGAAATGTAGACACAACATTCTTGTCTCCACTTGCGAAGAAAGAATGGGAGGATTGGGTAATCATCTGGCATCCGATACTCTTTGAGTATGTGTAGGGCATCTAATATAAGAGTAGGCAAGAGGATCGATATTCTTTGAGGGATGGGAACCCAAGATAAGAATAGTCCTAGAAGGTCATGCTCAGTGAACACCTGGTGATCCGATAATGAAAAGGTATTATAGACTATGTGTGAAGTTGCCTATGTTACTTAGTGCAATGGATCGAAAAGATTGCAAATAACATAAACACTTAAACAATTAGAAAACACATTCAAACCATCAACATAATCAAATTTAATAAAGGAGTTCACTAGACTTCTTGGCTACGTCTCCTTGGTCCTTTCGCTTCCAGTGCTGACCTCTCTATTATGTCTTCAAATTGTTGTTACAGGTGTGAGCTCAGAAACAGAGTCTCAAACACGAAAATGGATCTCACCACTGTGTTTAGCTCGAGTTTTCGAGTCAAAACGAGTATACACTCGACCGTACTTGGCCACTATGACCTCCAGACCCCTTGGCACGGTTCAAAACTACACTCTCAACTCCCTGTCCACTCTTTTCTGTGTTATGGTATTAATATACCACATATAGTTACAAACTACAATAATCGTGAAATAATACGATTACACTAAAAACAGAGGATAAACCAAAGGACCAGCGGGCGTGGAGTTGACCCCGACTGTCCGGCCTTTTCCTAGCGTTGATCTCAAGATCAAACAATCTGACGGCTATCGCGTCCCTCTCATCAACTAATCTGGATGTTCTACACTGTTGATCTGTCCTGCTGGATCTGACGGTAGTTATGTGATCTCGCGCTCCAACTAGCACGTCTGCTAATTCCCCTAAGGCACGTGAGATAGCGGTTTCGGGATGCTACGTGTCGATCGTTGAGTGGAATCACATAGGTTTATGAAAAAATATTTCCTGCCTTGAAGGCACGCGATAAACCACTTACCGCTTCCCTATCGGAACTCAAAGGAGTTTAACTTCTTTTGCATAATTTCATCGCGTCCGTTTTCCAAGATAACTTGCTTGCATGTTTTGATGCGATATGCGTCGATCTCCACTCTTGTTCTCTGATCCCATGACCTGTGGTATGAACCAATCACAGATTGCCACATCACCTTCTACACTGACATCATCAAGAACCTGTGACTCTTTCCCAGGTTGCCACATGTCATATTGACGTAGGCATTGACTTTTTGGCCTAAATCTTTAATTGGCTCTAATTTCTTCATCCGAACTTGGATTTACACACTGTTTGCATCGTTGGCTTCGTATTAACGAGCAATTCAGCATGATTCCACTTTCACTTATATTTGAAGACTTTTGATCTGGAGGTTTTACTGAATCCATTTTGGATCATTCCTCCCCACTGGAAGCTTTTGGTCCACCAAAGGTTGGTTTTAGCTATTGAGTAAGTGAGGATAAAGTTCCTTCAATTTTCCAATCTCTATCGATTGCGCTTTACTTGGATTTGTACCTTTGAGTCCAACCCAAAGGTACTCAACATTTCCCCGTCGCGAAGTTCTTATCCTCCTATCAAGAATTATGTCCTCCTGTAACTCATTGAGATACTCCGGGTAGGAAATCTGGTTTCACAACTTCATCGCACAAATGAAAAAATATATGGTTTTAAGATCAAGTAAGGGACCTGAGGCGGCGAAACCAGCGATGGAGGCGTATCAGAGTTCTAGGGTTTCAGAGGAGATTTTCTGCGCCGACGGGGCCTCAAGAGATCTGACATGCAATGGATCGGCTAATCGCCTGGCTGTTGGACACTATGGAAACGTTGTTTCCTTTTGGTACTGGGTTAGATCTGCTAAGGAAAAGGCCATCAATGGTTCGAAGCGACCGGTGTGCTTCCCATCTAGCTGGGTGCAGGGAGCGTACTTCAGGGCGACATCAGAAGTCGCAGGCCCGGAGCTTGTCACCCCAAAACAACAGGTTTTTATTCTGTTTTGTCTTGATTCGCCCTCTTGCGTGAATGCTTTTCTTTGGCATGGCAAAGCCATTTACGTCTATGGAGGAAAGGAACAGTTGGCAGATCCCAGGCCACATTTCGATGCACTGTGGATTTGACCTATTGACCTAGGGCAGTTTTCGAATGGTAGAGCCGTAGATCAGCTATGGGATAGGAATAGTGAACTGCTCTCGCGGCGTATGGAGGCTCTTATGCGTTTTGTAGCGCAGATCGGGGCTCCATCCACCTCGACGCTGTATTTAAACAGAGGATCTTGCAGATCCGGGAGGGAAATACCAGATCTGTCCATTTGCAGGCCGCAGGCGGGGGACAAATACAGTAGATCCGGGGTGGAGCTACCAGATCGTGCCAGATCTAGGCAGAAGCAAAATGAAAACACGCCAGATCTAGGTCACAAAACCAAAAAATGGGATCTGATCAAGACAAACACAGCAGATCTGAAACAAATTGTCATCAGATCAACAGAAGGCAAGCACATTTGTGTGCAGATCTGGGAACATATGAGTGTGCTGGAGCTTTAAAAAGAGGTCCAGGATAAATTAGGAATCCCAGCCGCGCTCCAAATCCTAATATTTTCTGGGATATGCTTGCAGGAGCAACACACTCTCCAGCATTACAAGGTTGAAAAGGACTCAACAATTATCCTCAGTCACCGATTGAGAGGCGGATCCAAGGGTGCTACCTCAAAACCTACAGGGAACTACCGAGATGCAGCCAAAGGGAAAGAACCTCCAAAGGGGAAAGAACCCACAGATGCCAGTATACCTCCAGGGCAGTATATCGTGGATCAAATGCCAGAGAGTCCCTCCATCTTGCTGGATACTCCAGAGGTAAAGTGTATATTCTCAGATCTACAAAGAAAAGCTGTTATATGTAGATTTAATGGCTTCTGGCCTAAAACGGATGCTCTGTACCAATGGATCCACACGGTATGGACAAAAAACTGCCATATACGCTTATGCTCGAAGGGTTTTTTCATAGTAATATTCCTCGTAGCAGAAGAAAGGGAAAAAATTTTCAATGAAGGACCATGGTTCTGGGGCAGTGCGGGTTTGTTTGTTACCCCATGGTTCCCGGAGTTTGATGCAAATACTATGGTGGTATCAAGGATGCCAGTATGGGTAAGGTTGCACAATCTCCCGTTACATTTTTGGCATTTCAAGACCTTATCAGCCATAGGGAATACCCTTGGAAGAATGTTAAAAATTGATACAGAGAGACACATAAAAGGAATCTTTACGTTTGCTAGGATATGCGTCGAGGTAGACCTTAGCCAAGGACTACCTGAAATCATTATTCTAAATTTCAATAATTCTCAGTGGAAACAGCCTTTGGACTATGAAAATACAGCATTCAGATGCAGGGGATGTCAACAAACAGGTCATCTGTTCAATACATGCAAAAGCCTCAACAAGAGCAAGCCACAACAAAGAAAGGCCAAAGGTTGGCAGAATATAGATGATGTAAAAAAGAAGAGAGCCGCGGAAAAGAAAGCCCCTTCGGTAACAGAAGATGAAGAAACATAAGCAGAGGAAGACGACACCACCATAGAGGAAGATGAAACAGAAAACCAGAAGGAAAATACAGCAGACAACAAGGCCTCACAATCTCACTCAGAACAGGTAGAAACACAGCAAAATCAGGCAGAAATGATAAGCATGGATCAAAGCATGGGAGGCATGAAAAGGCATCATCATTCAGATACTTCAGATTCAGACAAAGAAACAGGACCTCCGAATGAAACAACACAGATAGTCATTGCTTCGACCGAGCCCACTCAAGGAGAATGGCGCAAGGTCGAAAAGAAAAAGGGGAGAAAAACTTGAAGCGTGAGGTTTCTCACAGCCTGAATTCAGTTTTTTCAACCCTCTTTCTTTTCTTCTCTCTCTTCTTTTTCTCTTCTTTGTGCACGTTAGTTCTCTAACGTTGCGTGGGGTGCGAAAGCACTTGAGCCCTCGTGGCAATCCCTGAATGCTTCATTGCATCTGCTAGTGTAACTTTTCATTAATTCTTTAATAAAAGGTTACCGTTTTTTTCCTCGGAAAAAAAAAAAAACTCATTGAGATAATCCGGCAATAGATCTTCAATGGAAGGCAGCTGACCTTACTCTTCAGGATCTTCAATCACTGAAGGTTCATATAATTGTAAGTTTTCAACATTTACGACAGAGTAGATTTGCATGTAGGCTAGTAGATCTAGGCGGAAAGCATTTTCACCAATTTTATCAAGTATTTTGAAAGGACCATATCTAATTGGTTTTAACTTTTTACCTTCCCCTTGCATTCTTTCTTTGCTGATATACAACCAAACTTGATCACCAACTTGAAAACTATGCTCAACTCGATGCTTGTCATGTCACGCCTTATGCTTTGCTTGGATCTTTTCAAACTGTTCCTGTACTACCGGGTGAATTTCCTGGATTTGTTCAATGAACTTGGTTGCTTTGTCCACATCACTATGTCCATCAACTGCTATGTCTTTACCAAAAACAAAATCCAAGGGAGACTTTGGTATAAAACCAAAACAAGTCTCAAAAGGAGATCTCTGAGTAGAAGAATTTTTTGCATGGTTGTAAGCATGTTGCACATAACACAAATGATCATACCAAAGTTTGGGATGCTTGCTGCAATATCCTCAAAGAAATTGTATCACTGTTGTGTTGACCACTTATGTCTGACCATCTGTTTGTGGATTAAATGTCGTGATCTTCTTTAACCTTGTGTCCATTAACTCCCATAGACTTGACCAAAATTTCCCAACAAATCAAGAATCTTGATCAGATACAATAGAAGTGGATAACCCAAAATGAACCCATACATTTTGAAAGGACAACTTTGCAGTTTGTTCAATTGTGACCTGTTTATTACATGGTATCAAAATACACATCTTACTGAACCTATCCACAAATACGTACAAATAATCATGACCCTTTCTAGACTTTGGCAATCCCCCAACAAAATCCATGGAAATACTTTCCCAAGGATGAGAAGGAATTGGAAGTGGAGTATACAAGCCTAATTTTCTATTACTTGGCTTGCTTGTAGCACACATAGTACAACCTTTTATATATCTAGAAATTGTCTCATTCATTCGTGGCCAATAACAAAACCTTTGTAATTGTGCAACTGTTTTACATACACCAAAATGACCTGATATGAGAGAAGTATGTGCTTCTCGAATTATATTAACTCTTTCAGTTTGTGGAATGCATAACTTTCCCAAATGATATAAGAGTTTATCCTTTATATAATAATCCAATTCTTCTACCTTCTTTCCATGACTTAAAGTTGCATATACATCCTTAAAATCTGTATCTTGAGCATATTGTTCAATGTAACTTCCATGAATTACTGAATTATTCTTAAGTATTGTGGATGCATTTATAATTGGTCTTGATAACATGTCTGCAACCTTATTATGTATGCCTTTCTTATAATTGATAACAAGATGAAATTGCTGTAGAAAACCCATCCACCTGTAATGTCTTGATTGTTGCAGTTTAGTTTGTGAGTGTAAATATTGAAGTGGTTAATGATCTGTATGTATGATTGTTTCTTTATCCATTATGTAATGTTTCCACTTTTTAACACTCTGAACTAATGCATACAATTCTTTAAAATATGTAGGATAGTTAACTACTACTGATGTAAATGTCTTAGAATGAAAGCATATAGGCTTTCTGTGTTGCATCAACACTGCCCCCATGACATATTCACTTGCATTTGTCTCGATCTCAAATGGATGTTGAAGATCTAGTAGTGCCAGTACTGGCACTGTACTGATCCCTTCTTTCAATGTGTCGAAGGCTTTCTGTTGTTTTCCTCTCCACTGAAACACCTGTTTCAGACTTGTCAAAGCATGTAAAGGAGTTGCAATCAAATAAAAGTTAGCAATAAACTTTCTCCAATATTGCGTTGTCCCTAAGAAACTTCTAACTTCTTTAGCAGTATTGGGATTAGGCCAATTTACTATAATTTCAACCTTAGAGGGATCTATCTTCAATTCACCACCCCCTATAATATAACCCAAATAATCCAAAGATGCTCTGCCAAATTCACATTTTGACAACTTTACATAGATATTTTCTCTTTTCAATACATCTAAAATATGCTTTACATGCTTTACATGTTCATCCCATGTTCTATTAAAAACAAGAATATCATTTAAATAGACTATAACAAAATCATCAATAAATGGTCTAAATACATCATTCATGACTCGCATAAATGTAGTCGGAGCATTAGTTAATCCAAAAGGCATAACCATCCATTCATAGAGTCTTTGCTTCGTTTTGAAAGCAGTCTTCCATGCATCCTGTTCTGCAACTTTGATATGATGGTAGCCGCTTTGCAAGTCTAGTTTAGAGAAGTAAACTGCATATTTTAAATGATCTAATAAATCATTAATACGAGGAAGAGGATAACGATTCTTTATTGTGATTTTATTTAGTGCTCTAAAATCAATGCACATTCTCCACGAATCGTCTTTCTTTCGCACTAACACAATAGGTGATCCGCACGGTGATGTGCTTGGTCGAATAAAACCTTGATCGAGTAACTCTTGTACCTTTATCTTTGCATTCTCTAGAGCTAATAACCTATACATTCCAATGTTAGGTAGTCGAGCATCTTGCTGCAAATAAATCTCATGTTCTATCTCTCGCTTGGGTGGAAGCCCTTTAGGCTCCTGAAATAGAATATCATAATTAGAAACAACTTTAACTAGATATGCTTTCAGTTTAGGATTACAGCCTTGGAATGCATCAGATTTATCAATATCCTTTGCTTTTACAATCATAAGTAAAAATTGCTTACTTGAATTTACAATTCTTTTCATATGTCCTTAATTTATGAGAGAGAAGTTATCTTTAAGTTTATGAGCCCTTACAATATATTCAATTCCATCCTTAGTGAGTTGATACTTATTTTCAGTTCGATAGAAGATAGCCTTTCTATCGTACAAGTATGGACTTCCTAATACAATTCCACATATGTCCAATGGGACTATCTCTAACTCAACCTCATCCACAAACTTTGAACCAATAGCAAAACGAAGTTTACATTGTTTCGTAACTTGTAGCTTAGTTTTATCACACACCCAACCTAATGGATATGGGTTTTTATGAGGTTTTGTTTCTAGACCCAACTTCTTTAAAATTGCTTCAAAAATCAAATTAACTTGTGACCCACTATCAAATAAAGTATCAATTTTAGTATGCTTGGAAATGACTCTTATATAAAATAGCTCATTCCTTTTCTTCTCATCATTATCATTATCAACAGAATGCGAAGAAGTACTTGTAGATGATTTAGAATCTTTACCTTTTGAACTTGTAGCTGTAACCGTTGTCTCGTCACCTGAATCTGGTCCTTTTGAACAGTAGCAACATTCTTTCTCTCTTTACTCCCAAACTTCTCAGGCTTCAATTTTGGTTGCAAAGACCAACAGTGTGCCTCATCGTGTCCTTCCTTCTTACAATGAGTGCATGAAGGTTTATCATTCTTCACACTACTTGTTTTCCTCTCCTTCCATTTTAGTTTCTTCTTGCCTTTATTCTTTCTTTCAATAGGTTTGGAAGATTTCCCAACATCTGGGGTTACATTTTTACCTCTAGCCTCTAGATGAGTTGCTTGAACTGATACATCATCTAAGCTAGTTGGGTTAAACATAAGTATAGTATGCCTCAAATAACTATGAAGACCACCTATATATTTTAACAGCGTCTCTAGTGAGTCCAATGATATGCCTAATGTTAAAGCTCTCTTATGGAATTCCTGAGTATAACTTTGAACAATTTGACCTTTTAGTTGACGTAGTGTTTGCCAACTCATCATTGCTTGTGCATATAAGCCAAAGGATAAAATTTCTTTTTAATGGAAGAAACAAATTCATTCCAAGTTGAAATGATTTTACCATGTTTTTGGAGATCTGCTTGTGTCTTGCCTTCCCACCATACAAGTGCAGTTCCTCCAAGTCGAAGGCTAGCAAGCTGGATCTTCTTCCTTTCTGAATCAACTTTATGCACCTTGCAATATACATCAATTTGTCTTATCCAATTATCAAGCTTTTCAGCGTTAAGTTCTCCATCATAAATTGGCAAATCAAATTTTACATCTAATTTGATCAAAGAGGCTTTCTTTTTCTTCTTCTTAGAAGAACTAGTTTTATGAGAAGAAGACGATGATGATGACGATGATGGTGATGATGGAGGAGATGGAGGAGGCTTTTCTCCTTTTCCTTTATCTTCTTTATCTGGAGGGATAAAAAGAAAAGGTTCCTCTGCTCCTTTGTCTGGTTTAGGTGATGAAGTGCCTTCACCTTTTCCCTTTTTAAACTCATTATACATCTCTTCCACCATTGCACATATCGTCATGAAACTATCCAAGAATTGGGATTCTGACCCAAGGGGAGTTTCATCTACCATCCTTCTTTGTGAAAATACCCTTCCAATTTTTGGATTCGCCTCAACAATTTCTCCTTCACCTCGTCCAAGCCTCAACCTAGTAAGCATTCAAATCTCCACACAAACTTGTCAAACCTTTAAAACCTTATAGCTCTGATACCACTTGATCTGATAATGAAAAGATATTATAGACTACGTGTGAAGTTGCCTATCTTACTTAGTGCAACGGATCGAAAAGATTGCGAATAACATAAACACTTAAACAATTAGAAAACACATTCAAACCATCAACACAATCAAATTTAATAAAGGAGTTCACCAGACTTCCTGGCTACGTCTCCTTGGTCCTTTCGCTTCTAGTGTTGACCTCTCTATTATGTCTTCAAATTGCTGTTACAGGTGTGAGCTCAGAAACAGAGTCTCAAACACGAAAATGGATCTCATCAATGTGTTTAGCTCAAGTTTTCGAGTCAAAACGAGTATACACTCGACCATACTTGTCCACTATGACCTCCAGACCCCCTGGCATGGTTCAAAACTACACTCTCAACTCCATGTCCACTATTTTCTGTGTTATGGCATTAATATACCACATATAGTTACAAATTGCGATAATCATGAAATAATACAATTACACTAAAAACAGAGGATAAACCAAAGGATCGACGGGCGTGGAGTTGATCTCGACCGTCCAGCCTTTTCCCGGGGCTGATCTCGAGATTAAACAATCTGACAGCTATCGTGTCCCGCTCATTAACTAATCCAAACATTTCTCACTGTTGATATGTCCGGTGGGATCTAACGGCTGTCGCGCAATCTCGTGCTCCAACTAGAATGCCTGCTAATTCCCCGAAGGCACGCAACAAAGCGGTTTCGGGATGCTATGTGTCGACAACTGAGTGGAATCACGTAGATTTCTGAAAAACTGTTTCTGAAAAATTGTTTCCTCCCTTGAATGCACGCGATAAACCACTTATCGCTTCCCTACCAGAACTCAAAGGAGTTTAACTTCTTTTGCATAATTTCATAGCGTCCGTTTTCTAGGATAACATGCTTGCATGTTTCGGCGCGATATGCGTCGATCTCCACTCTTGCTCGATGATCCCATCACCTGTGGTATGAACCAATCGCAGACTGCTACATCACCTTCTGCGCTGACATCATCAAGAACCTGTGACTCTTTCCCGGGTTGCCACATGTCCTATTGACGTAGGCATTGACTTTTTGGCCTAAACCTTTAATTGGCTCTAATTTCTTCATCCAAACTTGGATTTACACACTGTTTGCACCATTGGCTTCGTATTAACGAGCACTTCAACATGATTCCCCTTTCACTTATATTTGAAGACTTTTGATCTGGAGGTTTTACTGAATCCATTTTGGATCACTCAGGTGGGTATGTACCTTGAGAGACAATGATGAAGGTGTGTATAAATCATTGCTCCAGCCAGCATTGTAGCTTATGGTCTCCTAGAGAGATGGAGCTGTTAGTCAAGGCCTTGCACTATGATAATGATGATTGATATGATGCTATACAGATGGGATTACCAATCCAATTCTTCTTATGAGAAATTATTCAGATTTAGAATGACCAAGTACCATTATAAATACCTCCCTAGTTAAGAGGGAGTGTTGAAGAAATTGTAACTAGGTTCGGAATTTACAAATTTAATTTTGATCTTTGTACTTGTTAAGAAAAAGAAATATTATTTTTTGTAAATCATAAGAATGAGTTTCTTTCTCATTTCATTGGTCTAGGAAAGTCAAATAGTAAATGTCATGATCTTCTTGAGCTTATATGTAATGTAAATTAAGTCAACCTAATGTCTAGATCAAGCCCTCCAAGACAAGAAAAATCCCCTTGAAGAAGGCATCAAGCAAAATGAATTAACAAGAAAAGTCATGTCAGTTCAATAAAAAGGCACATCGTTTCACACTGTCATGTCAGCTCAAATGCATAGGCTGACCACTATATATATGTGGCTAGGGTCTTCACAAAAGAACAGGGGAAAAACTCACACCCCTCTAAAGTTTTAGAAGGTAGTTATAGGAAGGGTTTCGTATGCCACAATAAGGTAATGTCGAAGTCTGTCCATGATGCAGCTTGTGTATTTTTTGGATGAGTACCACTGTCTCGGCATCCTAGTTGCAATCACTGTCTCGACATATTTACACTCTCAGCATACTATCTCGGTACAATTACAGTCTCGGCTTAATTATAATGAAGAGGACTTTGATGATCCTACAGTAGCACTCTCAATCTCACAGTGACATGTTTTGGTATGGTCCCACAGTGACATGCATTAACTTGACATATAATTTGGACGCAATCATGATCTCAGTCTCTGTCATGAATATGTTGAAGACATAGTTACGAAGTCTTGATCATGTAAAAGTTCTCGGTGCAACTCTCATGGATACATACATATGGACCTCATTGTTATGATGGTGACAGTGATGAAGGTGCAAAGATGACAACAATAAAGGAACAATGGTGATCTCACTTAGCAGTCAAGGTGCAACAATGATGATCTTGGTAAAGCAGTAATGATGATGATGATCTCAACATTAAGAAGAGGAGTGGTGTCTTGGTCTTGGAGTGGCTTGATAGGTCAAGGGTCATGGTCTTGTTAATCGTCAATTAGAATCTCTATAAGAAGAATTTTGTGCAGGTTTTCCTCTCCAAGAGGGAGAGGTTTTGGCCCTGGCACAAAGACAAACATCTTGTGTTATTGTCTCTTTGTTTTGGTAGTAGTTTGATGAAGCAAACAAACACACTAATAATAAGAAGAAGATCAAGCTAAGATAAATTGCAAAAGCACTTCACAAATTGTTAACTAGGGAGGTATTCATAATCATTGTCATAAGTGTTATCAAATTGAACAAATTTATCTAAAGAAAAAGTTTATCCATTATCACTAGCATCATAATCTATCATCAACATCTGCTAGTGGCCATATCTAGGGTGGTGCCAAACCCATGGCATTGTCATCAACATATCAGGATTCACTCCTCCAAAGTGATCGATCCTCGAATCTCATGGCCTCTTCTTAAGCCAAAATGGTTAGACCCTCAACTAGCAAGCACTCACTCACCCTTCCTGGTGAGCACTCTAGGCCAAGACCTCACTCAACCCCTTCTTGGTTGGTGATTGGGTATAGATATTGGAAGGACCTCACTCCACCCTACCTAGTGTGTGATCAAGGTCCATGACCTCACTCCACCCTTCTGATGTGTGATCAAGGTCTATATTCTTAGGGACCTCACTCCACCATTCCTGGTGTATGATCAAGGTCTAAGACCTAACTCCAACATTCGAGGTGTGTGATCAGGGTCCTCCTCTAAGAGACACTCACTCAACCCAGATTGTTGAGCACTCTGGGTTTCATGGACCCATTCTCCCTTTCAAGAGAAAGTCCATTCTTTCTACAAGCATATCAATGCTCAGAGGGGTAATCTTCATGAGCCCTAGCTTGTCTCTGAAGTACACGAACTTGTCTCTCAACAACAACTTCATTAGAACATCATATGTCTGCTCATCGATGGAGATGTACTCGAGCCTTATTTCTATCCTCTACACCGCGTCACATATGTAGTGGTACTTGATCTCAATATGCTTTGACCTGTCATGGAACATGATATTCTCTGAAAGCTTCACACAACCTTGATCATTGCATTGTATCGCCATTGGTTCCAACTCTTGGTCAAAAAATCCTGCAAACAACTTGATCCAGGTGGATGTTGGTGGCCACTCACCTAGCCCATTTGGACCCCCACAACTGTCTCTTTTGACATTTTCAGTTTCCTTAATTGTAGCACAACTTACTATTTTAGCATTTTTTCAGGTCCTAAATTTCCGAAGCCGTTTTGAGGCCCTAAACGACGTTTTTTTGGAAATCTGGGGGCAACATGGGTCCATGGACCGATGTTTCCCTTCCCAAAGTGGTAGTGCTCGGATAGATCTTTCTAACGAGCTATTGTACGCGTCAAATGGAGATCGTATGCCAAAGTTACAACCCCGGGAAGTTGATGTACCAATTTACCCAAACGGGGCCCATACTTTGGCATTTCATCTTCTGGGGTTAGGTTTTGGAATGTTAAGGGTTTTCCATTGTTTCTCAACAATAAATAGGCCTTCAAGCCTCATTGTAACACAGTTCAGAGGCATATAGCCACCACATCTCTTCTTAGAGAAAAGCTACCATTGCCCTAGCTGGTTTATTTCCATTACTATTTTAAGCACATTTCAGTATCTTACATTAATGAAATGAAGTATTATTTCTGCTACATATCTGTGTTTATGGTTATCTCTGTAATTTGTTGCATTCTTATTTAAGTCTGGATCAGTGGTATCAGAGCGGTCTGCTTTTTCTATGTTTTTCTTTGCATGTCCCCAACGAGGTCGGGATATAAGGAGTTAGGGCTTGAACTGGTTGAACCTTTACAAGACCAGCCTCGCAAATCCCGACGGCCTCCCATGGCGGATGAGAAGAAAGATGAGGGGGCAGGAGATCCTATCAAAATCTTGCTCGAGGAAGCCCTCGAGCGACAACGAAACACGATGATGGATAGTTTTGCCCAGATCCTTTAGCGGCTACCCAGAAGCAACGCATCGGCTTCCAGCAGCTACTCTGGAAATGTCACGCCCTTTAAGGTACAAGTTAATTTTGAAATCCCCATATTTGAGGGTCAAATAGACGCAGATGCTGTAGATAAATGGTTAAATATGCTAGATGGGTATTTCTCTGTTCATGAATTTCGAGTCAAGAAAAGATTGTTTTTGCTCTTCTCAAAGCAGCCCCCCACGTCAAGGACTGGTGGGAAACCTACTGCGAGCAGAAGGATGAAAGTACAGGCTCACTATTTTCAGCCGCACCCACTTGGAATGACTTCTGGGATGCCATCAAGGAGCAGTACTACCCTGTCAAAAGCTATGAGGACAAATACATCAAATGGACCACACTGCGGCAAGGATGAGACCAAGATGTGCCAGAGTTCACAAACATTTTTCATACCCTTCGCACACAGTTGGGTATCAAAGATTCTGAGCTGCATCTGGCACTCAAATATCGCGGATGCCTACACAGATACATCCAGGAAGAGATGGAGTTCTTGAACATCTTCTCACTCGGCACAACATACCGATACACTGTCAAAATCAAGCAAAAGTTCAAAAAGAAGAAGCGAGACTTTGGATCTACAAATCCGAAGCCCAAAGGAAAAAGCTAGGGTGGGGTGACCCAAGACAACCCTTCGAAGCCACAAGAAAAGTGTTAGGATATTTCGACACATAGGAAATAGTTAAGTACAACTTGGTAGAGTATAGAGTTAGGTAAAGTGTGTTTCTTTACTATGTACATTTTGTAACTTACAATCCGACGGTCACGATATGTCTGAAGATGTCAAAGGATATAGACTTATTCCACTTAAGTCCAAAAATGTTATCATTAGAAGAGATGTAAAGTTTGCTGAAAATGTATCGGCCTGTGAGCCTAGTTTGGCGGATGTGCCACCTCTCCCTATCTCTTCTACTTTTGAAAATATTTCTTCTTCAGATGATGAAAGCGAGGATGAAAATCCTCCCCCACCTTCTCAGGATCCTCCTTCAGCTTCTCAGCTTCCAAAATGGGTCTGTGCTACTCGAGATGCAGCAGGTGAACCTACAGATCAACGACGTACACGTTCTCAGTTCGAGAGAGCCTCTTCTTTACTGGCTCAAGATTCAGTGAATTATGATCCTGACACCTTTACAGAAGCTTCAGGCCATCCAGATTGGGAAGCAGCTATGAATGAAGAATATCATTCATTATTTGCAAATGATACATGGGATCTTGTTCCTCTACCAAAGGGACAAAAACTTGTTAGATGCAAAATGGGTTTACAGAACCAAGTATGGACCAGATGGGAAAGTTGATAAACATAAAGCTCGTCTTGTTGCTAAGGGTTTTTCACAAGTTGAAGGCATTGACTACACTGAAACCTTCTCCCCTATTGCCAAAATGAACTCTATCCGCCTTGTTCTTTCCCTTGCTGCTTCTTTCAAATGGGAAGTCCATCAGAGGGATGTTAAATCCGCCTTCTTGCATGGGGACTTGCATGAAGAAATCTACATGGAACAACCTATTGGCTTTATACAAACAGACTCCAGCCTTGTATGTCGGCTTAAGAAATCCCTTTATGATCTCAAGCAAGCTCCTCGAGCTTGGTATGCCAAAATGGATAACTTTCTTTTAGAAAATGGCTTTTCTATGTGTCATTCTCACAATACCGTCTACACCAAGAAAGTGGGCAAGTCTCTTATCATTCTTGTTCTTTATGTTGATGATCTTATCCTGACTGGTAGTGATCCCAACCTTATAAACCATGTGAAGTCTAGCCTTAAAAGGAAGTTTGAAATGACAGACTTAGGACACTTACATTATTTTCTCGGTCTTCAAGTCTTGTAATCCAAGGAAGGTATTTCCCTTTCTCAGTCCAAGTATGCCTGTGATATTCTACGCCATTTTCACATGGAAGACTGTAAGCCAACCCCTTCTCCCTTTCAGTCTGGAGTCAAACTTTCAGTCCCTTGTACTTCTCCTAAAGTTGATGCTACCTTATATCGTCAACTTGTAGGAAAACTTTTGTATCTAACCCATACTCGTCCTGACCTTTCCTTTGTTGTTGGTCTTGTTGCTCGGTTTATGCAAAACCCACGTGAAAGTCATTGGAAAGCAGCTAAAAGAATACTTCGTTATGTTCAAGGTACAGTTCAGTTTGGGATTCATTACAGTGCCGAAGCATCTCCTCTATTGGTTGGTTTCACTGATTCCGATTGGGTTGGTGACCCTGATGATCGGAAGTCTACTGCAGGTTATGTGTTCACTCTTGGTTCAGGACCTATTACATGTGCTTGCAAGAAAAAAGGTGCCATTTCTCTTTCTTCATCAGAAGCAGAGTATCGTGGTGTCGTAGAAGCTAGTAAGGAAGCCTTGTGGCTTCGTCAGATCCTGTCAGAGTTTGGCTTTCAGCAGCAGCATCCGACTACACTTTGGTGTGATGATCAAAGTGCCATTCAACTATGCAAAGATCCATTCCAACATCAGCGCAACAAACACATTGAACTGCACATGCACTTCATCAGAAAGCTCATTCATGACCATGTTCTTGAAGTGCAATATTGTTCAACAGATGATCAAGTTGCAGACATCTTTACAAAGGCTCTCACAGAGGCAAAGTTCACTAAACTTCGATTTATGGTTGGAGTTCAGGAAGTTGTCACTAAGGGGGGATAGGCTCTAGTGCCTCCTTCCTTCTCCTATTGTGTCATATTTTTAAATCCTTCAATCCTATCCCAAGTTGTTCTTAAGGGGGGATGTTAGGATATTCTGATACATAGGAAATAGTTAAGTACAACTTGGTCTAGTATAGAGTTAGGTAAAGTGTGTTTCTTTACTATGTACATTTTGTAACTTACAATCCGACGGTCACGATATGTAGTGATCCGACGGTTCATTCTCTCCTCGGTATTACTGAAACTTGATCCGTGGCTTAACACCCGATTGGTCCATGATCTCTATTTAAAGAGCATGGAGGGTCATTTGTAGGGTAATCCGTCTATGAGAGAAGCATATGTAAATTTTTATTCTTTTATTAATAAATTGCCTGAAGTGGCCGTGTTGGCTCAGGCCATGGACTGTTTCCCTCTTTGAGGGTTTTAACCACGTCAAAATACTGGTGTATTGATCTGTGATCTATTTGTGAGCGGTGTCCTTTGGTGTTCTGTCTGAGGAACTTACCCTGTAAATTCCTACAAAAAGAACAACACCACGAAGCCGAAGAAGGACACAGGAAAGTGGTGTGAGTTCCACAAGAGTCCCACTCATAACACAAGTGAGTGTCGGACCAAGCAGTCGCTAATGGCTGAGTTGAAGGCTTCCGAATCGGATGCATGTTCCGACCCTGAGCCAGAACCCAACAAGGGGAATGGCAAAGGGAAGCAGATCATTAATGTGGAGCCCAACGCCACTGTTGCTACCGCCAAGATCCAGAAGAATGAGCTTGAAGACCCAGAGGGGGGGGAGGAGTGAATTTTCCAATCACAAATGTGGGTGAATGGTTCACCGCTACAATTCATTGTTGAGAGTGGGAGCCAAAAGAACCTCGTTTCAACAAAGGTCCTGAAGTGGTTGGGCGTATCGACTACACCACACCCGTAGCCATACAATACCAGGTGGCTTCATGAAGGACGAGATCTCAAAGTCCGCTAGCAGTGTCACCTTCCCTACAGCATCAAGTCCTTCACAGATGAGGTATTGTGTGATGTTACACCTCTGGATGTTTGTGATGTACTATTAGGACAACCATACTTGTGGAGACGACATGCTGTGTATGAGTCAAGGCCTCGTGTTGTCATTATTTCTTTGAATAATTCATTATACAGGATACTGGAGGTAGCCCCACCTACCGCCACCTCTTTTATCACTGCCAAGAAAGGCAGCAAGCTCATCTCCCAGACTAGGAATTTCATTTTTTTTCTGGTTCGCTCCCAAAGTAAGGGGAAGATCGTTGCTACGTCCATGACCCCCGCAAAGGGTTCCTCCATGTTGCAGCAACAAAAAAGGGATACGGTCATGACAGAACACATGAACAACTTCTCCTCACTCACAGGGGTACCACACAAGTTTCGGGTGGGCAACAAAGTTTGGTTGCATCTACAGAGAGAACGCCTTGCCAGAACCCATCAGAAACTCAGACCACTTCGACATGGTCCTTACACCAGTACCAAGGCTATGGGAAACAATGCTTTGAAGCACAACATTCCTCCATTCCTTCACTTGCACCAAGTGTTCAATGTGGACCGTCGTCGACCATGCTTCCCACCATTACTGGACACCTCAGAGATTGCAAAACAGCTCACCAGGGACCAAGTTCAGCAGAGGGAGGAACTCAACGCAATGGGGACCATTGCTTCCTAAGGGGGGAGGAATGATCTAGGTGGATGTTGGTGGCCACTCACCTAGCCCATTTGGACCCCCACAACTGTCTCTTTCAACATTTTTCAGTTTCCTTAATTGTAGCACAACTTACTATTTTTAGTATTTTTTCGGGTCCTGAACTTCCGGAGCCGTTTTGAGGCCCTAAACGACGTTTTTTGGGAAATCTGGGGGCAACATGGGTACATGGACCAATGTTGCCCTCCCCAAAGTGGTAATGCTTGTATAGATATTTCTAATGAGCTATTGTATGCATCAAACGTAGATTGTATGCCAAAGTTACGACCCCGGGAAGTTGATGTACCAATTTACCCAAACGGGGCCCACACATTGGCGTTTCATCTTCTAGGGTTAGGTTTTGGAATGTTAAGGGTTTTCCATTGTTTCTTAACAATAAATAGTCCTTCAAGCCTCATTGTAACATAGTTCAGAGGCATGTAGCCACCACATCTCTTCTCAGAGATAAGCTACCATCGCCCTAGCTGGTTTATTTCCATTACTGTTTGTATGCATATTTCAATATTTTACATTAATGAAATGAAGTATTACTTCCGCTGCATATCTGTGTTTATGGTTATCTCTGTAATTTTTTGCATTCTTGTTTAAGTCCGGATCAATGGTATCAGAGCGGTCTGCTTTTTCTCTTTTTTTCTTTGCATGTCCCCAACGAGGTCGGGATATAAGGAGTTAGGGCTTGAACTGGTCAAACCTTTGCAAGACCAGCCTCGCAAATCCCGACGGCCTCCCATGGCGGATGAGAAGAAAGATGAGGGGGCAGGAGATCCTATCAAAATCTTGCTCGAGGAAGCCCTCGAGCGACAATGGAACGCGATGATGGATAGTTTTGCCCAGATCCTTCAATGGCTACCCAGAAGCAATGCATCATCTTCCAGCAGCTACTCTGGAAATGTCACGCCCTTTAAGGTACAAGTTAATTTTGAAATCCCCATATTCGAGGGTCAAATAGACGCAGATGCTGTAGATAAATGGTTAAATCTGCTAGATGGGTATTTCTCTATTCATGAATTTTCGAGTCAAGAAAATATTGTTTTTTCTCTTCTCAAAGCAGCCCTCCACGTCAAGGACTGGTGGGAAACCTGCTGCGAGCAGAGGATGAAAGTACAGGCTCACTATTTTCAGCTGCACCCGCTTGGAATGATTTTCGAGATGCCATGAAGGAGTAGTACTACCCTGTCAAAAGCTATGAGGACAAATACATCAAATGGACCACACTACGGCAGGGACGAGACCAAGATGTGCCGAAGTTCACAAAAATTTTTCATACCCTTCACACACAGTTGGGTATCAAAGATTCTGAGCTGCATCTGGCACTCAAATACCGCGACTACCTACAGAGATACATCCAGGAAGAGATGGAGTTCTTGAACATCTCCTCACTCGGCACATCATACCGATACACTGTCAAAATTTAGCAAAAGTTCAAACAGAAGAAGCGAGACTTTGGATCTGCAAATCCGAAGCCCAAGGACAAAGCCAGGGCAGGGTGACCCAAGACAACTTGTCGAAGCCACAAGAAAAGAACAACACCACGAAGCCGAAGAAGGACACAGGAAAGTGGTGTGAGTTCCACAAGAGTCCCACTCATAACACAAGTGAGTGTTGGACCAAGCAGTCGCTAGTGGCCGAGTTGAAGGCTTCCAAATTAGATGCATGTTCCGACCCTTAGCCAGAACCCAACAAGGGTAATGGAAAAGGGAAGCAGATCATTGATGCGGAGCCCAGCGCCACTGTTTCCATCACCAAGATCCAGAAGAATGAGCTTGAAGACCCAGAGGAGGGGGAGTGCCTTTCCCACTCACAAATGTGTGTGAAGGGTTCACCGCTACAATTCATTGTTGACAGTGGGAGTCAAAAGAACCTCGTTTCAGTAGAGGTCGTGAAGCGGTTGGGCCTATCGAATACACCACACCCGCAGCCATATAGTACCGGGTGGCTTCATGAAGGATGAGATCTCAAAGTCCGCCAGCAGTGTCACCTTCCCTACAGCAGCAAGCCCTTCACAGATGAGGTATTATGTGATGTTGTTATGAAACCAGCTCAAGAGAAGATAGAAAAGATAGATCAACGCCTTAGAATTCAGCCTCTTCGAGGGGGCAACCTCCTTTACATTACATAAATGAACAATTCTTGGATGATACAAATGACAAAACCTCCTTTCTATATATAGGAGTCTAAGGAGTCACAATATAATCCAGCCGACCTAACAATAATAAGATAAAGCCACAAAAATAATAATAGAGGGATTCTATGGGGCACAGAAATAACAATATGTGGGTAATAGGGGCACAACAATATAAATAAGGGGTATAACTACAATAGTAATGGGGTAATCACTAGTATTATAGGGACCCAACATGCCCCTCTCCTTCAAAAAAGTGTTGTCCTCAATGCTTGAGCAGTTCTGGATACTTCTGCATAAATTTCTCATCCTCCCATGTGGAATCTTCAGCGGATAAGTTCTTCCACTTGATAAGATACTATGAAATTGATCGATTTCGTAGCTGTCGAGTTCTTGTTTCTGTGACTGCTTCCGGTTCCAATATAATTTTTCCTTCCTCGTCAAGTTCTGGCAATATTGTTTGAACTGGGAGCTTGTCGCCTATAACCTTCTTTAAACATGAAACATGGAAAACTAGGTGCAATCGAGAAGCTGCAGGAAGCTCCAATTTGTATTCCATAGTACCAATCTTTTCCAACACCTTGTACGGACCATAATACTTTGGTGATAATTTATTATCCTTCTTAGCTTGCTTTAGGGACATTTGCTTATATGGTTGTAGCCGTAGGAATACCCAATCACCTACATCAAAACTTCTTTCACTGCGATGTTGATCTGCCTGTTGTTTCATTCTATTTTGTGCCAACACGAGGTTATCCTTTAAGAGTTGGAGGACTTGTTGTTGATGTTCGATGTGATGTTCCACTGCCTGAACCTTAGAATTTTCTCTTAAATATGATGTGATTGATGGTGGTTGGTACCCATAAAGTGCCATAAATGGGGTCATTTTTGTTGCTGTATGGAAGGAAGTGTTATACCACCATTCAGCCAGAGGCAACCATTTGACCCATTGTGTCCGTTTATCAGATACAAAGCAACGAAGATATCCTTCCAAACATTTGTTTACTATCTCAGTTTGCCCATCAGATTGAGGATGATAAGATGAGCTATGAGCTAACTGAGTACCAAGACAAGAAAATAATTCTGTCCAAAAATTTCCAGTGAAAATGGGATCTCTGTCACTTACAATAATCTTTGGGTTTCCATGTAGCTTTTGAACTGTTTCCATAAATGCAGTAGAAACTGTACTGGCTTTAAATGGATGTGATAATGCACAAAAGTGTGCATACTTGGTAAGTCTGTCAACTACCACCATGATGACACTCTTTCCCTCAGACTTGGGTAAACCTGTGATAAAATCCATTGAAACCTCCTCCCAACGTTGGCTTGGAATGGATAAAGGTTGTAATAGACCCGGTGTCTTAATTGTTTCAACTTTATTTTGTTGGCAAACCAAACATTCCGCTACAAACTTTTGAATATCTGATTTAAGGCCATCCCAAAAAAATTCCTTCTTAACCCTGTGGTAAGTTTTTAAAAATCCTGAGTGCCCTCCTAAGGGAGAAGTGTGCAATTCCATAAGAATCTTTTGTTTTAGCTGGGAATTCTTACAGAGGTATAAGCGATCTTTGTACCATAACGAATCATTTTGCCAGCTAAATGTATCAGAAGTACTTGAATCTTGTTGTAGCTTTCGAATAAGTGCCCACACTTCTTCGTCATTCTTCCATTCCTCCTTTGCTTCATTTATCCAATCTGGTTGGATAATAGAAATGGCACACAACAATGCTTCCATATCCTCATCCTTTCTTGAGAGTGCATCTGCCACCACATTTTGCTTCCCTTTTTTGTAGATGATTTCAAAGTCATAACCCAACATCTTTGTGACCCACTTTTGTTGCTCTTCAGAGGATAATATTTGTTCTAAAAAGTATTTAAGGCTATCATGATCCGTTTTTACCTTGAAGTGTCTTCCCATTAGGTAGGGTCGCCATTTCTTAAGTGCATGGAGTATTGCCAACATTTCCTTCTCATAAATAGCTTTGCTTAAAACCTTTCCCTTGATTGGACGACTTTCAAAAGCAATGGGTCTTTCATCTTGCATTAGAACAACACCAATTCCATTTCCTGAAGCATCACATTCCACAATAAAGGTTTTTGTGAAGTCCGGTGTAGCTAAGACTGGTGCTTGGCACATTGCCTCCTTAAGATGTTTAAAGGCCTTTGTTGCTTCCAGAGTCCATGAAAATGAATCTTTCTTCAATAATGTTGTTAGAGGTGCTGCTATTCTCCCATAATTCTTAACAAACTTGCGATAATACCCTGTCAACCCAAGAAATCCTCGCAGATGCTTTATGGATGTGGGGATTTTCCATTTCTTAATGGATTTAATTTTGCTAGGGTCTACCTTAACTCCTTCATGAGATACAATATGACCCAAATATTCCACCTCCTGGACTCCAAAGAAACATTTGGATCTTTTTGCATATAATTGTTTCTCCTCCAATAGTTGTAGCACCTTGTCAACATGTTCAACATGATCCTTCCAAGACTTGCTGTAGATTAGTATATCATCAAAAAATACTAACACAAATTTTCTAAGGAATGGTTTGAAAATTGAATTCATCAAACCTTGAAATGTTGAAGGTGCATTGGTAAGGCCAAAAGGCATGACCAAAAATTCATAATGACCCTCATGAGTTCTAAATGCCATTTTCGGAATGTCTTCAATCTTCATTCTGATTTGATGATATCCCGAACGAAGATCCAACTTGGTGAAGTAAATTGATCCATGCAATTCATCCAGTAATTCATCAATGACAGGAATGGGGAACTTATCTTTAATAGTGAGCTTGTTGAGCTCCCTATAATCTGGACACATGCACCATGATCCATCCTTCTTGTGCACCAATACTACTGGAGCTGAGAAAGAACTTTGACTCGGTTGAATTATACTAGCCTCTAGCATTTCTGCAACCATACGTTCAATTTCACTTTTTTGGACATATGGATATCTGTACGGCCTGATGTTTGGAGGAACACTTCCTGGAATCAGATGAATAACATGATCATGATCACGCATAGGTGGGAGACCTTTGGGAGTCTCAAATACCTTGGAATGATTGTCCAGGACTTTTTGGAGATCTGGAGAAATAGATGATTCCAATGTGGAAACATCTAGCGAACATAAATGTGCAATTACACCTCTTTGCTCCTTTTTTAGAAGCTTTGTCATGCCATTAGAGCTGATTATATTTCCTGGTTTCCCTGCAATACCCCTTAATTCAACTTCCTTTCCTTCCACAGAAAATTTCATGAAAAGTTCTTGAAAATTAAAAGCTATTGTACCCAAGGATTGTAGCCATTGGACTCCTAGTACAACATCAGCACCTCCCATTGGAATGGAAAGCATTGGGCTAGTCAATACATATTCTCCCATGGATAGCTTGATATTATGGCACTTTCCAGAACAATTTATTGTTCCTCCATTTGCAATCATCACTTGACACTCTGGTGCTGGATATAGGAAGAAATTCAATTCTTTTGCTACCCTACAATGAATAAAATTGTGGGTGCTTCCTGAATCAATCAACACTATTACCTTTTTCTTCTTGATTTGTCCTTCTATCTTGATGGTTTGAGGAGTGGTAATTCCCGCCAATGCATTACAAGATATGGTCGGGTTTATTTGTTCTTCATCTAGGCTTTGTTCCTGGAATATATCCTCTTCTTTTGACCTTTCTTGCTCCTTTTCTTCTTCCTCTTCACAATCTATGTAGAATAATTTCTTCTCAGCACACTTATGACCTTTTGTGTATTTGCTATCACAATTGTAACAAAGCCCTTTTGCTCTTTTTTCTTCCAATTGTTGTGGTGTCAACCTTGTAGGTTGTGGAGGACTATGGGCAACAACACTTCCATCTTTATAGTTGTGAATGGTATGCTTCCTAGTTGCCATAATTTTGCTTTCCATTTTTCTTGCTAACCTGAATGCCTTTTCTAATGAATCAGGTTCCCAAAGGCGCACATCATGTTGGATATTATCCTTTAAAGACCCTATGAACACATCAATCCTATGCTCCTCTGGAATATCTTTTACCCTTATGTTCAATTTTTGGAACTCCTCAATGTGCTCCATTATTGAACCCTTTTGTTTGAGACTTATCAATTGGATAAAAAAAGTGTTGCTTTTTGTATCCTCATAATGTGCTATCAATTCTTCCGTAAAAATTGCCCAAGTGATAAACTGTTTACGAGAACAAAGCCGTTGATACCATACAAACTGATTTGGTTCCAAATATAAAGTTTCCATACGTACCTTTTGTGTGTTTTGCACATTATTGAGATCGAAGAATTGCTCCATCTGTAATATCCATGTGGCGGGATCCTTGCCATCACACTTCCTCATATCAAATTTTGGAACATGGTGAGTCTTCGATCCAACATCAGAGTCTATGGAATCATGATTAAAATTTCTTTTGTTCTCATCATGAGTTTCCTTTAGTACTCTTTCACCCTTAGTGACTATTTCTTGTAGCAACTTATCCATCTTATCATCCATGCCATCAATTTTAGCGTCCATGCCATTCACCTTAGCTTCCATGCCATCCATCTTAGCTTCTACACCTTTCTTTAAGCCATCCATATTAGCTTCTACATCTTTCCTTAAACCATCCATTTTAGATTCTGTTGCTTTTTGTGCAAGTGACACTCGTTGCACTTGTTCTTGTAATTTTGATATATCATATAGCATTTCTTCTTCTTCTTCATGAGTCATGCTAGATCTTTCAGGATCCTTACTAGGTGTTTGCATTTTCTTTCCTCGGGGCATCAGTTACTGATAATAATTCTCTAATATTCCCTTTGAATTCCTTCAAAATAAATTTTCAAACCAAGCTTAAGCAAAAATTAAAGAAAATATACACACCTTTTTTCACTTTGTAGGAGCTCGATATTGCCTCCGATGTATCTCTGTACTTTCTGATTATCTAGTTCTGAATTTGTGACCTGTAGTAGCCCTCTGTGTCCTCTTTCCAATGCCACAAGTCTGACCCAAATTGGATTCTCCAAGGAAGAGTTATGCAAAATCTCCCACAGTGACTTGATTATAGACTAGTTCAGTAGAGTGAACTTGTACGACGTGCCACGTGTCACTGTTTCAACCTTTGACTCTAAAAAATATACAAAAGAAAACTACAGTCCGTCATCTTTCTGTACCTTCTTACGAAATTTCAATCCGATGCTCAGAAAGAAACTTATGACGATTTTCCCCAGGTCACCTGTTTTGAGTGTAATTTAGGAGTCTGCAAAAAGACCAACTTGCTCAGATCATATCTCCGAAAATATCGCGTGAAAAACTCTGAAATTCGGACCCAAGGTTCAGTGCGATTTCTTCTCAAATGAGTTTTTTTTGCGACTTCTGAAACGTCACAGAAAAAAAGTTATAGCGAAAATGTCACGATGACCTGTTTGGAGCAGCGAAACCCTAGAATCCAAAGCTCTGATACCAAATGTTATGAAACCAGCTCAAGAGAAGATAGAAAAGATAGATCAACGCCTTAGAATTCAGCCTCTTCGAGTGGGAAACCTCCTTTACATTACATAAATGAACAATTCTTGGATGATACAAATGACAAAACCTCCTTTCTATATATAGGAGTCTAAGGAGTCACAATATAATCCAGCCGACCTAACAATAATAAGATAAAGCCACAAAAATAATAATAGAGGGATTCTATGGGGCACAAAAATAACAATATGTGGGTAATAAGGGCACAACAATATAAATAAGGGGTATAACTACAATAGTAATGGGGTAATCACTAGTATTATAGGGACCCAACAAATGTTACACCTCTGGATGTTTGTGATGTACTATTAGGCCAACCATACTTGTGGAGGCGACATGCTGTGTATGAGTCAAGGCCTCGTGCTGTCATTATTTCTTTGAATAATTCATTATACAGGATACTGGAGGTAGCCCCACCTACTGCCACCTCTTTGATCACTGGCAAGAAAGGCAGCAAGCTCATCTACCAGACTAGGAAATTCATTTTCTATCTGGTTCGCTCCCAAAGTAAGGGGAAGATCGTTGCTACGTCCATGACCCCAACACAGGGTTCCTCCATGCTGCAGCAGCAACAAAGGGATATGGTCATGACAGAACACAGGAAAAACTTCTCCTCTCCCACAGGGGTACCACACAAGTTTTAGGTGGGCGACAAAGTTTGGTTGCATCTGCAGAGAGAACGCCTTACCAGAACCCATCAGAAACTCAGACCACTCTGACATGGTCCTTACACCAGTACCAAGGCTATGGGAAACAATGCTTTGAAGCACAACATTCCTCCATTCCTTCGCTTGCACCGAGTGTTCAATGTGGACCGTCGTTGACCATGCTTCCCACCATTACTGGACACCTCAGAGATTGTAGAATAGCTCACCAGGGACCAAGTTCAGTAGAGGGAGGAACTCAACGCAATGGGGACCATTGCTTCCTAAGGGGGGAGGAATGATCCAGGTGGATGTTGGTGGCCACTCACCTAGCCCATTTGGACCCCCGCAACTATCTCTTTCGACATTTTCAGTTTCCTTAATTGTAGCACAACTTACTATTTTTAGCAGTTTTCGGGTCCTGAACTTCCGGAGCTGTTTTGAGGCCCTAAACAATGTTTTTTGGGAAATCTAGGGGCAACATGGGTCCATGGACGAATGTTGCTCTTACCAAAGTGGTAGTGTTTGGATAGATCTTTCTAACGAGCTATTGTACGCGTCAAACGGAGATCGTATGCCAAAGTTACAACCCCGGGAAGTTGATGTACCAATTTACCTAAACGGGGCCCACAGTTTGGCGTTTCATCTTCTAGGGTTAGGTTTTGGAATGTTAAGGGTTTTCCATTGTTTCTCAACAATAAATAGGCCTTCAAGCCTCATTGTAACACAGTTCAGAGGCATGTACCCACAACATCTCTTCTCAGAGATAAGCTACCATTGCCCTAGCTGGTTTATTTCCATTACTGTTTGTAAGCATATTTCAGTATTTTACATTAATGAATTGAAGTATTATTTCCGCTGCATATCTGTGTTTATGGTTATCTCTGTAATTTGTTGCGTTCTTGTTTAAGTTCGGATCACAACTTCCAGAGCCATACTGCTTCTGTACAAGGCTCATTGGTTGCGATGTACTCTACTTCAGTAGTGCTGAGTGCAATCAACCACTTCATCCTACTCATCCATGATATCATAGCGGATCCCAAACTAAAGCATACTCTTGAGGTACTTTGCTGCTATCTAATGCTCATGTCTCAATTCAATCTGGAACTGGCTCAATGTGTTCATAGCAAAGAATATGTCTGTCTTGGAGTTAACCAAATACATCAATGAACCAATCAGCCCCCGGTACATAGATGGATCTATCAATATAGAGTTGGAGCCTCTTAACTTCTTCAAGTTAGTCACCATGGGAGTTTCGATGGATTTGTAATCCATCATACCAAATCTCTAAAATATATCTAACACATATTTCCTTGACTAAGGAAGATTTCACCAGGTTTCTGCCATACTTCTAGTCCGAGGTAATAATTAACCAACCCAAGATCCTTCATATCAAACTTAGAAGCCAACTGCTTCTTATATTGAATGATAAGCGGCTCAACACCTGTTAGAAAAAAGTCATCAACATATAATAATAAGATCATAGTTGCATTCTTCACAATCTTAAAATAAAGGTTTTGATCGACATTGCTCTTGGTAAATACTAGTCTCGTCAAATAGTTGTCAATATGATCATACCAAGCTCTTGGAGCTTTCTTGAGTCCATACAAGGCCTTCTTCAACATGTAAACATGAGATTCCTTTCCTTGTACCTTAAATCCTTGATGTTTCTCTATGTATGCCTCTTCTTCAATAACACTATCAAGGAAAGTAGTCTTCATATCCATCTGGTGTAATTTCCATCCCAACGAAGCAACAAGAAAAATGATGGATCTAATAGACGTGTACTTGACAACTGGAGCAAAGGTCTCATCATAGTCTCCCCCCTCGTTTTGGGAGAACCCTTTGGCCATGAACCGCACCTTGTATTTGTCAACACTACCATTGCAACATATTTGATCTATATATCCACTTGGAAGTCACCATTGACTTCCCTTCAGGCCTTGGCACAATATTGAAACCATCATTCTTTATGATTGATTGGTACCCTTCATTCATCACTTCCTTCCACACCTGCTAGCTAGCTACTTCTTGATATGTGGAAGGTTCTGAATCAATGAGTTTTGTCATGAGAGATGCATAGCTAGAAAACCTCTTGAGTTTCTTAACTTCTCTAGATGTGCCATTAGGAGCTACATGTGCTTCTACCTCTTAGTAATGTAGATCTAACCCATGCCGGTCTCTTCTTGATATCTGGAACTACGACTAGTTCTACTATACCTTGAGTCCCTTTTGGCCTTCTGGTACATTTTGTAGAACTCAAATGCTCCTCTCTTGAGGCCTTCTACTTCACTTCATCCAAGGAATCCACGAAGACTTCCTTATAATTCCAATAATCCATTTTCTCATAAAATGTGACATCTCTTTTGTCCTCAGTTCATCGTTTTTCTAGAATGTATATCCTATAGGCCTTTGATGATTCATTGTAACCAACAAATATGCCTTTCCTTCCTGAAGGCTCAAGCTTGTTCCTCTTATCCTTAGGAACATAAATATATACATGACAACCAAATATTCTCATATGTCCAACCTCTAGCTTCCTTTCAGAGAAGGCTTCTTTAGGAGTCATACCTTCTAGAACTTTATGAGGACTTATGTTTTGAATGTACACAACTGTCTGTGATGCCTCTCCCCATAAAAACAACAACAAGTCCAAATCATGCATCATGGTCTTGATAGATTCTTCAATGGACCTATTATTTCATTCTACTACACCATTATGTTGTGGATTATAGAGGACAATTATCTCCCTCTTAATCTCAGCCTGCTCGCCGAAAGAAACAAGGTCCTTTGAGTTGTATTCTTTCCATTTCCATATCTCAGTATCTTGATCTTCTTGTGTGTCAAGTTTTCCACTTCAACTTTGAATTCTTGGAACTTGTTGATTACCTCATCCTTCATCTTCAAGAGATATATCCATGTCTTATGGGAGAAGTCATCATTAAATGTCACATAGTACAATGAACCACCAAGTGATTTCATAGGCATTAGACCACATAATTTAGAATGAATCAAGTCCAAAGCTTCCTTATATATGTTATCACTATTTGTAAATGGTTTCTTAATGTTATTCCCAAGAGCACAACCTTTTCATACACCATCATTCTTTATCCATGGTTCAGGAACCCCTAACACTATTTGACTCAACTCAAGTAATGCCCTAAAATGAAGATGCCCATTCCTTCTATACCATAACTCACTTGGATTTATCTCATCATGTACTAGTGCTTTATCCAATTGACTCACAAGTCTATACAACCTTCCAACAAGAATCGAAATAACCCTAGCATCACCTATACTAGAACCCTTGGACCAAACAAGTACTTTGTCATCCACAAAAACAACTATATCTCCTTTATTTTCAAAACAAGAAACAAAGACGATATTTTTTTCAAACCTGGTACATAAAGAACATTGTTGAGATGTACATTATTACTAGATTCTAGCTCTATGGATGCCTTTCCAACTCCTTTGACTGCAACAACTATGGTTTTCTCCAAGTTCAACCCTTTGAGACAACTTATTTTCTGTCACGCTTGAAAGATTCCCATGCTCTCGAGTCATGTGCCTTTATGCTCCACTATCTACCAGGTACACGTCATCATCACCTGCAAAGGAACCTGTCAAAGTAGAATAGTAAAATAAATCCTTATCACCTTTGGTGTTCTTTGGTTTTTCATCTTCAATATCTGTTGCGGAAGCATGTTGTTTCCCTTTTCTCTTCTTGTTATTGGCCATATTAGGACAATCTCTCTTGAAATTTCCATATTCTTGACAACCATAACATTGGATCTTTGATAAGTCTTCTTCTTCTTAGAGGAAGAAGATCCCTTTCGTGACTTCTTTTGTTGAGGTCCAAACTTCTTTCCCTTGTTCTTGAAGCGAGCTGCAAGGGCCTGAAATTCCTCATCTTGACGATCTTTGGTTATCAATCTTGATTCTTCTTGAGAACAAGATGTCCATAGTTGTTCAAATGTAGGAGCTTCCTTCAAATTTCTTATACCGGCTACAAAAGCATCCCATGATCTAGGAAGACCATTATCACTAGTTCTTGGTGAGGAATGGATTCACCAATTTCTTGAATCTGATCTCTTATTTGAGAAATTCTTACAAATTAAGAAGCCATGATGTCTTCATTAGTCATCCTTTTATTTCGATGTTCATTCTTCAAGCTCATTGATTGACCAACATTCTTGATAGTGTAGAGATTCATTAGGGCATCATACATATTTTTTGAAGTATCAAGTTTTTCAATGTAGGGAACCAAATGATCAATAATGGAGTCCACTATAAGACTCATAATAGTGATGTCATCCTCCTTGATTTTTTTTTTTCCCATTTTATCGGCTGGTTCAATAACCTTTCCTGTCAAAATGTCCAAAACTTTGTTCTTGGCAATAAGAATATCTTTTCTAAATTTCTAGGCTCTAAAGTTTGATGCTCCCTCTAACTTGTTTTCAAATTTCATAGAAGAAGCAATAGAAACCAATTGACAAGGACTTTGAATAAGATGTTCTCTAGCGTTTTGTTAAGGTGATCTCAATGTTCCTTACGTCATCCACCAAAGCTCTGATACCATGTTGATTTTTCTTAGGGAAATTAGGGTTAACACAATATTTATGAAATTATGATAATTAATTTTGATGTAGATCTTCTTTTAAATTATTCTAATATATCATTTAACAATTGTACTTTAGAAGTTCAACCATAAAGAACAATAAAATAGTAGAGATCACAACATACAAAATAAGACAATATTTACCTGGGGAAAACCCACAAAAGGGAAAAACCCATCAACCTTTTTCAATAGAGAAATTATTTTTGTTCAATGAGGGACACACCTAGACGTACGATCAAACCTAATATTCTCCTCCAAGTCAAGTCACCCAATCTGATCCAACAATTAGTTCTGCATTTTTGACCCATAATATCGGCCCTGCAACAGTTGCCCTAGAAAAATACAAACCACAGAGATAATAACCAATCTACACATGCAAGTTGCAAGAGAGATAGGAGAGAGAGAATTCATCCTTCTATGTGTCTTATTCGTCCTTCTTGTCCTTCACTTGCTTGCCCAGAAACTATCTTGTGTGTGAGAGATCGAATACCCAAGTGGAGGAGGAGGTGTTACCTTTATATAGTGATATGTCTAGGTGGAATGGGTGTCTTTTGGAGCCAGGGCTGACTTGACTTAGGGTGAAGCCGAATTGTCACTTTTGGAGCCAAAAATTACATTTCAAAAATTCAAATTTTCATCTTTAAAATGTATGAATGAAACTTTGACTCAAAATAATTTTTTCTTTGACTCAAACATTTATAAATATGCCTTACAATGATAAATACAAATACATCAAGTGACCCAATATACATTATGAAGACCGAATATAGTTACAAATCCAATGCCTCTATTATATCTCTTTCGCAACTCGTTATGCATGTCTATATATATCTTTTGGTCCATTGAACTTGTTCACTCTCACTTGATGGAGTCAACTCTAACCACCTTGATATGATCCATGATTGCTTGGTCCACATTTGTTTGATTCCTTTAACTTTAATAGTTTTATCCTTCTTTTTCAGACTTGGCAAATTCCAACAAAATTGCTCGGTCCTCTGCTTGTCGGTTCTTTCTTTTCCGCTATTGTCTTCCGACCAAATAGACCAAACTATTTTTCGTCTTGCACTAGTTATTCTCTGCAACCGTATTATGATCAAAATTGACCCCAGAAAAATGAAGGACCCAACAGACCCCAACCACATTCTATTGACTCACCCTTGAGTCAATCTTTTGCTTGCTCGTTTGGTCCTTCATTTTGTTGCTTGGTTGATGTTGATCCTTCCTTCACTAGTTCAAATGTATCCCCTTCAAATGAAAAACCCGACTTTGGAATAATCTCCAAAACAATTTGGCGGAAACATATATACTTGTCCAAGTAATCTTTCCATGTTCACGTCAAAGTAGAAGCCTTATTAAGAAAGTGTTGGGTTGTCTCAGCATTGGGATTTCAAGTCGAGCAACGAGCAATTCATCCCTTTCATTATCAAAATAAATATTGAGCTCAAACAATTGCAATTATTTGTCCTGGACAGTGGGTCTAAGGTCACAAATCACTTGTTTGGCTTTATATGATTCGTCCTCTAGTGTAGTAATCTGGGCATCCTTCTAGGATATCTTCTAAAATATTATATTCTTCTTCGTTGGATCAATAATGGTGAGACCCTAATCTAGGAGCTATTTAACTTCTTCTCGCAATTGGTAGACCGACTGGATGCACTTGGCGAGAAGACTAGACCAGTCGTGTACTTGCCTGAACATTATTTGGGAAGCATTTGTATATCGTTGAAGTTGGGTGTGGAAAATTGTGCGTTGTTCTACAAACTGGTCAATGTTTTGAATGTACTCTGCATTGGGATCCGGAAGGTGCTCTCGCAACTCAATAATTATTCTCTACAATATTTGTTCTCAACTAAGAGAATAGTCCAAGCATCATTGAGCAACTCTAAACATTGTACATGTTGATGGTTTAAAATATATTCCGGTAGCATAGGGCTATCATATGATAATGTTGGCCATATTTGAATGATATTAGCCTAGAAGTCAACAACTTTTTGCTCAACTTTGTATCTTTGGTGCTATATTCAATCTCTTTCCTTTGTAACTTGTGAGAGTTGTTGTTGTAGTGTGTTCGAGTCGTGTAGAAGTTGAGCGATAGTCTGTTATTTTTGCTCTTGAACCCATCTAATCTCATATCGCTTCAGGTCTACTGAAACCATTCACTCTTCCTATTATTAATAAGAAGCTCGAATAAATTGGAAAATTTGGCCAACAAACCAATGTTTAAGGTCTCCTGGAGACAAAGTATCATATAAAGGTATCTTGATCTGCAGAGGTTGACCACTTGCAATTGACATGTCTCACTGATCCTGTTATGACTACTCTATAGGTTCCTTTTTCCCTTGCTAAATAGGTGGCTCACATATTTATGCTTCCTTAGCGAAGGATGACATTGGTGGCGAAGCAGAAGCAGAAGATTGGGAGGGGGTAAAGAACTAGTGGTATGAAAAGGGGAAAGAACAGTGCGATATTCAATGGAATGTGTGGAAGGGGTGCCCAAATCGGTGTAGGGAGGAACATCATTTGGTAGCGAAGAAATGATTTGTGGTTGGCTTGTGAGGGAATGGTAGTTGGAAGAACTTAGTCCTCAATCAGGGTAGGCAAAATAGTGACAAGGGGCTCATCATCGTTCACATCAATCAGTTTAGAGAGGTCTATCCTAGCTACCTTTTTAGAAGCTATAAGAGAAGGAATAATGACTATATAGGAAACTATAGGAGGATTGGCAATAGTTTCCTCTAGAAGAATAGGAGGTTGAAATGGAATTACATTAGGGACTTGAGTAGTGGTGGAGGGTGCAGTTGAGGTAGGAGTGGATGAAGAGCCAGGAAGTGGAATGATACGAGAGCAAAGCTTTTTGATAAGGGGTTGATGATCTTTAAGGTCAAAAGCAAAAGATGGACGTGAAGTCTGTTGTTTGTGAGAGGAAGAAAATGCAACAATTGGTGGAATTTGGCGCATAATGCCATTGAAAGTTTAGTAGATCCTGATTGGTCACTGGAGTTGTTAGATACCAAACCAACTCATTACCTCCTTATGTAAAGCTTATTATAAAAAATAATAAGGCAAAAATCAGGTACGAAAATTATCTTTGTGCTGTGGCCATAACCCCTAATAGATTTTTGAAAATATAAGGGGACCATTTTTTAGTTTGGTTGATGTTACTCTTTCTTTGCATTAGGTTTTGATTATTTTCTCCCTTCTTTATTGACGTTTGGGTGACTCATTATTTCTCTGGTCTTTATTGCTTGACTTTGGGACTTTTTCAAGGGTCAATCATGCCTTGGTTGTTGCAATTATCGCTTTGCTTGCTTGATAATTATTTTTTGTGTTTATGACGATTTTTTGTGTTTGTGAGAATAGGAACATTGAGGATGAAAACCATTTCCTCTTAGAGTGCCCCGCGTACAACCACATTAGATCTCAGTTTCACAATCTTTGTTACAATACTGACCTTCCTAGCCTTTTACAATGTCAAAATTATAGTGAGCTCGGGAGGCTTTTCTCCAAGCTTTTTGAGCATAGGAATAAAATCTTAAATCAAAATAAATAATTTGTTTCTTTAGGTCCGATAGACCAATGTTTGGTCTCAGCAGACATTAACCATCATCATCATCAGTGGCCACATAAAGATAATGTGGCACCTTCGGTTGCCACATCACCCCATATTTCACCTTTGGTCACATCGATTATTGTCCCCTCCACTTAGTTTAACACCTGCATTGCAAAAAAACAGACCATGATATAAATACATTTTTATAAATTGTGTATATATAAATAAATAAGAATATTAATTAATTTAATTTTATAAATATAATAAATAAGAATATTAATTAATTTAACTTTATAAATATAATACAATATAATTATTTTAAATTATTTATAAATAATAACCAATACACTCACACCGAAATATTTGAAAAAACTTTATATTTCGTGTAAATAAAATCATTTTGTAATTTTTTTTTTTTGGAATTTTATGTATATAACAAAATATTTATGTAAAAGCTACCAAACATATTGTAAATATGACAAGTCTTGTGGTTATGTGACATATATTACATGTATTATTTTTTTTATTTTTTTTTGCGGAGGATTATAACCTCAGGTTTGTTAAACGAAAACTATGAAGCTACGAAGCTCTTAAACCCATGATTTTTAATAAATCCAAAACTCAACATTTAATATGAACTATAGAAGGAATTGCAAGGGTTTGTGAGCTCATATGAAATTCTTCCCTACGCAAATGTTTTTCATTCACCGTTTGGTTCACCTCGCAATGACCTATTAAAATAATATCTAACATCACCAAGTCATTCACTATTCCACCCAACCTCTCGGTACTATTGTAGTGTATAGGGGAGTTGATGGCAGGGAGATAAAAGTGTTTTGGCTCTGAAAGAATATTTGTTCAGCATTTTTGTAAACAATTTTTTCTTGAGCAGGTTACGTTGCTCATGCACCATATTTTGTAATGAAGTTTTGGTACTCTTTTACTTTACTTCTTTCTTCTTCTTTTTCTTCTTTTTTATGAAATGTAAATTAATCTTTGTTGCTAGCATTTCTCTCGTCGATTTTAATTTTTATTATTATAAATGGTGTATTGCGAATTTTTGTTATATTAATTGTTTTATGTTATTGAAGCTTTGTAGGAGCTATTTTTGAAAGGCAAAGCATAATTGAAATTAATAAGAATTCATTGAGATTTTTTTTTGTAAGCTTGATATATCCTTCTATTTTCATTAATATAAAAGCAAGTTACATCCACATAACTGATAGTTAGGTGGCCTCAACTTGCCCTGAGGGAAACCAAGTCTCTTGGCCACCTAACAATTTGATATGCCATCTAATAACAACAAATAATTAGTCTTTCGAACCAAGATAGATAAGTCTTTAGGTCTTTGCCTTGCCTAGATACTATTTATCTATAAACAAAAGGAGCAACATTATGGAAATTAAAAGCTTTCCGCATACAAAAGACAGCAAAAAACTGAGAGACCAACTAACATACTACTATTCTCCCTCATCAGACGCGGACTCCACCAAAGCCGGGTCCTTAGCATTAGAGCCCGGACACTCTGTCTGCGAGAGAATGCAAGGGAGGTGATCTTCAATTCAACGAAGGTGGTCATCCTGTTTTTGTATTTGAAACTAGAGGTTCTGAAAATCTTGTTTATAATTAGGGAAGTTCGGCACCACTGTTGCCATGCTGACCGAGACCTGTTCTAAGGCCTTTCCTAAGAAACTATTTGTGGACCAATACAGTTACATGGTCTGTTTGAATTGAGTAACACAACCGCGGGTCTGCCCAAGGTTTGACACCATAGCTTGCCAATCCTCCACCTCAATTTCCATCGAACTAGCCTACTGGTTCAAATCTACTTCCCATTCCTTAATTAGCTACCGGATTTCCTCACTCGTTCCTTCATAGTATGTTGTGGCCGCATCATTTATGATGCTGGCAATAGGTTTGCGACCCCTCGATTCCCCCCCCAGAGGAGCTGTGCTGCTCTGCCTTCGCTGGGCCCTTGGTTTTCCTACCATGGCCTCTTGCAACCGTCGTTCGAGCCATTGCCATGTGCTTGGAGTGGGTCGTGGAGACAAGGGTAGGCCAAATTTCTTGCACAGGTGGTAGCCTGAGCCCAGAATCTTCCCGCTTCCAGATGACACTACCATCCCGCACACCTGCTAATGGAGAAGTACAAAACCATGATTTCCAATACATAATTTGAGGGACGTTCTCCCTTCTCTTCCAGTGCATGCCATCCTTACCATTCGACCCAAACAAAGAAACAACCTCCTCATCCTAGAATCCATTATAACAGTTAGAAAAATGTTTGAAGAAAACCACGAGGCTTACACCATAAAAACCAACCTAGTACCATTGCAAAGCCACATTTGTAAGCCCGAAAGGACTCCCACTGGGGTGAAGGTCATGACAATTGGTCCTGTCACAAACAATTAGTCTCCAGAACAAACAGAGAAAAACCCTTGACCCTTTCTTGGAAGATAAAATAAGACAAAACCCAAGGGTGGCGCGGTTGATAATCCCTCCCCAAGCCCTAGTGGTGCCGGGCCAAACCAGAAGGAAGTCCCATGGGCCAACTATTGATATACAAACCCCATATAACCCCATCCTAGATAAGAGAATTCCAAACTAAATAGACACAGTGATAATGTCGGGCAAAAGGACTTGCTGCAACAGAAAGACATACACATGCAACTTCATAGACACTCTCTTCCTCACAAACCCCAACAAAACAACACTAGGTCGTCCCAAATCCCTTAAATAGATAAGATGATGCATGAAGGAGAGAAGGGAATGACATGTCATATACCATATTACCCTCACCCGGAGAATATTAGCCCACCACCTTGCCTGGAGCTGTGTCGTTCTATTGAGAGTTGCACCACCCTTCCTCACTCCTTTACTATGAACAAAACACTTACCGACTTCTTTCTCAAAGCGTTTAACATAATTCCAAGCCCAAGACTCATTGCCGCTTCCACCTCCTATGAAAGTATTTACCATTTGCATGCATGAAGACACCGCACCAATCACTTCACACATGTGGTGGGTGGTGGGTTTGTACCTGAGGGCCCTTGTCATAAAACAATCATGATGGGATTGTCGTCCAATGCACACCCTGATGGGGGGGTTTGATCAATGTTTTGGAGATTCTATAAGCTATGTCTCCTGTCTTGACCCAAGATCTCTTTCAGGGAGTTAAATCTACCTTCTATGGAGTGAGTCGGCCAATTCAATTCAAGAGGATCACTTCGATGCGAGCAACCCCAATTTTCTAGGAAATCCGCTGCTCTATTTCCATTTCTTCTGACATGGTTAGAGATGATATAGTCAAAATTTTGGAGCAGTTCTCCCATCTCTTACACCATTCTAATAGTTCTCCAGCTATGGCTAAGCTTATCCCATTTAGCTCCCTCACTCAATTTTTTAACTGTGTTAATTACTAAACTGGAGTCTCCTTCCACCATCATATTCTTGTATCCTAGTTTAATAACCATGAGAAGACCTTGTCGAACTACTGCAAATTATACTTCATTGTTACTCGCATATCCACAGTGGTCAACATATATTAGACGAGCATTCACCCCATAGTCGCGAAAGAGCCCTCCCAAGCCCACAGGACCTATGTTTCCTTTTGAGGCTCCATCAAAGTTCAATTTGATGAACCCCTCTAGGGGGTGCCATGAAGTGCTTCCTTGAGATCACACTACTTGATAAGTTTCCAAGAGTTTGGGGCGATCATTGAAGGAAAAACGTTGAGACGATGAAGGATTCTAACCTCTTGGGAAGAAACTTGCTAGTCATCTGGATGCCATTCCTCTGCCAATATTTTCTCCCGGATGTGCTGGATGATCCCTTCCAATACTACTTCCTACAGTAGATGGTTATTCTTAGAAATCTTATGGTTCCTTTCTTTCCATAATAGCCCAAAGCTTTGCACCCAGGACTAGTCCCCAAGCCTGGTTGAGGACCGGGCTGGAGAATAGGCCTGTGCGCCATAAAGGATGGTTTCTCTAATGCTCTAGTGGTCTCTATCCATTCTTCCAAAGAGATTTTCCACCTAGCGCCATTTTTGAACTGCAAAATGACAAGAGTTTAACAAGTGTTCCAGATCCTCATTGTGATGGCCACAAAGAATACAATACACAGGTCCATAGGTACCCCTTTTTGTAATTGATCCTAGGCGAGTATTCTACCCCTGCAAACTAGCCAAAGAAAGTAGGTGACCTTCGACCACCACCATCCTTTCCAGATCTTCTTCCAAATGGGATGCTGATGCCCTTGCTCCCATCCTTCATGTAGACTATAATCCTCCTTAAAGGTGAAGGTTCCCTTTGTTTTGTATCCCCATCGAAGAATGTATGGTCCATTTTGGATAGAGAGCTTCCTGGATAATAACTCTTTGTCCAATTGTTTCCATTGGTCTGATTCAGGGGCTAAAGGCCAATCCCAGTGTTCCTTCCATTTCCTCCATCCATCATTAGTCACAACATCTTTCCAATATTGATCCACCATGTAGAAGTTCCTACCAGTAGTGTATAGAAAAAGGTCACTCAGATCATGTATCCCGAATAGTTTTTCTCTCTGCTACCATGAGTCCTGCCAGAACAAAGTTTTTTTCCCATTTCTAATCTCCCAAAACATGTTGCTGGATGAGTTCCCTGTTCTGGACTGCCAGGTTCCATATTGCTGATCCTTTGGGAGGGTCATGATATCTAAGGATATATTTAATATGAGTTGGCATGCCATATTTATGGGTCCAGATTTGTTTCCAAAGGTTGAATCTTCCTCTTATCCACTGCCACCAAATTTTGGTTCCCATAATTTAATTCAGAATGTAGGGTTCCCGGAGACCCAGTCCCCCTTCCATCTTAGGCTTTGTTAGGTGGGGACACGAGGCTAATGCCCATTTATTCACCTGCTTAGCTCCTCCCCATAAGAACTTTTTAAAAGTTTCCACCATCTTTGCACAAGAGGTTTTAGGGGTTGCCATCCCTGAGATTTGGTAGATCGGTATGGATTGAAGAACAACTTTAAGAAGGACGGTGCGACCAACAAGATTTAGGAATTTGAAGGCCTAGTTGCTGAGCTTCAACCGGAATTTTTGAAGCAAAGATTTCCAACAAGATGTTTTCGAGGAGTTTAAAGATAGAGGCATACCAAGATACTTGGGGGGAGAGAACTGATGCCGAAACCCAGCACCCATGCCAGGAAGGTCTGGATGTTCATCAGGGTATTGAAAAAAAAGATGTAGGATTTATCATTCTCACTAATGCATCCATAAAGTCTTTGAGGATGTATTTTATGCACCGAGCTTCACATAGAGATACATGACAAAAAAGCGTAATGTGATCCACGAATTTCTAGTGTGCGATACGAAGTCATTACCCCACAATCTCAGAAAACTGATCTACGAAGTGCTAGCTTCCAAATTTAGGTAATGGCCCAGGCCTTCAGCCGCCAGGATGAAAAGGAAAGGAGATATAGGATCACCTTGTCTCAAGCCTCACAAAGGGTTAAAGGTTCTAGTGGGGGAGCCATTGAGAAAGATGGAATACACAAGGGAGGAAACCATGGCGAGGACCCAATTAATCCATCTCTGATCGAAAGCATAAGACTTGAGGATGCTAGTGAGGAAATCCCAATTTAGACGCTCATAAGCTTTGGAAAGATCCAGTTTGATCATCATTCCAGGGAGTTTACGATGCTTCAAGGAGTGTACAATCTATTGGGAAGTGACAAATCCATTAAGGATCTGGTGTCTTTCAACGAAACCTATTTAATCTAGGGAGATAAGAATCAGGAGTAGGGGCTTGAGGCATTTGATAATTACTGTGGCTATGATCTTGTAGATGACGTTGCAGAGGGAAATAGGTCTAAACCCTTGGGGGTCTTTAGACTTAGAATTTTTAGGAATTAAAGTAATGAAAGTAGCATTTAGACCTGAACATACTTTTTGGATGCGTCAAGATTCCTCCACCACTTCCAAGATATACTGCCCTATGAAGCTCCATGTCGCTTGGAAAAATTCTGCTATGAAGCCATTTGGACTAGGGGCTTTATTTTTTTCCATGCATTTGATCACCTCCTCAATTTCTTCCAACGTGACTACCCTCATAAGGGCAAGGTTCTGATCCATCAAGATAAGATGTGGGATGTTTCGAGTAATTCTTTGAATGGCCTCCAACCTATCCCGAGTCAGTTCAGAGAGGAGGGATTGGAAGTGGTTAACTCCCAACTCCTCCATTTCCTCATGCTAGAGTAGTCTATTCCTTGCTTTGTCCTTTAGTGAGTAGATCCTGTTGTGTTGGCGGTGCTGAATCAAAGCTTTGTGGAAGAACCGCGTATTGCGTTCTCCTTCATGAAGCCATCTAACATGGGATTTCTTCTTCCATAATATCTCTCCTTGTTTCCTTGTTTCCTCTAGCTGGTTGATTATCCACCCTTCCTCTTCCACAAGGTCTTCAGATTTACATTGACTGATAATATTCTGTTGAAGATCCTGCATTTTGTTGGTCAGCTGATGTTGGTCATTCAGGATGTGCCCGAACTCTTCCTGGTTCCATTTCTTGATCTTTTGCTTAAGCTCCTTTAGCTTCAATTGGAAGGTATGCATGTGGTTTCTTCCTTTCTCTTCACTTTTTATCCACCACCCTTCCACTTTATTCATGAAATTAGGATTCCTTAGTCATAAAGATTCAAATCTAAAGGGACGGTTCTTGGGGCCAGTTTTTAGATCAATCTCTAGTCGAATTGGCCAGTGGTCTGATCCCATGCACGAGAGGATAGAAGCCTCAAGGAAAATATCTCGGCTGATCACCTGCTCCAAAGTCAGGAACCGATCCAAGTGTGATGCAATTTTGTGTACTCCCCCCCTCTTGTTATTCTAGGTATAGACTCCATTGTTCGCTGGCCAGTCCACAAGGTGCAACTCAATGATTAGTCACTGAATGCTTCCATGTCTTCCTCTATTCGTCAGATTCCCCCTTTATTCTCGTCCAATGATGAGATCATGTTAAAGTCCGCACCTACTAGTTGTCCAACGATGAGATCATGTTAAAGTCCCCACCTACTATCCATAGATCTTCTCGATATAATTTTCTCAATTTTGTAAGGTTTTGTAGGAAAACCCCTTTTTCTCCTTTAATGTGGGTCCATAGACTCCTGAAAAAAAAGCCCACTCTTTGGATCCAATGTGGCGGAATTTTCTGGAGAGGATTCTTGGGAAGCTAACCTAGTCCTAGAAGATTATTTCTACAAGGCTCTAAAGGATAGCGAGGCCACCAACACTACCCCTGGCATCCTGGGCAACTACCTCTTACTGTGGCTTAAAGCCTTGCATAATTTCCTTTAGCTTTGTTTCTGAGATCTTAGTTTCTTGGTTCACCATCATACTGAGTTTATCCATTTTGAGCTTGTCCTTCAGATATCTTTGTTTACCTCTACTATTGAGGCCTCTTACATTCCAAGATGTAATGATCATTTAGGAGGTTCGTTAAGTTGGTGGAATACCGTCGACAACGGTACCAACCTTCTTGAACTCACTAGCATTTCACCTACCATCTGTATGGACTCATTCAGATTCTTTCTCCCACGTTTTTTGCCTCCTTTTCCTTGAGATCCCTATTCCACACCTTGGCTTGTTTGAGATCCCAATTATTCAGGTTGATTTAGAGTGGTCATCCCTTACTTAGATTTATATTGTTGGAAGGTTTTTTTATATAGTTGTTTCTGATCCTCCGATATGAATCATTAATCCAAATGCCTCCATTCATTCAACAATCGTCACATGACCTATTCCTCTGTGCTTAGATCCTCCTTTTGGCTACCGATCTCCATGTTGGCTTGATCTACTGGTTGCCTAGTGACTTCTTTGTCTTTTGGTTCCTCCTTAGCCTTTCTCTTCGTATTATTCCCTCCTTTCTATGGGGTTGGGTGATTTTCAGGTCCTGGAGACATAGTTTGGACTTCCGTGACATCTTCCTCCTCCTGAAGGATGTCATATCTCTTGTTGTTTCATAGGCCTTTTCTTGGTGGCGTCTGGAGCGAGGTTTTCGAGTTCTTTTGATTCTGTTTTTTCCTTTAAACTTCCTGAAATTCCTCCATATCCCCTCTCTATTTGGTCTGGCTGTTGGAATTATGAGTCTCTTGGGTTTTAGACTGGTCCAATGGGAACTCACAAAACAAATACCCATAATCATTGCATTTATGACACCTGAAAGGAATATGTTCATAGTCAAGGGGCCATTTCCAAACCTTGTCATGATACTCTAACTCAATGAGTTCAGGTAGAGGCTCCATTATATTCATGTATACACAGATCCTGGCATAGGAGGTGTACCTTCCCCGCTGCGGGAGTTTGCAACCTTAACAAAAATTCCAATAGAGTTCCCAATTCCTTCCAGTATGTCCGGATCCCAGAAATCTACCAGTAGGGCAAATAGTCTGACCCAAATTGGTGCTTCCAGGAGTTTCTCTTGGTCAGGGTTAAAACACTCTCCGTAGTGCCACATGAATATATCCCCATTGTTGAAGAAGTAAGGCCCATTTTTGAAAACTCTTTCCATATCCTCGAGACTGGTGAAAATTACTGTGAAGAATCCTTTAGCCTCAACTTTAGCTCTATATGGAATTTTCGTTGCCATTTGTACTATAACCACTTTACCGAGTCCTTCTGAGTTGGCCATACTTCGACAAACTTACAGATTAATGCATGATCCTTCATGTACTTCTTGTAGGTCTCTAATTTGTTGTTGGGTATTGCAAATCTTGGTTTTTTAGTTGCTCGCGGGAGGTACTAACCTCACATGCGAACTTGCCACTAGGTGCCAAGAACTGAGGGACCTTTCCCATGTCCACTCTAGTTACCAGCAGTCACCGCGCTTTGGGTACTTGCTTCTTCAGCTACAATATTATAGTAGGATGGGATCTCTTCCCTCCCAACAGGTACACTCATTCCTTATGCCAATGCATCAGGATGTAGCGTGTGCATGTGGGTGAAAGTGCCACAGTCGTGAATCTGTTGCAGAGAGGTCAGGGTTTTTGTTCAAAAACCTTAGTAGAGAGCGCATTTCATCCTTACTATGAATTCATTGAGATTGGAATGTAATGAACAATAATTTTTTATTTTTCAATTAAAAACCTGTTTTGCTTTCATTTACATTTGCTGAAGTGAACTTTTATTTTAACTAATGCAAATTATTTAACGAGTTCTGTTTAAATGAATCCAAGCATGTAAGTGAAATTGATTTAATAAATTTTTATGAAAGCAAATTCATCTGCATAAATGCATTGATCTTTTGTAGGTTTCAAACTATTTTAGAATGTACAACTGAACATTAATTCTGGGTTTAATCACAACAACAATCCTTTCCCCTGTTAAGTTAATATTCTCTTGAATTGGGAGAAGGCTATTCTCTTCCAATTCAAGATAGGATTATTTGATTTTTTGCATTTCATAATTGTTTTGCATCTGCATTTTAGCTTTGCTTAAAGCCCTCTTTCAAAGAGGCCAAAATTCATTAAATTTTGGTTTGATCAACCTTCAATTCAATCAAACGTTTGTGTTGATCTTATTCTTTAATTTACTTCATTAAAGGATCAATATAAAGGTATTGTGATTTATTGCATATTTTTATATGTTTTTGTTCCTTTAATTTATGATTGTTTAACTTAGATCCTTGTATAGTTTTGCAATTTCTTTTCTTTGTAGTATTTAACTAAAGAATCAAATTTAACAATCTAGTTGGAATTAACATTTAATTAATAGTTAGTCTATCATAGGTTATATTAGATCTATTTAACATTAGGTAATATTAGCATAATTTTACTTAGGATATGCTAACGTTAGAAACTTAACATAGATTAATATTTGACATAGTCACGTAGTATAATATAGAAGACATATAGTAATATAGATTAATAACTAATCTAACCGTAGTATTAGAGAAGAATTGACATATAAACATAATTCTGCGTTAGGACTAACCATTACTATTAACTTTGACATACTAACATATAGGTTAGGATAAGTAGGATAAGGTTAGAATAATGCTAACATTAGGTTAACATAACCTTTAGATGAATCTTAGGTGATAGGGTAACTGGACCCATAACCAGTCAGAACCACCAGCTTCAATGGAAAAGGGTCGAATTGGGGCCCTGACCGAGTGGTCTCCCTTGATTTTAATGGAGGAAATTTTTTCCCATAAACAACTTTTTAGTATCCTTAGGTCACACATAAAAATTGTTGTGGTCGATGTTGAACCAGGTTTGATAGGCGCGCGTATCTAACAAAGGTTGTGGAACTCACATGATCTAAGTAGCCTCAATCATCTATTTTTACCATGCGCCAAAGGAAAACTCATTGAAATAAATGTTATTGGAGTTGGAAAATGTATTCCAAGGCTTGTAGGTTAGGGTGAGATCCTTACAGTTTGAAGGAGCATGAAAAAGACGACCAACCCAGGTTGACACTTAAGCATAGCAAGAGAAACAATGAGGTATCCATAAATGAAATAGCCCCCCTTTTGGTAGGCTTCTTCGCAAGCATGGAAGAATTCATCTAACAAGTACTTACACCAATTTAGATGAGTCTTGAACGTAAGACTCGGTGATGGAAATTGTATCCAATGTGGATTCACCCTTAGTGTAATGTAAAGTGACCTTTCCAACCATCAAATGGCATGCAAACTTAAATTGTGGATGGTTAATCGGATCAATTACAGGTTCTCATCCCTTTTGTTTGGTTCCATACTTTTGATAATATTATTTGATCTAGTCTTTTTTTTTTGTGTTTGGACCCTCATTGAAATGTTGTTGAGACATCATGTCCATTCATTGATAGTCTTGTGAACTTGTGGATGTCATGCATATGAATTTGGTACTCCTTGCTAAGCCATAAGAAGCCATTTTGGATTCTACTAATGAAGAACTTTGTACATTGTGCAATCTCGTCAGTGGTACTGAAAAAAATCAAGTCACACAAGACAAATAGAGTGAATTCTTACAATTTCTCAAATGTAGGCTTGACCTTAGGGATAATAGTTCCATACATAGTGGGTCGGATATCTAAATAATCATCAAGTCTCATGATCTAGGAGCCTGGATCTCGTCAGATCAATTGCACAAGTGTTCAAGTGTCGTCATTAGTGTTCAGTGTCGTCGCCAATCCAATTCGGTGTCGTCAACTTTGACAGTGTTGGTTATGGATGAGGTTGATTAGGTAATATGGTTTTCATGGCATTCAGTTAAATGGGTTTGTACCTGGCTGTCGACTTGTGTTCATTGATAGTTCCGCCAGGATTTGGTTGACGACATGTGTTTTGTCGTTCACCTTCGCAGGATTTGGTGTCGACATGGGATGTGTTGTCCATTGTAGAGGTTCGATGTGTCGTTAAGGTTGTCGTTGCAAAGGTAGCTGATGTCAACGATGTATATGGTTTTATGTCACATTGTGACAATATGTTGCACATGGGTTTTGTGAAAAACAAATGTAATCCTAAACCTAAGTTTGCAACCCTAATACATTACAAATGTATTAAAACCAAAACACATTACATAAAACTAATCCTAAAGTCCTAAACACCAAAACTATGTTAAACCTATGCCTATTACATATAAAACCTAAGCCTAAGTGAAAAACCTATGTTATACTAACTCTGTGCCTATGTAATTGCAAACAAAAACATTATAAAACAATACAATTAAAATACACATGTCCTATACCATCACCCTAACCACAGCGGAACCGCGAAGGGGACAAGGCACATGTGGGAGAGGTATTGATAGACCGTCGGGGTTTGTAACCGTAGTCAGATGATCGCGTCGAAGTTTTCACCACAGCTTTGACATGTGAACGTAATGAAACGTCGGAGTTAATGGGGTTAGGTGGTAACCCCGAGACTTCAGAACCGCAGCAGGGGTGGACACATGCAACCATTAGCGCGAGGGTAGCCAGAACCGCTGGGCCATACTGCAGAGGTGGCAGCGTGCGATTAGACCGCCACTGGTTACACGCAACTGCCAACCTCCTCCGCCTGGTTAGTTGACTACCTTTGGTTCTGAGTTAATACAATGTTTATTTTTGGGTTTTAAATGGTTTGTTCATTGAAACTATTTTGACCACCTTAGGAACCTAGCCTAGGTGTCATGCAACAACAAGACCGATTTATAAAACACATCCTGAAGCAACCAATTCATTTTGATGCATGTACATGCCTATAAGAGGCGGATTTCATTCTTTGATCACGAGGAGGGTAGTTTTTGTTTTTGTATGCAGATTCTGGAGGTCATAGGCAGTTTTGTTTTCAGTGTTACAGGAGCATCCAGAGTCGGAATTCAGAACCGTGACAGGCGTTGGAAAGCTGGTTCAGAGGGTTATCTAATGATAGTGATCAGAAGTGCTTGCATGTAAATTCAGACTGATCAAATCTCTGTGTGATCAACTCCTTCTTTTCATTCCTAATAAAAACGGTTGCCCATCTTGAAAGCAGACCTGGAGACGTAGTCCATCAGGGACGAACTCCATCATCAATCTCGTTGTCTAGTATCACTGTGTTTTTACTATTTTCGCTTCTGTTATGCATCCTAATTGTGTTTAATTAGTTGTCGTAAAGTCTTGTTCTTAAGCAATTTTCCTCGATTTCCGTGTTTTGAGCTAACATTAAATTCATTAGTGGTTAATCGATTCTACATTAGTTTAAGTCTATGATCATTTCAGATAATATAATTTGGTATCAGAGCAGGTTGCGTTGTAGAATTTTCCATTGAATGTTAACCAGGTCAAAGTCGCAATGAGGAGAAGGAATCCTTGAGCAGATCGATCCAGAGATTGGAAAGCGATGAGTCGTTCAAAAATTGACCATGTCAGGACCTGATGCAGGTGAAAAGACTGAAACTAGGTTGAGTGAAGAACAATTTCAGCAATCATTCTTGACTATGCAACAGATGTTGGGAGAATTGTACAAAGACAAGAAGGTGAGAGATGCAACTTCTTCTTTAAAGACATCGAAGAAGGACAACGGTAAAGGGAAGACTGATAAACCACCTTCACCTCCATAATCTCCATTATCATCTTATTCTTCTTCTTCTTCCAGTGCAAAATATAAAATGAAAAATAAACCTAAGAAAACATCTCTTTTGAAACTTGATGTGAAATTTGAGTTACCTGTTTATGATGGCGAAATGAATCCTAAAAAGCTAGATAACTGGATTAAGCAACTAGCTACACTTAGAATGGGCGGAAAAACTTTAATCTAGTGGGAAAGTAAAACTCAGATAGATATAAAGCGTAAAGGAAAAGTCATCTCGTCATGGTCTAAGTTTTTAAAAGCTCTTAGTAAACAGTTTTATCCTTTAGGATACATGCAACAAGCTATTATTGATTGGTAGCATATGAGGCAAGGTAAAGAGCAGAGTGTTCATGAGTTTACTCAGGAGTTCAGAAAGAAAGCATTTTCACTTGGTATTTCATTGGATACATGTGAAACTTTGTTAAAATACATCGACAGTTTACATTCATATTTGTAGCATACTTAATAAATCATGATGATTTTAATGAGGTGTGTGTTCATGCCATGCATATTGAATCAGGTGGCAGACCATTCAAGTTTTCATCGCAGTCATCCAAAGAGTTGGAAACCAAAGATTCCAGTGACAGTAAGGGGAAGAACATTTCGAAGAGAAAGAAATCAATGATCGTTCAGAAAGAAAGACCTACTTGTTCTCATTGACAGAGAATCGGTCATGATGAATCTAAGTTTTGGAAACTTCATCCAGAACTTAAGCCCAAAAATTTCCTTAAGGAGAAGGATGAAAAGAAGGCCATTGCAACAGTCCAACAAGATCTAGGTTCAAATTCAGGTGATGAAAGGAGGATAACCGCTATGGTTACGAAAGGTAAAACTTCTAACACTAGTTCAAGTTCAAAAACTATTGCATCTTCATCAAACATGAATCCTTCACATGAGGAGAAAAGAGTTGAATTGTTTAACATAAGGATAACTTCTAAGCATACAAAGATAGATACAATGTTTGACAGTGGATCACATGAAAATTTAATCTCTGAATATTTAGTTAAAAGTTTGGGTTTGGAAACACAGAATCATCCAAGACCTTACCCATTAGGATAGATAAATAAATCAACTCAAATAAAAGTCACCAAACAGTGTCGATTAAGATTTGCCATAACAGCTAATTACATTGATGAAGTGGAATTAGATGTGGTTCTAGTAGACATTGGAGTTGTCTTAGGAAGTCCTTATCTTTATGATCGTGATGCAATATTTTATAGGAGGGAACATAAATATCACCTTAAGAATGATGGGGTTGAATTTATTGTTAAGGCACATCAAAACAAAAATCACTTGAATTCAGTTAATGTTGATTAGATGAAGTGATTAATAAGTTCAAACAAGAGATTTGTAATCATGTGTATGAAAGGAAAACATAACAATTGACATGATGTTTGTTTAAGTTATGAGACTCAGCTTTAAGATGGTTTGTTTAAAGAGATAGAAACAATTCCAGTTCTATGTCAAACCAAACATCTTACTCATAAGCAGGGATTAGAACATGAATTACAGTGTGTGCCTAAAACTCCTCTTCCTAATATCAGAATGAATCAATTAAGTTTAAGTTTGGAACTTAATAGTTGCAGGGATACATATTATAGGTCAGTATTGGGGAAAGTCAATGTTCAATTTCTCTTGTATTGTGTCGCCATGTCATGTTTCAAATAGTTTGGAAACCTCTTTTCAAGTGGAGAGGAAACCTCTTTGCTTTCATATCAAAGCCTTTTTTAAAGCATATTGAAGTATCTAAGGGAAACTTATGCATCAGGGGAAAGTGCTAATCAGTGGAAACATCATTTAATAAATGAAGGAAAAGTGATTCAAACAAATCAACAACTAAGTCAATACTTTCAAAGGAAAACTAAGTTGCAAAAAATTTCACCTTACAGTTGGATAGGTTCATTGCAACACGTTCACTTAGTAATTAGGAATCAGTAAAGTATAGCTAGTTTGATGTCAAGTATATCTTTAATTGTCTCTGTCATTTCGCAAAATAGATTGTTTATACATGTTGATGGTATTAAACAATGTCCAGTAGAGACTGTTTTCAAAGATTTTGAATCACTAACTCATGGTTCTTCATGGAAAGAAGACAATTGCCATGTTCATAATAGGTTGTTTTCCCATCGTCGCAAGTTGTTCATACTGCAAATGGATGGAGCAGATCACCTACTCAGAATGTGCCATGGTCAACATTATCTGGGTCATCACTTGCAAGTGATTGATCGAATGTATTGGTACATCGTCAGGTCAAGGTGGAAAGAGAGGGAGTTCTAACCTCATCGACTATTTGTTTAGTCAAAATTTTGTGGTCCAAAAGCTTTCAAGTGGAGAGGAATGATCCATAAGGATCTCATCAGATCAATTGCATAGGTGTTCAAGTGTCGTCGTCAGTGTTCAGTGTTGTCGTCAATCGAGTTCAGTGTCATCAACTTTGACAATGTTGGTTATGGATGAGGTTGTTCAGGTAATATGGTTTTCATGGCATTCAGTTAAATGGGTTTGTACCTGGCTGTCGACTTGTGTTCATCGACAGTTCCGCCAGGATTTGGTCGACGACATGTGTTTTTTCGTTCGCCTTCATAGGATTTGGTGTCGACATGGGTTGTTTCATCCGTTGCAGAGGTTCGATGTGTCGTTAGGGCTGTTGTCGCAAAGGTAGCTGATGTCGACAATGTATATGGTTTTATGTCACATTGTGACAATATGTTGCACATGGGTTTTGTGAAAACAAATGTAATCCTAAACCTAAGTTTTCAACCCTAATACATTACAAATGTATTAAAACCAAAACACATTACATAAACCTAATCCTAAAGTCCTAAACACCAAAACTATGTTAAACCTATGCCTATTACATATAAAACCTAAGCCTAAGTGAAAAACCTAAGCTATACCAACTCTCGGCCTATGTAATTGCAAACAAAAACATTACAAAAAAATACAATTAACATACACAGGCCCTAAACCATCACCCTAACCGAAGTGGAACCGTGAAGGGTACATGGCACATGTGATAGGGGCATTGATAGACCGTCGGGGTTTGTAACCATAGTCAATTAACAACGTCGGAGTTTTCACCGTAGCTTTGACATGTGAACATAATGAAACTGTCAGAGTTAACGGGGTTAGGTGGTAACTACCGAGACTTCAAAACTGCAACAGGGGTGGACACATGCAACCGTTAGCGCGAGGGTAGCTGGAACCGCCGGGATAGACCACAAAGGTGGCAGCCTGCGGTTAGACTGTGGCTGGTCACATGCAACCGCCAACCTCCTTCGCTTGGTTAGTTGACCGCCTATGGTTCTGAGTTAATACAATTCTTTTTTTGGGTTTTAAATGGTTTGTTAGTTGAATCTAATTCGACCACCTTAGGAACCTAGCCTAGGTGTCATGCAACAACAAGACCAATTTCTAAAACACATCTTGAAGCAACCAATTCATCCTGAAATTAGCCCAAGGTGGTTTCAATGCATCTATAGGCCTATAAAAGGCAGATTTCATTCTTTGATCACGAGGAGGGTAGTTTTGGTTTTTGTATGCAAATTCTGGAGGTCATAGGCAGTTTTGTTTTCAGTGTTAGAGGAGCATCCAGAGTCAGAATTGGGAACCGTGAGAGGCGTTGGAAAGATGGTTCAGAAGGATATCTGATGAAAATGATCATAAGTTCTTGTGTGCACATTCAGACTGATCAAATCTCTGTGTAATCAGCTCCTTCTTTTCATTCCTAATAAAAGCAGTCGCCCATCTTGAAAGCCGAACCGAGGATGTATTCCATCAGGGACGAACTCTGTCATCAATCTTGCTGTCTGGTATCACTATGTTTTTACTGTTTTCACTTCTGTTATTCATCCTAATTGTGTTTAATTAGTTGTCAAAAGTCTTTTTTTCAAGAATTTTTCCTCGATTTCCGTGTTTTGAGCTAACATTCAATTCATTAATGGTTAATCAATTCTACATCAGTTTAAGTATATGATCATTTCAGATCATCTCAGCATAAGAAATAAATTTCCATCCATGAAGTCATTATCCACGAGGATAACCTTCTCATACTTTCGACATAGGTCATTTAAGAATTCGAAGTGGGGGTCAGATATCTCAAGCTGGATTGTGGCTTTGAGAGGCCGAACCATGGCTAAATGTCTGCTAAAATACACATGAAAAACAAGGGGATGATAGGATAAGTGAGGGACAAGAGACTCAAACTCATACATCAGGGCTAGAACTCAAAGTCAAACAATGGAAAGTAACAAATATGTTCGACACTTTTTGACTTGCGAAGGAATTACCGATATTAAGTTGCCCAATGTGCTCATTGAATGAGGTAGGTGAAGAGAAAGGGATAAAGTCAAATTTGATTCAGGGAGTTAATTTGACAAACACACATATCCCTAGACAAGATGTTGTCGCTGAGAAAAATGACATGAAAGAATTACCGGAAAATTAATACAATGATAAATCCAAAAGCATTAACTAATTTGGGGATTTTGATCTTTAAAGTAGGGATGACAAAACGTAAATCTAAATGACAGAAGCCAACTACTGACAACTGAAGACACCTCGACTATAACTCCTTACCACAATTGATTGTGGTATGATGCAAAAAAAACAATACACCATTAACATAGTTACAATAAACAACAAGGACTAAAAGGACTTAACATAATATAACCTAAAACTTGACCGCAACTCCCGAATAGAGAGCAGTGAATATTAAAGAAATTAAGGACCATAGTAGGGCTTCATGTGAGTGCCATTCACCCATCTAGGTTGAAGCATGTTGTCGAGTTGTGCGATCTTAACAACTCCAAAATCTCGAATTTCTTTAACTATAAAAGGTCCCAACCAATGCATTTTAAGCTTCCTAGGATGTTTTAAATAATTACTGTCATAGAGAAGAACCTGGTCTGCAACTGAAAAAGACTTATTCTTAATATGACGATCATGCCAAGATTTTTGCATTTGCTTCTCGACGCTCTGGTGAAAATTTTCTAAGAACCTATCCTCGTCAAGCTCCCATTACTCTTGAAGGTGTTCTACAACTGATGCATCATCAGACATCTTGGTAGCTTACATAATATATAGATTGGGAATAATGAACTTAGTGAGAAATAAAACTTCTTTACCATAAACAAGATGAAAAGGGGTATACTTATGCAACCTCTTAGTGGTATTCCAATAAGCCCATAATGTAATAGGAACCCTTTCATCCCAATCATCCTTGTTAGGAGAGAAAAATTTAGTTAGTCACTTCTCCCAAATCTTATTGAATGTTTCTACTGCCCCATTTTCTTGCAGATGATAAGGACTGCTCTTGTGATGTTGGATTAGGAATTTTTGAGTCAAAGTTGCAATGGTCTCATTGATAAAATGGGATCCCTGATCACTTGTCAAGTTGCATGGGCATCCAAATAGTGATACTATTCTCAAATATAAATATGGTTGTGGTACTAGTAGTACAATATTTGATAGGAGTGGCTTCTACCCATCTCGTAAGATAATCAATCTTGTGTTGGGTATGTGTTATATTCTTTCCATGACTAGGCCCAGGTGTTGCTACATTGCATCGGGCGTAATAGGGGGTAGTATCTCGGATCCCCCCCTTTTGGGGGTTTGCATGGGGGATTTTTTTTTTTATCTGTTGACACCTAATCATCAGGATTGGGTGAATAACTGAAATTGATGTAAATAAAGTAATGGAGAATATGAATATTCATCGGGAGATGAAATGAACAACCTCTTCCTCATGTATATAATAAACACCAACCTAAATGAAATCAATGAATTGAATTTTGTGGAGTCACTACCTGGCCTGACATGGTATCAGAGATAAGTTCCTAAAATTAGTTGTAACTCCTTATCTATGCTCCCTGGGCTATGCATAATTGTTTGGTGTCCTTTCTGCGCCCTCTAGGCTCTCTGCCATTCCCTCCTAATAGTTCGCACGATTTGTTTGCATGATTGTAACGTCTCTCAGTTTTCCAGAAGTGGAGCAGGAGTCACCCATTCGACTCTGAAAAGTTTCTTTTGCGACTTCATCTTCTTGCTTTTGAGATTTTTTCATATCTGCTGGTGTGTTCATAACTGCTCTGTATCATAGATGCTGTGACAACTTCTGCAATATTATTTCACCAACGCGGATTCGATCCTGCTAACTGCTCCAGTACTTCATCTTTTGGTGATGATCTATCTTGGTAAAAAAAAAACCAAAGTAACAATGGACAAGTCTTCTCACGATCAATAAGGTGCGGTGAGCGTGGATTATAAGGCACAATTGACACCATGGTCATGAAGGGTCGGGAGCTCAGAACCAATTGAGATTCAAGAAAGGAAAGACGAACCCCGGTGCTAAAAGTAAAACATTGCGCTATTAAAGGTGAGGTCGTGGATTCAAAATTTTTTAGAACAATGATTCGAATTCAAGATGCTGGTGTAATGGGAAAACTGAAGATCTTTCAAGCTATGGTTCCCCAACTTTTCAAAGTTTGTATCATAGCAGAAGGGCGTACCCCGCGGGGCTTGCTCTTTTCTTAGGATGTCAAAGGCGGGGCAATCGTAGAGAGCATCGCAGGGCAAAGAAAAGTTCTTGGCAAGATAGAGGCGAGCTGAATCTTGCTTCAGAATGGAGGTGCTGGAGCAGTTATCAGGATTGAATCTGCTCACTATGTTGTGGCACAATGTAATATTGGAGTAAATGAAGATTTATTTAATGCTTCACCTACTTCTTGGAAAAATGATTGGTTGCTTGATTCAGGAGCAACTTGCCACATGACTCATATAAAAGATTTTTTTGAAGAATTTATTGACAATGTTGATGGAGCAATATACTTTGCAGACCAATCAAAAATCAGGCCATCAGGGTTTGCCACAATCAGGCTTAAACTGCCTGGTCTTCCAGAATTTCTTCTGCATCATGTTCTATATCTCCCATAGCTTAAGAGAAACTTGTTGTCCTTGGTCCACATCTGCCAGCAAGGTCACTCCATTCATATGTTTGATGGCAAGCTTGAGGTAAGAAAAACATCTGACCACTCACTTGTCATGAGGGGAATAGAAGAAGAAAGGCTTCTTAAGCTGCAAGGAACCTCTGCTTGTGCACAACATTTCTCATACAATTCTCATTATGAAGAAGGTACACTTCCCTCAAGTTTATTATGGCATGCTAGATTTCGACATTTGAACTATGACAACCTCTGCTTGTTGAAGAAAAATTGTGTTGCTGGTTTGCCTACAATTCCTAGGAAATTTAAGCAATGTGATGCTTGCATTCTAGGAAAGCATAGAAAACAATCTTTTCATGATTCACATTCAAGAGCACATAGAAAACTTGAACTCATGCATTCAGATTTATGTGGTCCAATGCCTGTTCCTTCTGCAAATTGAAATAAATATATGATGACATTTATTGATGACTACACCAGAATGTGTTGGGTTTATTTATTGAAGAACAAATCTGATGCTTTTCAAACATTCAAGAATTTTCATAAATGGATTGAAAATGATGCACACTCTCATATTGGGTCCATTCGCATTGATAATGGAAAAGAATACACATCAAATGAATTTGAAAACTATCTTCGCCAATATGGGATCAAACATCAAACAACTATGCCTTATAATCCCCAACAGAATGGTGTAGCTGAAATAATGAATAGGACAATCTTAAATATGGTACGATCCACGCTCTTCTTTAAAAATGTAAAGATAATGTTTTGGGCTGATGTTGTTCTATGTGCTGCATATATAAAGAATAGATGTCCATATAATGCTATTAGAAACAAGACTCCATATGCAATGTGGTATGGACATGTTCCTTCGGTAAAGCATCTCAAGGTCTTTGGTTCCACCTGTTATGCCTTGATACCAAAGGTACATAGAAAAAAACTTGGTGCTAGAAGTCGTAAGTGTATCTTCCTGGGGTATTCAAACACCTCCAAAGCATATCGTCTCTATGATGAAGTAAATAAAAAGTTTGTTGTATCTAGAGATGTATTTTTTCTTGAATCATCCAAAACTGACAATGTTGTTGAGCAACAACTTGATCGCTTGGATGGATTCGCAAAAGAAAAATCATTTCAAGAATTTGATAATCAGATTCCACATCTTGAAGGGGAGATTCCTATACTAGATCAACATGTGGAATCTTCTTCTGAAGAACACTCTCCCCTGCATGAAACTCCAACAACGAATGATGCTTTAAGTGATGTGATTGATAGAATTGGGAGACTCAACCTTGATTCAGTCCCAACTCAATTAGTGGAGCAGCCTGGACCATCTTAGAAAGGTCCCCCAAAGTGGCTGACAAAGACACTTGAAAGTGTTCATCCTGATGAGGTTGGAAAGACAGGAACTAGAAATTCAAACCGGAAAAATGGAGGTGATGTAGATGACTCTAATTCACCTGTTGATATGGATGTTTCTTATGATTGTGAGTTGAAGTTGTCTACAGTTTTTGAACCAAATTGCTTCAAATAAGTTGCTTCTCATGATGAATGGAAAGAAGCGATGTAAAAGGAGTATGATGCCCTCATAAAGAATGGCACTTGGAAGCTGGTTGATCCTCCATTAGGAACCAAACCAATTGGTTGCAAGTGGGTCTACAAGAATAAGTATAAAGCTGATGGCTCACTTGACAAGCACAAAGCTAGGCTTGTGGAAAAAGGTTTTGCACAGAAATAAGGGGTCGATTATGAGGAGACTTTTGCCCCCACAGAAAAATGGGCTACCATTTGGAGACTCTTTGCCCTAGCAGCTCAGAACGGTTGGAAAGTCCATCAAATGGATGTAAAAACTGCTTTATTGAAGGGAGATCTAAAAGAGAATGTTTTTATGTCCCAGCCTGAAGGATTTGTTGTGAAAGGAAATGAACATAAAGTATGCAAACTTGTGAAATCCTTGTATGGCCTCAAACAAGCACCGCGAGCCTGGTATGAAAAACTAACTGAGCATCTTCTGAAACTCAATTTCAAACATTATGATCTTGATGATGCAACTTTATTTGTCAAGAAAGTTGGCAAAAAAATTGTATATCTTGTGGTATATGTAGATGATCTTTTGATGATAGGGAACAATGAAAGCTACATTGCATCCATAAAGAAGGAATTGGGGAAAAGTTTTGAAATCACTGATTTGGGCTATGTTCATTACTATCTTGGTATAACCCAACATCCAAAGTCCATATTTCTTTCTGAAAAGAAATACATTGGAGATCTGTTGAACAGGTTTGGCATGATAGAATGCAATCCTCTTACTACTCCAATGGAACAAAACTTAAAGCTCACATCTATTGAAGGAGAAGAATTTGAGGATGCAACAAAGTATAGACAGCTTTTAGGAAGTCTCAACTACCTAACTACTACTAGACCAGACATTTCGTTTGTTGTTGGAATCCTCTCCAGGTTTATGCAAAAGCCTTGTAAGGGAAAATGGTCTGCTGCAAAAAGATTTCTAAGGTACTTGAAGGGAACTCAAGATTTTGGAATCAAGTATACACAGGTGGACGACTTCAGCTTGATTAGTTACTCTGATTCAGACTTTGATGGAGACAAAGAAACTAGGGTATCTACTTCAGGATATGCTATGAGTCTTGGATCAGGAGCTGTCTCCTGGAGATCACACAAACAATCAGTTCTAGCAGATTCCACAACAGAAGCAGAATACGTGGCAACAGCTGAAGCAACAAAAGAAATTGTGTGGCTCAGGAAAATTCTTGAAGATTTGCAGGTAAAACAAGTACAATCAACTCCACTCATGATTGAAAATACCTCTGCAATAAATTTGGCCAAGAATCCAAAGTTCCATGATCAAACGAAGCACATCAATACTAAATATCATCTGATTCGACATCATGTTGAGGCCAAAACAGTCCATCTCCGCCATTGTTCCACGAACGAGCAAATTGCATAGATCTTCACCAAAGGGCTGGGAAGAGAAAAACTTGAAAGATTATGAACGATGCTTGGACTCACAAACATCCCTTCAGATTAAGGGGGGGAATGTTGACACCTAATCATTAGGATTGGGTGAATAACCGAAATTGATGTAAATAAATAATGGAGAATATGAATAGTCACTGGGAGATGAAATGAACAGCATCTCCCTCATGTATATAATAAACACCAACCTAAATGAAATCAATGAACTGAATTTCGTGGAGTTACTACTTGGCCTAACATTATCGGACCTAGTAATGGTTGGGCAGACCCAAGGATGGTGGATGGACCTAGCCATGGTTTTTTGTGCATGGTTTTGGGTATGATGATCTTTTCCCATGGTATTTTGTAGATCCGGTCAAGGGAACTACAATTATGTTCAATTAAGGGTTAATGGATTGGGGTTTATGATTGCTTCAACATGTATATAATGTATGGTAACATTGAAAGGAATATAATGAAAAATCAATCTGGTTTTCCTGGTTTTGGGTTCCAGGGGAAAATCTCTGTGTTTATTTTTATGTTCTCGCTATTGTATATCTTTCTCTTTTTTAAGAATTCATTTTGTAGGTAATTTATGTAAAGGGTTAAAACCTACGTCACGGTAATGATATATCTGACATGTGAGTGTCACGCAAGAGGGTTTATGGGACCAATGAAACAAAAAACCTATTTCTCAAAGGCTTGCAATGCTTTAACTAGATGCAATGGAAGCTCATATTGATGAGAAGGCCTTTAAACCCTATGGAAAACATCACAGTTATTAGCAAATAATTTCAAATCCTTAAATAAGTTTGGCCACCATATTCTGACCTGAAGCACCTTTCTCATAGCACTTTCCCTCCTACATGTCCTCCCACAACACCACTATGACATTCTTATAGGATGTCATCCCTCTCATTGCTCAAAATACACTGTGCAAGATACCATCAAGTCCCAACTTATGTAGCTGACCTGTAATCAACTAATATTCAACTTACCTCACCACTAGATGCCTCTTATGAATGGTAAATAATCACATGGACGCTTACTGGTGGCTAAGAAAAGTGAAACGACTTCAAGGTAGTCTAGTACAACTTCAACTTTGAACAAGTCTGCATGAGGAAGCTAACCATCAACGAAACCTCCAAATTCCCCTAACTCTAAGTGAGAAAGACGATCTGGGCCTACATTGGTTTGGCTTGAATTTAAATAAATTCAAAGGAAAACTCCTAGAATAACATCAACCATCAAAACATTCTCACTTCTAGTATAATTTTATTTACTAGGTACTTCAGTGCAGAATGATCAGTGAGAAATTTAAAATGACCCCCAAGCAATGTCAAAACATTTGAAGTGATTAAACCATTGCTAAAGCCTCATGCTCAGTTATAGTATAGCTACATTTTGAAGTATAGAGTTTCCTATTTGAAAAGTATAATGGATGGTCTAGATTACCTTCTCCAACTTGTGTAAGGATAACACCAAAAGAAATACAAGACGCGCGAATGTGCACATGGAATTCCTTGTTCTAGTCAGGATAGAACAAAATTAAGGCACTTGCTAAATTTTCCTGAAGAGTATCAAAAGCAACATCAAACTCATAGGTCCATATAAAAATTTCAATCTTCTTCAACAACTTCTCCAGTGGAGTAATGATTAAAGCATAGTTGCAGATAAATCTCAACTACTTTATACTTGTAGGATGCGACATACTAATACATCATCCTTATATACCATATGTCCCAATATAGTTACAAAAGGCACAATAAAGACACTTTTCTTCAAATATAGGGGGATCTTCAACTACTTGCATCAGTCAAACATTTCTCTCAATAGACTCAAGTGATTTTTTTGGAGACTGTAAATTGTCCAATCATCCATATAGACCTCAAGGAACTTATGTATATGCTCACGGAAGGTTGCAATAACAATTCTAGAACAAAATGCAGGTACATTTTTAAGACCAAATGACTTCACATGGTAGGCATACAACCCTCATTTAGTAGTGAAAGTAACTTTCTTCTTATCCTCTTTCGCAATATTGACTTGATGATATCCAGATGACTCATATATGTAGGAGTAATATTCTTAGTAATAGAAACATTTTTGGAAGAAATCACATAAAAAAAAATTTTGTCGACACGTTTCGAACCAACCAGTGTGGTTCATCATTAGGACGCATCTTGTCCTGATGATGAACCACACTGGTTGGTTCGAAACATGTTGACAAAATTTTTTCTGATGTTATTTCTTCTGAAAATTTTTATATTACTCAGAATATGGATCATAGAAGCTTAAATTCGAGTAATATTCTTGTCCTACAATATTATCTAACACTTCAACGCTGAAGGGAGTGGGGAATGGATCATGAATACATGCATTTTTTAGGTTGCAGTAGTCCACACAGAGCCATATATCATCTGAATCTTTCTTATGTTGAATAACGATGGGGCTAATCCACTTAACTTCATTAGTAAGAAAAATAAGTCCCATTACTAACATCTTATAAATGTCCTTTTTGGCCTTTTCTTCCACTCTTGGGTTTAAATTATAGGGTTGATGCTTTATTGGTCTAGCATCAAGCTTCAAAAAAATATTCATTTCTCCCAATCTCCTTTAATACCCTTTAGTTTTGAAATTGATGCAAGGAACAAATCCTTATAATCCTTTAGCAAATCAAAATTCTCTTTAGTAGTATGTTTGTCCCAATAGTCCCCAATAGATGCAAATTTGGGCTTATCTTCATAACCAATATTATGCTTTCACAGTTTAAAGGCTTCAAATGAGGGGCGCCCTTCACAAGATCATTTTTAATGCTTCTTTCCCCTTTATATTATTTAAAGGATGAGCACCTTAACTCTTCTAAATCATCATCCTTAAGTTCTTTGTTTATTTTTCTGTAAGCAACTGCCTCTTGAAATCATGATTCACGTAAAATTCTGTGACTTAAAGTTCTAAGGGATTCAACAAGCAACTTCCTAGTAGGGAATAAAACCCTCTTGATCGCCTTCAGGGATTTATCAACTCGTGCATCCTCATCTGAAAAATTGAAATCACTATAGAATTGAAACATTAATGCATCCCAGTCTGTTATCTGCCTTTTCATTTTTCCTTCAGGAAACATGCTTGAGGAAATGCGCCCAAAATGTAGATGAATTGGTGTACCCACAATTCAATAAGAAATTGAGTCTCCTTCCAAATAGCACTATAGGTTTGAACATGCTTCTGCAGGCTAGTATAACCTTGAAAAATAGGAATTGCACTCATTCCCTACTCAAATATAGTGAATCAACACAACATAGTAGACTTAACATAATCCCTAGTTTGGAACGGGTTGCAGTGAGATTCCCACCACCAGGTAGGAGTAGCTTGTAAGGCAACATCCATCAATGGAAGCCTTTGACTTTATTCAATACCCAAGTCAAATTATTTGATAAAATTAGCTACAAGAATAATACCATTAGAAGTATGGTATTACCTTATCTCAGTACCTATCCATCTAGTACAACAAATAGTTTTGCATCTCCTAGAGTGTATCTCATGGTCTCCCTGTTTTCACTCTTCCAACACAACTTCTGAACCAACTTTAGTATGTTGAACACTTCTTCCATTGAAATAACTCTCTGTTGTAGGATTATTATAATCCTCCCTCTTCCCTGTAGTTAGTTGATATAATTTATCTAGGACATTAGTTTCCTCTACCTCATCAACAGGCTCCATGAATCTAGGACCTTAATACAGGTCTAGGGGCTGAATAAGCTAGATTCCATCTGCCTCTAAGGTCATGGTCTCCCATTTTGGATCAATGATGGCATGATTTTTGAAAGCCCAATAAAATCCTAGTAGTTCTGGATATGGGTGTTTTTCCCCAATAACATCGATGACTTCAAAGTTAGCATAGATCCTAAATTCAACAATATCTAATTCTACATTTTCTATTCGACCAACAAGGAGAATGCAATATTGGTTAGCAATGTACAATAGGATAAGAGAAAACACCAGATTGGGTTTCCCTAATAGTTCCTATGCCTTCCATGACAATATCTTCACATAAGATCCTAGATCCAACATAGTATCTTTAATTTGGCATCCCACAATCTGAGCATCGATGCAGAATTCCATCCTAATTCTGCACTTATTACGGTGAATTCGTCTGCTGTGGAATTTTTCTAAATACGCTGAAGTAGGCTCTGAGAGCTCCTCATATTTTACAACACATTTGAGTTTCTTCCGTAGTAGACAAGACAACTGCACATCAACCAAAATTTGCAAAAACGATTTGAACCAATCCATAATAGGTTGTGATGTTCCTTGAAAGAACTAAGAATGGTTTGCTTGCCATTTCTCTTGATATATGATTTTAGGACTGAAAGAAGATATTAACAATTTAAATATCTCAATCGCATCCTTATAGTATTTTTTCTATTGGTGGGGATCATATGGTTTTCTTGGAGATGCAACTTTTACTATAGCAAGTTGTTCAGGCACATGTTTATCAACTCCATTCCACTTACATCCTCTAGTAATTATATTAATATTAGGTTGTGGAAGTGGTATTGGCTCTCTTGTCTCTACATTCATTAAGTTAACTCCCCTTTTCCTTTTGTGCTCCTCCCATTGGGCGATCAACTCAGGGAAGTCCTTCGTCGCATGGGTATTCACTCGTTAATGTGAAGACCAAGGTCTTCTAGATAAAGGACAATCTCAAGCACCATGAAATTTTTGGTCACAGTTATAAAAACATATTGGACATGTTCTATTTGTCCTCCCTCCTTTAAATCCTCCATCTCCCTTTCCTCGAGGGGACTCGTTTACCAAAAAAGTAGCGCAGTCTAATCGATAAGCCAGAGCATCTAAGGCTATGCACTGGTTTGTATGGTGTATGGGATATCCACATAACTCACAAAACATATTATTAGGTACATTTGAATATTTTTGTAATATAGGAAAGAGTCGAAGAGAATGACCATTGGTACGAAAAATTTCACAATACTCATTAGAAGACATACCTTGTTGATTTGGAAATGCATGGTACTAGGTATGTCCTTGGAAAGGAACACTTGTTGAACTTGCCTAATAGTAAACAAATGAATCAAGTTTCTCTTTCCACCATTCTTGAACACTGCTCCTAATGATCCTAGTCACCATTATTTAAAACCCCAATTAATCTTCAGGTCTTGGCAATGGAACCATTTGTTGGAGACTTTTTATTATATATATATATATATATATATATATTTTTATCATAGAGACCCAAGGTTCTATTGTAGGTGCCCAAAAAGGGCTCGTTGATGTCTAACATAACATCGACATATTTGATCTTCTGCAAGGGAAGGAAGTCTCACCAAAGGCGTGATAAGACTTTTATAGGATGTTTAGGGTTTTATATGGTGTTAGAATCCATTACATGAATTAAAATATAGAACATGACAAAATCCCGTACAATGATCTCCTTTCATTATTAGCAAGCCTGATAAATAGTACATCTACAGATCTGCATTAACTTCACTAGATTTGTGAAATGTTACTCCCAAAACCCTTTGCAATCATAGGATTAAGCCAGAATAGAACAAGATTATAGTAGCAAAGGATGGGTCCTAATTTCAACAACACATCAACCTTCCTCTACTATATATCTTTTGTAGCTCGCTCTGCATGTCTAAATAACTTTCGGCTCGTTGAAATTGTTCATGCTCACTTGTTGGAGTCAAATATAACCACCTTGATAGAATCCAGGCTTTCTCAGTCCACATTTGCTTGATTATTTCAACTTTAACAGTTCGATCTTTTATTTTGTGGACTTGGCAAATTCCAACAAAATTGCTTGGTCCTTTGCTTGTCGATTCTTTATTTTTTGTTGTTTTCTTATGACCAAATAGACCAAACTCTTTTATGACTTGCACTACTTGTTCCCAGCGACAACATGTTGATCAAAATTAACCCAAGAGAAGTGAAGGGCCAATAGACGAATACTATATTTATATAAGAATGCTTGAATACAAGAGATATGAGATAAGATAGTTACAAAATGAGGGCCCACTTATATACCTAGGCAAGTGCCGGTTCATGAATGGTCATGTCCTTAGAGACATGCCTCTTCTATACTAATCATTAATTAATTAATTATTATTATTCTTTTATTATTATTGTTATTTATATTATTTTTATATCGATTATTATTCATAACATTGTTTTGTTTAGAACAACTCTCTTTTTGAGTTTGTGACAGACTTCCATTAACACCAAAAAATTGATTGATTCAGTGAGGGTGAGGTTGATGTTGATTCCCATAGAGTGCTCACTTCAGGAGTAGTTATTCTTGAAGATGCGTCGCTTAAACTTGCACTTCCCAAGCCCATCATTAGACCTTGGGAAGAATTTGTTAGCAACAAGAGCATAAATGGTCTTGGATATGAAAATGACATGTCCTTCCACGTTCCATACTATTCCAAACCCATCTAGTTTCAAAGTGTTGGATTTCTTCATGAAAAATCATCTTGACTTGCTCCTCTTCCACAGCCACATCATATTTGCAGGTGCCAGCATTATGATTAGGTTGGCCAAGTGAAAGTTCAGTGTTTTGATCTTCACCCTTAGAAGCATGATGGTAAGCACACTCATCATTCAAACATATGTTTTGAAAACAATACTCCCGTAAGAGCTAAGATTCACCTTGGATGGATCACTTCTTGACAATGTTCATCAACATCCAAGAAGATATACCGGTCATACCTCAGAGTTAAGTCTCGAGTATTGACTCGTCTTGCAATAGAGATTTCTTCATATTCTCACCTTGTATCTAAAAGGGGGGGATTGTTGTTCAGTTACCATATTTGAAGATATATCGAGTGAGCCTGAGCCATGACTTGAACCAGAATCAACTTCTATAGCCTAGAGCCAGAGTCAGCCATAGCCAGTTTCAAAGTTGTAGCTAGAGACCGATTCATACTCCATGAGCATGCTTTTGGTTGGTGGTATACCTTAAACTAAAATATGCAGAAGACATCGGTGTCTAATACACCAATTTATAGTCAAACCGAAGCATTTATAAGATAAATAAGATATTTGATTTTTTTTAGAAAAAAACAAATAAGATATTTGAATAAGAACAAAGGAAAAAAATTGATATTATTAGAGAAGCAATATATATATATATATATATATATATATATATATATATATATATATATATATACAAGATCGTGATAACACCTCATCAATATAAGGATTACAACTCATGGTCTCAAAATTTGTGATTGGCTAGGGAATCAGAATCTAACATGTGTGCGCATGTTAAAGAAAATCACTTTAATTTTTTTTTAAAGTAATTAAAAAGATAACCCTAAGATCAAAGGAAAGCAAAAAAAGAATATTGTTATAAAAGTTAAAAGTATTTATTTAAAAAAATTCCAAAATAATTAAAAATAACCCTACTTATCATTATAAACGTTAGAAAGGGTATTATTGAAAGTTTAACATACAAAAAATAAGTCTAAGCTCATCTCAAAAAATCAAAATGGATAATTCAAAATGAAGGAAGGAAGATTCTCCTACAAGAGTTGCCCAATCACATATTGGATATTATTTACATTAAAAGGGGGCATCCAAAGAAAAATAAAATATTGTTATCAATACAAGTGACAAGGAAAATTACATCAATATTAATTTTACAAATCAGTTATCAATTACATAACCAAATATAGGTGAAAGAGAAAATATCTTTGGAAAGAAACATTATGAAATTAATGGCTTACAAATGACAATTGATGATTACGAATGTGTATCCCAATTCACAATTGTAACTATAATTGAAGAAAATATCGATTTAATTTTTGGCTTACCTTGGTTTGAAAAACTAGGTACCTTCATATTAAGCACTGAGAATTATTTTTTGACTTTTTCTTGATAAGAAGAAGAAGGTGACACTTTAGAACATTACAATGAAGTCATATTCAATAATATCTTTATCCAAAGACTTTAATGATATATAAAAGGTAATCACTCAGGCAAGTCAAAAGTCAATATCAGAGATGCATAAATAATTTGATAAAGTTATTTCCAATAAAAAAAAAAAGAAATTTCTTGCTTAAGAGATTAGAGTAAAAGAAATTTGCACAATTCAATAAGTCTAAAGCTACGAAGAAAATATTAGAGCAAGAAAAGGAAGTTCTTAAGAAGAAATTCAATGGGAACTTATCATAACAAGATGAATAAAATTATCACTTAAATATACTTAATCAAAAGTTGTTGGAAGAAATTAGAACATAAAAAAAAAAAAAAACAAAGTTGGTGAATAAAAAGCTGAAGAAATTTCATGTCTTCGACATCATAACTAAAATCTATTCACTCAAATTAAGAGGCTTAAGACTGAAAAACAATCACTCGAAAATAGAGAAAGAAATTATCACAAAATAAACATCAAAATTTAAAGAAATCCAAGTTGAAGAAAAGGGAACAAACACTGATCCATATAATATCACAAATAAGAAAGATCCAAAGTCAATTAAAGTGAAAACGTACTCAGATGATACAATACATATGACGAAAATTCCAAGTGAAGATTCCATAATCAACTCAACAACATCAGTACTTGAAGTAAATAAAAAAATCACCACATGTGTGATAAGGTAAAATCAAGTCACAAGAAGTCCTTTTCGACACCCAAATCATAAAAGTAGATGTCCCGACAAGTCAATGAATACATATCACTCAAGAAAAAAATAATTGATTTACGTTTCGAAGAATATTGATATCAACAAAATTGAGTCTCATGGTAACAATTCATCTTTGGAGGCATATAAGCGCAAATTTCCACAGAAGATTGATTTGGGATGGTTAGACCATTTCACTGTTTGACAAGTTTGTATCACAATTAGAATGTCATATTGTCTTGTGTCATTGAATATGATAACTCGAAAAATTGTGAAAGTTGAGATGACATTATAAGACAAAGAAAAAAATTATCAAGCCTTTTCATCGATATGATTTGAATATAAAGCATTTTTAAAGGGGAATGAAATTTTATGAACATAGTTGTGTATAAAATAATATAAATAATAATGATTAGCAAGTATAATTAACTACGAAAGTGCATGTTCCAAAAGACTCGACTCTTTATGAAAGGGCACTTCACTTGAGGTATATAAACGGGGCCCTCATTGTAAAATCATTCAGTTCATACACTTTATACATTATTAGTCATATAAATGGATTCTTTTACTATATTCCAAGTCTTTTGGATTAATTAAATTGTGAGGCAGGTTTGGCTATCCAAAAAAACCAAGTTCAAGTTTCTTCTTCTTCTTTTTTTTTTTTTTTTTTTTTTTTTTTTTTATATATATCTACATTAAACTATGAACATTTCACCACATATGCCAACACCTCAACCTAGCAAGGGGAGACCTACGAAATTTACTCTAAATAGTTTTTATCATCATATAAATTCATTAGAAATAAGAAGAGAAAAAACAGAAGTTGAACATGAACTAGAGTTGGAAACAATGCCTAATAACAAATTTAAATTGTTGGATAAATTGTTGGATGAGTTAAAAAGTTAGGAAGGTACATTCTGAGGTCTTGCGCCCTACAAAACACCCTATCTTTGGTTAAAAGCTTACAAATCCTTCCTTGAGCACCTAACGTTCAAGATGAGCCTCTTCTATAGAAGAGGCATTCCTCTTCCACCCTATCCTCTAGCCATCGCAATGTTTAACACTCTTTTCATGTACCAATCTAGGTCAGAAAAACCCCCTCCTTCCAAGTTCATGCAAAAACTTGATGAAATTCCAAAATCCACCATTCCATGTCAATCCCATGTGATGGCACCCTACCTTGCTGAAAGGGGATTAGTTGGGAAGTTTACCAATATCTCGCCATCCCCTCACTCACTAGCATCTCGGGAAGAAAAAAATTGGAAACCTTTGATCAAGGGAAAATTCTCATTGTCCTTATGTGGGAAAGGCTTCTTCACCTTCATATTTGAAGAGAAATAGGACAAGAACCTAATATTTAGAAGCGACCCATATTTCATGGGGGGGCACAATTTATATCTGAATAGGTGGAGTCTAGATATCAATCCAAAAACTAATATACCCTAAGTAGTCTCAATATGGGTAAAACTCCCTCACTTTCCTCTCCATTGCTAGAATGAAGATATTTTCATAAATATAAGGAATGCCTTGAGGAAGTACATGGAAAAATCTGAGCATAGAACTGGAATTCTTGCATGTGCAAGAATTTGCATGGAAGTAGACATGGAAAAAGGTTTTATTAGAAGCCATTCAACTCGCTCTAGAAAATTGGTCCTTCATTCAACAAGTAGACTACAATTAAATCCCCTTCAAGTGAAATACTTGCTACAAATACAACCAATTTTCTAGAGATTGTCTAAAGAATACCCAAGAAGAGACACAATTAGAACAAAGAGAACAATGTAAACAACAAAAAAGAAGGAGTAATGGACATGAAATCTTGCAAAATCCCCAACAGTCTCCTCCCCCCCCCCACTTCATCCCTTCATCTCCCTACCATAATCCTCCTTCATCTCCCTCCCATGATCTAATTCCCTCCCCACTAAAAAATAAGTATGAAATCATATACCAATATATAACTCGTGAAGAGAATGGCCATATAAATATCGATGGTGGAAATACAAAAGAAATACCACCATTGGAATACACCCCACTTCAAAATTCAAAGAATTTCATTTCCCCCTCTCAAGAAGCAATATTAGAAACCTATAAAATATAGGGATTCTAGAGCTGGCATAAAGGTGGTGGTACCAAAGGTAAAATTGGTAGAAAAATTATTAGAGGGTGAAACTATCAAGGACTATTTAGTAAGAAAATTGATTAGAAAATAAGGGAGAAAAAAAGAAAAGAAAAGAGGGAAGAACAAGTGAACTGAGACAAGGGAATGGGAACCCAACACACAATGGAAGAATGCTACAGTAGAAGCACCAAAACTTCAAAATGCAAGATAATCCATCCTTAAAGGGGAGCTAAAAAAAGAAAGTAAATGATGAAAGCCATCTTGTGCAATTGCAAAGGTTTGGGGAGAGAAAACAAGTGAAAGCTAGTTAAAAACTTACTAAGATAAGAGAACCCTCAAATTATTTTGCTACAAGAGACCAATATGTAGAAGAAATCAACCCTTAAAAAATAAAAAAGTGCACAGAATAATAGTGAAGTTTAAGTAATCAGCTCCAAAGGAGCATCAAGAGGAATTTGTAAAATATGGTTGTCAACCCATTTTTGACTTTTGCAAGAATCATCATCAGAGCATTGAGTATGCCTGCTCCAGATCCAATCAGATAAGAAAATCAAATTTCTTAACATTTATATACCAAACATATAACCTAAAAAAAAATTCCTCTAGGGGCTCTCTTTCAAATCTAAAGGTCGCCATATAGGATACCAACAATATTTTTGTAGGAGGTTTTAAAACTATAATCCATAGTTGGGGAAAAAGGGAAGCTCTATGATTAGAGATCCTTTGAGGGAGAACCTAGAAGATATAATTTCTTCTTTTGATCTAGTCAATCTCAAACCCGTGGAAGGAAAATATACTTGGTTAAACAAAAGAATAGGACTTGGGCACATAATGGCCAAATTAGATAGATTTCTTGTGTATAGCCATTTTTTGGACAAAAAAATCTCCCCTCTCTCAAATCATCCCATGGTAAAGCTCTAATCATAAGCCTATTTCCATAGCACTCACCCCCCCGATAAACACGCCACCCTCCCTTTCCAATATAACCATTTATGTATGCAAAGCCCCGACTTCCTAGACCTTGTCTGTCTATCTTAGAACTAATGGATAGTAGGTTCACCAATGTATATCTCGAAACAAAAGGTAAAACAAGTCCTAAAATTATGTGCAAAAAAAAGATGAAAGATCAGGAATCTATTCAATCTTTAAAAGGACAACTGAAAGAGATCCAAGAAACCATGGAAACAAGCAATCAACTAGAGCACATTGTTATAGTAAAAAAATATATTTCAAAAACTTCAAACATAACCAAAAAATGAAGAGGAAATATGGAGGCTTAAATCAAGAAGCATTTGGCTCGAATGAAGGGACATAGATAAGGAATTCTTTTATAGGCAAGCTAAGCAAATATTATGGAGAAATGTCTCGACAAAATATCCATTATTGAAGAGGAGACATTGACCTCTTCTGAACAAACAAAAGAGCCATCAATCAATCACTATGGCAATCTATATCAAGAACAAAGTCGATGGAGCAAAGAGGTAAGAGATAATATGCTAGAAAATATTCCTAACCTAATATGCCAAGAAGAAAATGAGAAATTGCAAAGTCAATTACAGAGAATGATGTTTAGGAGGCTATGAAATTAGTTGAATGAGATACAACACCTAGACCAAAAATGTTTTTGACACACTTTTATAAGTTCTGTTTGCACATCATTGAGAATTATTTGATCATAATGATAACTTATGTTAAAAAATATTCAAAGAATGGAGGTTGAATAAATTCAACATTTTTGGCTCTAATTCCAAAGGAAGTTAAAACCTCCTCCTTTGACACATTTCAGACCATATCTTTATGTAATGTTTCCTACAAAATAATATCTAAAATCATTACAAAGAAAACATTAATCCATAAAAGACAAATCATTGGCAACATTATCTTAGTTCAAGGGGCAATTGCCATTATCTTAATTCAAGGGGCAATCCATTCAATTAAATAGAGAGGGAAAAAAGGAATGTTAATCAAGTTAGATATGATCAATGCCTTCGACAAAGTTAAGCACAATTTTCTCTTTGACATTCTCCACAAATTTTCCTTCAGTGATGAGTTTGTAGCTTCGATCACAACTTGCATAAAGTCCCCTTAGATATTGCTTTTAGTAAATGGTTATTCGGTAGGCTTCTTCAAAGCATCACGAGGTCTTAGACATGGATGCCGTCTATCTTCTCTCCTCTATATTTTTATGGATTTTTCTTTAAGCATAAAACTTGAAAATTAAAGAAGCAATGGATTTCTCTCAAGAATCAAAATAGTTATAGGTGTTAAGGAATTTAATCATACTCATTTTGCTGATGACACCCTTCTGTTAGGAGGTGCTTCGACAATAATATTGGGCATGTTCAACCCCATTCTAGAATAATTTGTTCAAGATTCTGGGGGAATGATAAATAAGAGGAAAAGTCTTCCCTCATGGAACAACTCCATTTCTAGAAAAGCTACTACCTAAAGAAAGTTACAAATTCCTATTGGAGTATGTCACTTTTGAAGGTAGTAATGTCTAGGTTATGTCAAAAGGAACTCCAATTATATATATATATATATATATATATATATATATATATATATATATATATATAAGGGGTATATCCCACATTTATCATGGAGTAAAATATCATTGTAATAATTTATTATCTATACAAGTGAAATTACATCATCCACATGTATTATGGGAATGTAATTTCTCAATACCTCTTAATATGTAATAGAGATTAGGAAGTCCCATAAGACATACAAGAAAATATATGATAGTTTTATCATTGTAGAGTGGTAAAGCATTTGTGATAGTGCTCTTTGTAATAAATTTTGAAGGTAGTAAAGGCATTATTTTCAATAATCTAGTAAAGACACTATTTTCAATAATCTAACATGGTATCAGAGAGAAATTACTATTTTCAATATTTTACTATTTTATGAGAAATTACTATTTTCTACCTCCTTCAGTAAAAAAAATTATCTAATGATATTTTATTCAATTAGAGCACTTAATTTTGTAGATATGTTGTCAGATCTAGTATTAGCTAGGATCAACTGTCGGCTCGTTATTTTATTTATTTATTTATTTTTTTCATTTCATTTGCTTGTAATACACTTAATTTTCCTAAGCTATCCTAAGTTAATTTAATTTAGAAAACCTAAAGTTTTTTGGGCACTTTTTATGTTTGGTATTTACCAGGCCAATTTTTTTTATGAAGCATAACAATTTCTTCCAAAGTTGATACTTTTGTTGCATGAGCCGATTTTGGGTGAATTTTTTTTGGCAAGTTGATTTTGGTGAGATTTACCTACTGCACCCTTCTGTCAACTTATTCATGCATTGTATAACATTATACAAAATTTGTACGAATGTATATAAAGGGTTTTCTATAGTATATATATATATATCTATATCTATATATATATATATATATATATATATATATATATATATATATATATATATATATATATATATATATATATATATATATATATATATATATATATACTATCTTGTTGACTGCTCAAGTAGATCCAAGGGTCAATTTTAGACCAATTTGCTGCATAGATTCATTTTGTAGAATTGTCATTTAATCTCACCCATGAGAACAACTATATTTAAGTAGGGTCGAGTTGGATGGTCAATTGACTGTGTCGCAGGTGGTCGGGGGATTTAATGATAACATCCCCACCCAGGTTGAAGCCTCATTGACATGACTATGTATGGTTATCCTAGCGTATGTTCTATTATGTACCTCTTCCTTGAATTAAGAAAGAAGATGAAAATCTACTTTAAAAGTTTTAAAAAGGGTTATGTTGGATATAAAATCCATCTATCTCATTGAGGGCTTCGAGCTTGTGAATGCTTAACAAACGAGGTAAGTTTTTCGTTTTTTAACCTAATTTTTAGAAACACAAAAGGGGTTTTCATTTTTTGTTGTTTATTTGGGGTTTACGTGAGTGTTATTCTTTTATATATATATATATATATATATATATATATATATAAAATCTTTTTTATAATAAATAAAACATATTTGTTACGTTTAATTTTTTATTTATAAAGTTTTTGCAATATTTTTATTAGAAATATATTTTATTATATTATTATTTTTCAATCATAACAATTATTTTATTATAAATATAGATTTATTAAAATATATTTCTTAATCATAATAAAAAATAAATATTTTACTATAAATTAAATTTTATTTAGTTTTTGTATAATAGTGTTTGTAATCTTAAGTGCTAATTTTATGAATTTTTTTCCAAAGAAAAAGGCGCAATTTTCATTAATATATTAAGAAAATTACATGTTGTATCTTTAACATGTATGAGATGCAATCACTTGTGAAATAAAGCAGTTCAATGTTCAAAACATATATACATGTTTACAACATAAATTGCAGAGAGTGAAATAACTGGCAGTAATAACATAAATAGAAGAAAATCCAAAAACTGATGATGACAAAAAGAAAAAAACCAAAGAATGATCGAGATGATCATTCCGAGTAAATCCCATTCATCTTGATGAATAGACAATGGAAAAATTGAAAGAAAGCACCATCTCTATATTCCTAAATTAACCATTGTCCCCTGTTCAGCTGCACGACCTCTTTCGATTGACGATCAATGATCTCATTCCTTTCCTTGTATATATGAGAGCATATAATAAAATCAAATTGTGATTTTAGAGTAATGACATCATCTAGTGTGTCCCTGAGTGTGTGCAAGTGACGATGATATACATCGTTTATCCAATTTATAACAAGCTGTGAATCCCTAAAGATCTGAATCTTGTGACAATTTTGTTCCAGCGCAAAGAGGAGAAGGTGTATTAAACTATTTAGCTCAACAAAATTATTTGTTCCTCTTCCGAGACCCACTTTGATTATGAAAGAACGGTGCTCATTGATGTGTAGGAAAGCTCCTCCCCACAACCCTCGGCATGGGCAGAGCCATCAAAATAACCCCACGGGAGGCTATTATCAATGAATTTTGGAGTGATGACACGAGGAGGTTTGATGTCTGGGACGTTTGGAATCAGGTTGTGAATGGAAACAAAATTTATACAGGTGGCTAAGCATTTGTTCTATGCATCTTGGAAGATAAATCAATTCTTGTTTAACCAAATTCCCCAACAAACAATCAGGGGGATATTTTTGGCCTTTTGGGATGGAGCCTCAGTCCACCAATGAAACCATGCTTCCTCAATATTTTGTCCAACCCAATTGGTCTTCATGCTGAGGGTAATAATAATAGTGGACCAAAACTGTGTTGTAACCGGGCAGAGGAGGAAGAGATGGTTTGTGTCTTCTGCATTGGATTTGCATAAGAAACATCTGGAGGGACCGTGAAAAGCCCGCTTCATGAGATTTATTTCTGTTGGAGCTTTGTTTGTGAGGATACACCACATGAAAAACTTTGCTTCTGGGGGGCTTTTAGTTTCCAAAGATGGCGCCACCACCAGCAGTTTATACCATTATCTTGGGTTGTGATAAGAGCCGCATAACCTGCTTTTGGGGAGTACCTCCCATGAGGGGTAGTGGCCTAGATGATCTCATCCTCCTTCTCTGTTATTCTGATATTGGCTTCCTCCAGAGCACCAACAAAGTGATTCCAGGCCCTACGCCATCTATCTGGTATGCCAAACTCCTTGAGATCTAGCCATCGCTGAGGAGCCCAGAGTTCGATTCCAGTTACAACAATTTGGGCAATCTTTGAGATACCTGTCCCTGAAATAAATTATCGAAAAGTGCTCGGAAGTATGTGGGAATTACTACAATCGGTCAGGCATCAATGCCTAATCTCACCTGCTCACTGTTACCAATTTTCCATGCTAACCCATTATTGATTAGACTTAAGGATTGGGAAATGGCCTTCCAGATGATGGAGGCTCCAGTAAAAGACATGTTGGGTCTATGAATCCAATCCATTATTGAAAGGGGGTGGATATACTTAAAATAGGCTACCTCGTGCCATAGACTTACAATTTTTATTAATTACCAGCCCACCTTTGCTGCAAGTGCCTTTGCAAAAGGTTGGAGGTATTTTATTCCCCAACCTCCCATTTTTTTTGGCTTTCCAATCTTGTCCTAGCGGACCCAGGCAAAAGTCATCCCCACATTCTAACCCCTCCATAGGAATCTACAATAGATTTGTTGAATCCTATTGAGAATACCTTTTGGGATCCAAACTAGAGTCATCCAGTAGACCAAAATGGCCTCAAGCACCGATTTTATCAGAGTGAGCATGCCCGTCCTGGAGAGCCAACGTTGTTTCCAGACGTTTATTATGCTTTCAATTTTTGCAATATCCAGGCCCAATCGGTGATGCGATACCCATTTGGTTTTAGTCTGAACCCCAGGTATTTTAGACCAGCATCTAGCTCTTGTTTGACGAAGATAAAATGTTGGGTTGCATACCTTTCCTCATTTTGGAGACATGTCACAAAAATGATTGTGGATTTCCCATAGTTTGGCTCAATACCTGTTGGTTTGCAGAAGAGAGATAGTATATTCTTGAAAACATAGGAGTCACATAAATAACCATTTAGAAGAAAAAGAACATCATCAACAAACAATAGATGAGAGAGAGTTGTCATGTTCGATATCTGGACTCCCCCCATATCACCCACCTCTTGGGCATTTTTTATTAGTCTTCTTAAACCTTCCATGATCAAAAGAAAAAGGAGGGGGCAGAGAGGGCATCCATGTTTCAGTCCTTGCTCAACATGAAAAAAACCAGAAGCCGCCCCATTTATGAGGATCCTAAAGGAGGCAGAAGAGAAATAACACATGATCCAGGGGATGAAGGAGTGGGGGAAGCCGATATGAGTGAGAATGAGCTGCAAGTAGGACCAACTAGCCCGATCAAAGGATTTGGAAAGATCTATCTTTAGTATGATGGAATTTTTATTCTGTTTCTTGATCGAGTGGAGGCCTTCCTGGGCAGTCCCAATAGTTTCATGGATGTGGCGGTGACTGAGGAAGGAAAACTGTTCCTTGGATATCATCCTGGAGAGGATAGGTTTTACATGAAGAGTGATGGTTTTGGGTATGATTTTGTAGATGCAGTTGCGGAGGGAAATAGGTCGATAATCATCAAAGATGAGGGGTTTGTCAATTTTTGGGATGAGGGTTAGGAAAGTCACATTAAAACCCTCATACATTCTGCCTATGGTTTTGCATTCCTCAATAGCTAAGAGAAGATCCAGCCCAATTAGCTCTATAAAGGTATTGTATAATTACATAGGCCACTCATCCGACCCCAAGATTTTATCTTTGTTGAAACATTTCAGCACTGTGTCTAGATGCCCCTGTGAAACCGATGCAATTAAGGCCTCCACCTCTTCTAGCTCAACAAATCAAGGGAGTATCTCAGCAATGCGGATAATTTCAGGGAGGGTGACAACCCTAGGAGCCTTGTAGATATTTGAAAAGTGAAGAACTCCCATATTAGTGAACTGATTGAAAGTGCTAGCCTCCCTGCCAGCATGGTCATGCAAATCCCATATGGTGTTGATAGACTTTCTCCCTTAGGCATATTGATGAAAAAATATGGAGTTTTCGTCATTTGATTTTAACCAAATTGATTTGCTCTTTAAACACCATGAATCCTTTTTCTATCTCAAGAGTTTGACATTCTCCGATTCTAGATGGATTAGATGTTTCTTTGTTTTAGTCGAAACATAAGTAGTAAGCCCAGAGGCTTCCAAAAATTTGAGGTCTCCTTCAATCCTTCAAAGATTGGCCTCGTCCTTTCGTTGTTTGTTCTTTGCCCAATCAATGGTTTTTTAGCAGGCCAAATTATTTACAATTACCTCAGCCAGGGAGGATCAATCGCCCGACCTACTGTGTGTCCAAGAGTCTTTGACAATTTTATGGAAATCGTTTTCAGAGAGCCACATTGATTTGAATTTAAAAGGTGACTACGGTTTAGGATTTCATCCCAATTCTCCAAGAAGATCAAAGAATGGTCGGATATCCCACTTGATCCCACCCATTGGTGAAAACGTTCCAATCTGGATAGTAGTGGGCCCTAATCAGGAAACGATCCAGCCTCCTGGCCAATGCATCCTCCCCCGTCCTTCTGTTCCTCTAGGTCAGCATAAGCTTGGCCGTATCAATGTTCAGAAGGTCATGGGAATTCTTCAGGACTTCAAAAAAATCCATTAGGGGGTCACTCTAGGATCTGTTGCCCTAGGATTCCGCAACCCTAAGGGATAAATTTAAATACCCCTCGATGATCAAGTTTCTATTTGCATGAAGTTAGCATCTAGTAGTCTTTCCCAGAATAATTCCTTATTATGGCAGGGCCCGTAGATGTTGACAAGCCTGAGGGGGAGATTGAAACCAGAGGATATAATGTCTACACCCAAGTAACCCTCACCACCCTAGACATTTTCCAATCTTATCGATCTTTTATTAAAGCCCATAACGCAGCCACATGAGCGCTCTCGAACAACCAAGAAATGGAAGATCCAGTCCGGGAGGAAATTCATAAGAATTTTGTTTACCAGACTCCCTTCCCCATGGTTTCTTGTAGAAAAATGATGTCTAATATCTTCGAGTTACACAACCTCTTTAGGGCCAATTTTTTGTCTGAGGTGGACAAGCCCCTGTAGTTGAAGGAGGGACACTTCATGGGGTAACCTTATGAGGGTTTCCCTTTTATCTAAGGACCCATACAATAGGGGTTTTTATACTCGAAGCCACCTCGATGCCAACCCTCCTGATGTCTTTAAAAAGATGGGATTGTATGCCTTTGGGGGGTTTCAACAAGATGGAAGGGAGGGAACCCTCATCCAGGTCGAAGGCAGGGGTCTGTAAGGCAGGAAGGGAGCGAAGGTAATAGTGATGACTAAAGGTCGGGATATCTTCGAGAGCCGGAGGAGGAGGTATTAGGATAATTGAGGGGTTTGAACTGAGGGGTGGGGGAGGGGCAAACACCACTGGACAAATTGGGGAATACATCTTGCTAACCCTAGTAATTGAACCAGACAATAACATAGATGCTGAAGCAATATCAGATATCAGACAATCATTAGAAAACAAAGGAGGAGGAGGAGGAGTACCTGAGAAAGAAAATTCTCTGTTTTGAGCTCTGGTGAGAGGTGGCGTTGAGGTCTCAGAGTCCGGTCTCGAAGGTGACACTCCTAAATCAACCTGTCTTGGCCCCGAAGCACCCAGAGGGTTTGCTTGCGGAAGAAAATCCACCTTCGACGTTTGAGTACTTGCCGAAACCAGTGACCTGGGAGGATCCGACTGCTTGCCAGAAAACATGCTGCAGTCTTTGTATAGATGTCCCACCTTGTGACATCGTCTGCAACGAAAGGGGATACCTTCATAATCAAGGATTTTACTTCTAGTGACATCTCCCATTTGTAGTTTATAGCTCTCCATGAGACCCTCTTTGGTGTCTAGGTACACCGGAATTCTAGCTATTGCCATGCATCGAGTATCCTGGTAAGCCATGTCATGATCAAGATACACCCCATGTCATCTCCAATGCATAAAAAGGTATCCTCTACCCAAAATTGGAGAGGAAGGCCAGGGAGGCAGACCCATATTAGACCAACACCCAAGTTTTCTTTCTCAGAATCAAATAACAGTGACCACCATTTGAGCAGGAATGGTGTCATTTAATTGTGCCAGTACTGCGTCAAGACCTAATCCACCAGTTCCAGCTACGGGAAGATGAGTGCGAACCACCCCCTTGATAGAGTGATGACACCTGGGAGTTGCATCATCAGGTTCCCCCATACCTCCATGGTCCATTCCTCAGGTGAGCTAGGGTGTAGTTTCTACCTTAGACCCTACCAACCAGAACTGTGATCTTCGTTAGAGCAACTTGTGCCATTGTTATCCCAGCCCCAAACACAAGGATCCAATCATGTTCCTGGAATTTCTATAGCTTTGATATTTTCCTTTCCCCAATTATTTTTTGTTGGTCTGTGGGAGCTCACTCTGCTTGAGGGATCTCTTCTAAATCCGAGGATCTATTTTCTTCCGGTCCAGTATAATGTCTGGAGATACCATAAAAAAATCGAAGGGATGTGCAGTAGCGGGGACTAGGTGGGAAGAGCCCTCAACCACTATCCTGAGAATACCGTAATGGGGAGACAAAGTGCCCCTCACTTCTAGGGTTGTTCCACATAACCCCGCCGATGATATGTAGACGCTGCCTTGAGGAAAAGCTATACTCGTCAGAGCTTGATACCAGGACTAGAGCTCTAATGGAGACGAGATGTTGAGGAAAGGAGAGTCGGAGCCTTCACCCAAACAAAACAACCTGTTTGATACCGCAGCGACCGTCGCGAAAATCCCAAACCCTGGAGTGAAACCTCCATATCTTCCATTAAGGTGGAGAGTTTGGTGTTGTTGGGAAAAGTATCCAATTCGGAATGCCCCTATCCCACTCTAAGGTGTGATAGTGCCTTAGCAACAAACAAGGAAAACTATCTGAGTATTCTTCTTTATGAGATGTAAATAGAGAAAGAAGGATGTAACTAACCGGTGTCTTCCGCTAGTTTGTCGATCCAATCACTCTCTCTTTTGTTCGCTTCCTGCTTCCTGCTCTTTCACTGGTCCAGCTTCACCCAGTTCCTGCAAGATCACAAGAGAGGAAAACTACACAAAAGACATGGATTTACATTCATAACTAGTTTAGGATCAGATATAAACTAAATATGCAAATATAACAAAACATCATTGAAATACAAGCATATAGGAGAAACTCAAATAGCTTTATTGATATGATAACAAAGTCCAAGAGGAGATACAACCAAGTGAGTCCCGATCCAATATCTACCTCCCAACAAAGGAATCCCTTCCTCTCCTCCAACAAAGCATAAATCACCTAATGTACTAATCTCAATCTCAAACCAACAACAATTCTCTGCAAAGTACAAAATTCCAGCCTCCTGAACCTCTGGGTGAGAGATCCATATATAGATGTAAGCAGAGAGGATGAGTCAGCTTATGTTTTGACTTGTGGCTTCTCTCTGTCAGTTCTTGCTTCCACTTGGAGGTTGAGAACCTCTTACTCATCACTTGGTCGAATTCATTGAGGCAAGTGTCATTGAGGAAGATTCTGGAAGCTTCCAGGGTCTTTCCACCTCGTTGAATGAGCTTGCCATTTGTCATTTCCCGCTCAGCGCACCCTGGTAGTGCTTCCACCTGCGTTGCAGTGCACCTAGCCAGTGTAGCTTCTGCATTTCAACGCAGGCAGCTAGTCGAGCCACTGAATTGATCTTGATTTGACCATTTCTGAGTGATTTTGGTGGAGAACTTCTGGGAGAAGCTGTCTTTTGTTGACCTTGTTCCTTTAGGGGTAGGAACAACTCATTTAAGGACTTTGGATCCCTTGGATTATGGACATTTCATGCTCAATGCTGTAAGGCACAAAAATGTCTATAACAGTTGCCCCCTAAAGTATGAGGCCGTTTATCGGGTGAAATGCTTTATTAGGAGGATCCAAAGTTCTTCTAATGCTGGGAGGAGACCTGTAATAAGATACAATACAATACATTATTTTTCATACTGCTTTCATGATCTAGCTGAGGCGGGCATTCCCATGCTCAGCTTTATAAATTCATTTTTCTGTACATAGAACAGACAATCGTCTGATGGTAGACTGATTATTTTGATGAAATCATCATCCTTTTGGCAGGATGATTATCTGCTGTAATGCTGTACATGTCAATGTCTTTATTTTTCCTGAATATATATCGCAGCCCGGATGGATGAAACTAGATCCGGGGTCTTCAATCTCATCCGATCTTCACTCTAAGTACAAGTCGATCCATGTGAGAAATGTTCTGAAGTCGAACATGGAAAGACATCGCTTGATTACCAGTTAATGATGTAAACTGTTAACAAGCGCGAGAGGAATCACCGATAATGATAATGACCCTCAAGGTACTGCAGTACAATTCACGTGGTGTGAATAAAGGACTTGGCGTCGAACACCACGCAAAATCTTTCGGTCGAAGGTCATTGATGTATACATGTCACCGGAAGTGAGAAACTTGCCATTGAGGCATGCAAGCTTCAAAGTACTGAAGGGGGTGTTCCTAGATCAACTTCTTGGATAATGAGCTGATGTCGACAAGAAGCGATCCGTCAAAGGAGGGCCTTAATGTATCCCACATCAGTGACACGGAACGGAGCAAATGATTTTGATGGAGGTGAAAACTATCTGATGATATATGGTTCAGGGTGGCGGTCATGAAAGTATGAAGGATAATGTATGGTAGTGGATGGGACACGGTTGACTTCTCTGGATGACTTCTCTTGAACATATCAGCAACACTTGTGTGATGGATTGGTAGCATTTACCCCAAAGGCGGATGGTATGGCGAGACCATGGCGATGTGACCGGTGAATGAAACAACCCAACCCGACTCAGGCACGGAGTGGAAGTGTCATGTTCAAGAGCGACTTGCTACCAATAAAAGTTCTTTGAGTTTCTTCCCAATTTTCCCCAGTCATTTCTGACCAGTACCTCTTTATTTTTGTCAAGCTTGAGGAGGATAACATATGCTTGTTCTGTAATTTTCCCTTCGGGAAAACCTATCGCTATGTTTTAACGAGCCTAGCGATAGTGAAACTCGTTCTCGTCTAAAGACAAGTTTGTCGCTATTAATGTTTTTTAACAAGTCTAACGACAAAGATAACTCAGTCCTTTTCAATTTTAGAGAGTTTGAAAAGGTATGTAAAGATAACTCCAAAGTTCCTTTTTCGTCATCTAATCCCTTAAGTCCGAAAAAGTATAAAACAATACAGAAGGGATGAGTTTTCGATAGTTTTAACTAGCCGAACAAAACAAGCGCTCGATCTTTTTGTGCAATAATCCCTCAGGTCCAAAAAGATTAAAATTTAGAGGAGGGATAGCACTTCCGGTCGCTTTAACGAGCTGGAAGGAAAAAACTCGGCAATCTTTTCATATTTTAGGAGTCAGATGAAAAGAGCTTAAAGAAGACTCGTCTTTTTAGGAACGAGTGATAAAACGGGTAGCATCTGATTCCAGGTAAGGGTTGGAATTTTCCAATCACGGCAGTGTCACAAGGATGGCTAGTGAAATCACTCTTCGCAGCTGTTCCTCAAAATGGGTAAAGAATCAAATGGAGGTGAATGATCGGCCAATGGAAAAGTGGAGGTGATGGTGCAAACACGACCAAGGATTTAATGGCTGATAAATCTACATTCGCAGTGGTTATTTACCGGGTAGTTCATTTTTTAATGAGCTTAAACGCGGATTGAAACACTTGCTCGATCTTATGTTTATTTTTTAATGAGCATGAACTATGTGCTAAAACTGCTCGATCTTATGTTTATTTTTTAACGAGCATGAACTATGTGTTAAAACTGCTCGATTCCAGTCATATGATAAGAATGTCTCATTTAAGATGCCATTTTTTATGGGGCTTGCACCTTATAAAGCTTTGCCCCGGAATCCTTTCGTTATGCAAGTTCGGAAACGACTAATCCTACGAGTTTAAAGGGTTAGACCTACAGGTTTAAAGGGAGGACCTAAAAATTTAAAAAATAAATAGTCGCCCCTTGCTTGCACTCCGAAAGGTTTGCATGCCCCCAGGTATAAAGTACGATTTCAAGGTCACCCCTCAATTTGCAGATAAAACATTTGTTCTACCAGGAAAGGCCTACCTCTTTCAGGTTATCCAAAGATTGTCTCATTCGCGCAGCGAACAAAACACTTCTTCGGCGATGTCTACCGAGATAGACAAAGGTGAGTGACAACGAGCGCCAAACACATAACTTTGACAAAAGAATCTTATTCTAGAATAACCCTCTTCCAACATGGGCGGGGTACAGACTAGTCATATTCTCCCGCGGAAACCTACCCTATACCCAAAGTTTTCCTGCCGAAGCAGACTAGGACGCATGCCCCCTGGGTTCCAGTCATATCCTTCCGAATCACTCGCGCTCATCGGGAGGACGGACCGTGGGTTGAGACATTTCTTGCGTGAAGAGACCATTTAGGGATGGTATATGACTATTTGTGATGCGTGATCCGGGAAATGAAAGCTGGTCCACGAGCTTGACCACTCTTCCTTCGTGCGGAAAACACATTACTCTAAAGAGTGAGGAGACGATGGCTCCCATGCAATATATATAGTCTCCCCAGCGGAGTCGCCAATTTGTTGTTGGGAAAAGTATCCAATTCGGAATGCCCCTATCCCACTCTAAGGTGTGATAGTGCCTTAGCAACAAACAAGGAAAACTATCTGAGTATTCTTCTTTATGAGATGTAAATAGAGAAAGAAGGATGTAACTAACCGGTGTCTTCTGCCAGTTTGTCGATCCAATCACTCTCTCTTTTGTTCGCTTACCGCTTCCTACTCTTTCACTGGTCCAGCTTCACCCAGTTCCTGCAAGATCACAAGAGAGGAAAAATACACAAAAGACATGGATTTACATTAATAACTAGTTTAGGATCAGATATAAACTAAATATGCAAATATAAAAAAACATCATTGAAATACAAGCATATAGGAGAAACTCAAATAGCTTTATTGATATGATAATAAAGTCCAAGAGGAGATACAACCAAGTGAGTCCCGATCCAATATCTACCTCCCAGCAAAGGAATCCCTTCCTCTCCTCCAACAAAGCATAAATCACCTAATGTACTAATCTCAATCTCAAACCAACAACAATTCTCTGCAAAGTACAAAATTCCAGCCTCCTGAACCTCTGGGTGAGAGATCCATATATAGATGTAAGCAGAGAGGATGAGTCAGCTTATGTTTTGACTTGTGGCTTCTCTCTGTCAGTTCTTGCTTCCACTTGGAGGTTGAGAACCTCTTACTCATCACTTGGTCGAATTCATTGAGGCAAGTGTCATTGAGGAAGATTATGGAAGCTTCCAGGGTATTTCCACCTCGTTGAATGAGCTTGCCATTTGTCATTTCTCGCTCAGCGCACCCTGGTAGTGCTTCCACCTGCGTTGCAGTGCACCTAGCCAGTGTAGCTTCTACATTTCAACGCAGGCAGCTAGTGGAGCCACTGAATTGATCCTGATTTGACCATTTCTGAGTGATTTTGGTGGAGAACTTCTAGGAGAAGCTGTCTTTTGTTGACCTTGTTCCTTTAGGGGTAGGAAAAACTCATTTAAGGACTTTTGATCCCTTGGATTATGGACATTTCATGCTCAATGCTGTAAGGCACAAAAATGTCTATAACATTTGGCCACCTGCATAACTGGTGGAATGTTTTTCTCTGGTTCTTTCCCAGCTTCTGATGTGTGTCTGTCTTCGACCCAGATCTTTGCTGGGTTCAAGGAGTTAGAGGAGTAGTCAAGCAGTTCCTCTGCCATTCATTAACCAAAAGCTGTTTGGGTAGCAAAGAAACCATTCTGAGGAAACCGAGCAAAAGGCCCCCTTTAGGCCACTGACCCTTGTTGAAAACCTTTGATATCTCGGAGACCGACTTATAAAAGCATTTCGACGCGTCCCTAAGATCCCAGAACCGTCAAGGTAAGTAAAACCCCAGGCAACCGCTGTCGTTCAGAACCTCTCACAACAAACCCAAGTAAAAACCCATGGAGGCATTAATGGATATAAAAAACCACTTTCCAAGCTAAAGCCGAGATAACTGCTGCGACCCGAAACCATGAGCAGGTAAAAGGAAAGGAGGCTTCGGGAGGAGGGTCATAAGTTCTTCACGGTAGGAAGATTCTAGTAAACCTGGAGACTGTGGCTACCTCAATCTATGGCTCGGGTCTTGTAGTAAATTGCAAACCCTAGCCCAACCATCGAAACCTTGTAGCGCTGCCGCCATTGTTTTTCATATATATATTTTTTATTAATACATATATAATGTTTTTCTAGAAACATTATTTAAAATTTCTACCCATCGTAAACATATTGATCCAAGACATATTAATTTTTCAAATAACAAGAGTTATTGAAGTTTTTATTTTTATTTTTTAATCTTGGCCCTATGAACTTTGATTATTAAGTTTCTTATAGGTACAAAAGTATTTCAGTTTTTGTTATTGTCTAACATCCTATTCTTTATTTGCAGCTTTGAATTCCTTTTTATTCTTCATTATGATGTGAAAGTTAGTTTTTATTCCCGTGTTAGTATGATCTAACTATCTTCCATGGAAAATAAAAATGGTTGATATTCTTAGAAGTGAGAACTTATGGCAATTGGTTATTGGTGAGCTTAAGAAACTAATTGATGCTAAAGACTTGGCCATATAGGAAGAATGATATGATTAAACAAGAAGAATCAATAGTCAAATGATTTGAGATAGTCTTTAGGTTTATGTTGAGGTTGAAGGCAGCCTAGTTGAGGTATGAAAAGCATTAGCTTCTTTGTTTGATAAACCTGATGATGTATCTTCTTATTGTCTATAAAAGAAAATCCATGAGTTAGATCTTAAATATTTTGATAGGATAGAATTCTTTATTGCTGAACTAAAAACTCTCAATGAAAAAATAATTGATCCAGATTGGATCAATATATTTTTTTTTATCCATCTCATTTCTTTCAGTGGAAAAAGTGGAGGAATTAACTCCCTTGACCATTTTTACTGGTGGGACCAAATTTGGCAAGTTGGGGTCTAAAATATTTCGGGAGTATTTTGAGGCATAAAATGGTATTTTTGGGGTTAATTTTTTTTTGATGTAGCGTAGCACACTTTTTTCCTATTTTACATATAGAGGCCTTTCTAATGGCACAAGAATCACCTTAATTGGAGTGTGTATGCAAAATTTATGCTACTTGGAAGTTAGCCTTCCTATTTTAGCCACCATAATTTAAGAGAATGCCATGCAACCCCCCTTATCCATGAAAATGGAGCTAGGTACATAATTATGTTGAAGAAGACTCTAGAAGATTCCATATTGTAACTCTACTTAAGAATTCGAGTCAAACCTAACCACTAGTAGGATATCGGGTTGTGTTATAACCGGGCCACTAGGAGAAAAAGGGGTCCAATTCTTTTGGAGCATGTTTTTCCATAGATGATAAGAGTAGCTGAGAGGGATATGTAGAGAGAACATAGAGAGGATTTTTGAATTTTAGTATCCCAAATTCCACAATCCACATGCCTTACTTCATTGTACTCACAACTATTTTTCAGTCAGAGAAAGAGAGAAAAACGACCTCACCTTCTAGTTGGGACCGTAAGGGTTTCCCAGGTTATCTTGTGCCAATCATGGTTTTTATTCCATTGTTCTCTATTTTTTGCATAAATATAATTTGCATGCATACACAAATAACAATAATTTACAGATGCAAAAATATAAAGAGAAATAAAATCCTCATAGTGTAGATTTCATATTTTTTAATAATGTAGATTTCATTTTTTTGAAGTATAGTCTTATCATATTTGTTACGGAGAAATGTTAAGTGGAATATCCATGACATTTTACGAATCAATAATTATGGAAAATATTACAAGAAAATTGATACAACCCTAATAATTCTTGAAGAACATAAATTACCATGTTCTTTTGATATGTTCATCCAAACTAGGAATAAAACGATTGAAATGTATAAAGGATTTATGATACCTAACTTTGAAGATTTTAGTAAAGGTTTGATTAATGATCATTGATACAAAATTCCATCCTAGTCTGCGCTTGTTGCAGTGAACTCATCTTCTCTGGCGTTTTTCTAGTTTTTTTGAAGTAGGCTTTGAAAGCTCCTCATATTTTACAACACTTTTCAGCGTCTTCCATAACTGACCAGACAACAACGCATCACCCATAATTTGAAAAAATGATTTGAACCACTCCATAATAGGTTGAGATGTTCCTTGAAAGAATTGAGAACTATTGGCTTGTCTTTTCGCCTGGTATATGATTTTAGGACTGAAAGAAGATATTAACCATTTAAATATCTCAACAACATCCTTATAATATTCCTTCTTTTGGTGGGTATCATATGGTTTTCTTGGAGATGAAACTCTTGTTATAACAAGCTATTTAGGAACATATTTATCAACTCCATTCCACTTACCTCCTCTGGTAATTATATTAATATTAGGATTCGGAAGTGGTTTTGGATCTCTTGGCTCTATGTTATCAAGTTAGCTCTCCTTTGCATATTTTTCTCCTCACATTAGGCGATCAACTCAGGACAGTCCTTTGTCACATGGGTATATATTCACTCGTCAATGTGAACACCAAGGCCTTCTGGATAAAGGAAAATCTCCATGACAATCTCAAGCAACATGGCTTGCTTTTATATCCTCCACCTCCTATTCCTCGAGGGGACTCATTTACCCGAAAATGGGTGAGTTCTAATCGATAAGCTAGAGCATCTAAGGCTCTGCACTAGTTTGTACCTTTGCTTTCTGCAAATGTTTTCCATATTCAAAAAATTAAAAAATGTAAAGAGGGTATGTCCTAAAAGAATAATCGAAGGACAAAAATAATAAAAAGGTCAAAAGATGATAAAAAATATGAACCCCAAGAAAAGAAAAAGACCATGAAAGTGAGCAAGCCAAAGTGCCACTACTATTTACTTTTATGCATAATAAATGATTGTGTGCAGCTTGTAATCTTTGCCACAATCCATGATAGTCAAATGTTTAAACTTGACTATTTCATGTTTTTAATTTCATGTCTATAGATAGAGAATAATATCTGACCAAACTATTTAATCTTGGTAGATAATTAGATAGGTAGAGTAAATAAAAGGAGCTCAACTATTTAATCTGAGCCCTTGGATGTAATAAGGTTAGATTTCATTAAGTCCCTATAATACCAGTGATTGCCCCATTAATATTGTAGTTGTGTCCCTTATTAATATTGTTGTGCCCCTATTGTCCCCATATTGTTATCACTGTGCCCCATAGAATCCCTCTATTGTTATTTTTGTGCCTTTATATTATTATTGTTAGGTCGGCTAGGTCATATTGCGACTCCTTAGACTCCTATATATAGAAAGGAGGTTTTGTCATTTGAATCGTCAAAGAATCATTCATTTGTGTAATGTAAAGGAGGTTGCCCCCTCGAAGAGGCTGAATTCTAAGGAGTTGATTTATCTTTTCTATCTTTTTGTGAGCTGGTTTCATAACATTTGGTATCAGAGCTTTGGATTCTAGGGTTTCGCTGCTCCAAATAGGTCATCGTGGCATTTTCGCTATAATTTTTTTTTTCTGCGATGTTTCAGAAGAAAAAAAAAACCCATTTGAGATGAAATCGCACTGTACCTCAGATCCAAATTTCAAAGTTTTTTGCACTATATTTGTGGAGATATGATCTGAGGAAGTTGGTATTTTTGTAGACTCCTGAATTACATTCCAAACAGGTGACCTGGGGAAAATCATCATAACTTTCTCTATGAGCATCGGATTGAAATTTCATAAGAAGGTATAGAAAGATAGCGGACTATAGTTTCTTGTATATATTTTTTAGAGCCAAAGGTAAAAACAGGGATACGTGGCACATCGTACAAGTTCGCTCTACTAAACTAGTCTATAGTCAGGTCACTGTAGGAGATTGGCATAACTCTTCCTTGGAGAATCCAATTTGGATCAGACTGGTGGCATTAGAAAGAGGACATAGAGGGCTACTACAGGTCGCAATTTCAGAACTAGATGATATGAAATTACAGAGATACATCAGAGGCAATATGGAGCTCCTACAAAGTGAAAAAAGGTGTGTAGATTGTTTTAAATTTTTGCTTAAGCTTGGTTTGAAAAATTATTTTGAAGGAATTCAAAGGCCATAGTAGAGAATTATTATCAGTAACTGATGCCCCGAGGAAAGAAAATGCAAACACCTAGTAAGCAACGTGAAAGCTCTAGCATGACTCATGAAGAAGAGGAAGAAATGCTACATGATATATCAAAATTACAAGACCAAGTGCAACAAATCTCACTTTCACAAAAGCTAACAGAAGCTAAGATAAATGGCGTGGAATCTAGGATAAAGGGAATGGAAGCTAAGATGGACGATTTGAAGATAGATTTGAAGACAGGCATGGCAGATTTGAAGACAAATTTGAAAATTTTTCTACAAGAAATACTTACTAATGGTGAAAGGGTAGTAAAGGAAACTCATGATGCGAACAAAAGAAATGTTAATCATGATTTCATAGATTCTAATGTTGGATCAAAGACCCACCATATTCCAAAAATCGATATGAGGAAGTTTGATGGCAAGGATCCCACAACATGGATATTACAGATGGAGCAATTTTTCGATCTCAATAATGTGCAAAACACACAAAAGGTACGTATTGCAACTTTATATTTGGAACCAAATCAGTTTGTATGGTATCAATGACTTTGCTATCGTAAACAAATTATCACTTGGGCAATTTTTACGAAAGAATTGAAAGCACATTATGAGGATATAGAAAGCAACACTTTTTTTAGCCAATTGATAAGTCTCAAACAAAAGGGTTCAATAATGGAGCACATTGCGGAGTTCCAAAAATTGAATATAAGGGTAAAAAATATTCCAGAGGAGCATAGGATTGATATGTTCATAGGGAATTTAAAGGATAATATCCAACATGATGTTCGCCTTTGGGAACCTGATTCATTAGAAAAGGCATTCAGGTTAGCAAGAAAAATGGAAAGAAAAATTATGGCAACCAGGAAGCATGCCACTCACAACTATAAAGATGGAAGTGTTGTTGCCCCTAGTCTTCCACAACCTATAAGGTTGACACCACAACAATTGCAAGAAAAAAGAGAAAAATGGCTTTGTTACAGTTGTGATAACAAATACACTAAAGGTCTAAGTGTGCTAAGATGAAATTATTCTACATAGATTGTGAAGAGGAAGAAGAAAAGGAGCAATAAAGGTCAAAAGAAGAGGATATACTATGGGAACAAAGCCTAGATAAAGAAGAAATGAATCCGACCATATCTTGTAATGCATTGGTTGGAATTACCTCTCCTCAAACAATCAAGATAGAAGGACAAATCAACAAGAAAAAGGTACTAGTGTTGATTGATTCAGGAAGTACCCACAATTTTATTCATTGTAAAATAGCAAAAGAATCGAATTTCTTCCTATATCCAGCACCAGAGTGTCAAGTGATGGTTGCAAATGGAGGAATGCTAAATTGCTCTGGAATGTGGCATAATATTAAGCTATCCATGGGAGAATATGTATTGACTAGACCAATGCTTTCCATTCCAATGGGAGGTGTTGGTGTTGTACTAGGAGTCCAATGGCTACAATCCTTGGGTACAATAGCTTTTAATTTTCAAGAAATTTTCATGAAATTTTCTATGGAAGGAAAGGAAGTTGAATTAAGGGTATTGCAGGGAAACCGGGAAAGATAATTGGCTCTAACGGTATGAAAAAGCTCCTAAAAAGGGAACAAAGAGGTGTAATTGCACAATTATGTTCGCTAGATGTTTCCACATTGAAATCATCTATTTCTCCAGATCTCCAAAAAGTCTTGGAAAATCATTCCAAGTTATTTGAGACTCCTAAAGGTCTCCCACCTATTCATGATCATGATCATGCTATTCATCTGATTCCAGGAAGTTTTCCTCCAAACATCAGGCCGTACAGATATCCCTATGCCCAAAAGAGTGAAATTGAACGTATGGTTGCAGAAATGTTAGACGCTGGTATAATTCAGCCTAGTCAAATTTCTTTCTCTGCTCCAATAGTATTGGTGCACAAGAAGGTTGGATCATGGCGCATGTGTCTGGATTATAGGGAGCTCAACAAGCTCACTATTAAAGATAAGTTTCCCATTCCTGTCATTGATGAATTACTGGATGAATTGCATGGATTAATTTACTTCACCAAGTTTGATCTTCGTTCAGGATATCATCAATTCAGAATGAAGTTTGAAGACATTCTGAAAACAACATTTAGAAATCATGAGGGTAATTATGAATTTTTGGTCATGCCTTTTGGCCTTACCAATGCACCTTCTACATTTCAAGGTTTGATGAATTCCATTTTCAAACCCTTCCTTAGAAAATTTGTGTTAGTATTTTTTGATGATATACTAATCTACAACAAGTCTTGGAAGGATCATGTTGAACATGTTGACAGGGTACTATAACTATTGGAGGAGAAACAATTATAGGCAAAAAGATCTAAATGTTTCTTTGGAGTACAAGAGGTAGAATATCTGGGTCATATTGTATCTCATGAAGGAGTTAAGGTAGACCCTAGCAAAATTAAAGCCATTAAGGAATGGAAAATCCCCACATCCATAAAGCATCTACGAGGATTTCTTGGGTTGACAGGGTATTATCGCAAGTTTGTTAAGAATTATGGGAGAATAACAACACCTCTAACACCATTATTGAAGAAAGATGCATTTTCATGGACTCCAAAAGCAACAAACGCCTTCGAACATCTTAAAGAGGCAATGTGCCAAGCACCGGTCTTAGCTACACTAGACTTCACAAAAACCTTTATTGTGGAATGTGATGCTTCAGGAAATGGAATTGGTGTTGTTTTAATGCAAGATGAAAGACCCATTACTTTTGAAAGTCGTCCAATCAAGGGAGAGTTTTTACACAAAGCTATTTATGAGAAGGAAATGTTGGCAATACTACACGCACTTAAGAAATGGCGACCCTACCTAATGGGAAGACACTTCAAGGTAAAAACAGATCATGATAGCCTTAAATACTTTTTAGAACAAATATTATCCTCTGAAGAGCAACAAAAGTGGGTCACAAAGATGTTGGGTTATGACTATGAAATCATTTACAAAAAAGGGAAGCAAAATGTGGTGGCAGATGCACTCTCAAGAAAGGATGAGGATGTGGAAGCATTGTTGTGTGCCATTTATATTATCCAACCAGATTAGATAAACGAAGCAAGGGAGGAATGGAAGAATTATGAAGAAGTATGGGCACTTATTCGAAAATTACAGCAAGATTCCAATACATCTGATACATTTAGCTGGCAAAATGATTCATTATGGTACAAATATCGCTTATACCTCTGTAAGAATTCCCAACTCAGACAAAAGATTCTTATGGAATTGCACACTTCTCCCTTAGGAGGGCACTCAGGATTTTTAAAAACTTACCACAGGGTTAAGAAGGATTTTTTTTGGGATGGCCTTAAATCAGATATTCAAAATTTTGTGGTGGAATGTTTGGTTTGCCAACAAAATAAAGTTGAAACAATTAAGACCCCAGGTCTATTACAACCTTTATCCATTCCAAGCCAATGTTGGGAGGAGGTTTCAATGGATTTTATCACAGGTTTACCCAAGTCTGAGGGAAAGAGTGTCATCATGGTGGTAGTTGACAGACTTACAAAGTATGCACACTTTTGTGCATTATCACATCCATTTAAATCCAATACAGTTTCTACCTCATTTTTGGAAACAATTCAAAAGCTACATGGAAACCTAAAGATTATTGTAAGTGACAAAGATCCCATTTTCACTGGAAATTTTTGGAAAGAATTATTTTCTTGTCTCGGTACTCAGTTAGCTCATAGCTCATCTTATCATCCTCAATCTGATCGGCAAACTGAGATAGTAAACAAATGTTTGGAAGGATATCTTCGTTGCTTTGTATCTGATAAACAGACACAATGGGTCAAATGGTTGTCTCTGGCTGAATGGTGGTATAACACTTCCCTCCATACAGCAACAAAAATGACCCCATTTATGGCACTTTATGGATATCATCCACCATCCATCACATCATATTTAAGAGAAAATTCTAAGGTTCAAGCAGTGGAACATCACATCGAGCATCAACAACAAGTCCTCCAACTCTTAAAAGATAACCTCGTGTTGGCGCAGAATAGAATGAAACAACAAGCAGATCAACATCACAGCGAAAGAAGTTTTGATGTAGGTGATTGGGTATTCCTATGGCTACAACCATATAAACAAATGTCCCTCAAGCAAGCTAAGAAGGATAATAAATTATCACCAAAGTATTATGGTTCGTACAAGGTGTTGCAAAAGATTGGTACTATGGCATACAAATTGGAGATTCCTGTAGCTTCTTGTGTGTACCCAGTTTTCCATGTTTCATGTTTAAAGAAGGTTATAGGTGACAAGCTCCCAGTTCAAACAATATTGCTAGAACTTGACGAGGAAGGAAAAATTATATTGGAACTGGAAGCAGTCACAGAAACAAGAATACGACAGCTACAAAATCAATCAATTTTGGAGTATCTCATCAGGTGGAAGAACTGATCTACTGAAGATTCCACATGGGAGGATGAGAATTTTATATAGAAGCATCCAGAACTACTCAAGCGTTGAGGACGCTTTTTTGAAGGAGAGGGGCATGTTAGGTCCCTATAATACTAGTGATTACCCCATTAATATTGTAGTTGTATCCCTTATTAATATTGTTGTGCCCCTATTGTCCCCATATTGTTATTATTGTGCCCCATAGAATCCCTCTATTGTTATTTTTGTGCCTTTATATTATTATTGTTAGGTCGTCTGGGTTATATTGTGACGCCTTAGACTCCTATATATAGAAAGGAGGTTTTTTCATTTGAATCGTCAAAGAATCCTTCATTTGTGTAATGTAAAGGAGGTTTCCCCCTCGAAGAGGTTGAATTCTAAGGAATTGATCTATCTTTTCTATCTTTTTGTGAGCTGGTTTCATAACAGATTTAGTTAGTGTACTATTGTAAAGAGAAAGAAAAATGTTTGATAAGGGTTTGCCAGCTCAAATGCACCCTAATAAAGAGAAGTAAAAATGGTAGGATGAGTAGGTGGGTAAGTAGAAGAAAGGTTGCAGAAGGTCTGATGATTGACTAGGCAAAAGCACATTTATCATCTATCAACATGTATTTCAAATGTGAATTGGCACTCAAGCATGCAAATGGACATCAAAGTTAATTAATTAATTTCCCTCATTAATTTCACCTTTTACTTAACTAATTTCCCACAATAAAGTTCAAAATACTTAAAAACCCTATGTCAAAGAGGCTCAAAGCATTTCTCTAACTTTTGGAGGCACTGAACCCTCAGCTCAATGACTTATAGGAAATAAGTACTAAAATCCCCTCATAAACATTCATTCCCCCCTTCAGTTCATTCATTTTTCCTAATAATACTCTTTTCCTAAGGTTAAATCACTTTTACCTAGGAAAAGTATTTATTCCCCCACATAACTCATTTCATATCAAAAACCCATAAAAACACTATATCCTAAGTCTTTATGTGATTATCGGGAAGCAATAAAACATGAAAATCATATGCTTAGGGTATGATGCCCCTTCCACTCATTTGACTAAGTTACTAATTTATTTATTAAATCCCTAATGAAAATCCGTTTCCCGTATATATACTAATTCCCGCAATATTAATTAATCCCTTCCAAGTTTAATTATATAAACTAAGGTTTTCTACCCCATACCCACTAACTAATTGATCCTTGATTAAGTTAGTTAAAAAACCCAATTAAATCACGCCCGATGCCTTAACCCCCACCTTAATCTTGCATTAAACCTAAACCACCACGCTTAAACGCCCGTTGGGCCCCCCCATTACCTTCCGCGCAACTCCATCGCTCGACCACTGCACGATCTCTCCCCTCCCCATCTAATGGTCTGTGTTGATTTTAGAAGGGCCCGGAATCCAAACGTTACCCGCCCAAAAAGGGTTGTTTTCCGCTAGGCCGCCGAGGCGACGTGGAGATTGATGAATGGAATTGGGCGGCCTCCCCCCAATACCGCCCAACGTCCAAAAGCTATGCAAAGAAAACCACTTGCCCCTAGCTCGCTACATGCAAAAACAGCCACTGTTCACCCTGTTACGCAACAAATGACTATACACCCGTACCTTCCAAATTGACTTTCGTGCATAAAGCCAAAAAAGCCCCAAATTATTGTTTTTATCATTTTTTAACTTTAAAATTCCGTGCACATGCCTGTGAACGTCCAAGCTCCCAACCCACATACAATTGCACCCCAAAGACGCTACAAAGCTCCTAGATTGCCTTCTTTCTTGATTGAAGCTTTTTCAACCATTCACAATTGCCAGTTACTTGGTTCAAACCCATTTTCTTCAAATTCTAGGTATTTAAGCCAGAATCCATTGAAAACCCTGTTAATTTCCGAACCAGTCACTAAGTTTTCTTAATTGAAATTAAAGGAAAACTCTGACAACTTAAAACCCTCCTGGAATTGAACCACCTTTGCCCTAAAAGACTTACAATTTGCATCTCCCATTCTCAAATCCACAAGAACTGAGAATGGCAACGACCCGTTTCGACTCCTCACCTGGACCTGGACCACCTTCCCCTTGCTGATAAAGATTTCCAAATCAAGGACACCTATGTCCATGAATCCCCTCTCAAATTATACTACCGATACAGAGAACAATACCTAAACCATGCTGATAAAATAGGCCTTTGGGAGTCTAATTTGCCCAAGTATCGATTCCCTGAGGTGCACATCTTTCCAAAAATTGTCCATTATTGCCATGGAAACTACATCCCCAGTCAAAGAGCAATGATGTCCCCCTACTAAACCATACTTTTCACCATCACTACTGAGTCAACCAATGAAATGCTGCAACTACAACCAGGGAAAAACCTAACCCCAATTTCTATTGGAGACCTATTGGACCGATTCCCCAAGCTAACCACTACAAAGCTTGCTGAAATGTTCCAAACTTTTATTGTAGAAGTGAAACATATTCCAAAAGATCCTCCCCCATACGTATATACCATTTTTTCCAAATTTGGCCAGGACATTGTAGCAATGATATTTAGTATCCTAGGCTATAGCACCAGTGAGTATATAGATAAAATCATCTTAGCATTCATGTCCATTTTTACTCTAGGACATCCTCCTGCTATCATGTATTATTATGCAAAGTTCATAGCTGATAGGATGCATGACCAATTTCTTAGGATGAGTATTGAGTTAGTATTCAATTATTCCTCAGTTTTGTACCACCTTTTCCTATATTACCAAGTTGACAAGTTCCCTTTTACTCTCCAAAATCTTGATACTAAAGGTCATCCTAGGTCAGTGATTTTCTGGACCCCTTTGATCCATAAGTATTACTCCCCATATCCCTATATAGACTTCATAGTTATTTTTGTACATCCTATAGTGACAATGTTGATAGGCAGCCCTTCTCCAAGAATCAGTTTAGATATAAGGAGGATTCTGCAGCTTTCAAAACAACACAAAGTGGGAGATTGGTACTTGTACCAAAATCACACTGGAATTAGGATCTATGGTTGTGAGTTGGCCCCATATAAACTACCCAAATACCTCCCAATGAGGTTATTTTCTCTGGAGTACTACAGGCAGATAATCAATTCAAATGAGGTGCATTTTGTTAAAGCCAAAAAGAAGGCTCAAATTAGAATCAAAGATCAACTAGGCCCCTTTGTGTGTAATAACCGAGAAGCTGGAAAAGAAGCAGAGCAAATCCTTAAAAGACTTAAATTAAAACAGAGCTTCATGTGGAGATATGATACCTTGGACTTCATCTGCAGTAGAAGACAAAAAAACAAGATGGCTCCCTACATTCACCATCGAATCCCCGAAATAGAAAAATATGCAAATCAATTGGAATGGGTGGAGAATAATTTAGTGGATAGAGATAGCACTGAAGTTGCTATTGAGAATACTCTAATTTTTCTAGAGAAACAACTTGATGAGGGTTCTTTCCTACAGGTGCTAGGAGGATCTCAGGTCCAAGAAGAATCTCAAGCCCAAGAAGAATCACAAGCACAAGGAGAATCTCAGTGACAAAGTGAATCACATGTAGAAGAAGAATCCCAAGTGCAAGAAGAGTCAGAACAACCAAACCTATCAGAGGAGCTAACTCAAACAGGTGTACCAGTGCCCATCATGAATACTCCTCCAGTCTTGCAAACTCCTCTAAATGAGGAGAAAAACCTCAAAAGAAACAGGGAAGAGGTCACAACTTCAGGCAAAGCAACATCACAGGCCTATGCAGAGACCAGCCTGGTTAAAAGGCAAAGGATAAATCCTGTCTTTGAACAGGAATTCATAGAAGAAATAGTTGGGGCCACCAGCACAAAAAGAGAAGGAAGCAGGCATGCCACCCCCTCTGGGGGCAGACTAGAACCTTCCACATCACACACTCAGATGTTGGAAAGGTAGCAGAGTGTTGAAGCGTCCTCATTCAGGATGCCAGTTGATAGAGACCAAGACATCAGAGAAAGGTACAAGGACATAAAAGCCAGGAATTAGAGGCTAAAAGCCCAAACCTATGCACAGTACTTAAAGATGGCTCCTACCAATCAGACAAGGCTTATGTCAGCCTATGATGTGAAAGAAGGCAAAATGCAGATGACATTCATGAAGTCCACTACTCAACAACCAAGAATAGCAGCAGACTTCAAAATGATAGACTTTGAAGTATGGAAAAGGACATTCATCCTATTGACCAGATTGAGCTCCAAAAGCAGACAGGGGAGATGATTTACTCCACCTTGACAGGGAAAGCCATCGCAACCCACCAATTAAAAAATTCCTTGAATAACATATCACCTCTTCACAGGCCAAAGACACCAAAATCAAGTCCTTAGAGGACTTAATCATTGAGTTGGGAAACGATCCCAAAGATGTAAAGGACACCAAAAAATTGATAAAGAAGAAGAATGATTAAATAACTGCTTTGAAGAAGCAACTCAAGATTCCACCATTACATCACCCATAGACAACAGAAGTCCTGGAAACACAAAAAGGACAAGAAGAGCTTATGGACTTGGTCCTAAAGCTAAATGACCAATTAAAAGAAACAAAGAAAGAGTTGGACATCTTAATTCAGTCCAAGCAAAGTGACCTGGCAATAGCTTCCACAATTGCCATTCCCATGGTAACAACTGCAGTTCCTTCTACATTGGAAACATCTTTTGCACCAACAACTCCACCTGCCACATCACTGCTAGTCACAATTGAGTCTACAATAGTAGGTACATCTACGGAGAAAACAACAGAGTTTGTAAAATCCATGGATGAAATGTCCATCTAGGAAACATAGCTCAAAAGGCTAAAGGAGAAAGTGGCAAGCTTAGAAACTGACTGTAAGCTTGCCTAAATTCAGCAGAGAGAAGAAACACAGAAAGCCCTAAGGATGGGTGAGAAGATAAAAGTCTTAGAAAAAGATTTAACACTGCAAAAGCCACTAGGATAGACCAAAGAGATGCTCGGGGCCAATATCATTGACTCTGTCAATGATATTTGGCTATCAATTCAAGTTATATTTGAGTAGACTGAATTCGTAAACTAGAGCTATCCAAAAAGTAAAGGAAGAATTGGGTGAAATGCCGGAGGATGCAAATTGACTCATCCACTTCCTGAAAAACACGAATAGAAATGAGCTAAATGAGCTTGGTATAAAGGATAGGACTGAAGCCATCCTGGAAGTCAAAAAGGTTCTTTCCAAAAGAAACCTCATGGTTAACTTAGAAGAAAAATGCCATAACATGCAGGTGGCCATTGACAGGTTTATGGCCAAATTTCAAATTTTGAGGGACAAAGTCCTTCCCAATCCTATGGTCATCCATGATAAACTCATGACCCAATTGGACTACATAGATAGACTTAGGAAATTGGCTAAGGAACAAGCCAATACTTCAAGTAACAAAGCCTTGCCTACAAGGAAAGTATTATATGAAACTTTTGAAAACTTGTTATTTTTAGAGCACGAGGTGAAACATTTGTTTGTCACCAAGCCCAATTTTGCTAAGTACATAGAAGTAGATGAAATATACAGAAGAATGATAAAAGCAAAGTTACCTGAGGATGAATGGTGGGAAAAAATGACAGATTTACTATAAGTTACCATAGTAAATCTGAAGGTAGCCAGATGAATCAGGTAAAAGACAGATCAACAGGGTCAAAGAGTATCAGTGAAAGATTAAAGATAAAGATGATTCTAGCGTACAAATATCAGCCAGATTAGAGGGCTCAAACTCAACTGTGACAACCAGCACTACCACAATAAAAGGGACAACATGATGCAGTTTTCCATCTGTCTCTATCTTCATGCTTGAAGATATTTTGATTCCCTAGATTAAATCTCATATTGTTATGAGATATTTTGTAAATATTTTTTGTATAAATAATTCATATTTCGAAGTATTTGGGGTGGATTCAAAGACATTTTTGTAGACTTTTCTCTCAAATCAAAGTCTTATTGTATCAAAAACTGGATTAGCTTGCCGGATCATGGAATAAAGCTCAGATATTTTTCAGGATTCTTGTGTAAAGCGAAAATCAAATAAGTATTATCTCATGTGTATTATTGTTTTTCCTTATGTTGCTTAATAATCATATTTGTTCTATGAAATCTGAATGTTAAACTAGGAATGATATTTCAGAACTCGCTTAAATGCACTCTATCTCGCCTGTTTACATTCTTAATGTTTTATGCTAAACTATCTTAGCAAGGGAATTCTTAGCTGCTCCTTAGCTTCCATAGTTTTCCTTTTTGGTCTATGTAGCAAAGGATTCTTAATTTCCCTTTGTTGATGATCACTCTCTGTTCCTCGTTCTAATCCTGGTCCAAGGATTCTTTAGTGCCCTTTCACCCTGGTTAGAATCATTCCATCCATCGGCCCTTGAAGTTTTTCCTTTTGCTTTGCTAACCTACCCTGTGAACATTCCATTTAATGATCTGATCCAGTTATGCTATCTTTTATTGAGTCCATAGCCCAATGGTTTGAAGAATCTATATCTATCCATATGTTCCTAGAATTCCACCACCCAACCAAAATCAAAACCTTATGAACACTAAGAGCTAGCCTGAAATCCTCAACCAAATAGAGTTAAATTATAAAGAGAGAGCCCTCTCTGGACTTAGGTTCGATAGAACCTAAGTCTAAAGGTTGTTTTGTGGTTACCTTGGACTATTCCTTCTTTTGATAAGTTCTAGGGAAAACTTCTGAGTGATAACATTAGGTAAATTTGAATATTTTTGTAATATAGGAAAAGGTTGAGGGTAATGGCCATAAGTATGGTAAATTTCACACTACTCATTAAAAGACATACCTTGTTCATTTGGAAATGCATGGTACTGGGTATGTCACTAAAAAGGAACTTGTTGAAATTTCACAACCCCTCCAAAAGGTCATGTATGAGGAGGAGGCAGTTCTAGTGGAACATTGGAAGGTCTCACACCTCATAACCTCAGGCACTCTATAGCATAATTCCCCTCAGTATGATAGACTGTATAACAGAATTGCGATCAATTGTGTTTGGTTGTATTCATGTCCTTGATCCTTTTAGTTAAAACAATAAATTGATCCTTCATTCCAATTATAACAAGATCACCACAAGAAGAACATGCTCTAAAATTGTTGGGGTATCCCATCATCGCTTCAATCTTCATGGATTGCTATAATGCATATTATATAGTATTAATATTCTATTGCGCTAGAGGGATTTGGGTTAAAAGAAACAATTCTTTAATGAACCATTCCTTCTGATGGTGTGGACGAATAGGATAAGTCAACTTCCCAACAACATTTTTTAATTCTCGCATACACTCCCATGCAGTTTCGCCTTCTCACTGCTTAATATCTCACAACTTAGCCAAGTCCTACTGCTTGGTACAAGGTAGCTTAAATTCCTTAATGAATTCTTATCTAATTGTATCCATAGAGGGAACTTGAACTGTCATTGACCATTTAACAAAACATTTAAAAGCTTTATTTCTTAATGTGGTCTAAAAATCATTCACTTTAGAGTCATCTAGATTTTTTTAAGCTCTCCAGATAGCTTCACACAAATAACAATGTTGTTTTGTGTCTTCATCTCCTCGGCCTGAAAACTCAGGATACTGAGTAAATGATCTATTTATATTCACAACCATTGGAGTATGTCCAAGCATAATTAAGATAATTCTTCTCAAACCAGGTTGTGAATAATTAATGAAAAGTGACTAACTACTACCACCAAAACAACCGACCAAATACACCTTAAGAATAGTATGTAATATCAGAGTCTTAACTTACTTGGAAATGAAGCTTATAGGGTTTTGATAGGGTAAAAGAGGAAGGGTAGGGAGAGAGCCAATCATGTTGTTACCTTGTCGACTGCTACTCATCAGGGAAAAATTATCCTTGTAAAATAATATTTTTATAACAAAGTGCATCTCCTCATATACAGGAGTATTCAAATTAGTCATAGAGATCCTCTGATCTAGAATTCAAGTTCCCTCTGATTCCCAATGGGATTCACTATTCCTACTCTGATTTCCTAACTCATTTCCTCTAGCACCCTCTCTTTCACTAGAGTTTGATCCTTCTCCCACTACTCCATTTTGAAACTCTAGGCTGCTCATCTATGCTCTCTGCAAATCCAGACTAGTCAAGACTTCACCTATCTATTGCAACTCCCTTTGCCTTCTCCTAATATCACGTAACGTTTGTTCCCTCCATTCATCATATATATGTCCCCTCCTAATAGCTCTAAAGTCTCATGCTCTCTACAACTCCTCCCCGTGCATCACAACTCTCTTCAACTTCAGCAACCGGTCAACAAATCCCCCAAATACTCTACCCCAAGTACAAGGGTTTTGCACTGCCACATTAGATTGTTGAAATGACAGTAACCATTCTTCCACCTTGAAAACTTTAATCCACAAAGGGATCTCTTTTAGCAACTTCCCTCTTAATCCATTTTTGAACACTATTGCTTTAGAGAATGATTATTGATTCTTTGTAGCAAACTCAATGATATATCCTTCCAACGTAGCTGAACCCAAAAGTCAATGGCCCTAGAAAGTTCGTGATCCAATCGATGTAAGGCAGCTAGATCGACTATAGTCCAAGTATTGAATATTCACCCAACACTTCCAGTTCCAAAGGTGTGTTGCAACCTTCTCAACCAATGATACAACTTCTTAAAAAAAATTCACCAAAATATCTCGTATTGATCAAATGCTAGCCCCGTAAAGAGAATCTTGTCCCAGACCCAGTTTAGGTTTTTCTGTCATAACTATGCATGCTAGTAAAAAAATGAATCAAGTTTCTCTTCCCACCATTCTTGGACACTACTCATGATGATCCTAGTCACTATTATTTAAAAACCCAATTAATATTTAGGTCTCAACAATGGAACCATTTGTTTGCGATTTTTTATTATTATAGAGACCCAAGGTTCTACTATAGGGTGTCAACAAAGGGCCCATTGTAGTCTAGTATAACATTGGCATATTCAATCTTCCGCAAGGGAAGTAGGTCTCACCCAATGTGTGCCGATACTTTTATAGGATGTTTAGGGTTTTATATGGTGTTAGAATCCATTACATCAATTAAAACATAGAACATGATATAATTTCCTGTAATGGTATCCTTTCATTATTAGCAAGCCTGATAAATAGTACATCTACATATCTGCATTAGCTTCACTAGATTTGTCAAATATCACTCCCAAAACCATTTACAATCATAGGATTATGCCAAAATACAACAAGATTATAGTAGCAAAGGATGGGTCCTAATTTTGACAACATATCAGCCTTCCTCTACTATATCTCTTTTGCATCTAGCTCCACATGTCTATATATAACTTTTGGCCCATTGAAAGTGTTCATTCTCTCTTGATGGAGTCAACTCTAACCACCTTGAGAAGATCCACGTTCACTTGGTCCACATTTTCTTGATTATTTCAACTTTAGTAGTTGTATGCTTCTTTTGCAGACTCAATAAATTCTAGCAAAATTGCTTGGTCCCCTGCTTGTCAGTTCTTTCTTTTCCGCTATTGTCTTAAGACAAAATAGACCAAACTCTTTTACGACTTGCGCTACTTGTTCTACACAACAATGTTTTGATCAAAGTTGACCTAGAGAAATGAAGGACCAACAAACAAATAATATATTTATATAAGAATTTTTGAATAGAAGAGATATAAGACATGACATTGTTACACAATGAGGGCCCACTTACATACCTAGGAAAGTGCCCCTTCATGAATGGTCGTGTCCTTAGAGACATGCCTCTTCTATACTAATAATTAATTAATAATTAATTAATTAATTATTATTATTATTATTATTTATGTTATTTTTATATAAATTATATTCATAACATTGTTTTGTTCAGAACATTTGCGACAGACTCCCATTAACATCCAAAAATTGATCAGATCAATGAGGTTGATTCTAGTTTATATAAGTTTACTGGTTTTCATTCAATTAATAATTAACCCTTTTGTTCCTATGTTACTCATGCCAATGAAAAAATTAACCAATGGCATGAAAGATTAGGTTAGTTGAATTATAGTAAAATGGAATTGTTATATAAAATGGTACTTGGATTACCCCCTATTTCTTCAACTCAAGGTGTTTGTGAATGTTGTGTATTTGGTAAACATCATATGAAGTGTTTGATAAAGGTAAATCTTGGTGTGATACATAACAATTGAAACTAATTCATAGTGATATATGTGGTCTACTTGAAACTCCTTTGTCTCATGTTGTCTACTTTGTTTCCTTTAATTGATTATTATAGTAGGAAAACTTGGGTTTAATTTTTGAAACATAAATGTGAAACTTTTGTTAAATTTAAAGAAATTAAACCCATGGTTGAAAATGAATCCAATAAAACTATTAAGACATTGAAAACTGATAATGGGGGAGAATTCACTAAAAGGGAATAATATAGTTCTCGGAAGGCTCATACATATCCTTTCATATTCCAACCTACTTCTAAGATAATCTACCATAGTAATATATAAGAAAGAAGATAGAGAATGGCCTTGACAAAGCCCTTGAGAGGCTCGAAAGAAACCAACCACTCTTCCATTAAAGAAATGGGAAATCCATGGAACTTTGATACATAAAGAAACACATCTAGTAAATTTAGCATAATCTTAATTTTTCCATTACATTGAAGAGGAATTCATGACTTACTTTGTTAGAGGTATTTTCCATATCTAGTTTGATGATCATGGCTTTATCTTCCCAATTTTGGCTACAATTGATTACCTCTTGAACCAGGATGATATTATCAAGTATCTATCTCTATGTATGAATCCTCCATGATTTTTTTAAATAATTTTGGGAATAATAGGCTTAAGTATTTTGGCCAAAATATTTGAGATCACTTTATAAGAGACATTACAGAGTAATATTGTCTGAAATCTTGAAAAGGAAGAAGGATTTAGATGTTTTTGGATCATGGCCCAAAAAGAAGAATTTATTCCCCCCCCCTGTTACACAACATTTTTTCACGCCTCCTGCACTTCCTTGTGTCATACCCCAAAGTGCCCGAAACTTGGCAATCATGTAGTGTACCCATCCTGATATACAATTAAGTTCCTCCCTAACACACTGATGGAAACATGCCTTGAGTCTTCCATGAGGAAGTAAGCCCTAAAACCATAATTTCAGGACTAGCGTGACCTTGACACTGGAAACTAGTGCTGGTGACAAGCTGCACCATGCTGGCATCACGCTACCAGTGCACTTTTTACTTGGATACTCGTGTTGATCCCTAAAAGGTAAGTTTTCCCAAAGAGGACAAGAAGCTTCATGATCTATAGGCTTCTAGAATGACAAGTTGGAGGTTGTTCAGTGTGGATGTGGTCGAGTTCTCCCAAATTTCCCTTTGATCTCATCCCTATGAGCTACCTCCTTGAGATGAGGGCCTTCTCCTATCTTTGGAGATATCCTAACTCCATTTCCTTGCCTATATATTCATCCTCTCCCATTCCCATTTGGTTGGTATTTAGTTATTTGCACCCTTATGCTGAGATAATGTTTACATGCTACTCATTTGGCTTGGAGAGCTTGATCTTAGACTTGGAAATTAACTCAAGGAGAGCTTATTGACATCAATGCTTGTTGGTATGCTTCCTCCTTTATTTCATTAATATATACAGCTACTGGTTCACTTTCCATAAATGTTTGTGTTAATGCATCCTTTATCTTAATGCTTCTTGATCTGTTAAGTGGATTACCTTCGATTATGCTTGTTGTACTTGTATGCTTTGTTGTGTCTTTGATCTCTTGTGTAGGTATCCAAACACTGTGAGCAGAGATGAGCTTGAGACACAAGTGATTTGAGGTCTTCAACAAAGGAGTATGTTATATCATCGGAACGAGGTAGGTCATCTTGCTCTTCTCTCATTTTGATTGTAATTTAGGAAACTTTCCTCGTAGATTATCACGTAGTTTGCTAGTCCCACTCATTGGGCTAGAGGGATCGTCTCTGTCTACAAAGAGGATTTTCCTAGACAAAAAAATGGCGACTCCACTGGGGAAACTATAACCCTTTACATCCATTCTTTCAATTAGATTCTTTGTTGAGTTTGACCAACTGTCAATTTCTTGGCTTGTGTATATCACTGTAGTTATTTATAGTCACTTGTTATTTCCCGAGGATGTTTAGCCTGCTATGATCTTGAAGATTTTTTATTTTTTCCTTAGTTTTCTCTCCTAGTGCATTTGCTGCTCTGACGGAAGTGTTGTCAACGCTAATTTTAAATTTACAATCACACTGATTTGCTTTTCATCACCTTTTTACCTTTAATAGGCACGTTGATCCTAGAGGAAAGAAGAAAATTAGGGTTTCTTCTTGTTTTCAATGTTTTTGACCTCTGTAAATGATTTTCTAGTGTGACTACAGTGTATTTGTCTTGGTTGACATCCTTGTGTGATTACAGTTTGTCTATTGGCTTTGCTGAAGCGTTTTTAAAGTTTGAGTTCTTTCTAGGGTTTCTAGGTCACCCTCCGCTCATTGCTTGGTTTGCCTCTTTGAAATTGATTGCTTCCATTCAGGTGTCTTATTGCAGTCAGGACATTGTTCTCAAGTTGATTTCAGATTGTGATTGTGAAGTAATTTTCATCAATATTGAGTCATTTTGATGCTTTGAAGATTGCTTTTGCTCCATTGTCAAGCATAGATTACAGTTGCATGCTTTGGAAGGACTGAAATTGAATGCTTGTTTGATTTCTTTGTTTCGAAAAGAAAAGTGAATGGTTTCTTCATTTAAGTATTTTTGAAATGATTTGCATTCGAAACCATAAGTGAATGAAATTTTCATTTTAGTTGTTTCAGATTTCATTTTTTCTTTGCTCATTGCATTAGTTTGCATTGTTGAATCAAAGTGAAAATGAAAAGATAAAAATTAGTGCATCTTAGTGAAAGAAAAGTGATTTTTTTTTTCACTTAGGATTGCATCTTGGCGTTGCATTTGTTTGTGAAAGTGAAAGATTAATCTCATTTTTTCATTTTACATTGGAGAAATAAAGAGGTGTGTTTTGATGAATTTTGCTTGATTGATGCATTATTTGGTTGTATCTCCTTCATTAGTTTAGGCTTCATCGAATGAGAAGATTTCATTTTTATCATTTAGTTGCATCATAAGTACAGGTGACATTGTTGAGCCATCAAACTAAAACTTAATTGAAGATAAACTTAAAATTTACCTCAATTAACCTAAGGAGATTTTGTAACCTAACACAAATATCTAGAGGTCTAGGCTAGATACACATTCTGATGTATTTAAACATAGCAGCTTTCGTTAACTATTTGCGTTGAATCCCGAGGGTAAAATCCCATCCTAGTACGGAAGTATTTAGAAGGTTTTCTAGTACTTCAGGGTATATAGGAGGCACTTCAGTATGGCAAGTATATAGGGATGCTCTCATCGAACTATTATGCATTAGACAACACCAACAAGGACTTGTGCTCCCCGTACCAACGAGTGTATATTGGGAGACCCCACTAGCTTTCTATCTTTTAGCCACAGGTAACCGAGTCAGCCACTTTGTAAACACGATACACTAAACACAACATTCTGTTGAGTATGGAGCATGAATGTTTAGAGGTCTTTGTTTTAGCCAGATGTATACCCAGGAAGTTTGTACGCCCCTCCACGCAGGGGGGTGCGGGGGGTTCGAGGGGGCGGATGATATGACGGTAGAACTTATGTTTAGTTTAGGGTTTTTTGTCCCAGAAAGAAACCCCTCTCTTTGTATGAGGGCATTGTATTTGAGGCTGTGTAATAGATGTGTATTCTCCGAGCGAGAAATAGAGAGGTGAGACTGTAACAGAAAACAGAGGATATTAGAGCGGATTTGCTGTAGGTTGTGTCTCTTCATTTTGCTGGATAATAGAAAGGAAGGACTGGCTGTTCGAGGTAGACGTAGCCAAAACTAGGTGAACCACGTATATCTGTGTCTCTCTTGTTTTATGCGTTTTCCGTGTTTATATTTCTGTAATATTTTGTGTTCCATTGCTCCATAACATATAATTTTCTAACAACTAGTATCAGAGCCAAAGGTCTATTTGGCTGATAAACTCATAGGAAAGAAGGATTCCTAGTTTGAGTGGGAGCAATGGCGGAATATGGTAAGTTTAGGGTCGAGAAATTTAACGACCAAAACTTCTCGCTGTGGAAGATGCAGATGGAAGATTATCTGTATCAGAAAGATCTGTACCTACGATTTGGAGGAAAAACAAAGATGCCGACAGGTATGACAGATGAAGAATGGAACCTTCTCGATACAAAGGCACTCGGAATAGTATGGTTGTGCCTCGCAACGTCGGTCGCCTTCAACATTTCGAAGGAAACAACGACAGATGGTTTCATTAAGGTGTTGGAGAAACTATATGAAAAACCCTCGGCCTCAAACAAGGTATTTCTTATGAAACTGTTATTTAATATGAATATGTCGAAAGGTGGATCTTTTTCAGACCATTTAAATGATTTTAATACTGTTACAAGTCAATTATGTTCTGTAGGGGTAAAATTTGATGTTGAAGTTAGAGCTTTGTTATTCTTGTGCTCATTGCCAGAAAGTTGGAATGGCTTAGTAATGGCCATTAGTAACTCTGTTTCTGGATCTAGTACTTTAAAGTTTGATGTTGTTGTCGGTGCTATCCTTAGCAGGGAAATGCAATGGAAAAGCTCCGGTGAGACATCGGGTAATGCTTTGAGTGCAGAGTCTAGGGGAAGAAAAATGGAAAGAGGAAAGAGCCTAGGATATCACAGTAAATCAAGGAAAGGAAAATCCAAGTCCAGATCGAGGATAGTGTGCTGGAAATGCGGAAAGAAAGGACACCTAAAGAAAGACTGTAGATCTTGGAAGGGAAAAGAAGGAGATGCACAACAAGAAAACAATCATGAAGCAAATGTGACAGGTGAGTTGTTACAAGATGCTTTGATTCTTTCTTTCGAAAATATTACTGATTCCTGGGTGGTAGATTCAGGGGCCTCATTCCGTGCCACACCTGATAAGAAATATTTTCATGACTATGTTCAAGGATATTTTGGACAAGTCCATTTGGGTGATGATAAACCTGTAAAATTGTTGGAATGAGTAAGGTTCTTGTAAAACAGTAGAATGGAAACCAATGGCTACTAAAGGAGGTAAGGCATGTTCCAGATCTGAAGAAAAATCTGATTTTGACAGGGCAATTAGGCGGTGAAGGTTGTGTGACAAATTTCACAGATAAAGCTTGGAAGGTCACCAAAGGAGCCCTGGTAATAGCAAAAGGTGAAAACGTTGGTACATTGTATTTATGCAATGATATTTCTAACTCTGTTAATGCTTTAACTTCCAAAGGAGCAGATGCAGCATTATGGAATCATAGGCTCGGACACATGAGTGAGAAGGGGATGAAGATTCTTCACTCAAGGAATTTGTTGCCGGGTTTGAATAATGTTGATTTGGACTTCTGTGAGAATTGCATTTATGGAAAACATAAGAGAGTCAGATTTCTCAGAGTTGGAAAGAAAAGAAGAGTGAAAAATTAGAGCTTGTGCATGCAAATGTGTGGAGACATGCTCAGGTATCATCTCTCGGTGGCTCTCATTATTATGTTACTTTTATTGATGATGCAACTAGAAAAACTTGGATTTATTGTATTAAGAATAAATATGATGTATTTTATACTTTCAATAAATGGAAAGCTTTGGTTGAGATTGAGACAAGAAAGAAATTGAAGTGTCTTAGATCAGAAAATGGAGGTGAATATTGCAGCAAAGAGTTTGATAGGTACTGTTCAGAGCATGGAGTTCGCAGAGAGAAGACAGTTCCAAGAACATCACAAGAAAATGGTGTGTCAGAAATGATGAACAAAACAATCATGGAGTGTGCAAGGTGCATGAGATTGCATGCAGGATTGCCTTTACAATTTTGGGCAGATGCTGTAGATATTGTTGTTTATCTAATAAACAGAGGGCCTTCAAGTTCCTTGGATGGTGGTTTTCCAAAGGAAGCATGGACAGGTAAAAAGGTAAACTACTCTTTTTTAAAGCCTTTTGGTTGTCAGGCATTTGTCCATATTAATAAAGAAAATAGAACAAAGCTTGAGGCAAAGTCAAAGAAATGTACCTTTATTGGATATGGTGTTAATGATTTCGGTTATCGCTTATATGATTACGAAAATCATAAAATCATTAGGAGAAGAGATGTAATATTCAATGAAAAGGTCTTGTATAAGAATCAGTTGCAGGAAAAGAAACAGGAAAAAGAAAACAAGGAATACGCAGTTCTTGATGAAATCACTGAAAAAGTAAAGGTGCCTGAAAATAATAATAATCAAGAACCACAACAACAACAACCACCACAACAACAACAGGCACCCCAAACACTTGAAAGTGGTGTTAGAAGATCTACCAGGATAAGTATACCCCCTGAACGATACTCTCCTTCATTATATTATTTATTGTTGACTAATTCTAGTGAACCTGAATGTTATGAATAAGCAATTCAGGTTGAAAGCAGGAAGAAGTGGGAGCTAGTCATGGAAGAAGAGATGGAGGAAAACATAGGTACAAAGCTAGACTTGTGGTGAAGAGGTTTTCACAAAAGAAAGGTATTGATTTTGATGAAGTATTTTCTCCTGTTGTTAAAATGACTTCAATCAGAACTATTTTAAGTCTAGTAGCAGTTGAATATTTGCATCTTGAGCAGTTAGATGTAAAGACAACCTTTCTCCATGGGGATTTGGAGGAAGAGATATATATGCAGTAGCCACAAGGATATGAGGTAAAAGGGAAGGAGAAACTAGTGTGCAGGTTGAAGAAGAGCTTGTATGGCTTAAAACAGGCTCTAAGGCAGTGGTATCTAAAATTTGACAAGTTTATGTCTGAACAAGGTTATACTAGATGTCACTCTGATCATTGTGTTTATCTGAAAAAGCAAAATGATGGCAGCTATATTATATTGTTATTGTATGTAGATGACATGCTTGTTGCAGGGTATAACATGCAGGAAATAAATGTGCTCAAAAGAAAATTGGCAAATTCATTTGCAATGAAGGATTTGGGAGCTGCAAAACAAATCCTTGGTATGAGAATAACTAGAGATAGGAAAAATCACAAATTAACATTGTCTCAGAATGAGTACATACAAAAGGTGTTGAAAAGATTTAATATGCACAATGCAAAACCAGTTAGTACACCTTTTGCTAGCCATTTCAAACTTAGTAAGGAAATGTGCCCAAAGACCCAAGAGGACATGGATTATATGTCTAAAGTTCCATATGCATTAGCAGTTGGAAGCTTAATGTATGCAATGGTCTGCACAAGGCCTGATATTGCACATGCAGTGCGAGTTGTAAGCAGGTACATGAACAATCCAGGAAAAGAACATTGGATGGCAGTGAAATGGATTCTCAAATATTTGAAAGGTACTACAAATCAAGAATTATGCTTTGGTGGTTCAAACATTTCTCTACAGGGATATGTTGATGCAGACATGGCAGGGGATAGAGATAACAGGAGGAGCACTACAAGATATGTATTTACTGTAGGTGGAAAAATTGTCAATTGGGTTTCAAAAATCCAAAGTGTTGTTGCACTTTCAACAATAGAAGCAGAGTATGTTGCTGCTACAGAGGCTAATAAAGAAATAATTTGGTTACAAAGGTTTATGGGTGAATTGGGTAAGGAGCATGATATGTACACATTATATAATGATAGCCAAAGCGCCATTCATCTTGCAAAGAACTCAACATTTCATTCCAGGACTAAACACATATAGCTGAAGTACCATTTCATACGATTAGTGTTGGAAGATGGAGAGTTGAAGCTAGAAAAGATACACACTAGCAAAAATCTTGTAGATATGCTAACAAAAGTTGTAACCAGGGAGAAACTGAGAATATGCTCAGTTTCAATTGGTCTTCAAGGATGACAATGAAGATGATAAACAACCAGGTCCAAAGAGGAGTCATTGTCCAACAAATGAAGCAGCGATGGAGTTGTTACAATCATTCTCCAAGTGGGAGATTGTTGAGTATGGAGCATGCTTGTTTAAAGGTCTTTGTTTCAGCCGGATGTATACCCTAGGAAGTTTGTGCACCCCTCCACGCGGGGGGGTGCGGGGGGGACTTGTCCCCCCCGGCGGGGTTCGGGGTGGCCGATCCTCCTCAGCTGGGGGGTCCGGGGGCTAGCGGTCCCCGGTGGGGGTTTCAGGGGCAGCGCCCCCGAAGCTAAAAAACATATGTAAAATTGCCTTGTAAAAGTATAGTAACTTCTAGTCAATCTGGGCCGTTCATTAGGTGGATGATCTGACAGTAGAACTTATGTTTAGTTTATGGCTTTTTTCCCTAGAAGGCAACCCCTCTCTTTGTATGAGGGTATTGTATTTGAGGTTGTGTAATAGATGTGTATTCTCTGAGCGAGAAACAGAGAGGTGAGACTGTAAGAGAAAACATAGGATATTACTGCGGATCTGATTTAGGTTGTGTCTCTTAATTTTGTTGGATAATAGAAAGGAAGGACTGGTTGTTCGGGGTGGACGTAGCCCAAATTGGGTGAACCACATATATTTGTGTCTCTCTTGTTTTATGCGTTTTCTAAGTTTATATTTCTGCAATATTTTATGTGTTCCATTGCTCCGTAATATATAATTTTCTAACACATTCGGGGAGATTGGTCATCGTACGTTAAGTCCTTGGTTTCGACCAAGGTGTATATAACAGTTCACGGATACTTAGTAAACCCTCTTGCCTAACATTACTAGTTTTGATTTATTTTTTGTTTTGTTTCATAAAATTAATTGACAACGATAACATGTCGAGCCCATGTAGTTGCTTCTTGGCCCCATATTGAGTAAATTCCTTGTAAATTTTAATTTTAATCAGTGCTCAACAAATCATCTCTTCTCCTTCTGCTCTTGAGAGAAGGTCACCGTGGTTGAACCATTGATTTCACCTCACAGTTCCCCTTCGTTGTCTGATATTGAATGGTCTTCATAAGGAATTCGTCCTGAAATTTCGTAGTCACTTGAAGCTCAAGGCTTTGAACTTGGAATTGTCCCAAGCATCCAACCCCTTTCTTCTCATCCTCCACCTTGAGATTTGTCATCATCTCAAGGGTCTGATCTAGAAACCCCTGAGATTCCATAGAGGTTTTTTTATACCCTCCAAATCCATTATTTGATCCATTTTTGATATCTGCTCCACACCCTTATAGTCCATACAATCGATCGGGTGCTCCTTTGGGTTTATCTCCTCGTCTGTCTTGGATTCTTCCTCACCAGTTGTTTCCACCCATGGCTTTCGAAGGTGAGATTCCAACCTCTCCTCGAGGTCCTCCAGAAATCTCATTACTCACACTCCCAATGTTGATAATGAGTCTGAATATGACTTTCCTCTGGAAGGCTTTCCTTATGTAGGAAGAGTTCCATCTCAACCACCTCCTGAAAACAATGGGCCTATGCTTCCACATGGTTATAAAACCTTTGCTCAATTAGTTTCAGGAACTCCCAGTGCTTCTTCATTATACCAAAATTCAATTTGGTCATCAAATTCTATGCCTACTTATAGTCTGTTTATTCCTAACGTGACCTCTTAGATACATGTGCAAACTGTCGTCACTTTGGTTCCGATTCAATCAACGATTCCATCACAAATGTTACCATTGTTTCAACCTTCCATTACAGTGCAACCAACAATTTTGATTTATATGTATGTAAGCTATTCAGTCCCTCCATCAAGTGGACAGAATGTGCCACTGCCTCATTCATAGCTTGGGGGAAAAAATCCCAATTTTCCCCTTGTGTTTGTTGGAACCCATGTGAGTGGATCACAACCTCACATGGTTGGAGTGAATCAACCTAATCCTAGTGGTATTCATAATCATGTCAATCCATTTGGGGCAGGTAATATCCAATTTCAACAACCTTATATGGCTTGGATACCTCTCCAACAGTCTTATGTTCCATATGGTTCACAAGCACTGAAAAATCCACCTTACATTCCACAAGCTCATTCTGATGTGAAACCTAGTCAAAATCCTATTCCAAGTGCATATGGTCAAATCCTAATTGATACTTATCAGTACCAACAGGGAATCCCTCAAGGAACTGTTCAACAAACTTTACTGCAGCAAGGAAAGCCTTTATAGCAACAAGGGAAACCTTTGCAGCAGTTTCAACAGCCTTTGCAACAACAGACACAACTTGTCCAACAACCCAACCAACCCTTGTATCTGCAAGGTCAACCATTGGAGTAGCAAGGTCAAACCTTGCAACAGTAAGGTCACACCTTGCAGGAGCAAGCTCAACTTGTATATAAAAAAGGTCAAACCTTGCAGGCACAAGGGGCTAACAACTTTATTACCAAGGTCAGTAGGTGAAACAACCTCACAATTCATATGCGCACATATTTTTTATCCTCCTTATGGTTACCAATGGCCTATGGCTGGTCAATATCAACCTTACCTTGGACAGAATCCACCTTATGGTCAAGGTACCCCTAAGTGGGGGAAAAATCAAGTCCCTTATGGTCAAAATCCTCCACTTTGCAGGCATAACCCTCACCAACAAGGTTGGAACCCACAGACTGGGCATTATCAAAGGACTTATATGCCTTTTAACCTGCAATTTCCATTTTTGGCGATGTTGGAGCTACCCAATGTCTCGAGGCTTACTAATGATCCAATTCTTCATTTGCCTTATTGGCCTCCAATTCCTGCTAAAATTCCAAGCGATTGCCCCAAATTTGAAGGAAAATCTAAATAGGACCTGTTAGCACTTGAAATTTCACCTCAGGCTGAAAAAGGTAAACTCCAAGGCAACATCAAACCACTTAGCCTCGTAGCTAGCCCTACGGGGCAGGAGAGGGCTCTCTCCGTTCTATCTCGGCAAAGATCTTCAACGGGCAGAGATAACCAATAAAGAACACTGATTTTAGGCTAGTAAACTGATAAAAAGGTTTGATTTGGGATTTTTAGGGTTTTGGTGGAAAATTGGGGAAAGGCAATTTTGGGTGCGGGGATTGGACACAGTTTTCGCAGGGGGTTCTTTGGGGCAAGGTAGGAGACTGTATTGATGCCTTTGAAATATTTGGATGGATGAGAATGACTGGTGAGGAGCTAAGGAGAGCAAGCAATCACCTTGAATTCTCCTTAAACAGCTGAAAACATTGATATTAAGCAAACTTAAAGGCAGAGCATAGCAACCATGAATTCTACCTTAACACTTCATTTGCCTAATTTGCAGAAGAAAAAGTAAGAAGACGATTCACATAACAAACTTACAAGTACAAAGAGAAACACACCATCAATACATGTAACCACAGGAATCCAAAAAAGGACTGCAAAACCCTGGTCTTCCTTTGCCAAAAATTGCAGAGATACAATGAGTAATACAATAGAAGCTTTCTCCCTCAAGAGTCCAACCATGAAAATGACCAAGAAAGTACATAATATAGGAAATCTAACATCTTTCCTTGCCTCTAGGGGTCGAGCTCACTATCCTAGGAGCTGCTTCAACCAATTCCAAACTGAGCACTAAAATCTAGGCAGTCAAAACAACTTGCCTCTATAAGCTAGGAAACCAATTCATTCATTAAATTTTTGCCTATTTCATGAATGAATCTTCTAGAAGAGATAAATAAGTGTCAAAGTATCATAAAATTACATCATTTTCATCAAGGAGGATCAAAACCCACTCCAAAAAGTCAAACCTAGTCAAAACTGCGTTTTGTTGAGCTGTAGGTGCATTTCTGGAAAAATAGCCTGATGCGTAGCGCCCTGATTCTCAACGCATAGCGCGCCTTTGGGCCTGCTTTTGAGGCACTTCCCGGAGTCCAAATGAGGCAAAAGTGGGATTTTTGGAAAGGTCTAGATGTCTACTTTCCAACCCAAGTGGAATTTCTGAATTTGGGGACCATTTGCCCCTCCAAAATTGCAACCTCCCAAGATTGCTTCCTGTGTGTCAAAAAAGTGGCAGAAAGTCATTTTTTGCTTGTTTTTTGACCTTCTGGAGGCTCAAAACTTGATGGAATCTCTTGGAAATTGCTGAGAAAGTGTATTTTTGCATGAAAAATCCAAAAATGCTGAGTTTTCATGAAAATGAGTTGCCCATCTTCAGGGTAGTGCGCGGCGCGCTACGCGTTGGGGAAGAAAGCCTATTTTTTTCCCAAAAAATTCACAAATGACCAAAAATGCTCAATTTTTTTTGAAATTTGTGCAGAAGGTAAGTCATTTAGCACCATGCTCCTTCAAGGAAGCCTCAGCCAATATGTGGAGGGGATCGGGCCTTTTTCTTCGTTTTAGTGCCTTGGCCAACCGTCCTTTGAGCACCTTCATTTTTGCCTTACATACGTGCATTCGAGCCCAATAATGGTTTTTCATGTTCCGGAGCATGTCCTTATCTTTGTTAGCCTTGGCCAACAACCTCTCCAAATGAGCATTGACCCGGAGAAGCATAGCCTCTCGCTCAATGGGTACCAAATCACCGGGTCTCTTACGAGCCAAGTTGCGGTCTTCATGGATCCTCCGCAACTCATCGAGAGTGTGCTCATCCTCTAATTGCTTGTTGCGCTGCTCTAAATATGTGATTTTCCATTGTGCCAACTCTAATTTTTCTTGCAACGAGCGATTTTCAGCCTCCCGTTGCTGAATGATCTCCTTAAGCTCCGAGTTAGGAAAACGGGTGTCAAGATCAATGATGTCAATATCTGGATCACCTGACAATCCCTCCTCAATCATGGGCTGCTTGCCCCTCTCTGATACCTGTGCTGCTGTCGGAAACGAGGCCCCTTCCACCTGGTGTGGAGATAACACTCGCGGTGCTGATGAAGAAAGCGAGACCCCTTCCACCTGATGTGGAGAAAATACTCGCCAAGCCGATGCAAATAAGGCCCTGTGGCCTCTCTGATATGTGACCAATGGAGGGGAGCTGACATGTCTGGGCTCAGGGATGTTATACTGCTGTGAAGGTCCTCCCTCCTCATGAACAACCTCAGGGGGTGGTGGCGCTGTGAAGAAATCTCGAGAGATGAAATCCTCCCATGGAATACCTTGCTGGGCCAACTGATGCATGACCACAATCTTGATCAATGCATAATGGTAGATGCTCCTGTGTTGCTGTGCTGGGCTCTTTCTCTGCACCAAGGGCACCATCCTCTCAATATTCTGGCACATGAAGAAAGGAATGTTCATCATCCATACCCATGTGAAATGCATCAACAATCGGATATGGTATGAATACAAACGTGAAAATCTGCCTTCACAGGTGAAATAGCGAATGATGAGCCTCATCAAGGGTGCATACTCATCCCTCAAGAATCTGAAAGGAAATACACCAGTTAGGTGCCTCATATATACAGGTTTTATGTAGGGCTCATACTGGAATCTGTCCAACAGCTGGCGCTTATTCCACTCTTCTCCAACATTGGGTATCCCTGTTGCTTGAGCAACAATCTCAGGTGACAATGTAAAATCCACCCCTGCAAAATTCACATGCCCGTTGTGCAAATGCAAAACAAACAAGCGGACCAATTCCCTCTGGTGCTGAATTTGGGAAATTCTCTCGCAATATCCATAACATGATTGATGACGGAAACATGTGACTGCAAGTGGACAAGCTTGCAAATAGGCCAAAGAGGTGGGCTCCTCTCTCACATGCTGACCACCCTTACCACCCCTGTGAGGCCTCCTTGGCACCTCAACCTCCGGTGTTGACTCACGGTCATCACTTTGCTCACAGTTTGTTTCGGTTTCTGACATGGTTTCAAGAGCAAAACGGTTGAAATGTATTGCTGCTTCTGCACAAATGACCTACTGTTTTGACTGTTTGAATGCTACTCCAAGGGGAAAAAAAACACAAGGGAGATGTTAGGGAGGGGGACTTTTGAGGGGATTTAGGGAAAATATATAAAAAAGGGAATTTAGGGAAGGAATTATGACACATACATCATCACATAATCATAATTTGTAGGGGTTTGATAGGAGGTAGGATTTAGGGAGATTTTATTGAATTTTAGGGATAGGGGTAGGGTTTTAGGGCTTTTGATATTTTTGTTAGGGAAATTGTGTGAAAGTGACAAGGGAAGTGATAATGGGAATGTGGGGAAATGAGGGAGTGAAAAAGATGACCTTGGGCAGCGAACTCAAAACCCTAGCTTCACTTGCAATTTGAAATTTTCAAACATAATATATATGAATTTCATGCTTCACACTTGATGGCATTTGACACATTTTCCATGCTCATTTTTCTTTAGCAAGCAAAAAACATTGATGACTTGAGGCCTACCTGTAAAACTTAAGAGATTTGAGGTCGTTTTGAAGCTTGTTGGCAATTTGCTGTAGGTGAAACCCAACGCGTAGCGCGCGGGCCCTGACGCGTAGTGCGCACCCAACGCATAGCGCCCGACCAATTCTTCCACTGCAGAGTGTGCCCTGACGCGTAGCGCGCGGGCTCTCATGCGTAGCGCGCAGGCTCTATTTCTCAATTCGCCCAGTTTCACACTAAATCGCCTTTCACACTTGCTCTTGGAGTCTTGGAGGCAAATGAATAACAAAATGAAGAGAGAGGGGCTTTTATAAGCTTGATTTAAATTTATTTCCCCTCAAACTCACTTTATAATGTTTATAAAATGACACTTTTTAAAACTAATTGCTGCTGACTTGTGGTTTCCTTTTTGACATGAAATTGGTTGAAATGATGCTTTTTCTTGAAAATTTTTGCAGGGATAGCTTCTGAAGAGTCTTGGCAAAGGAGACCAAGGCTGCATGCCAACTTCTGGAGAGTTTGAATTTTTTACAATTTTTTACAAAAAATGAGAAAATGACCTTGCCTTCAAAAATAGGGTTTTTGAACTCAAGGTAAAAATTAGCTGTACAATATGAAATCATTTGAAGTGATGCTTTGATGGACATCCCTCTGGCCTGCTGGGCATTTATTGACCTTAAAAGACATGACCTCAAAAGACAAAATTGGACTAAACCCTAAACCTAGTACCTTGACTTCAATACAAGACCAATGACCCTGTAAAGAATTTTATTGACTGAAACAAACTGGATCCAGCAGTGCCAAGAGGGGAATAAAGACACAAGCTCCTCCATCAGGGTTATGGCATGCCTAATGGAATGCAATAAGATGACACTGATGAGACACCTACTTATGCAAATGCAAAGAGCTTTGATCGCTAATGGAGGGCTACTAGACCGACTCTAACATTGGCTCCAATGGGGATGGTAGCTCCTTGGAGGTGCCAAGAACCTTAGACCTCTGGGAGAGCAGACCAGTGCCTTTTAATCATTGGGAAATGGAGTCATTATTTACATATTTGACCCAAACTGGGACAACTTTATTGACTTGACAAGTGACTGAAAATTGGACCAATTTTGACTCAAACTGACTTCAACTTTAAACAGAAAATGAACTGATACAAACAACATGACAAACTCACACCAACTAATCTTCATCTTCAGAATTATAGCCTTCACCGCGGGCCCCAGACTAAAGATGAAAGATCAGTTCACACTTGCAGTGGAATGAATGTAAAATGGTAATTACAATGATAATGACTAGAGCAGAAAATGCTCAGACATGGTACCTTTTAAGCAGTCCACCATTGACCGACCCTCCGAGACAATCATCACCATTCATTTCTTTGAGAAGAAAGGCATTTGGACCACGGTATGCTGCAATTTTGTAGGGACCTTTCCATAGGTTGTCAAACTTTCCATGTTTCCCTTTGTCTTCATTTCGGGCATCCCATCTCAAAACAACATCATCTATTTGGAAATCATCCGGTTTTTCTTTCCTGTCATAGATTTTCTTTATGCGCTCTTGCAACTTGAGAGTATTGTGAAGAACCTCCTCCCGTGTCTGCTGTACATGAATCATTTGACCAATCCGCCTTTTCATGGGATCCTCCTCACCACCAGCGTCTTGAAGCAACTTTGCTACCGGAATACTAAGTGAAGTAGGAAACACTGCATCTGTCCCGTAAAGCAATTCAAAAGGTGACATACCAATTGACTTTTTCTGACTTACACAATCAGCCCATAATGCATTTACTAACTTTTTGTGCCAGCTCTTCTTATTGATTTCCAGCAATTTCTTTATGATGTTTACCAAGGATTTATTCGAAGATTCAGCCAGCCCATTTCCTTGCGGATGATAGGTGGTCGAATGCCCCAAGCTGATATTATATTTGTAGCAAAAATCAACCATCTTCTTTGATTTAAACGCTGCTACATTATCTGTAATCAGCTTATGTGGACAGCCGAAACGTGTCAATATGTTATTTTCAAGGAAAGAAATAATTACCAAGTCCGTGGCCTGCCGGGTGGGAATGGCTTCAATCCATTTCGTGAAGTAATCGGTGGCTGTCAATATCCATCGATGATGTTCGGAAGATGCTGGATGAATTTCGCCGATGAAATCCAAGCCCCACTGCTGAAATGGTGCGCTGACTTCAATGGGCTTGAGAGGCAATGGCTGTAATTTCTGCTTTCCTTGAAAAATTTGACATTCATGACAACTCTTGATTGCTTTATATACATCTGAAAACAATGAAGGCCAATAAAAACCTGCCCTTAGGATCTTGTTTGTTGTGGTTTTCCAAAACAAGTGGCCCCCACAATCACCTTTGTGGAAATCCTCTACAACTCTCTTAGCTTCCTCCTCGACCAAACAATTCAGCAATATTCCACCTGGGTCTTTCCAATATAGTGCAGATTTGATGATGAAAAATTTGGCAGCCTTTAATTTCAATGTCCTAGCTTTGTTTCGAGGCATCCCGGGAGGTGAAGACAAATTTTGAAGCACATATACAATATCAGCATACCAAGGAGAAGAAATAAAGATGTCAGATACCTGTAGTGCTGAATTCTCCTCGTCTTCATCGAATAGGGAAGCTATCAAATTAATGTCTAGGAGATGGAGATTTGTTTTAGCCATCAATTTAGCGAGACCTTGACCCTTAATCAACTTGGTAGGCTTAATTTCCACATCATATTCTAATAGTGCAACAATCCACTTACCCCGCCTTCCTTCTGGTTCTGCTTGTACCAAAACATCTTTAACAGCCGCGTTAGGAACATATGCCAAAATGTGAGAATTCAATATGTACACACAGAAATCTTTCAAGGCTTTTACCAGCACCAATGCTTGTTTTTCAATGATATTATACTTCAGCGCTCCATCCCTTATGATACGACTGAAAAAAGCAATGGGCTTCTCAACTCCATCTCTCTTTTGCATCAACACAGCTGCCAATGTATGCTCAGAAGCAAATGAAAATAAAATAAAATCTTGTGTATAATCCGGGCTGATTAGAGTTGGGGCTGAAGATAAAATTAATTTTACCAAATTGAAAGATTTTACCGCCTCTTCGGTCCATTTTAGCTGGCTGTCCTTTTTTAGCATGTTAGTGATTTCTCTAAGGTGTTCGGCAAGATTCGGAATAAAGCGACGCAGAAAATTCAACTTGCCATTAAAGGACTGAATCTCCTTCTTGTTTCGGGGCTGCTCTAATTTCTGAATAGCTTCCACACGTGTAGGATCTATACGAATGCCATCTTTGGAAATGATGTGGCCCAACAGCTTGCCTTCACTCATGGCGAAAAGGCTCTTCTTTGGATTCAATGAGATACCATATTTTCTGCACTTTTGAAACACCATTGTTAAATGATACAAATGTTCTTCATCAGATTTAGAAAACACAGTTAAATCATCAAGATAAACGACCAAAAAGACATCCTTCTCATTAGCAAAGGCCATGTCCATCGCCCGCTGAAAGGTAGCACCTGCATTTTTCAATCCAAACGGCATCTTGGCATAATGAAATGTCCCCCATGGAGTAGTGAATGCAGTCTTGTCGCGGTCATCCTCATGCACCAAAATATGATTATACCCGGAATAACCATCAAGTAGCGACATCCTTGATGCCCCAACTACTCGCTGCAATATATGATCCATCTTGGGCAGCGGATAATTGTCCTTTAGCGACACCTTATTCAGATTTCTGAAGTCTATACACAAGCGGATCTCACCGGTCTTCTTTCTCACGGGCACCAAGTTGGAAATCCAGTCGGAAAATCTAATTGGCACTATAATTCCAGACTTGTACAACCTGTTAACTTCTTTCTCAATCAATGGCAGCAACTTAGGATTAATTCTTCTCAACTTTTGTCGGAAATGCTTTTGATTAGGCTTTATGGGAATGGTATGCTGAATGATACTTGTGTCATAAGTTTTCAAATCTGAATAATCCCATGCAAAAACATTAGAAAACGAAGACAACAATCTGATATATTCTTTATTTACCTTTGGCGACAATGCTTTCGATAGTTTCACCATCTTTGGATTTTCAGCTGTTCCGACATTCACTTCTTCAACACCTTCTTCCGTTGGCCTCAAAGTTGGTTTGCGGGCCACGTCATCTTGATCAAACAACTCCTCCAAAGGAATTAATACTTTAGGAATAAAATTATCTTTAAGTTGCAATACATCCATCTGATTTACTTCCTCAGGTTCTGTATCTATGGAGATGTCTTTGAACTCACCTTCAACTTGCAGAAAATCCTTGATTTCTTCGTCATCTTGGAAAACTTGCCAACATATTTGATTGTCTGGAACTGTAGGACGGTGCTTCACATAAATCTCAAACTTATTGCTGGAATTCATGAGAATTTTTAGATTGCTTTCTGCCTTAGCCAATGCATCCGCAACACCATTTTGGATATGGGGCACACATGTCAAAGTATGTTCAGAAAACAGCTTCAATATATCTAGGACAACATTTCGATATGCTCGCATACGAGGATGCTTGGCCTGGAACTCACCTTTCACTTGCTTTATAACCAACTCAGAGTCGCCATATACTGCTATCTTCTTTGCCTTCAGCTTCCGAAGGATTTTCAGGCCAACAATGAGAGCCTCATATTCCGCCTCATTGTTTGAACAATCGAATGCCAATTTGTAAGAACATACTCGTACCTTGCTTGGGACTTTGTTTCGGACAGAAAATGGACTTCGAATCCACACACCTATACCAGCACCATCGCTGCCCACAGCGCCATCAAAATCCATGGTCCAAAGACCATCCTCATCGTCTTCTAAATGCTGAAAATGTGATGTCTCTGCATTTTCTGTTTGTTGCCCATTGATTTCAGCGGTTGGCTCCATGACAACGGATCTTTCTTCACTTTCCTTTCTCAAAATTTCTCTAAAATTTTCTGTAATGTCTGGTATATCTTCTGCTTGAACTAACTGACTATCTATCTCATTAAAATTATCCGCAAACAAAACAAATGACTCTAAATCTGTATGTACATAATTTACAGGATGATTAACTGGCTTTTCTTTACTAGTGATCATGTATTTCATCTTTTGCTCCCTATATAACTTCCTCATCTGACCAAAGACCGAAATTGTAGCATAGGAAAAATCGAGCTGAAGTGTACCTTTCAACTTAGCTCCCCAAGATCTCGAAAGCAACATACCAAACCGCGGAGGAATATCCGCCACCACCACATCCATCAAGACGTTCTTCGCTGGGACTTGATCTAAGCTTACCACCAAGTCCTTGATCAAACCAATACATTTTACCCGGCTGGAATCAAACGAATACAAATCATGATATTTCCTCGTGATGTCTAGTCCCAGCTTTTCCATGATTGCTTTTGGCATCAAATTATGCGAAGCTCCCGAGTCAAACATGGCATTATGTAAAACATACTCATGCAATCGCAAACTGATATAGAATGGAGGAACATCACTTTCGGGAGACTCACCATTTAAAGCGGGCCCAAAAATCAATTCCGGCTGATCATCTTCTACATTCACCGTGTCTAGCATTGGATCAAAATTCAGCATCTTGGAGATTTGGCCTCGGTAAGTGCTGTTCTTCATGATTTCCGTCAAAGGAATGGACACTTTCAACTTTGAAATTTCATTCTCCAAACTGAAAACTGAAACCTTCTCACCTTCTTTGGCCGAAACTTCTCTTTTTTCAACTTTATCTCTCATTGTACTTGATGGCTGATATATCTTGCTTGCTGATGATGATTGACCTGCTGGAGGATCGCTTATCTCTTTCCCTTTTTTCTGTGGGGCAGCTGAACCATTCTTTGCTGAGGTATCTGTCCTCTTCTGGATGGGATTTATGGGAACAACTCGGTTTCTTAATTGTCTCTGCTGAGCGGATAAAGCATTCAAGTACCCTCTTTGATACTCTTCTGATTCTTCTTCAAGTGCTGCATCATTTGACAAGATATAATGCTCATCCTGAGGGACGATGGAGTTTCTCACCAACTCTTCTTCTTCTGTAATATAAGTGGGCAGATCATCAGGAGTGAAGAAGTGATTTTCCTCTCCCACCGTATCACCTTCATCCTCAGATTCTTGGCTCACAAAATTTTGCTGAAGTGGAGGTTTAATTTGCTGCTGAACTACTGCCTCTTATGCTCTTGTTTCACGCTGTTTGATTCTATATTGCGGCTGCTGCGGACCTCGAAAATTTGGATTGCGAATCTGAGGCTCCGGCTTGTCAAGATGAACATGTTCAAGTGCTCTTCCAATCTTTTCAACATTACGGAGGAGCTGATCTGATGTAGAAGCTTCCTCTTTGATTGTGACTTGGTTTTCCGCTTTCATCCTTGATCTCTTATCATTCAAGTTTGCCTCAACACTGACAACAATTTTCTGCATATCCTCCAAGGTAGGAGGATCTCTATCTCTCAATGAATAAGCCATCTCCGGATCAAAGCCATCCGGGAATTTGAGAAGTGCTGATTTTCTAGATGGCCTTAAATCATCTGGAATAGCATTGTAAACTGTGTTAAATCTGATAATGTAATCTTGAACGGACTCACCATGATTGCGCTTGAGATTGTTGTACTCAGCATTGATCTGAAGTGGATCCTTTCTGATTTCCCATCGATCTAGAAACTGCCTCTGAAGTGATTCCAAGGTGGGTATGCTTCTAGCTGTCAAACCTATGAACCATTTTCTTACTTCTCCATCAAATGTTTGTACAAACAAACGCATAGTCACATCCTCTTCATCTATCTCATATAGATCAAAGAAAGTCATCATTTTGTCTATATCTTGCTGAGCAGAGACACTTTGAGGAGTGCCATCAAACATAGGGATTTTACTCTGGTAGTCGGCTGGCATATCATGCAGATTTTGGGGAAGAGCAAGGGGAGAAAATCGGGCAGCCATTGCTTTGGGTAAATTGGGTCTAGGAGTAGCAGGTGGAGTAGGTGTAGCTGTAGTATGAGGAGGAGAAGTGGTATGGGATGTAGAGGGCGAACCAACTGTAGATTCTGGATAAGTGATTATAGGACATGCGCCGTGATAGTGGATCCAATATGAACATATATAGTTTCAACGAACTCAACAAGATTGGTAGCGTGAATATCTGACTGAAGAGTTCTTAGGATGAAATTGTCAACCAATTTATTGTGTCTCTCAATTTCAAGGGCAGCAGCAAAATCAGGGTTGGGAACTAGAGAATCAAGTGCACTTTCAGATTTGATTTTGAACAAGGACAACTCAAAACTCTCGTCAAAATCAATGTCTTCAAGATACTCAAAAATAGCTGGACATGAATGAGATTTGAATATATGACCAGAATCGGAAGCCAGTTTGGATATCAAGGAAAAAATAACCAATCAGCCTGTGAAAACTCTTAACTAATCATCCAAAAGTTCAGAGTTTGCAAATATACTGGGGTGAAATGCAAATGAAGTGTTACATTCACAAGCTCACGGAGGTCGACTGAAGCAGCGTTTATCTACTTGCGCTTATGCAAAGCAAAAGCGTTTCGAAGGCTACCTGGCATATCTTTAGACTCCGTCTAAGCCTTATGAAATAAACACATCAATGAGCAAACAATTTGTTCTCCCCAGTATGGTCGCCAATATGTTAGCGCTTGAAATTTCACCTCAGGCTAAAAAAGGTAAACTCCAAGGCAACATCAAACCACTTAGCCTCGTAGCTAGCCCTACGGGGTAGGAGAGGGCTCTCTCCGGTCTATCTCGGCAAAGATCTTCAACGGGCAGAGATAACCAATAAAGAACACTGATTTTAGGCTAGTAAACTGATAAAAAGGTTTGATTTGGGATTTTTAGGGTTTTGGTGGAAAATTGGGGAAAGGCAATTTTGGGTGCGGGGATTGGACACAGTTTTCGTAGGGGGTTCTTTGGGGCAAGGTAGGAGACTGTATTGATGCCTTTGAAAGATTTGGATGGATGAGAATGACTGGTGAGGAGCTAAGGAGAGCAAGCAATCACCTTGAATTCTCCTTAAACAGCTTAAAACATTGATATTAAGCAAACTTAAAGGCAGAGCATAGCAACCATGAATTCTACCTTAACACTTCATTTGCCTAATTTGCAGAAGAAAAAGTAAGAAGATGATTCACATAACAAACTTAAAAGTACAAAGAGAAACACACCATCAATACATGTAACCATAGGAATCCCAAAAAGGACTGCATAACCCTGGTCTTCCTTTGCCAAAAATTGCAGAGATACAATGAGTAATACAATAAAAGCTTTCTCCCTCAAGAGTCCAACCATGAAAATGACCAAGAAAGTACATAATATAGGCAATATAACATCGTTCCTTACCTCTAGGGGTCGAGCTCACTATCCTAGGAGTTGTTTCAACCAATTCCAAACTGAGCACTAAAATCTAGGCAGTCAAAACAACTTGCCTCTATAAGCTAGGAAACCAATTCATTCATTAAATTTTTGCCTATTTCATGAATGAATCTTCTAGAAGAGATAAATAAGTGTCAAAGTATCATAAAATTACATCATTTTTATCAAGGAGGATCAAAACCCACTCCAAAAAGTCAAACCTAGTCAAAACTGCGTTTTGCTGAGCTGTAGGTGCATTTCTGGAAAAATAGCCTGATGCATAGCGCCCTGATTCTCAATGCATAGCACGCCTTTGGGCCTACTTTTGAGGCACTTCCCGAAGTCCAAATGAGGCAAAAGTGGGCTTTTTGGAAAGGTCTGGATGTCTACTTTCCAACCCAAGTAGAATTTCTGAATTTGGTGACCATTTTCTCCTCCAAAATTGCAACCTCCCAAGACTGCTTCCTGTGTGTCAATAAAGTGGCAGAAAGTCATTTTTTGCTTGTTTTTTGACCTTCTGGAGGCTCAAAACTTGATGGAATCTCTTGGAAATTTCTGAGCAAGTGTATTTTTGCATGAAAAATAAAAAAATTCTGAGTTTTCATGAAAAGGAGTTGCCCATCTTCAGGGTAGCGCGCGGCGCGCTACGCGTTGGGGAAGAAAGCCTGTTTTTTGCCCAAAAAATTCACAAATGACCAAAAATGCTCAATGTTTTTTGAAATTTGTGCAGAAGGTAAGTCATTTAGCACCATGCTCCTTCAAGGAAGCCTTAGCCAAGATGTGGAGGGGATCGGGCCTTTTTCTTCGTTTTAGTGCCTTGGCCAACCGTCCTTTGAGCACCTTCATTTTTGCCTTACATACGTGCATTCGAGCCCAATAATGGTTTTTCATGTTCCGGAGCATGTCCTTATCTTTTTTAGCCTTGGCCAGCAACCTCTCCAAATGAGCATTGACCCGGAGAAGCATAGCCTCTCGCTCAATGGGTACCAAATCACCGGTTCTCTTACGAGCCAAGTTGCGGTCTTCATGGATCCTCTGCAACTCATCGAGAGTGTGCTCATCCTCTAATTGCTTGTTGTGCTACTCTAAATATGTGATTGTCCATTGTGACAACTCTAATTTTACTTGCAACGAGCGATTTTCAGCTTCCCGTTGCTGAATGATATCCTTAAGCTCCGAGCTAGGAAAACGGGTGTCAAGATCAATGATGTCAATATCTGGATCACCTAACAATCCCTCCTCAATCATGGGCTGCTTGCCCCTCTCTGATACCTGTGCTGCTGTCGGAAACGAGGCCCCTTCCACCTGGTGTGGAGATAACACTCGCAGTGCTGATGAAGAAAGTGAGACCCCTTCCACCTGATGTGAAGAAAATACTCTCCGAGCTGATGCAAATAAGGCCCTGTGGCCTCTCTGATATGTGACCAATGGAGGGGAGCTGACATGTCTGGGCTCAGGGATGTTATACTGCTGTGAAGGTCCTCCCTCCTCATGAACAACCTCAGGGGGTGGTGGCGCTGTGAAGAAATCTTGAGAGATGAAATCCTCCCATGGAGTACCTTGCTGGGCCAACTGATGCATGACCACAATCTTGATCAAAGCATAATGGTAGATGCTCCTGTGTTGCTGTGCTGGGCTCTTTCTCTGCACCAAGGGGACCATCCTCTCAATATTCCGGCACATGAAGAAAGGAATGTTCATCATCCGTACCCGTGTGAAATGCATCAACAATCGGATATGGTACGAATACAAACGTGAAAATCTGCCTTCATAGGTGAAATAGCGAATGATGAGCCTCATCAAGGGTGCATACTCATCCCTCAAGAATCTGAAAGGAAATACACCAGTTAGGTGCCTCATATATACATGTTTAATGTAGGGCTCATAATGGAATCTGTCCAACAGCTGGCGCTTATTCCACTCTTCTCCAACATTGGGTATCCCTGTTGCTTGAGCAACAATCTCGGGTGACAATGTAAAATCCACCCCTGCAAGATTCACATGCCCATTGTGAAAATGCAAAACAAACAAGCGGACCAATTCCCTGTGGTGCTGAATTTGGGAAATTCTCTCGCAATATCCATAGCATGATTGATGACGGAAACATGTGACTGCAAGTGGACAAGCTTGCAAATAGGCCAAAGAGGTGGGCTCCTCTCTCACATGCTGACCACCCTTACCACCCCTGTGAGGCCTCCTTGGCACCTCAACCTCCGGTGTTGACTCACGGTCATCACTTTTCTCATAGTTTGTTTCGGTTTCTGACATGGTTTCAAGAGCAAAACGGCTGAAATGTACTGCTGTTTCTGCACAAATGACCTGCTGTTTTAACTGTTTGAATGCTACTCCAAGGGGACAAAAAACACAAGGGAGATGTTAGGGAGGGGGACTTTTGAGGGGATTTAGGGAAAATATATAAAAAAGGGAATTTAGGGAAGGAATTATGACACATACATCATCACATAATCATAATTTGTAGGGGTTTGATAGGAGGTAGGATTTAGGGAGATTTTATTGAATTTTAGGGATAGGGGTAGGGTTTTAGGGCTTTTGATATTTTTGTTAGGGAAATTGTGCGAAAGTGACAAGGGAGGTGATAATGGGAATGTGGGGAAATGAGGGAGTGAAAAAGATGACCTTGGGCAGCGAACTCAAAACCCTAGCTTCACTTGCAATTTGAAATTTTCAAACATAATATATATGAATTTCATGCTTCACACTTGATGGCATTTGACACATTTTCCATGCTCATTTTTCTTTAGCAAGCAAAAAAAATTGATGACTTGAGGCCTACCTGTAAAACTTAAGAGATTTGAGGTCGTTTTGAAGCTTGTTGGCAATTTGCTGTAGGTGAAACCCAACGCGTAGCGCGCGGGCCCTGATGCGTAGCGCGCGCCCAACGCGTAGCGCCCGACCAATTCTTCCACTGCAGAGTGTGCCCTAACGTGTAGCGCGCGCCCAACGCGTATCGCGTGGGCTCTGATGCTTAGCGCGCAGGCTCTGTTTCTCAATTCGCCCAGTTTCACACTAAATCGCCTTTCACACTTGCTCTTGGAGTCTTGGAGGCAAATGAATGACAAAATGAAGAGAGAGGGGCTTTTATAAGCTTGATTTAAATTTATTTCCCCTCAAACTCACTTTATAATGTTTATAAAATGACACTTTTTAAAACTAATTGTTGCTGACTTGTGGTTTCCTTTTTGACATGAAATTGGTTGAAATGATGCTTTTTCTTGAAAATTTTTGCAGGGATAGCTTCTGAAGAGTCTTGGCAAAGGAGACCAAGGCTGCATGCCAACTTTGAATTTTTTACAAATTTTTACAAAAAATGAGAAAATGACCTTGCCTTCAAAAACAGGGTTTTTGAACTCAAGGTAAAAATTAACTGTACAATATGAAATCATTTGAAGTGATGCTTTGCTGGACATCCCTCTGGCCTGCTGGGCATTTATTGACCTTAAAAGACATGACCTCAAAAGACAAAATTGGACTAAACCCTAAACCTAGGACCTTGACTTCAATACAAGACCAATGACCCTGTAAAGAATTTTATTGACTGAAACAAACTGGATCCAGCAGTGCCAAGAGGGGAATAAAGACACAAGCTCCTCCATCAGGGTTATGGCATGCCTAATGGAATGCAATAATATGACACTGATGAGACACCTACTTATGCAAATGCAAAGAGCTTTGATCGCTGATGGAGGGCTACTAGACCGACTCTAACAGGACCCTCAAGCCCATGTGACAACATATCACTTATGGTGTTCTTCTAATTCCTACGTTGATGATTCCATTCGTCTCCGCCTCTTTCAGCGAACCTTGATAGGTGCTATCGCAAAGTGGTACATTGAGTTTCCTTGAGGTACCTATGAAGACTTCAAATATTTGGCTATGGCCTTCCTCACCCACTTCCAAATATCGATTCGTTATGGAACTGGTACTCACTTGCTTATATCTCTGAAACATGATACCGCGACCATATATCTAATCATATCCATGAATTGAGATGTCAAAATCACCTTATCAAATTTGAAATCCCCGATGAGTTGTTGACCGAATGGTTCACCAAGTCATTCGTAAACAAAATCGTTGCGGATATAGCAATGGGTGGTTGTGTTACTGAGGATCAAGCTATTTCCCATGCCCTATACTTAGATTTGGTTTATTCCTAATATGGAACGCTATATGAAATGTTTTCTGATGCTCCGAGGCCATATTCGGCCCGAGTTTCTTCGAAGTCTCCCGATGTGCCACCTGTTGATGGTATAATTGGATAAGTATCTCAAACTTATACTAAAGCTTCTTCGAAGCAAAAATTTGTTTCGAATATTGGTTCCAGTCATCCTTTGAAAAACCCATCGAATCTTGGTAAAACCTCTGAGGTCAATGTCGTCCCGTCTACCACGGCGGATAAAGACTTGAAAGGTAAGAATAAGGGTAAGGGGAAAGAAAAATCCAACAACCCGAAATAAGATCCTCCTAAGTCATCTGTTGATTATGCCTCCAAACGGAAGCCAAAATATCCTTGGCTCATTTATGAAGAAGATCATTATACAAAGGGTTGTCCCTGACGTGAAGAAGTTAGTGGTTTATTGAAAGGGACTCTAGCTGTATTGAAAGAGCCATTCCCATCTTAGCAGACTCAGTTGGTAGACCAACCACAATCCTCTGCCTCATATGGTTCTTAGGTTTACATGATGATGGGTTTGTTGCCTATCTCTATAGTCTCTCGATCGAAATATTATCAAACCCCTCAAAAGCAGACAATGGAAAAAGAAGCCACAGATATACCTTCTACTTCCGCTCCACCCAATTCGGGTCCTCTCCATATTGAGAGACCTAATAATGAATTCATTATCTGACCAACTCCATAGGTGTGCTTTGGAAGTCATCCTATAATACGAACGCTAGAGTTACTCAACATTACAGTGTTGTCAAAGACTGAGCTCAAGTGCCTTGGCGATTTTTGATTTGGAAGTTCTCCAAACTTGTCCAACGTAGCGGAAATCATTATTGTATGTTGTTGGAGGTATTGATCCTACTGATTCAAGCTTGATTACGTTCAATCTTGAAAACCATGTTCCTTGTCTTCCTTGTCAAATTTCCTTTTTTATTCAATTCATTATAAAAGGAAAGGCGATCCATCAGATTGTCATTGATGAAGGTGTTTCCACCTGCATCATGTCTATTTCATATTGGAAAGCTATTGGCTCTCCACCTCTCAACCAGTCCCCGAACACTTTGGAGGCCTTTGATGGTAGACACTCTCATCCCTATGGTATTCCCACAAATTTTCCTATCACTTTGGAATGGAATACTGTCGAGTTAGAAGTGGAAGTTGTAGATGCGAATCTAAATTACAACCTTCTACTTGGGCGAAGTTGGACCCATGCCATGTTTTTTGTGGTTTCCTTTTTGTTCTAGGTGCTCCTTTTTCCTCATGAACAAAAAATAATCATTGTTGATCAATTGTCCTTTTTATCTTTCGGTGCCTCAAATGGAAACGTCCCATATGTGGGAAATATCGATATTCCATATGATAGCATGGGGGCAAGTCTTTTCAAAGATTTTTCTTTAATGGAAACTTTTTATCTCCCGCCCCCACATGTCGCCTTGATAAAAATGATCTCTATCTCTAATGACCCGTGGATCATTCCTTCTTCGGATTAGGTTGATTCATTTGGTGATGCTATGCCGCTAAGTCCCTTAGAACAAGCTTATCATGAAATTGTCTCATCTTCAACAACAACTTCAGAAAGTCATGATGTTCTCAGTATGTACCTGGATACCTACTCGCAATCTCCTTGTCTTGGTTCTTGGGATTCTCCAAATCCCTTGAAAGAGATATTCGCTACTGACGAGAGTATTGTTGAGGTTATGTCTCTTGACGAAACTCCTTGGAATGATTCCCATCATCGTTCCTCGTTTCTTCCAAGTCTAAGTGAGATTCCTTCATGTCTCAAATATTTTATTTATCATAACTCAACACACCCACTTCAAACACCTATTCTGGTGCATGAAGTTTTGTCTAAAGGTAATATGGGAAATATTACTGCAACCATGCCAATCGACATTTCCATTAAACCTGGAATTGTTGAGAACATTCACATTGGGGTTTCCTGTTCTCCTGATGAGATCAGGATTTACACTGACCTTTTCAAAGAATTTTGCGATGTCTTCGCTTGGTCATATGAGGAAATGTCTGGTATTGATCCATCTATTGTGGTGCATGAAATACCCATGTATCCTAATGCGAAGCCCATTCGCCAATGGCTCTGTCTAGTGCATCCTAGGAAGGCTGTTGCTATTAAGGGAGAAGTTAAAAAACTTCTAAAAGATGGTTTTATTTACTCGATCCCATTGACAAATTGGGTCTCTAATATCGTACATGTTACTAAAACGCAGGGAACGATTCGATTTTGTGTTGATTACCGCAACATCAATCACGCATGCCCTAAAGATAACTATCCTACTCCCTTTATTGATCAAATAATTAATGAATGCTCTGGGAGTGAGATTTTCTCTTTTATGGATGGTTTTTCTGGTTACAACCAGATTAACATATTACCCGCTGATCAACAAAAGACGACTTTCATCTGTCCATGGGGGACTTTTTTTGATAAGAAGCTCCATTTCGGTCTTAAAAACGTTGGTGCTACCTTTCAGAGAGAAATTTCATATTCCTTTCATGATATTAAACACATTGTTCAACCTTATCTAGATGACTTACCAACTCATTCTATTAAGCGTTTGACCATCCGGACCACCTTTGTGCAATCTTTTTGTGTTGTCAACACTATAATATTAGTCTCGATCCACATAAATGTGTCTTCTGCATAGAATCTAGTCGACTCTTAGGTTTTCTTGTGTCCAAAGAAGGTATTCGAATAGATCTAAAAGTTGAGGCTATTGTAAATCTACCCCCTCCTTCATCGATGCACCAATTACAGAGTTTGCAAGGAAATGCTAATTTCCTTTGTTGCTTTGTCCTAAATTACGCTAAGCTTTCCAAGGGATTTACTTGCTTGCTCAAAAAGGGGATCCCATTTGTTTGGGATGAAATTTCCCAAAAATATTCTTGATGCTCTAAAGAAAACGCTCATCAGTTCTCCTTTATTACATCCCCCCGACCATCATCATGATTATTTCATGTACTTGACTGTAATTGACAGTACCATTATTATGGTGCTAGTCCAGGATGATGACGATGGAAATGAACATGTGGTTTCTTATTTGATTTGAAATTGAATTGACACTAAAACTCGATATGCTCATGTTGAGAAACTTTCCTTGGTAGTAGTCCATGTTGTTCAACGATTTCACAATTACATTCTTCTACAGAAGACCACAATGATTTTTGATTGTAACCCCATGACTTATATTCTGACTCATCATTTGCTTGGGGGAAAATACTCTAAATGGATTGTTATACTGCAAGAGTTTGATTTGGAGTTCACATCCACCAAATCAAAGAAATCACTCATTTTTTCCAAACTAATCTGCGCCCTTCCTCCTGCAAACACCTCCACTAATTTTACTTCGAAAATTCCTGATGAAACTTTATTTCTCATCGGCACTCTCGACCCATGGTATGGAGATATCATTGTTTATCTTCAGACCCAAACTTTCTAATCCGAGTTGTCTCGATCTGACCAACACCGCATTCAACATGAGTCTCAACCTTATCAGATTATTGGTGATACGTTGTACCGAGTTGGTGTTGATTTTGTTCTTCGTAGATGTATAACACTTGAAGAGGTTGAACGAGTCTTGAATTACTGCCACTCTGGGGCATGTGGTGGTCACATGTCAGGCTATGACACTTCTTAGAAGATCCTTCGCGGTGGTTACTTCTGGCCTTCTATCTTCAAATATTGTATTCTGGCCATTCAAAAGTGCAATGAATGTCAAATTTATAACCACAAACAGCACGCCCCGCCAGCACCCTTACATCCAGTCGTTACCATTGACCCAAATGGGGAATTTATTTCATGACATGTAACCCTCGCTTGGCCGGGGGCATGGCTATATCATCGTCATCGTCGACTATTTTACTAAATGGACCGAGGCAATGCCTACATATAATGCTAATGGTATATTTACTAATCAGTTCCTCTTTAACCATGTCATAGCCCATTTTGGCATCCCTCAAGCCATTTTCATTGATCACGGATCACATTTTCGTCAGTACATGATGGCAGAGTTGACTACTTAGTTGGGTCTTCGCTATGATAGCTCAACTCCTTACTACCCATAGGCCAATGACCAAGTTGAAGCAATTAACAAAGTATTGATTACTATGCTTCAACAAACCATTGGGAAGCATAAAAAGGATTGGCATCTCATGCTATTCTTGGCTCCTTGGGATTACCGGACATCGATTAAGACAATAAATGGTTTCACTCCATTCCATTTGGTTTATGGTTTATAGGTGACACTCCCGATCGAGTGTGAAATTCCTTCGTTAAAATTAGCTATCGAGCTACTCCCTGACACCTCACCTAAAGAGGAACAATTACTTTATCTATAGAGACTTGATGAGACCCGTCGTATTGTTGTGATGGTGATTGAGGCATAGAAAAAATGAGTTAAAGCTCATTTTGATCAACTATTTCTCCACGCGTTTTCGCTGAAGGTGACCTGGTCTTGCTGTATGACCAAGCCAACGATAAGTTGGGATCTAGGAAGTTCGAACCTATGTGGCATGGGTCATATATCGTTAACCGTGTCTTTTAAAAAGGCACCTATGAGCTAGTTGACTACGAATGTAATGCATTATCACAGCCCCACAACGAGCTTTATCTGAAAAAGTATTATGCGTGAACTCTGTGTAATTACTTTTGTACATCACTGTGTGAACTCATTGGTGTGCAGTTTTTATTTTTTGGTGTGATTGTTTGATTTGAATACACGTTCCTTCTACTTACCTTGTGTTCCACTCAGTTTGCAGATTTCGTCAAACCATTATGTTGGTTTTGTTGATGGTGCTTGTCGTAGCACATGGAACTTATCTTCTACTGCTTGGGCACTCTTTGCCTCTGATGGCGAGTTAATCGATTTACAAGGTATTTTCCAAGGACAAAAAACTAATAAGATTGCCAAGTACAGTACAGTTATTAAACTGTTATCAGAAGCAACTGATCTTGGCATTAGAAATTTAGTTATTAAGTTAGATTCACAACTCGTTGTGCTACAATTGAATAGTCATTATTCAGTAAGAAATCCACAAATTTTGCGTATGTATCTACGTGATCGATTACAAGAAATAAATTTGTATTATATCACATATCAACACATTCCACGGAATTTGAATACACTAACAGATGCATTAGCAAATTATGTTCTTGATAGACATTTGCGTAACTTATATATCTAATCCCATCATGATGATACATGAAAACATAAGTAGAAGATAAAACATGCATATGTATATATATATATATATATATATATATATATATATATATATATATATATATATATATATATATATATATATATATATATATATATATATATATATATATCATGTATGTATAAGTTTGTTCATTAAAATCTCAAAAAATAAGTGTTCTGAGACACCTAGCAAAGCCTACAATAGTGTAAAAAATACACGACTAGAAAAGGCTATTCGCCCACATGATGCTCTCGATAGCACGAGACCACTCTGATCACTCAGCTTAAAATCCAATGCAGTATCGCAGGCACTCCTATTGTATGCCTCTGGTATCACAGTGGCACGTCAACTATAGTCACATACTCTAGAATCCCTCTCATGATCGCTTCTAGATTCTGTTCCATCTCTACCATAGCATCTGCTTCTTCCTCATATGGAGCATCCTCTATCTGGCGTGCTACTTGTCATGCTATTGGTGACATGCCGGGAGGCCTTTCTGGTTCCACATCTACACATTTATCACAAGTAAACTCTCAGATACAATTTAACAAAAAACTCATAAAACTTGAAAAAAATCCAAAAACAAGTTTTACCTTCATCAGTCCACTGTTCACTCAGTGGTATAGGTAGATTTGGATCCCATCTGAAATCTGTGCCTACATAGGCATAGTCATCCACATCGATCGGTTGTTGGCGCAACCAACCAAAGAATTGTGGAGGGAAATGAATCTACTAACCCCCTCCTCCATGAGGCATGATCTCACTCCATCTGAGCAGCCTCAGATCTTATGGAGCAGGATCTAGTACCTCTGTCCACTGATACTAAAATAGGGGCACACGCTCCAAAAAGAAAGTGACCAAAATCGAACTAAAGCCAAATTGTTTCAACTCTCCTAACTTGCCTTTGGTTAGTTGCCTCTTCATGTTGGAAAACATTCCCTCGTGCCAGTCGAACACTGTTGGAGTAAGGCAATACACTGCATACTAGAATTATGATTTTGAGACCTCGTGCAAAGCCCACGACCTATCTATATGGGCCATGGTGTGTAGAATTGTCCTCAAGGGAAGATTTTTGATGGTCAATATCTCACCTTCACGTTCACTCTTGTCTCTCCACCTGGGAAATGCCTTTTGATTAAAGCATTGGTGCTCTCACCTCCAACACGGGATCCAAAGAGTTACTCTTTCCCCTCTCCTAGACAATTTAGTAATGAAGTAGATATCAGCTACTTCCAGCTCTAGTTCTTGGTCTCCAATGATGAAGATTTTCCTATAAACATACCATAAACTAATCAGATAATGTAGCAGCTCATTTTTAGCGTTGATTCCTGGGGTTCATAAGAATTTCAATACCCCGTAGTTCCTCAAAGCATTGACACATTCAATATTTTGGGAAGCCTGGTGATCTTGTGCCTCAGGACCTCTTTCCTTCAATTTGATGACCATGTTGTCAAAATCTCCTACAAAACAACCATTTACATTTATTAAATTCCTTTTCATGGATAAAAAACTCAAAAATTTCACTCAAGGGAGATGATTTCTCTTCATTTTTCCACCCTACGGCCAGCTGTTGGGAGCTATAAATGCTAGATTTACACCCACATTTAAATTGTCAATTTGGGGTCGTAAGACTTAGATACGTAGCACAATATATGCCAGAATATGACCTCATGGATTTGTAAGATCAAAACAATTCGAAAAGGAAATCATTCAAGAAAATGCATTCCAAAGTAAACACACTACAACAAATAAAGAATGCAAAGCTTCTTAAAAGATTACTGCTACGCTGCAAATATGATAGCATGAAACAAATTCAATTTCAAACTATTTTAAAATATGTACTTAAAATTCTTCTTTCAAATGATGCTGGAAAGGAATCATACGTGTATGGAAATATTCAATCCAGAATTTAAATTATTGAGCAAGGATATCTTCAAGTTGTTGGACACTTTACTTATGTTAAAAATGTATTCAAACTAATCTTGGTATTTAAATAAATGTTGTTTTCTTAAAACACCAAGATAAATTCCATGTAATGATTTAAGTTTCTTATAAGTGCCAAACAATATGAATGGAAAATCAAATGAAATCCTTATTGCTCTTATACTATTTTTGTCCCCTCCTTGAATCCCTGCAGACTAAAAATATGTTATGTTATATAATAAAGAGAACAAGGCAATTAGTGAAAATGAGAAAAGAAGCACTTGTTAAGTCTACTCTATTTTTAATCTAATTACTGGAACAAAAATAAATCCTAAAATGACATTGGCATTAAATTTATCAAACCTATGCAATTAAGAAATCATGAAATGGCAGAGCAAAGTTTAAATCACACTACATAATTTAGGAAATAAAACATAGTCAAATGAATTACACAAGCATGTAATAAAATGCAGTGAATTAAATCACACTAACAGGAAATAAAATGTAATAGAATAAATAAATCCTAAGTAGTCTAGGTAGCGAACTAGCTAATGGGCCCGAACAACCATCTCGATCTTACTGTAAAAATCAAATCAACACCCCATCTCAAAGATTCGAAATAGCCTGGAAATGTAAATTGAATGTGGAATCATATTACTACTGAAATAAAATTACAGAAATGTGAAACAATTAAGTGTTGGGCTCCAGTCGTCCTCTCCAAGGATCATTCCACTCGGCTCAGACTCCTCTCATGGCACAATTGAAATCCAATATATGCAAAATAATGAAATGTACAGGTTTGAATCTCCAATCCATAGCTTAGTGTTCTTCTGCAATCCAACCTTTTGTGTGATTTTTCTATTAATACACAACTCTCCATTTTATAGCAGCAAAACTGCTCTAGTTAAACGAATCAATTGTTACATAGCATATAAATTTATGATTTTTGGTTAATATAAATTAATTAAAATCAAAATGAGAAGATTTGATTCCAATTTCGAGTTTGAGTTGGTGCAATCCCGACTTCTGGAATTAATTTGACCATCGCATTGCTAGCAGAGGCAATGCACAGCTGGGGAGCTCCAGTCCATCATCATCATCTTTATTTATCAAGGATGTTGGCATTTTCCAATAATTCACTAGCTCATTACTTTGACCTTTTATCAATAACTGTAACACCTCATTCATTGATGGTCGCTAGATAGCTGAATGTCTTACGCAGAGTGAAGCAATTAACACCATTCTCTTCATCTGATGAGTGTCATATTGACCTTGAAGCTGTGGATCTATTAGTTCATGAATGTTTCTAGACTCCATTAAGGGTTTAGCCCAAGACAATATGTTCTTCTCAGAAGCATCCACTGATCTACGACCTGAGATAATCTCAAGCAACAACACCCCAAATGCAAAGACATTAGTTTCCTCATCAACAATCCCATGTAGTAAATACTTAGGTGCCAAGTACCCAAAGCACATAGAGATGCAACAGTTCTATTCTAAGCCCCAAATACAAATCTGAATTAAATGTCGGGACTCAAGAGAAAACTCCAATGATACAAAACTAACTGAATCCGCTAAACCCTAAATACACAAAAGCATATTTAACGAAGCTATTCAAAAGCATCATCATCATCATCTGGAAGAGGTTGGGTTGTAGATGCTACAAGTTCTACCTCATACTGCTACCAGGTTCTCTTGCCCAACAGTGTCCCAACAATAAAAGTGAATTTTTCCATAGTTTGTAAAAAAATAAGAGGACGGACTTCAACATCAATGGTAGACTCGTATTTCTTCTCAAACTTCCTGGTAGATGATGCTTTACTGTTTTGGAATCCATTTAGACAATCCAAAATCTGAAATTTGTGAATCAAAATCCGTGCCTAGTCAAGACATTTGAAGACTTTATATCTCTATGGGTGATGCATCGCTAGAAGCATTTGTGTAGATAATGCAGCCCCCGTGCTGTTCCAATTGCTACCTTGTACCTAATTGACCATTCCAGCACCCTAGTCTTGGTACCGTGAAGGAGTGAAGCCAAAATACCATGCAGATTGAAATGGAATATGAGATGAAGATCGTTCTCTATGCAACACCCTATCAATGAGGCTATGTTGAGATGGCATACATGCCCAATAATTCCTAGTTCTATTAGAAATTATTTTTTTCTTTTTGTTCATCTCTGTTTTCTTTTTCAAATCCCTTAACTGCGATCATCTTCCCATCAAGTTGTCATAAAAATGACTTTTCATGGGTGTTGTTCAACAATATTTGTGCACAATCTCATCTTAAGACTCAATAAGAGGTGCATAATGTAGTTCTAAATATTTTTCATTGAATTCAAGCTAATGCTTCTATTCATGAGATGAATCCTTAAATGTTTTTCTACTTCTGTGCATGAGATGAATCCGTAATTAAATGTGTTTCAGGAAGCATTCCTGCACTGTTGGTGCTAGTACATGACTTATTCACCTGCCACCAAGAAGGTATATTATTAACGCTCTTCCAATTAATTAACAAGAAGAATTCATAATTTAATAGATATTTCCTCTGAATGCCTCTAATTATCAACTTAATAAGATAATAATGATTAAAAACACTAGTCACAAACATAGAATTATTTGATAAGAATTGTAGAAATCTAGACAAAAAAGCAGCTCAACATCTCCCCACACTGATCTTCTTGCACGTCCTCGTGCAAGACAAACCATTTAATGAGGAAATGAAAGAAGGCAGGGGAAATGTTTAAAGATCAAACTATGGTTTCGATAAGAGTGTCAAAAAAAATTTCAGCAAGTAAATATGAAGATGCCTAGTATTTTAAAGCACTCATTAGCCTGCAACATAACTATTAAAATGCCCACTAAAACCATGTTACAACTCTTATTGAAAGTAGGAATGATAAACAATATTAGGTACAAAAGGTAGACATTATGGAGAAAGAGTATTGCACATACTTGTTGTCTTGTTTCAAATGGATTCTCTATTTGCTTCTACCCAGAGTCTTATGATAAAGGTCAACTTTTTTTGAAAAGGTGCAATTTCAAGAAAACTACCACAAGATTCTTGCTCCTACCATAGCAATATTATACCTAGATTGTGTAGCACATATTTAGAGGCAACCACAATCAATACACATGGTTTTCAATCAACACCTTGTGAGTAGTAATCACTAAGTATTTCATCACTCTAATTATCATGAAAATTAAAGTGAGTTATGATACCAAAAAAGGGAAATAAAAATTATGACACTTTCCTGGACCAATGAGCAACCTCTTTATTGAACATTCTAAATTTCGTTGTCATCTAGATGAAAAACTGAATTTCTCCCTAATCAGTACAAATAATTACCTTTACTAAGGGTACCACATCATTAAAGATTCCAGATTTTTGAAAAATAGAACTCAAAGCATCATGTCCAAATCGTCTTAAAACCATTTTCCAAGAATCACAATGATGAGTTTCAGGGAAAGAGAAGGATAACCAAGCAAATCATAGTATACAATTAACTTTAATACCACAGAGATGGCCCTACTGCTCGCAGGTGTCTATAACCTCGACAGGGATGTCTTTTAACCCAGCGAAATCCATGTGTCCCACTTACTAGATATAGATTTAGAGTTATCTTATTTTAATTTTAATGAAGGCCACTGTCTTGGCTTGGTAACCAGCTGATGGTAGTGCCACTCACAAGAAGTATCATGGATGAACAGGTCGTCTCGTGATGAGACCTCATGTCTTCCAACTTTTTGGCTAAAAGCCATTACTTTGGCTTGGTGACCAACATCAACAATGTCATGCATGTTAGGTCTCATGATCGTGGTAGGTTGACTCATCACGAGACCTCCTATCCTTCCCTAAATCTCTTGTAAACTCTGATTATGATTAACCTTAAACGTTACTAAATAAGTGGGGAGACTCATCTACTCCTTAAGAGTATGGGATGGTGTGAATTTTTTTAATGACCAATCATTACTGTCTAGTTCTTCTACCCTAAAGACTTATTAAAAATATCCCAGATAATGACTGAAAGACTCTTTGAGTTAATAATTCTAGTGTTCTCATGAACAACCCATTATGATACTTTACAAGAGTGATCCACCATAGGGGGCTCTCCAATAATACCTTCTAAGGGAAACTGAAAAATATATATCCTAGATGACAACTCATTAGAGTGATTAATGATGGTTACTTTTGCAGAATCATGAGGTATTAGAGTGAATTATACTCAACAAGATTTATCACAGATGGGTGTGTTAACAACTAATATGGATCAAAAGCAATTTAAGTGGCTATACTTTAAAAATCAAAACCCTAATAGTATTATTGTAACATCTTTTATTCATGGCATTAATTTATTCTCCTACCCTACTCTACCCTAAAAAGCAGAAGACTCCTTTTTAAGTATAGGAGTACTTCCAATGCATCCACGTGCACAACAAGAGGATAATTATACTCATGTTCAAATTTGAAAAGTATATACGAGAAAATACCAGAACATGAGGTACCAGCTACACTAACTGATGTGATGCTACAAATTTTCGAATGATAAAGGAGGAGTGGATACTAACAATCATTTGGAACCAAGATTCTATGGGATCCATATACTCTTGGTTACTTGATTCATGGGCAACATCTAGTGCATCGTGCAAATCCTCCACATTTCCTTGTCTATCCTCTAAAGTGTAGGCCAAATCAGATAGATGTTCTGCTTCTAATGGCTTCTCCTCATCATGCATGATCCATAGCTTCTCGGTCTCCTTAGGAAGATCTTCTAGATCTTCATGAATCTTCTCTTCCAGAGGAATAGACATTTCTCTTATTGATGCCAAAATGTGATCTTTCTGTGAAGCAGAGACCCCAAATTCTTCTATAATTTGATATAATTCTTGGAATAACATCACAGTTCTTGACATGTTCTTGCTATATGGAAAGTCTTGTTAGCACCAAACTTGAAATATTTGTTTACTCGGACAACCAAAATTTGAAGTGACCCAAACAAAAGTGAATGCGTGGCTCTTCACTCACGTCTTACCGTCATCTCTGCTCTTTAGTTGCCCTGTGATGGTAAAAGAAGAAAAAAAATCAATTAATCTCAATTGCAATAAAGAAAATAACCACACTTGCAATGAATAAAATCACTCATTTGCAGGAAAGAAAACTTGGCCTGTGATCTTTCTGGCAATACCGTCCAGTATGCTTCAGCAAGCAAGGGGAATCTCACTAATCTAAAAATTCAATTGCAAAGGAAAGCGAAAAGCACAACAAATCATGAGGCCTTATCCTACAACGCCTCCCCGACAATGGCGTCAAAACGTTGGGAGGTATAAATGCTAGATTTACACCCAAATTTAAATTGTAAGTCTGGGGTCGTAAGACTTAGAGACGTAGCTCAATATATGCTAGAATATGGTCTAAGGGATTTGTAAGATCAAAAAAATTTGAAAATAAAATATTCAAGAAAATACATTCCGAAGTAAACACACTGCAACAAATAAAGAATACAGAGCTTCTTAAAAGACTACAGCTACGCTACAAATATGAAAGCATGAAACAAATTCAATTTCAAACTATTTTTAAAATATGTACTTAAAATGCTTATTTTGAATGATGCTCGAAAGGAATCATAAGTGTATGGAAATATTCAATCCAAAATTTAAATTATTGAGCAAGGATATCTTCAAGTTCCTAGACACTTATGTTTAAAATGTATTCAAACTAGTCTTGGTATTTAAATAAATGTTGTTTTCTTAAAACGGAAAGATAAATTCCATGTAATGATTTAAGTTTCTTATAAGTGCCAAACAATATGAATGGAAAATCAAATGAAATCCTTATTGCTCTTATACTATTTTTGTCCTTGTCTTGAAACCTTGTAGACTAAAAATATGTTCTATTATATAAAAAAGAGAATAGGGAAATTAATGAAAATGAGAAAAGAAGCACTTGTTAAGTCTACTCTACTTTTAATCTTATTACTGGAACAAAAATAATTCCTAAAATGACATTGGCATTAAATTTATCAAACCTATGCAATTAAGAAAGCATGAAATGGTAGAGTAGAGTTTAAATCTCACTACACAATTTAGGAAATAAAACACAGTGAAATGAGTTACACAAGCATGTAATAAAATGTAGTGAATTAAATCACACTATCAGGAGTAAAATGTAATAGAATAAATAAATCCTAAGTAGTCTAGGTAACGAATTGGCTAATGGGCCTGAACAACCAACTCGATCTTACTATAAAAATCAAATCAACACCCCATATCAGAAATTTGAAATAGCGTGGAAATGTAAATTGAATGCGGAATCATATTACTACTGAAATCAAATTACAGAAATGTGAAACAATTAAATGTTGGGCTCCATTCGTCCCATCCAGGGATCATTCCACGGGATTAGACTCCTCTCATGGCGCAATTAAAATCTAGTCTCTGCAAATAATGCAATGTACATGTTTGAATCTCTAGTCCATAGCCTAGTGTTCTTCTGCAAGCCCACCTTTTGTGCGTTTTTTCTATCAGTACACAACTCTCCATTTTATAGCAGCAACGTTGCTCTAATTAAACGGATCGATTGTTACATAGCATATAAATTTATTATTTTTGGTTAATATAAATTAATTAAAATTAGAACAAGAATATTTTCTTCCAATTTCGAGTTTGAGTTGGTGCAATCTCGACTTCTGGAAGTAATTTGACCATTGCATTGCTAGAAGAGGCAATGCACGACTGGCGAGCTCTAGTTCGTCATCATCATCTTTATTTATCAAGGATGTTGGCATTTTCCAATAATCCGCTATCTCATTAATTTTACCTTTTATCAATAACTGTAACACCTCATTCATTGATGGTTGCCAGATAGTTGAATGTCTTACGTAGAGTGAAGCAATTAACACCATTTTCTTCATTTGATGAGTGCCATATTGACCTTGAATCTGTGGATCTATTAGTTCATGAATGTTTCCAGACTCCATTAAGGTTTTAGCCCAAGACAATATTCTGCTCAGAAGCATCCATTGATCTACGACCTGAGATAATCTCAAGCAACAACACCCCAAATGAAAAGACAACAGTTTCTTCATCAACAATCCCATGTAGGGAATACTCGGGTGCCAAGTACCCAAAGCACATAGAGATGCAACAATGTTATTCTAAGCCCCGAATACAAATCAGAATTAAATGTTGGGAATCAAGAGAAAACTCCAATGATACAAAAATAATTGAATTCACTGGTCCCTAAATATGCAAAAGCATTTTTAATGAAGCTATTCAAAACCATCATCGTCATCATCTGGAAGAAGTTGGGACGTAGTTTCTACAAGTTCTTCCTCATACCGTTGTTGGGTTCTCTTTCCCAGTAGTGTCCCAACAATAAAAGCGAATTTTCCCATAGTTTGTAAAAAAACAAGAAGATGGAATTCAACACCAATGGTAGGCTTGTATTTCTTCTCAAACTCCTTGAAAAGATGATGCTTTACTATTTTGGAAGCCATTTTGACAATCGAAAATCTGAAATTTGTGGTTCAAAATCCGTGCCTAGTCAAGACATTTGAAGACTTTATATCTCTATGGATGATGCGTCACTGGCAGCATTTGTGTAGATAATGCAACCCCTGTGTTGTTCAAATTGCTACCTTGTACCTAGTTGACCATTCCAGCACCCTAGTATTAGTACCATGAAGGAGTAAAACCAAACTACCATACACATTGAAATGGAATATGAGATAAAGATCATTCTCTATGCAAAACCCTATCAATGAGGCTATGTTGGGATGGCATACATGCCCAATAATTCCTAGTTCTATTAATAATTATTTTTTCTTTTTGTTCATCTAATGATTTCTTTTTCCATTCTCTTAACTGCGATCATCTGCCCATCAAGTTTTCATAAAAATGACTTTTTGTAGGTGTTGTTCAACAATCTCTGTAGACAATCTCATCTTGAGACTTGGCAAGAGGTGCAGAATGTAATTCTCAATCTTTGTCATTGAATTCAAGTTGTTGCTTCTGTTCATGAGATGAATTTGTACTTAAATGTGTTTCTGCTTTTGTGCATGAGATGAATCCATACTTAAATACGTTTCGGGAAGCATTCTTGCACTATCGGTGCTGTTAAACACACATGGACAGCGAAGACAATATGAAAGATAAAACATGCAATACGATTTTATTAACAAGAGATTTACATTTATAGTACATTATGTGACTCTTGGGTTTCAGATCCCAAGGTCTCTTGGACTGCTTAGCCTTTTCGGCTTCCACACTAACCCATTTAGGATTAGGTGTCCAACATTCCCCCCCTTAATCCGAAGGGTTATGTATGAGTCCAAGAAGAGAGCTGTAATACAAAATGTGCAAAAAATGCATGGCAGCACTAGGCTGAATGTGCTCTATGAAATGTTGGTAAAAAAGGGTGGTGGTTTAAGGATGACCACCAACACTGGAACGCTTAGTGCAGTTCCCGGAACTCTTCCAAAACTGGCGAGAAACTGAAGTTTTCTGCTAGAGGAAGTGATCCTATTGTTTTAAAGAGGGAAACCTTCAACCATAAAAGGGAGGTCTCACCCCGCATAAAAGGTAAAACATCAACCTGAAAAGGGAAGTCTCAACCTGTGATGTTTTAAGGATAACCAACAACTCTGGAATGCTTAATGCAATTCCTGAAACTCTTCCAAAACTGGCAAGAAGCTGGTGTCTTCTGCTAGAGGAAGTGTTCTCAATTTTGTTCCCGGAACTCTTCCAAGACTGGCAAGAAGCTGAAGTCTTCTGCTAGAGGAAGTGTCCCAGATTGCCAACTGAAGGCATGTTCACAGGCATCTTTGTCTCTGGCTACAACTCTGAAACCGGTGTGGCAGGTTGTGGCTCAGGCTTGCTTGATGTGGCTTTGAAGCTTGTAGATGACCATCATTTCCCCCCCTGTCAGATACAAGGTGAGATGATGGAGAAAACTCAACTGCAAGACTGTTCAATATTCTGGAACAAGTTCTGACATGTGTTTGGAATATCTTCTTGGCTGTTGATGCCCATTGCCAAGAAGCGATCCATCCAAGATGAATCTTTGTTCTTGCAGGACGTTTGTTTCTGAAGCATCTGTGTGAAGAATGGCTGGTTTGATGACAGTTCTTACATGGATGAAGATCAAAACAGTGATCTTTCAAATGGCCAACTCGGTCACAGTGTTGGCATTTCACGATCTGTTGTTTTTGTTGTTGTTGTTGCTGTGGAAGAGAGGCAGAATCTGGAACAGCTGAAGGTGAACTGTCATGAGGAGCAAGTGAACTGTTATGAATGAATCCAGCACTCTGAAACTGAATGGGCTTGGCATAGTCTGGAATATGAAAGGACAAGTCCTTGTCATATCCAAGACCAGTTTTTTTCTTGTTGTGGATAAGCTGTTCCCAAGGTCTGATGATGGGCTTGGGAAGTGCAGACTGAGTTTCTGCATCTGCATATACAACTGCTGCTTTATTTGAATGAACTGTAACATTATTAACATCCTGCTGATGGGTGGTTGTCTCAATGTTCTGAACAAAAACAGGTTCAGAATGGTGTCTATTTTGATGTAGCTCTTCTTGCTGTAGCTGTGATTCAAGCTGCAAAAAATCGATCTTTTCCTGTGCATCATGCAGGTAGGTCTAAATGTCACAAAGAGTGTCTTTGCTAACATTTACCTTCCCACCAATAGTGGAGTGTATTAGTGTATTCAGTAACTCTAATACATCATCAAATCTAGCCATTGTCTCAACAAAGAAATGAACACTCAACAATCCTAGTGGAGACTATAGCAAGTCTAGACAGACCCCAGCTATTGAAGATTTCAAAAATTAAGAATATCAGTTTGAAAAATACATTGTCCAATATCAGACTTTCAGAGATTATGTTCTTTAAATTCTATAGAAATTTCACATCTGACTACACTTTTTAAATTGAGTTACGTAGCTGATTCCTTCAAACTTTATAGAACTTGCCTCTATATCCCTTCTGGAAGCTCAGGAATGCAAAAAGAATAAAAAATCCGCGAATACCAGCAATGGAGATACGGCTCAAACTCCACAAATATACACAAGGGTAGCTTGACCTCTTCCTTCAATAATAAATCCAAGAATCTCAACCCATTTTTTATTGGAAATGACCCCAATGATGTAAAAACTTCACCGAAGGTATTCAAAAGGCACTCAACTAATTCCAGCTAAGAATTTAGCCAGTCACTAACAAATTTGCGTCCAGCAAGAATGAGAGGCTCAAAGTCCTTCCAACACAGATACAATAGATATGTTTCACCCTTAAAATGCTCAGGTATACCAAGATACGCTTTGTATGGATGCACAACTAGATGACTTCTTCCTTCTTTGAAATTCGAACTTCAAACTACAGGAATGGATTACATATACCTCTGATATATCAACTCTAATAATAACAGAGATTTGAAGTAGAATATACCAGCAAATTTTAGGAAGAATAGTGGCTGTAGATAAGTGTTATAACATCAAAGAAGCTCCATCATTACAGAGAAAACACCACAGTGATAATATATGCAATGTATTCAGCTCCAAGACAGAGAAATAAATATGGAGTGTCTTCAATATATTCACAACCACACATCCAATGAGATGAGGAAGTTTGAGACCCTCTATAGCAGAGGTACATCACCAAACATTACTTCCAATAGTCTATACTCATTAAGATTTCAAGCACAGGTACAGTGATATGCTGCTCAACTGAAACAACCACAGAAAATACAAGTTTGTAGCCTTGGGGCTAGATCATTCTTTGTGCCCTTAGTTGTTATGCTTCGCCTCTTGAGTTCGTCTTTTAGCTCTGTAACCTTCCACTGCTCCAGAGGGCGATTCCTAAAACCCCTTCAAGGCAAACAATCCAGGTAACAATCTGAGTTCGAATCCGAACAAGTGCTCAACATAATATTCACCTCGGATAAGCAAAGCAATATCGTCCAAACCCTAGTTCGAGAACAGAAACTTAATATTAGCAATAATAATTCATCTACAAAGAACGCTAAGATTATATATATATATATATATATATATATATATATATATATATATATTATTTTTTTTTTTAACAAAAACCACAATAGAAGTGGCGTTAAGCGGCCGGTTCGATGAGAAATTTAGAACAAATTCACAGCCCCTGAAAATCGCGCGCGGCGTCTTTTACACAAAACAGAGCTTAAATCCTCGAAGAGCGCCATCCAAATGACGGGATAGATAAGGGGATCTACGGGGCTTCTTCTTTGAACTGCTCGTATTCTCAAATTCAAGAGTCCAAATGGACGAAAATGATATCCATCGATAGAGGATAAAATGGGCTACCACCACCACGACTCCAGTCCGGTTCTGAGGAAAAGCCACGCCGCCGCTCTTGTAATCTTGCCATAGTCCGCGATGCCTAGGGTCTACGCTCTTAGATCCAAAGCTTGCAGAGTTGGGTAATGTCGCCGTACTCAGGAAATATACAATTTCACCGTCAGATACAGAAACCAGATTCAACACCTCCTCCGCACCACTGATGGCATAAAATGAACAAGAGAGCTGAGTCTGACGTTGAATTGACAGCAATGTTCAAAGAGTCTGGATCACAGCTTTCAACACAGGGTCGATTATAAACCAGCATCTCAATACTACACCTATCTCTGATGAAAACACTGCAGAGTTCTTTTAGTCTTGTCCAGATCCGATTTGGTGATTTCGGCGACGGTTCTTGAGGGCAAGACAAAGGTTTGTACAAGACTAAAACAATGGATATGGACTGGATGAATGCCCCTCAATCCATCAAGCACAGGAATGTATGTGGCAAATCGAGCTTCAGATAAGATTACTCAACTCACAGATAATGTTTATCTCTGCCGCTCAGGCTCAGCTGCAGATTCGCAGGTGGTCTCTGATTATGTGCGCTATTTCCTTCACCAACACATAATACAACTTGGGCAACCAGCGTCGTTGCAATTGGTGATGTTGAGCAGAAATCTCGATATGGTAGAACAGGAATGAGAACAATCTCTCCCGAGAATTCGACAACACGTGAACAATGCCAGAATTTGTGGGCAGCTTCGGTTCATAGCCTTTTGATGAGGCGATCAACTTCCCTTTCTCTAGTCAGATCCAACTGGTCCACAACGATGAGGAGTTGAACTTTCCTTAATCTCGGCTAGACATCTAACACCAACCCATACAAGCCCTTTACAGATCTGATTTGAATCCCACGGTTCGATAGCTTACATTTTCATTATCTTGATTTCGATATGAATATGCACACCGACGAAGCGACTTCAACGGAACTATAGCCATGCACAAAGTCATTTTGATTCCATCGTTCATCAGTTATGATATCATTCAGACCAGCGTTTTTGAAAAGAACCCGTCCAAGGATTCGAACCGCTGACAGACTATACCACCCGTTATCATTTCCAAAATCTGTTTATGCCAGCGCTGTCCAAGCTGTTCCTTTTGCTACGCTGCGCTTGTAGCTACTCCACTACAGCGTTCATAATGTTCAGCATTCATACCACAGTGTTAATACCACAACGTTCACTTAAAAATGCATCTGACAGAGAGCACAGTCTAGACAGAAGGACACTGACGTACTGAGAAAATGCAGTCAGGCAATTATGTTTAGCTCAGTGAGCGCAGAGTGCAGACAATGATTAAAAATACCATATGGCAGAGAGGAGCAGCGAACAGTCACCTTCTGGCAGACGTTTATGAACAGCGAACGTTTATGGACAGACGGGTCAGCCAGAGACCAAAAATAGAGACCTGCGGATTTCAGAGGTCAGGAATGTCGGGATGGCAGAGCCAGCGCGCCAGGGCTTTTAACGCACACATTGTTGTATTCATTCAAACGCACCGAAAATTGTACATATGCCAGCACAAATATATATAACGAATTCAACACCAGCACATAAATTAATCAACCAGCAATATCACCAAGAGTTCACGACCCACATAACATTAATGGTCAATGCATAGGTCAGGTGAGAGAAACACAACAAAAGGCCACAAGCAAACAGTGACTCAAATATGAGCAGGGCCAGAATTCGCCTGCTCTGATACCATGTTAAACACACATGGACAACAAAGACAATATGAAAGATAAAACATGCAATATGATTTTATTAACAAGAGATTTACATTTATAGTACATTATGTGACTCTTGGGTTTCAGATCCCAAGGTCTCTTGGACTGCTTAGTCTTTTCGGCTTCCACACTAACCCATTTAGGATTAGGTGTCCAACAGGTGCTAGTACATGACTTATTCACTTTCCACCAAGAAGGAATATGATTAACACTCTTCCAATTAATTAACAAGAAGAATTCATAATTTAATAGCTATTGCCTTTGAATGCATCTAACTATCAACTTAATAAGATAATAAAGATTAAAAACACTAGTCACAAGCATAGAATTATTTGATAAGAATCGCAAAAATTTGGACAAAAAGGCAGCTCAACACCAACGGGTCTGTTTTAATTAATTTTTTTAGCAGTGCGTGAACCTTTTGGGCTCAGGGGCGATCATTGCACATTTGATGAGCAGACTGGTGATGATCACCCCCGAGTTTAAAATTCAAAATCCTCTCTTCTAACCAACGAAAATCCTTAGAAATGGCATGAAATTAGAATGAAAATTAGGGAAAAAGGAAGAGCTCTTACATGCTGCTAACAGTGCCTGAAATGATGCCCTGGATCTCCCACACTGCTTACCTGAAGAATCAATGAAAATAGGATAAAATGTGCTCTCTGATTTATTCCAAGTGAAATTGTAAAACTGTTTTTACTTTTAGTCTATTTATGTGTTTTAAAATACATTTTTACCAATATTTTATTATTTTCCTTGATATCGGTGATGTGTGGTTGTCTTTGTGCAGTTACAGGTTCTTTTCGGTGGTTACAATGATCATTTTTTATTGATTCAATGAGTTTTTGTTTTATCTCTTTTTTGTGTTATGAAACCAGCTCACAAAAAGATATAACAGATAGTTGAACGCCTTAGAATTCAGCCTCTTCGAGGGGGCAACCTCCTTTGCATTACACAAATGAACAATTCTTGGATGATACAAATGAAAAGACCTCCTTTCTATATTTGGGAGTCTAAGGGGTCATAATATAATCAGAGCCGACATGACAATAATAATGTAACGGCACAATAATAACAATAGTGGACTTCTATAGGGCACAATAGTAACAATATGGGCACTACATGGGTACATCAATATAATAAGGGGGTTGTACTAATAAAAATAAGGGGTTACCCTAGTAGTATAGGGGCCTAACATGCCCCGTACCTTCAAAAAGTGTTGTCCTCAATGCTTGAGTAGTTCTTGATGCTTCTATATAGAATTCTTGTCCTCCCATGTGGAATCTTCAACGGGTAAGTTCTTCCACTTTATGAGATACTATGAAATTGATCGATTTCGTAGTTGTCGGGTTCTTGTTTCTGTCACTGCTTCAGGTTCCAATATGATTTTTCCTTCCTCTTCAATTTCTAGCGATATTGTTGAATTGGCATCTTTTGCAACTTTTGAATAAGTGGCCATACTTCTTTGTCCATCTTCCATTTATCCCTTGCTTCGTTTATCCAATCTGGTTGGATAATAGAAATAGCACAAAACAATGCTTCCACATCCTCATCCTTTCTTGAGAGTGCATCTGCAACAAAATTTTGTTTCCATTTTCTATAGATGATGTCAAATTCATAACCCATCATATTTGTGACACATTTTTTCTCTTCTTCTAAAGATAATAGTTTTTCTAAAAAGTATTTAAAACTATCATGATCCATTTTTACCTTGGAGTGTCTTCCCATTCGGTAAGGTCGCCATTTCTTAAGTGCATGTAGTATTGCCAACATTTCCTTCTCATAAATAGCTTGCTTGAGATGTAGCAGTAAAAATACCCAATCACCTACATCAAAACATTTTTCACTACGATATTGATCTACCTGTTGTTTCATTTGATTTTGCACCAAAGTGGCGTTATCCTTTAAAAGTTGGAGAACTTGTTGTTGATGCTCAATGTGATCTTTCACTGCTTGAACCTTGTTCTTCTTGATATGTCCTTCTATCTTTAGAGTTTGAGGAGTGGTAATTTCTTCCAATCCTTTACAAGATATGATCGGATTCATTAATTGATGCTCGATGTGATCTTTCACTTCTTGAACATTTTTCTTCTTGATATGTCCTTCTATCTTGATAGTTTGAGGAGTGGTAATTCCGACCAATGAATTATAAGATATGGTTGGATTCATTTCTTCTTTCTTGATGTGATCTTTCATTTCTTACATCTTTTTCTTCTTAATATGTCCTTTTATCTTGAGAGTTTGAGGAGTGGTAATTCTTGCCAATGATTTACAAGATATGGTCTGATTCATTTCCTCTTTCTCTGGGGTTGGGTCCTGGTGTATATCCTCTTCTTTTGATGTTTCTTGATCCTTTTCTTCCTCCTCTTCATAATCTATGTAAAATAATTTCTTCTCAGCACACTTATGACCTTTAGTGCATTTTCTATCACAATTGTAACAAATCCCTTTTTCTCTTTTTTCTTCCAATTGTTGTGGTGTAACCCTTGTAGGTTGTGGAAGGCTAGGATAAACAACACTTCCATCTTTACAGTTGTGAGGAGTATACTTCCTTGTTGCCATAATTTTACTTTCCATTAGGTAACAAAGCCCTTCTACTCTTTCCAATTGTTGTGGTGTTGCTCTAAAGAAGGTGTTGCTCTTTGTATCCTCATAATGTGCTATCATTTCCTCCATGAAAATTGACCACTTAACAAGTTGTTTACGAGAACAAAGCCCTTTATACCATAAAAATTGATCCGGTTCTAAATATGAAGATGCAATACATACATTTTGTAATAGTGGTACACCATTTAGATCAAAATATTGCTCCATCTGAAGTATCCAATTTACTAGATCCTTGCCATCAAACTTCCTCATATCGCCTTTTCTTGATTTTAGGAGCTCGATCTTGAAATGACTATAACTCTATAATTTCTGTTCTTCGAGTTCTGAAATTACGACCTGCAGTAGCCCTATGCGTCCTCTTTCCAATGCCACTAGTCTGATCCAAATTGGATTCTCCAAGGAAGAGATATGCCAAATCTCCCACAATGACCTGATTATAGACTAGTTCAGTAGAGCAAACTTGTACGATGTGCCACATGTCATTGTTCCGACCTATGGCTCTGAAAAATACATACAAGAAACTATAGTCCGTCCTCTTTCTGTACCTTCTTACAAAATTTAAATCTGATGCTTAGAGAGAAAGTTATGACGATTTTCCCCAGGTCACCTGTTTGGAATGTAATTCAGGAGTCTGCAAAAAGACCAATTGCCTCAGATCATATCTCCGAAAATATAGCGCAAAAAGCTCTGAAATTTGGACCAGAGGTTCAGTGCGATTTCTTATCAAATGGGTTTTTTTTTTCATTTCTGAAATTTTTCAGAAAATAAGTTATAGCGAAAATGCCACGATGACCTATTTGGAGCAGCAAAACCCTAGAATCCAAAGCTCTGATACCAAATGTTATGAAACCAGCTCACAAAAAGATAGAAAAGATAGTTGAACGCCTTTGAATTCAGCCTCTTCAAGGGGGAAACCTTATTTACATTACACAAATGAACAATTCTTGGATGATACAAATGAAAAGACCTCCTTTCTATATATAGGAGTCTAAGGGGTCATAATATAATCACAGCCGACTTAACAATAATAATGTAAGGGCACAATAATAACAATAGTGGGCTTCTATGGCGCACAATGGTAACAATATGGGCACTACATGGGTACATCAATATAATAAGGGGGTTGTACTAATAACAATAATGGGTTACCCTAGTAGTATAGGGGCCTAACAGTGAAATTGTAAAAATGTTTTTACTTTTAGTCTATTTATATGTTTTAAAATACATTTTTACCAATATTTTATTATTTTCCTTGATATTGGTGATGTGTGGTTGTCTTTGTGCAGTTACAGGTTCTTTTCGGTGGTTACAATGATCATTTTTTACTGATTCAATAAGTTTTTGTTTTATCTCTTTTTTGGACTCATTAAAAATAAATGAAAAAGGAACCCCCCCTGTAGTCATCTTTGAGCTCTTTTCTGACTCTCTAAATATGAAAATATTGTCGAGTACTTGTTCTTTCGAACTCGTTAAATTAAATCAATTGACGTCATCTCAGTATACGTTTACCCCTTTTTCGGGCTGGGATTGATTATTTTTAAAAAGGTACACCTTGGTCGACATGGTCAAGGGGTTCTCTCAAATATTGTTTTCTACCTTTTCGGATACGAAAGACAAATTACGAAAAGGGACATGATGGAGTTTTCTTTTTTGTCTCTTTTTCAAACTCTTTAAATATGAAAAAGATACCGAGTTATTATTTCGTCGGACTCATTAAAAATTAAACAACGAAAGACTTGTCACCATGAAAAAATTGAGTTTCTCCTTCCTAGGACTCATATAACTTACTAGGATGGATTCATTTGAAGAATGAACTTATACGACAAGCATATGCTATTCTCTTCAAGCGTGTGATTAAAATAAGTGGGGTACTTTCTAGAAATAGTGGGGAAAAATGAGAGTGAAACATCTCTTGTATAGGCAGCATGTCGCTCTTGAACATGACACTCGTCTGCATCTCGTATCGAGTTTGGGATATCCTCGCTCAATCACTTTCCTTTCCAGGTTTGGGTGATCCATTTTTCCTCTCATCTGACAATTATATTTTCTTCATAATGACCCATGGTCCTATGTTGAGTCAAATGCTCCCACACTCCGAAGTCGTGTCACCGATATGTTCAAGAGAAGTCCTATCTGCAGTTTGTTACCTATACATTGTATGATCTTTTGCTATAGTCTTGATCATGCTCATTCACTTCACTTTATTCCTTGTTTCATATCGATGATGGGGGAATCATCATGGCCCTCCTTCGACGAATCACTTCCTATTGACTTTAGCTCATTATCCAAGAAGGTGACTTAGAAACTCCCTTTCAGTACCTTAGAGCTCGCATGCCTTAATGGCAATTTCTTTGCATCCGACGACAGGTTTTCATTATTGACCTTTGATCAGATGATTCCACGAGTGTTCAACATCAACTTCATTTTCACATTCACGGATTGTACTATTGTACCTTGAGGACCATTGTCATTATTGGTGGTTTCTCTCATACCTGTTAACAATCCACATCATTGGCTGATAATCAAGTGTTTTTCTAGCATGTTTGTTATGAAACCAGCTCAAGAAAAGATAGATCAACACCTTAGAATTCAGCCTCTTCGAGGGGGAAACCTCCTTTACATTACATAAATGAACAATTCTTGGATGATTCAAATGACAAAACCTCCTTTCTATATATAGGAGTCTAAGGAGTCACAATATAATCCAATCGACCTAACAATAATAATATAAAGCCACAAAAATAACAATAGAGGGATTCTATGGGGCACAAAAATAACAATATGGGTGTAATAGGGGCACAACAATATAAATAAGGGGTATAACTACAATATTAATGGGGTTGTTAGAGTCGGTCTAGTAGCCCTCCATCAGCGATCAAAGCTCTTTGCATTTGCATAAGTAGGTGTCTCATCAGTGTCTTGCATTCCACTAGGCATGCCATAACCCTGATGGAGGAGCGGGTGTCTTTATTCCCCTCTTGGCACTGCTGGATCAAGTTGTTTCAGTCATTAAACTTTTTCAAGGTTACTTGTTTTGTCTTGAGGTCAAAATTTCTAGGTCTAGGGTTTAGGTCAAATTTGTCTTCAAGGTCATGTCTCTGAAGGTCAATAAGTGCCTAGCAAGCCAGAGCGATGCTTTTCAAAGTCTTTCTTCGAAAGATTCTATATTCAACTAATTTTCACCTTGGATTTAAAAACCTTGTTTTTAAAGCCAAGGTCATTTCACAAAATTTTGTAAAACTTGTAAAATTCAAAATGATTCAAAGGACATCATACAACCCCGACTCCCTTGCCAAGACCCCTCAGAAGCTATCCCTGCAAAAATTATCAAGGAAAAATATCAAATCAATCAATTTCAGGACAAAAGGAAACCAAAAAGACAACAACATTCAAAGTTTAAAAAAGTGTCATGGAAAAACATTAGAAAGTGGGTTGTGACATGAAAATTATTCAAAGCCAGGCTATAAAGGCTCTATTTCCCTCCATCAAGCTCCATTGTGCATCCAAGTGATAGAGAAATCAGTTGAAAGAGCGTTTGAGTGAATTCGGTGAGTTTGGGAGGCGCACGACCCGTTGAGACTAGCGCGCGACCCGTTGAAGGCGCGCGACCCGTCAGGGCACCTCCAGCAGTGTAAAAATTACACAGGCGCGACCCGTTGAGGGCGCGCGACCCATCAGGGTTTCCTCCACAGAAAATTACCAGCAAGCTGCCAAGCGACCACAAATTGTTCAAAATTGTCCGGTGGGCCTTCAATCATATAAATTATGGTTTGCTAAAGCTTGAGAAGATCATGATAATATTTTAAAAACCTTCATTTGCAAGTAAAGACTCCATGTGCTTTTGCTTCAAAATATCAAAGTTGCTAGGGTTTGTTTTGCTGTTTTAAGGTATTCCTTTTCATTCCTATTGTTCCTACATTTTCCCACTTCCCATTTCTTACTCCCTTATCACTATTATTTAATTTCCCTACCAAAAATATTAAGAAATCAAAAATCAAACCCTAAACCCTACCTTCCTTAACATCCTTGCAAATGAAATTGTATGATGATGTTGATGTCATGATTCCTCTCTTTAACCCCTGTTTCATATATTTTTCCCAATTTCCCTTCCAAGTCTCCCTTCCCTAACATTTCCTTTGTGCTACTTGTCCCCTTGAAACAACATTTCAAAACAGTTAAAACAGCAGATTTCAAAGCAGAAGCAGCAGTACATTTCAGCCACTTTGCCCCTGAAACCATGTCATCATTCAGCTGAGTCTATCATCATTCATAGGGTTTTCATTATCATGTCAGTGTCTAATGAGTCATTTTACACCTTGTTCATGCTTCAGTTGCGCCCAGGCAAGGTCATTTCCCTCTCCTAGGGTTTTGAAAGCTAATTTCTCTTGGATGGTCAAATCATCGGCAAAACTTGTATCCTGATGTTCATACACCTTCCCCTATCCTTAAAGTACCTTATCAAACACTTCCCATCCATTAGATCCGCCAAATTCCTCATTTTTGCACAAACCCTAGTTTCTAGCTACAACCTGGCAATTTTCTAGGTTTTGCCTGTGTTTTTCCCTTTTTGACCCCTTCCCCTCACTCAATCTCTGAGATTCCACTTTCCCCTACTTCCTAACATCCCTACCCACTCCCAAAAATTTCCCCAAGAATTTAGAAGCCTCTTATCCCCTTCATTTCGCTCCATTTCGAAAAAATTCCTTGTTTCACACATCGCGACAAGTCGCACTCAAATGATGTTCCAGAGAAATCAAAGATGAATTTTGGGAAAATGAGAGAGGTTTTTGTCCAAAATATGCCAAGGAAGAAAAACCTCCTTCACTTTTTGCACAGGTGTCATGGTTTTAGAGAAATGTCAAAATTACAATCGCTGGATCCAAGGCGGTTGGCCAAGGCACTAAAACGACGGAAAAGGCCCGATCCACTCCAAATTTTGGCTAAAGCCTCTTTGACTGAGCATGGTACTTTATTGGGGACTCCCAGCCCAAATTTCAAGAAATTTGGAGAAAATTTTGTCAATTGTGAATTTTTTGTGCCATTTACAGGTTTTGTCCATTAACGGGTCTCACCCCCCGCGCGACCCTACATCATGGCAACTCCATTTTGAAAAAACTCAGCATTTCTAGATTTTTCATGAGAAGTTACATATTCTCATCAATGGACTTGAGATTTTATGAAGTTTTGGGCCTCCAGAAAGTCAAAAAACAAGCAAAAATTGACTTTCTGCCACATTTTTGAGTTGCAGAAAGCAGTCTTGGGAGATTGCAATTTTGGAGGGGCAAATGACCACCAAAGTCAGAAATTCCAGTTGGGTTAGAAAGTAGACTCATAGACCTTTCCAACAAGCCTACTCTTGCTCAATTTGGACACCTGGAAGTGCCCCAAATTTGGTCCCAGAGGCGCGCGACCCGTCAGGCAGAGGCACGCGACCCGTCAGGCAGAGGCGCGCGACCCGTCAGGGAAACTTCTCCAGATTTCAGTGTACAGCTCAGAAAAACGCAGTTTGACCCTGTTTGACTTTTTGGGGTGGATTATTATCCTATTTTATGTAATTAATTTACTTTATTGACACTTTTACTCTTATGTACCTCTTCTAGAAGATTCATTCATGAAAAAGGTGAAAATTAAATGAATGAATTGGTTTCCTAGCTTAAAGAGGCAAGTTGTTTTGACTGCCTAGATTTTAGTGCTCAGTTTAGAATTGGTTGAAACAACTCCTAGAAGGATGAGCTCGACCCCTAGAGGCAAGGGAAGAGGTTGGCTTGCCTATATTATGTATTTTCTCAATCAGTTTCAGGGGTTGGAGAGGTTGGACTCTTGAGGGAGAAACTATCATTGTATTATTTCACTGTATCTCTGCAATTTTGGCTAAGGAAGACCAGGGTTTTGCAGTCCTTTTTGGGATTCTTGTGGACTCATGTGTTGATGGTGTGTTTCTCAATGTACTTGTAAGTGTGTTATGTGAATCATTTCCTTTCTTTTACTTCTGCACATTAAACAAATGAAGTGTTAAAGTAAGAATTCATGCTTGCCATGCTCTGCTTTTAAATTTGTTTAATTTCAATGTTTTCTACTGTCTAAGGGGAATTCAAAGTTATTTTTTGCTCTCCTTGGCTCCTCACCTGTCATTCCTGATCATCCACTTCAATCAAAGGCATCAATACTGTCTCCTACCTCGCCCCAAAGAACCCCCTGCAGAAACTGTGTCCAATCCCCGCACCCAAAATTGCCCTCTCCTCAATTTGCCACCAAAAACCCTAAAAATCCCAAATCAACCTTTTTGATCAGTTTACTAGCCTAAAATCAGTGTTACCATATTGGTCATCTCATCCATTGAATATCTCACCGAGATAGACCGGAGAGAGCCCTCTCCCGCCCCGTAGGGCTAGCTACAAGGCGAAGTGGTTTGATGTTGCCTTGAGGTTTACCTTTCTCAGCCTGAGGTGAAATTTCAAGCGCTAACAGGGGTAATCACTAGTATTATAGGGACCCAACATGCCCCTCTCCTTCAAAAAAATGTTGTCCTCAACGCTTGAGTAGTTCTAGATACTTCTGCATAAAATTCTCATCCTCTCATGTGGAATCTTTAGCGGATAAGTTCTTCCACCTGATAAGATACTCTGAAATTGATCGATTTCATAGCTGTCGAGTTCTTGTTTCTGTGACTGCTTCCGGTTCCAATATAATTTTTCCTTCCTCGTCAAGTTCTGGCAATATTGTTTGAACTGGGAGCTTGTCACCTATAACCTTCTTTAAACATGAAACATGGAAAACTGGGTGCAATCGAGAAGCTGCAGGAAGCTCCAATTTGTATGCCATAGTACCAATCTTTTGCAACACCTTGTACGGACCATAATACTTTGGTGATAATTTATTATCCTTCTTAGCTTGCTTTAGGGACATTTGCTTATATGGTTGTAGCTGTAGGAATACCCAATCACCTACATCAAAACTTCTTTCACTGCGATGTTGATCTGCCGTTGTTTCATTCTATTTTGTGCCAACACGAGGTTATCCTTTAAGAGTTGGAGGACTTGTTGTTGATGTTCGATGTGATGTTCCATTGCCTGAACCTTAGAATTTTCTCTTAAATATGATGTGATGGATGGTGGTTGATACCCATAAAGTGCCATAAATGGGGTCATTTTTGTTGCTGTATGGAAGGAAGTGTTATACCACCATTCAGCCAGAGGCAACCATTTGACCCATTGTGTCTGTTTATCAGATACAAAGCAATGAAGATATCCTTCCAAACATTTGTTTACTATCTCAGTTTGCCCATCAGATTGAGGATGATAAGATGAGCTATGAGCTAACTAAGTACCAAGACAAGAAAATAATTCTGTCCAAAAATTTCCAGTGAAAATGGGATCTCTGTCACTTACAATAATCTTTGGGTTTCCATGTAGTTTTTGAATTGTTTCCATAAATGCAGTAGAAACTGTATTGGCTTTAAATGGATGTGATAATGCACAAAAGTGTGCATACTTGGTAAGTCTGTCAACTACCACCATGATGACACTCTTTCCCTCAGACTTGGGTAAACCTGTGATAAAATCCAAAGGTTGTAATAGACCCGGTGTCTTAATTGTTTCAACTTTATTTTGTTGGCAAACCAAACATTCCGCCACAAACTTTTGAATATCTGATTTAAGGCCATCCCAAAAAAATTCCTTCTTAACCCTGTGGTAAGTTTTTAAAAATCTTGAGTGGCCTCCTAAGGGAGAAGTGTGCAATTCCATAAGAATATTTTGTTTTAGCTGGGAATTCTTACAGAGGTATAAGCAATCTTTGTACCATAACGAATCATTTTTCCAGCTAAATGTATCATAAGTACTGGAATCTTGTTGTAGATTTTGAATAAGTGCCCACACTTCTTCGTCATTCTTCCATTCCTCCCTTGCTTCGTTTATCCAATCTGGTTGGATAATAGAAATGGCACACAACAATGCTTCCACATCCTCATCCTTTCTTGAGAGTGCATCTGCCACCACATTTTGCTTCCCTTTTTTATAGATGATTTCAAAGTCATAACCCAACATCTTTGTGACCCACTTTTGTTGCTCTTCAGAGGATAATCTTTGTTCTAAAAAGTATTTAAGGCTATCATGATCCATTTTTACCTTGAAGTGTCTTCCCATTAGGTAGGGTCGCCATTTCTTAAGTGCATGGAGTATTGCCAACATTTCCTTCTCATAAATAGCTTTGCTTAAAAACTTTCCCTTGATTGGATGACTTTCAAAAGCAATGGGTCTTTCATCTTGCATTAGAACAGCACCAATTCCATTTCCTGAAGCATCACATTCCACAATAAAGGTTTTTGTGAAGTCCAGTGTAGCTAAGACCGGTGCTTGGCACATTGCCTCTTTAAGATGTTCAAAGGCCTTTGTTGCTTCCGGAGTCCATGAAAATGAATCTTTCTTCAATAATGTTGTTAGAGGTGCTGCTATTCTTCCATAATTCTTAATAAACTTGCGATAATACCCTATCAAACCAAGAAATCCTCGCAGATGCTTTATGGATGTGGGAATTTTCCAGCTTTAATTTTTCTAGGGTCTACCTTAACTCCTTCATGAGATACAATATGACCCAAATATTCCACCTCCTAGACTCCAAAGAAACATTTGGATCTTTTTGCATATAATTGTTTCTCCTCCAATAGTTGTAGCACCCTGTCAACATGTTCAACATGATCCTTCCAAGACTTGCTGTAGATTAGTATATCATCAAAAAATACTAACACAAATTTTCTAAGGAATGGTTTGAAAATTGAATTCATCAAACCTTGAAATGTTGAAGGTGCATTGGTAAGGCCAAAAGGCATGACCAAAAATTCATAATGACCCTCATGAGTTCTAAATGCCGTTTTCGGAATGTCTTCAATCTTCATTCTGATTTGATGATATCCCGAACGAAGATCCAACTTGGTGAAGTAAATTGATCCATGCAATTCATCCAGTAATTCATCAATGACAGGAATGGGGAACTTATCTTTAATAGTGAGCTTGTTGAGCTCCCTATAATCCGGACACATGTGCCATGATCCATCCTTCTTGTGCACCAATACTACTGGAGCTGAGAAAGAACTTTGACTCGGTTGAATTATACCAGCCTCTAGCATTTCTGCAACCATACGTTCAATTTCACTTTTTTGGACATAGGGATATCTGTACGGCCTGATGTTTGGAGGAACACTTCCTGGAATCAGATGAATAGCATGATCATGATCACGCATAGGTGGGAGACCTTTGGGAGTCTCAAATACCTTGGAATGATTGTCCAGGACTTTTTGGAGATCTGGAGAAATAGATGATTCCAATGTGGAAACATCTAGCGAACATAATTGTGCAATTACACCTCTTTGCTCCTTTTTTAGAAGCTTTGTCATGCCATTAGAGTTGATTATCTTTCCTGGTTTCCTTGCAATACCCCTTAATTCAACTTCCTTTCCTCCCGTAGAAAATTTGATGAAAAGTTCTTGAAAATTAAAAGCTATTGTACCCAAGGATTGTAGCCATTGGACTCCTAGTACAACATCAGCACCTCCCATTGGAATGGAAAGCATTGGGCTAGTCAATACATATTCTCCCATGGATAGCTTGATATTATGGCACTTTCCAGAGCAATTTATTGTTCCTCCATTTGCAATCATCACTTGACACTCTGGTGCTGGATATAGGAAGCAATTCAATTCTTTTGCTACCCTACAATGAATAAAATTGTGGGTGCTTCCTGAATCAATCAACACTATTACCTTTTTCTTCTTGATTTGTCCTTCTATCTTGATGGTTTGAGGAGTGGTTATTTCCCGCCAATGCATTACAAGATATGGTAGGATTTATTTGTTCTTCATCTAGGCTTTTTTCCTGGAGTATATCCTCTTCTTTTGACCTTTCTTGCTCCTTTTCTTCTTCCTCTTCACAATCTATGTAGAATAATTTCTTCTCATTATGACCTTTTGTGTATTTGCTATCACAACTGTAACAAAGCCCTTTTGCTCTTTTTTATTCCAATTGTTGTGGTGTCAACCTTTTAGGTTGTGGAAGACTAGGGGCAACAACACTTCCGTCTTTATAGTTGTGAGTGGTATGCTTCCTAGTTGCCATAATTTTGCTTTCCATTTTTCTTGCTAACCTGAATGCCTTCTCTAATGAATCAGGTTCCCAAAGGCGAACATCATGTTGGATATTATCCTTTAAAGACCCTATGAACACATCAATCCTATGCTCCTCTGGAATATCTTTTACCCTTATGTTCAATTTTTGGAACTCCTCAATGTGCTCCATTATTGAACCCTTTTGTTTGAGACTTATCAATTGGCTAAAAAAAGTGTTGCTTTTTGTATCCTCATAATGTGCTATCAATTCTTCCGTAAAAATTGCCCAAGTGATAAATTGTTTACGAGAACAAAGCCATTGATACCATACAAACTGATTTGATTCCAAATATACAGTTTCCATACGTACCTTTTGTGCGTTTTGCACATTATTGAGATCGAAGAATTGCTCCATCTGTAATATCCATGTGGCGGGATCCTTGCCATCAAACTTCCGCATATCAATTTTTGAAACATGGTGAGTCTTTGATCCAACATTAGAGTCTATGGAATCATGATTAACATTTCTTTTGTTCTCATCATGAGTTTCCTTTAGTACCCTTTCACCCTTAGTGACCATTTCTTGTAGCAACTTATTCATATTTATCTTCAATTCTTCCATCTTATCATCCATGCCATCAATTTTAGCGTCCATGCCATTCACCTTAGCTTCCATGCCATCCATCTTAGCTTCTACACCTTTCTTTAAACCATCCATCTTAGCTTCTACATCTTTCCTTAAACTTTTAGATTCTGTTTCTTTTTGTGCAAGTGACACTCGTTTCACTTGTTCTTGTAATTTTGATATATCATATAGCATTTCTTCTTCTTCTTCATGAGTCATGCTAGAGCTTTCAGGTTCCTTACTAGGTGTTTGCATTTTCTTTCCTCGGGGCATCAGTTACCGATAATAATGCTCTATTATTCCCTTTGAATTCCTTCAAAATAAATTTTCAAACCAAGCTTAAGCAAAAATTTATGAAAATCTACACACCTTTTTTCACTTTGTAGGAGCTCAATATTGCCTCTGATGTATCTCTATACTTTTCGATCATCTATTTCTGAATTTGTGACCTGCAGTAGCCCTCTATGTCCTCTTTCCAATGCCACAAGTCTGACCCAAATTGGATTCTCCAAGGAAGAGTTATGTGAAATCTCCCATAGTGACTTGATTATAGACTAGTTCAGTAGAGCGAACTTGTACGACGTGCCATGAGTCACTGTTTCGATATTTGGATCTAAAAAATGCATACAAGAAACTATAGTTTGTCCTCTTTCTGTAACTTCTTACGAAATTTCAATCCGATCCCCAGAGAGAAAGTTATGACGATTTTCCCCAGGTCACCTGTTTTGAATGTAATTCAAGAGTCTGCAAAAAGACCAACTTCCTCAGATCATATCTCCACAAATATCGTGTGAAAAGCTTTGAAATTCGGACCCAAGGTTCAACATGATTTCTTCTCAAATGGGTTTTTTTTTGACTTCTGAAACATCACAGAAAAAAAGTTATAGCGAAAATTCCACGATGACCTGTTTGGAGCAGCGAAACCCTAGAATCCAAAGCTCTGATACCAAATGTTATGAAATCAGCTCAAGAAAAGATAGAAAAGATAGATCAACGCCTTAGAATTCAGCCTCTTCGAGGGGGCAACCTCCTTTACATTACATAAATGAACAATTCTTGGATGATTCAAATGACAAAACCTCCTTTCTATATATAGGAGTCTAAGGAGTCACAATATAATCCAGCCGACCTAACAATAATAATATAAAGCCACAAAAATAAAAATAGAGGGATTCTATGGGGCACAGAAATAACAATATGGGGGTAATAGGGGCATAAAAATATAAATAAGGGGTATAACTACAATAGTAATGGGGTAATCACTAGTATTATAGGGACCCAACAATGTTTAACTTCGACACATTCATTCACATGTTAGAATTTTTACTTTCGGGTTGGGATGGAGCGCAAGACCCTGAGTTTTGTCTGATCTGAACAAGGCTGCCTGGAGTTAAGTATTGCTCATGATTATACGCCTGTTTCTTTTATATGGATGGTTGTGACCATAATGTGGGACTTTATATTTATGATGATGATGCTCCTATATCGGATGGTTACGTCCATGCCTTGGATCTTAGATTTACAGATGATCCTTTTCATTTGGATGGTTGTGCCCATACTGTGGATCTTTTCACATAGCCCTTTCTATCCGGATGGTTGCCTCTATACCATGGATTCATGTTTTGATATCAGATATGTATATGTATATGCATCCTTGATTTGCAAGTCTCCTGATAGTGCTTGTTCTCATCCTTGAAAAAGCTCATAAAGCATCTCAGCCATCACTCCATGTTCTACCTTCATGCTTTAGCGGGCATTTGTTACATAGTATTTTGTCATGCCTCCTGCACTTCCCTGTGTCTTACCCCCAAGTGCCCGAAACTTGGCAATCATGCAGTGTACCCATCTTGATATAGAGTTTAGATCCTCCCTCAAACACTGATGGAAACATGTTGTTATCTCAAAATCAAGCCCTGGAAGGCTGCAGACCAGGAAGACTTCAAGTAACTGTTTCAAACCAATATTTTAGCTAAGGCTTAGCCTTTTTAGCCTGAGAGGGCTCTCTCAAAGGATTAAAGGTTTTCTGATTATGATCAAGATGGCTAACTCTTTGTGAAACAAATAAGAATGAAGATGGTGGAAACAAAATTAACAAGTATCCATTGGGCTTATGGAGTCATATGTGATTTAGTAGTAACAGTAGGATTGGCTTTGCATAAAAGTCAAGGCATTCAGATTTCAATATAGGTAGAGCACAACAAACACAAAAAGACAGTCTACAAGTATATGAAGGAAATTAGAACACTGCAAGTGATTTCTAAAAGTAATCAAATACTCATAACACTGTAGATAACATGAAAAGACAAAAAAAGAAACTCATATATTGAACTCTCTATGATTCTTGAGAAGCATAAGCCAGTACTGTATTACCAAAAAAAACAGAGTCTTTACATAAGCCAAATATCAGAGCTTTTTTACATAAATTTCCAACCCTTATTACATTTCTCTTTCCCCTATATATAGAGCTCTTCTACCTAATTGAGATTCCTCCTCAAGCATGAGGGGAACTTGAAATCTACTTCTAATGACACCTATTCAACTTTTAACTGCTTATTAAATCTAACAAACTGCTACTAGACTTTCTAGAGATCTAAATAAAATAGGAGTCTAACTCCATATTATGCTAATAATAGCCTTAATTACAATCATTCTCGTTCTTTGACATGTGTTCCTTTTTTAGTTTGGCTGTGGTGGATGTTCAAAGCTCCATACTGATCTTCAATGTCACACTTTCTCCTTTGCCCCTGAAAAATAGAAAATTGTCCCTGTTTATCGGCCTTTGGTTTTCCTCAAAGATGTTCGAATCCAATGAACTATGCCCTTCATCTTTGATTTTACAAAACATATTAGAATGCCACATCCTTGATGTGCTGTCAACCTTTTCCTTGTGTGAAGACAAAAGCTCCTCCAAGCTGTCTGACATATCTTGGACTGTAGTAAATAAGATCACTTTATGACAAAAAGTTTAGAGTTGGATTCGAATACATGTTTCCTCCACCTGTCTTGACCTTGTTGAAAGTTGATACCTGTAGATGATCCCTTGAAGATATTCCCTTTTCAAAAAATTTCCACTTGTATTTCAAAATCGGTTGACTGAGATTAGATTGTGCAGCTTCAGCAATTTCGTAGCACGCTACGAAACTATTGTGCGTTAGTCATCATCTTCAGCAGTTTCGTAGCGTGCTACGAAACTGCTGTGTTATTCTAAAAACACAGTTTTAACCAAAATTTTGCTATTTTAAGCCTCTTGATATTTAAACATCCCTTTCAATTGTTCCAAAGCTTTTCAAAGCTGAATGGAAAGGTATGTTTCTTCAAGTGGGATTATAACAAGGAAGACCATCAAAATCTGAAACAAAACCTTACTTAATGTGTGACTGCCTTAAGGAAATTCTTTCTGTTGGCTTAACTGTATCTTTAAGTCTTCAATTTGTTTCTTCATGACTTTGATCCCAGATCTGAGGTTTGTATTGACCTTTCTGTTAAATTGAGCTTCCTCTATTGCAGGAATAGTCCAGCTACAGAATTGAACATTAAAATCAACCACCTCGGGTATTTGAAATGTTTGGTCCTCCCACCGAGCTTGCATTTGGTTAAAATAAGCCTCCTTAACTGCAAATTTCCTGGAAGATTTCTTCAGTCTAGCAATTTCAAAGTTGGCCAATTCCAATCTCCTTTTCAAGTCTTCCACATTATATTCTTCTCGAATGGTAACTGCTTTGCCTTTATCCTTTCTTTCATGAGGCTGTGTCACCTCCCCTGTTTCATCTGCTCTTGGCCCCTGTATTTGTTTAAACTTCCTCATTATGGGTCTCCTGGGCTTAAAGACAAATTGATCAACCTGATCATCAAACTTGAGTTTTTTCGAGGCTTTGACTCTCTTAGCCTTGTCTTTTCCTGACTCTATCAAATCTGCTTGAACTAGTGGAGATTCTTCAATGTCGATGGCTTGTAATAAGTAATCTAAATCTCCCTTTGAAACAGGGCTTTCTTCAATAATCCTTGATTTGCCTTTTTCTTTAGCTACCTGGCTCCTAGTCCTTCTTCTTTGAACTCCTTCACCTGTGCTTGATTCATGTGTAGCTTCTTTGACCTGAGCTTTCTCTTTAAGGGATGGCTGGGGTGTATCCTAGATAGTCAATGGCCTGGTGGATTCTCTTACTTGCTTCCTTGCCATTAACTTTGAAAACCTCCTGGATCTTGTTTCTGCCTGATGACCAGTTGTTGTTGGAAGATCTTTTGCAGCTTAAGGACTGAGACCGGTCTTGTTTTTGAAACCAGACATGAATATAAAGGTGGGCCAGTCTCTACCTACTTTCTGGAGTTCATGCAGAACAATCAACTTAATCAAACCGTGGTGAAACCATGAGGTCTCACAGGCTTCTTTCCTTAGCTGCACCTTATCACACATTTTACTTAAGCTACGAAATAAGTAAAAAGGTAGATCAATGGATATCTTTCTTGTGAAATGTAGCAAAAGCTTGAAATGATATGAATACACCTTGTTATATCTGCCTTCACAGGTAAGGTACCTCTGTATACAGGTAATCAGATTGGCATATGAGTCTTTGACATAATTTCTAGGCACAGACTTGTTTAAATCTGATTCAATGTGTTCTGGCTTCAAAAACCCTTTGCAGGGAATCATATCAAATTTGAAATTCTTAAACCAAGTTTCTTGTCCCCTTGGAATCTCAGTAACTGTGGATATTACCTCTGGTGAGACTTGCAATTCGAGCATCCCAACCTTCGAATTCAGCCCTGTGAAATTCAAAGAAAATTCCTTGGTGGTTTGTGCATGACCTCCCTGAAGTTTCTCACAAAAATTCCAACATCCAACCTACTTGAATGCCTGCTCAACTTCTTTGTGCTTCAAGAGAATGTCTACACCTTCAGGTTCGTTTCTTAAGCACCTGCCTGATCTGTGGTCTTTTCTTTTTGCCGATCCCTCCATGAAGGTTCAGTGTAATGGAGGTTTGAAATGCTAGCACTGCTTAAACTTCAATTTTTGCCTCGCTTGAATGGCTGCCTCACTTGATAACTGCCTGACTTGATAACTACCTCACTTGATAACTATGGATTCAAATTGAAAACTTGCAGTCTTGTCCCTCATGCAACGAATACAATCATCATTAAGAGTGTGAATACTTGGCCTCTCTTGGAACTTGCAATCCATGTGTACCAACATACCTAGTGGTTGTAATAATGGAGATAAGCGGTTGGACATGATATGTGGAGTGCATAAGCTAACAATGAATGATGCAACCATAACTGAACTTGACAGATTTGACAATTGGGAAAGATTCTCTGCGGATTGCACGAATCTCAGATTTCATAGCGCAGTCAGTGTAAATTTTGAATTATGAGCTACGAAATCACCTAAAACATGTCGCGCTGCGAAATCACCTGAAACAGGTTGCGCTGCGAAACTGCTAAAATGACTACATGCACTACGAAATCACCTAAAGGGCTTTGTGGCACATAGTAACTTTTTAAACAAAACTGACACATGGCTATGAGACCGATGATGAATGAGAATGACCAATGATGAATGAGAATGCCTATTTGACTCAAGACTCCTAAGACTCAGACTCTAAGGAAAACAAAAATCAAACTTAGACTAGCACCGACCTTTATCATCAAACTAGTGAGAGAAATTTTGGCATTAGAATTCTTAAGTGATAACACATGCCTTGATCCTTCCATGAAGAAGTAAGCTCTAAAACCCTAATTTCAGGCCCAATGCGACCTTAACACTAGAAACTAGTGCTAGTGACAAGTTTTACCATGCTAGCATCGCGCTGCCAGCGCGCCTTTTACTTGGATACTAGGGCTAATCCTTAAAAGGTAAGTTTTCCCAAAGAGGACAAGAATCTTCATGATCTAGAGGCTTCCAGAATGACGAGATGGAGGTTGTTTGGTGTGGATGTGGTCAAGTTATCCCAATATTTTCCTTTGATCTTATCCCTATGAGCTACCTCCTTGAGATGAGGGCCTTCTCCTATCTTTGGAGAGTTCCTAACTCCCTTTTCCCTACCTACATATTCATCCTCTCCCATTCCAAAATGGTTTGTCTTTGGTTATTTGCACCCTTATGATGAGATAGTGCCTACATGCTACACATTTGGCTTGGAGAAGGAGTGCTTGGAGAGTTTGAGCTTGGACTTGGACATTCACTCAAGGAGAGCTTATTGACATCAAGGCTTGGTTGTATGCTTCTTCCTGTTATTACTATGATAATTCCTTTGAAGTAATAAGAAGGAAAAACCAAAGGTAACCACTATCCGCTTTTGGAGATCAGGACCTAGCCTTCCTAATGCTCAGGGATGGATGTCTCTTTAAAGTTTAACTTTGTTTTAGTTAAGAAGTTTTAGGCTAGCTATGATTGTTCAAGGGGTGTTTGATTTTGTTTGAAATTGGGTGGTGGGATCTCTTAAACAAATGGATAAATTGATGTCTTTTAGACCATTGGGCTATGGAGTCAATTGATAAGGAAGCAAGACTAGATAAACTCACTAGAGGGGATGTTCCAAGGGCAAGATTGTAGAGTGTTTTTAAGAGCTTTGAGACAGAGGGGTGAAAGTGTTTCATTGGGGGTGAGAGAGCAGTTAAGGGTTCTCAGACCTGGATGGTGAATGAGGAAGGAAGGGGTAATCGAATTCAAAGGGAAATTAAGGATCCTTTAACCTGGATTATTCATGAAATTAATCTAAACCAAAGAGCAATTAAGAATTCTTTAATTTAAATATTAGAAGAAAACATTCAAATGCTTAACTGTTAAAACGAAGTGTGATTTAAACAATTTCTAAAATATAATTCCAGTTATAGCATTTAGATTGAAACGAATATAATATTATGAATAACTGTGAGAAAAATGACAAAAACACATGAAAAAACTTGTCTGAAATTCGCTCAACACATGAATCCTTGGAAAAGTCTGATCTTTATTAATCAATCCAGCTTGCTGGCTCATCAACTGATACAATAACCTTCTGGGTCTTCTTGATCAAAAAGTCTATAGAAATGTCTAATAGAATCCGCCCTACATACTTTGAATTGTGAAGTATTTATACAAAAGTTATTACAAAATATCTCAAACTAATTTGAGATTTAATCTAGGAAATACAAATATCTTCTTGCAAGAAGATAGAGATAGCCATTGAACTGCTTCATGTTGTCCCTTTTATTTTGGTACTGTTGGCTTTTATGGTTTGATTTTAGCCCTTTATGCTGCTTTGTTGTTTGATCTTTCATGCTGGAAGCCTCATTTAGTTTATACTTTCATTTGATACACTTTGACCCTGCTAACCTATCTTCATCCTTTTGCCATGTTGTTTTACTTTCACTGTACATTGAACTTTTTACTGCACATTTCTATAGTAAATCTGTTAATTTCTCCCATGTTTCAGCATTAGGTAATTGGATTTTTAGCATCCTCCTATATATTTCATCTGCCTCGATGTATTTAGCAAAAGTAGGCTTATTGATAAACAAGTGTTTTACCTCATGTTGGAGGTAAAACAAGTTTAATGTCTGGTAGAGTACTTTGCCTGTTGGTAATGATTTTATAAATGATGTACTTACGTGCTCTTTTGCTACCTCTCTGATTTTCTTGTAGTAATCCTCTTGTGTCATGAGCTTGTCATTAATCACTAAGGGACTATGTAATCCCTTTTCTCTCAAAATTTGGAACTTAGCCATAAATCTGTCAACAATTACTTGCATATTCTAATTTCTGACACTTTTCCTCTAAGTTTTGCATTAAGCTTCTCTTGGAGAGGACCTTTCTGACCTCCAAAATTGTCTCTGTTTCGTCTTTTATTTCCAATTCTTGAAGCTCATACGTATTCTTGCTGTTAAGGAATTGGATAATTTTGGTAGCCTCTTCTTGGCATTTCTCCTAATTCTTGTTTTACTCTTTGGATGGCCTCTGTAGCCAACTTTATCAACTCTACTTGCTCAAATAACACCTGAATAGATTGCCAAATATCATTGATAGAGTCAATGATATTGGCCCATAGTAGTTCTTTAGCCTGCCCAAGGGGTTCCTTTAGTGTTAGGTCCTTTTCCATGGCCTTCAATCTCTCACTCATTTTGGCAGCTTTTTGCACTTCTTCTTTGTGCATGGTTTTGGCAAGCTTGTAACCAGTTTCCAAGCTTGTCACTTTCTATTTGAGCTTATTCATCTATGTTGTCTGTATGGACATCTCTTCCATAACTTTAACTAACTTTGTTGCTTTTCACCTGATGTACCTATTGTTGATGTAGATTTTGTAGAAACTGGTTGTGTTGTGGCCATTGGAGCTGTGGGAGCCAATGAGGCTGCTAATGCGGAAGGAACATCCATGGTAACAGTTGGGATGACATTTATAGATCTAGTGCCAATATCAGCTTGCTTTAATTGGATTAGGCTATCCAATTCCTTTTCTGTCTCCCTCAACTGATCATTTAGTTTAATGACTAAGCCCATCAACTCTTCATATCTTGTTTGGTTTTCCAAGACTTCATGTGTCTGGGGATGCTATAGTTGAGGTATCTTCAATTGCTTCTTGAGTGATGCAATGTCATCATTCTTATTTTTGATCAGTTGTTCAGCAGCCTTGATATCCTTCGCATCATGTCCCAATTCAATTACCAAGTCTTCCAAAGACTTGATTCTGGTGTCTTTGGCTTGCGAGGAGGCCTTTTCCAACTGATACTGGGCTGAAATGTTGTTCAATGAATTCTGAAACTGATGGGTAGCTATGGCTTTTCCTGTAAGGGTGGAGTAAATCATTTCTCCAGCCTGTTTGTGAAATTAAATTTGGTCAATGTTCCATATCTTTATCAGCAGGCCTACTAAATGAGGAGACTTCTACACTGAGCTACCTTTCTAACATTTCAGTCTGTGATGTAGATGGCTCTTGTATTTCTCCAGATGTAGTTGTGCCCTTGTCCATGTCTAACTCAGTATTAGTGATTTCTACTGAGCCTTCTGTGTCTTCCTGTTCTAAAACAGGATTGAGCCTTGGCCTTTTGCTCTGGCTGGCTTCATACTACACATTGGATGTGTCCATGCTTGAAATGGAGGCTCCCTCTCTGTTCTTTTTGGGATTATTTTCCTCATTCTGAGGAGTCTGCAAAACAACAGGGGTGCTCATGGTTCCTTCTTGCTCTAGTACCTACAGGAATGAGCTTTCATCAAGTTGCCTCTATAAATCAAACAAGGTATTTTGAACATCTATCTTTGTACTATCTTTGTCTATAAGAGTGTTTTCCAACCACTCAGATTGATTGGCATATTTCTTTATTTCTGGTATGGGGTGATGAATGTAAGGTTCCAATTTGACCTTTTGGACATAAACCCTTGAGGGTCATACCTCCACATGAAACAATTTTGGAACTTCATTTGTTGCAGACTCTGATCTACTTCCTGCCCTGCTTCTCTAGAATTGCAAATGAAAGGGACTAACTGATTTTTGACCTTGAACTGAGTTCTTTTCTTGGCTGAGACAAAGTTGACATCATCAGAGTTCATTATCTACCTATAAAACTCTAGAGCAAATAACCTCATAGGGAGGTATTTTGGTAGTTTGTATGGGGCAAGCTGGAAATCATAGACTCTTATTTCAATGTGATTTTGGTAAAGGTACCAATCTCCTACCTTACTTTGGTTGGATAATTGGAGCACTCTTTTGATTTCTTGACTTATTCTGGGTGTAGGACTTCCTGTCAGCATGGTCATGACTGGATGGACAAAAGAGTCAGTGAAATCTGTGTAGGTGTAAGGTGATGAATACTTGTGGAATAATGGTTTCCAAAATATGACAAACCTGGGCTGGCCTCTAGTATCCAGCTTCTGGATGGTGAAGAGGAATCTATCTGATTGATAATACAAAAACATATGGTAAAGTGCAGATGAGTACTTGAATACTCTCTCATTGTGCATTCTGGTAAATTGTTCATGCATCCTTTTAGCTCGAAACTTGGCATAATTGTACAAAATAGTAGGAGGGTTTCTTGGGGTGAAAATGGACATGAAGGCCAGGATGAGCTCATCAAAAAATTCATTAGTGATACAACCCAGAATACATGATATCATGGTTATAATTTGCTTGCCCCTTTCAGAGAAAATGGCAAAACATATGGAGGGGCATCTTTAGGAATATGCTTCTCTTCTACAATGCAAGTTTGGAATATTTGGATCAGTCTAGATGGACTCAATTTGGTGTACTGGTCTAACAAATCCTCAATGGATAGTGGGGTCAGGTTTGGATCTGGTTGGACTTATAACATCTCATTAATTGATTTAGCTGTAATAGTAAACAAGACTTTCTGGTCAGGGGAAATTATGGCTCTCTTGCTGGGAATGTAACATGCATGGAACATATGGACAATCTCAGGAAAGATATGAACTTGTAGAAACTGGTATTTGGGCAAATTGGAGTCCCAAAGGCCAATGTCATCAGAATGTTTCAGATATCTGTCCTTACTCAAACAATGAATTTTGAGCAGGATTTGATAGGGACTTGTGTCTCTAATTTGAAAATCCCTATCCGCCAGGGGAAGGTGGTCAAGGTCCAAAGGGGGAGTTGTGACAGGTTTGACATCCATGGCAACGGGGGTAGCCATAATTCAGTTCTTTTGGATTTGAATTTGGAAATATATGTTTATGAAGAGGTTTTGAAGGAAACTTGGAAGCTTTCAGAAGGGTTTGGGTAAGCTCTTTAAATTTAAAGTAATTTCAATTAATTTTACTTAATATAAACACTCTAAAGACTGAACGTTTTAAACTTGAAAGGGTTTCCTGGTAGTTTGTCTTCAAATACTTGGAATTGGGTGAATTAACTTCAAATTCAGTGTTCTCGACAACTGCAGAAGTTTGAATGGCTCTCGTATAGACTGAGAGGTTGATTGGAGTATTTGCAGCTTCTTCAGGAGTGAAATTGAGGTCAATTAGTGAATTCAACGTTTGCAGGTGTCACAATGGTTTACAAAGGTTTACAAAGAAAATGAATGAAAAAGGCGAAATAAGGCTTCTTGGCCTTTTTATTGAGCAACGATCACCTTTTGGTGGGTAAATTACAAATGAATGTAGGTTTTAACCCTGTACAGAAATTACCTGCATATGAATTCTTAAACAAAGAAAATAAACAATGCGAGAGCATAACCCATAAAACACATATGCACAGAGATTTTTCCCTGGATCCCAAAACCGGGACTACCAGCTTGATTTTTCATTATGTTCCTTTCAATGTTACATTACATATTTATACATGCCGAAGCATCCAATACCATGGACCGAAAACCATCGCATCCAATACCATGGACCGAAAACCATCGCATCCAAAAAACATGTGCGAAAATCATGCACAAAACCATAGGTGGGTCCGCCCAACCTAACATATGGTCCAAAACCAAAATTTTTCGGGGCGCTGCCCTGGACCCCATAAAGTGGGGTTACGGGTGCCCTTCAAACCCCCTATTAACTACGTGGAAAGAATATAACACAACCCAACAATCTCCCACTTGTTGTTTTCTTTCCACAGGGGGCCACAGGAGAGCTTAGTCATTTTTTCAGCCCTGAGATTCCCATTGCTTCTCTACACCAAGAGAACTTCTCAGAGCTCACAGATTTTGTCAATGCATCTGCAGTATTCTTCAAAGTGTCCACCTTTACCAGCAACACCTTTCTGTCTTCTATCATATCCCTCACAAAGTGATACTGAACATCAAATTGCTTTGTCTTTGAATGATAAGCAGGGTTCTTTGCCAAGAAAATTGCACTTTGGCTGTCACAGTCTATTCTTATAGCTCCCTGTACTAACCCCATACTTGAACACAATCTCTGCAACCAAACTGCTTCCTTGCTTGCATGAGTGGCTGCCATGTATTCTGCCTCTGTAGTTGATAGTGCCACTACAGATTGTTTCTTACTCATCCAACTGACTGCACCTCCAAATAGGTTAAACACATACCCACTTGTAGATATTCTCTGATCCAGATCTCCAGCCCAGTCTGCATCAATAAATCCATGAATATCCAACACTCTGTCCAATCCTGGTCTTCCTTGGTAGCACAAACTATAATCACTAGTGCCACGCAAATACCTGAAAACCCGCTTCACTGATGTCTTGTGCTCCTTCCCAGGTTTTGACATAAACCTGCTCAATACTCCCACTGCATGTGCAATGTCTGGTCTAGTACAGACCATTGCATACATCAGGCTACCCACTGCACTTGCATATGGAACACGGGACATGTCCTCTTCCTCTTCTTGTGTCTTGGGACACTGTTCAGCAGATAACCTCAGACCTACAGGAATAGGAATCTTCACCGGTTTACTATCCTGCATATTAAACCTCTGGAGTATTGTCTCGACATACTTCCTCTGGTTTAACCAGAGCTTCCTCTTTGACCGATCTCTTTTAATTTCCATGCCCAAAATATAGTTTGCAGCACCAAGATCTTTCATGTCGAATTTGGAGGACAATTGGGTCTTCAAATCCTGGATAATTTCTTTGTCATTTCCAACCAGCAACATATTATCCACATACAAGACCAGATAAATAATACGGTCACCAATTAATTTAAAATACACACAATGATCTGCTTTTCTTCTGGTGAAGCCAAGTCCCCGTATAAATGTATCAAATTTCTGATACCACATCCTTGGTGACTGTTTTAACCCATACAAAGACTTCTTTAACTTGCATACCAGTTCTTTCTTACCCTTCACCGCAAAGCCTTCAGGTTGCTTCATGTAGATTTCCTCTTCCAAATCCCCGTGAAGAAATGTTGTCTTCACATCCATCTTTTCTACCTCAAAATCAAAAGCAGCAGCAACAGATAAAAGTAATCTAATATAAGTTACCTTGGCAACAGGAGAAAAAATATCACCAAAATCAATTCCCGGCACTTGGGAATAACCTTTTGCTACCAACCAAGCTTTGTATTTCTCCACCTTTCCTTCTGCATTTGTCTTCTTCTTGAACACCCATTTGCTGCCAATGGGTTTCCTTCCAGCCAGCAACTCCACCAGATCCCAAGCCTCATTTTTGTGCAAAGATGCCATTTCATCGACCATGGCCTCTTTCCAGAGTTTTCCATTCTCTGAATCCACTGCTTCCTTCACAGTTCTAGGATCATTATCAGTAACAGACAAAGAAAAATTTGAACTGAAAGCAGATGGACTATACCTTTCTGGCTGCCTTCTTTCTCGAACTGATCTTCTCATAGCCGGAATTTGTGGCTCTTCATCTTCTGATTCCTCCTCTGCTGCAGAGTCTGATTCTTCCTCCTTTGGCTCAAACTCTATCTTCTCAGGTTCCTTTGGTTGGACTTCATGTTGAATAACATCTTTTACCTCTCTGAACAACACATCTCGGCTGTACACAACCTTCCGTGTGACTGGGTTCCAAAGCTTATAACCCTTTAAACCATCCTTATACCCAATAAAGATGCACTTTTCAGATTTACTATCCAACTTGGTTCGTTTCTCCTTTGGAACATGTACATATGCATCACATCAAATACCCTCAGATGTGAAAGAGAGGGTTTCTTACCAGTCCATATTTCTTGTGGAGTCTTATCCTCCAACACTGATGAAGGTGATCTGTTGATCAGGTAACATGCAGTATCCACTGCCTCTGCCCAGAATTCCTGTCCTAACCCGACACCACTGAGCATGCTTCTTGCCCTTTCCATCAACGTCTTGTTCATTCTTTCTGCGACTCCATTTTGCTGAGGTGTATATGGAGTAGTCTTCTGCCATGCTATACCACACTTCTTACAAAATTCTTCAAATTCCTTGCTGCAAAATTCTCCACCATTATCTGTCCTCAGCACCTTTATCTTCTTCTCTGTCTGATTTTCCACCAGAGCCTTAAATTCTTTAAACTTGTCAAAGACTTCAGATTTCTTCTTAAGAAAATATATCCATGTATTCCTTGAGAAGTCATCTATGAATGATACATAGTACACAGACTTACCCAGTGATGGAACCTTCACAAGTCCAAACACATCACTGTGCACAAGCTCTAATATCTGTTTCGTCCTCTTACCACCAGAGGGGAAACTCACCCGATTCTGCTTCCCATATACACAATTTTCACATAAATCAAAATTCAGAGAGCTATTATTCATACCTTCTACCATACCTTTACCATGAAGTATTTGAAGGCCCTTCTCTCCAATATGTCCAAGCCTTTGATGCCACAACATGGTCTTCTCTCCAGAGACCACTAGATTCTCTACTCCATTTTTAGGAACCATAGAACTATTGCACCCATCAACAACAGTGCTACCTTGCAGCTTGTACAGAGTTCCAATCCGAACTCCCCGCATTAATATCAGTGCTCCTCGAACCATCTTGCAGGTATCTTTCTCGAACACCGTCTTTACACCTGCATCATCCAACTTGCTTACAGAAATCAGATTTCTGGCCAATGCAGGAATATGTAGAACACCCGGAAGTGTTCTAACCCTTCCACCTTGCAACTTCAACTTTACTTTTCCCCGACCAATGATTCTAGCCTTCCTATCATCTCCTAAGAAGACATCACCACCATCGTATTTCTCATACTCGCAGAACCACTCTCTATGGGGAGTGAAGTGAAAGGATACACCTGAGTCAATCAACCATGCCTCATGATCTACATGTGTACTTGAAGAAGCCAAGTACACATCCCCACCTTCATCTGAGGTGGTTTTCGCCTCTGCAGAAGGAGCATCATCAGATCCCTTTCCTTTATCAAGAGATTTAGATTTACAATCCCTTCTGAAGTGCCCTTCCTTTCCGTATTTCCAGCACACCACCTTTGTAGGTTTTCCTGGAGATTTAGATCTCCCTCTAGATTTAGATCTCCCACTCGATGACTTATTTTTGTTTCTGTTCTGGGACCGTCCTTGTACAGACAAGGCATCACCATTCTAGTTGTCCATATTTTTCCGTCTCATCTCCTCCGTCAGCAAGGTTGAGACTATTTCATCAAACTGCAAAGCAGTTGCATTGCTACCTATTGCAATAACCAGACTATCCCACGAATCTGGTAGAGAACACAACAGACTGATGCACTTATCTTCATCTGAAATTTTAATATCAACAGATAATAATTGACTTACCACAGTATTAAACGCATTCAGATGCTCTGTCACCGAGTCTCCATCTTTCATCCTCAGGTTATACAGCTTTTTCCACAGGAACAGTTTATTCACCAGAGAATTGGATTGGTACAAAGTCCCTAACTTGACCCACAAAGCCTTTGCCGTAGCTTCCCCTGATACATTCAGCAATACTGAATCTGAGACACACAATCGTATTGTGCTCTTTGCCTTCCGATCCAACTTCTTCCATTCTTCATCGGTCACTCTCGATGGTTTAGTACCTGGATCTACCGCGATCCAATGATCTTTATCCACCAACAGATCCTCCATCTTGAGTTTCCACAACTCAAAATTCTGACCATTGAACTTCTCAATCTCTATCTTTCCACTGCTCGGCATCTTCTTTCACCACCAGAATCGATCTCGCAGATCTCCCACTGAACAGGGTCTACCATAGGCCCGAGCGAAACCCCTTAGCAACAAAGGCGTCCCCTTGAAGCCAAAACAACTCTGATACCAAATGTAGGTTTTAACCCTGTACAGAAATTACCTGCATATGAATTCTTAAACAAAGAAAATAAACAATGCGAGAGCATAACCCATAAAACACATATGCACAGAGATTTTTCCCTGGATCCCAAAACCGGGACTACCAGCTTGATTTTTCATTATGTGCCTTTCAATGTTACAATACATATTTATACATGCCGAAGCATCCAATACCATGGATCGAAAGCCATCGCGTCCAATACCATGGACCGAAAAGCATCGCATCCAAAAAACATGTGCGAAAATCATGCACAAAACCATAGGTGGGTCTGCCCAACCTAACATATGGTCCAAAACCAAAATTTTCCGGGGCGCTGCCCCGGACCCCATAAAGTGGGGTTACGAGTGCCCTTCAAACCCCCTATTAACTACGTGGAAAGAATATAACACAACCCAACAATGAACAATGCGTAGTTTTTCGATTTGAGCGGGGAGACGGTTTCCCAAGCCATCGCACCTCTTTAAAAGAGGAGGTGGTATTTTGAAGGGGTCACCCAATCTATGTTCGCAATTGACACGTAGCAGATGGGGAACCGGGCAAAACCAATTTATTGGGCTGGTAAAGGTCGGACGTTGGGTGAAGCCGATATGGCTGTGGACCATCGAATGTGGGTGTTGATGATCGGACGACAGCCGGGTGACGAATGTGCACGGATGAAATAAGTATAGGTTTAGGGGGGGCCAAGGATTTAATCCTTGGAGGTTTGGGATTAATTACGAATTAATCCCAGGATTAAAATGATCGGGCAGGGCTTAATGATGGGAATTTATTTATTTTTATTTTTATTTTTAAACTAGAACGATTAATATATTATAGATCAACGGTTGGGCCATGGCCTAAACAACCGACATTACAAGGAATTTTCCAGATCTTTGTGCCTTTCTACGCCTAACAATCCTTTAATGCTTTGGTACTTAAAGGTGTATCGCGTCAGCAAAGTAAGAATACAAAGAGGTTCACACAAAAGGAGCGAATAGCGAGTCCCGGGCAATCACATCGGAGGAAAGCTGCAAAAGCCCCCGAAAGTTAAAGTCCTTTGATACTCGGGCCTTTTTTATATAATTCACCCATTAAGAAACGATGTTTAATTCTTAGTTTTCACCCTAGAATAGTCTTGGTTCGATAATCGAGGTTCCACCTTTATCGGCATAGGGGATCGGCTCATCCTCGGCACTCTTTGCAACACTCTACCTCTGCGGCTGATATGCGATGTAAACTGGCAGACTTCAAAATTTTTAGGCACCTGTGCATAACCATTTTGGGACCGCGCCCATCGGCCCTTCGTAAATATCTTGGCTCCATCAGTGTTGAGTTCTTATAATATTTCTACAAAGTAATCCTTTCTGCCATATTACTGTCTTGGCTCATTATTCTAGGGTCCACCTTTATCGGTATCGAGGATCGGCACAATCCTCAGCTCTTTGCAATACTCCACCTCCATGACCGATATGCGATTTAAACTGATGAACTTCAAAAAAATTTAGGCTCCTGCGCATAACCTTTTCGGGTCCGTGCCTATAGACCCTTCATAAGGCTCTTAGCTCTACCATTTCCCAATCTTGATCGATCAACTTTTGAAATAAAATTCTGCCATTGATCTATTTTGATTAGATCTGATGGTTCTCTCCCATTTCAGACTTCAAGATTTATAGGCTCTAGCACAATACCATGTTGGGTCTGCACCCATTGGCCCCTCACAAAATCTCTTGTCATTTCCAAAATCCGAACTCTAAACTGCAAACCTGCCAGTTGTATCTCCACCGTTGATTTATTTTGGTTAGATCCGACAGTTCCCATGTGTTTCGGGTTGATAACACACCTGTGGGTTAATCACCCGATAAAGCGGTTTCCCCACCATCCGCCATTGCTACGTGTCCTTCGCTTATTAGAATCAGAGCCAAGCTCACAATACCTCTTACCACTAGTAATGTCGCACAAAAACCCTCTCTTGGCTAGAAAACCACCCTTCCGCTGCTTTGCTTTTTGCGCTCTTTCGCAGGCGGTGACCCTTGATCTGCTCTAGTAGTTCTAATTAGTTCAGTTGATGCTGAATCTGATCCTTTGATTGCTGAGATCCAACGGTTGCTCATGGTGTGTTTTTCTTGGTTCATCGCTATTAAGCTATGAAATGGCGGTCCACACTAGTTCATCTGAATTTCTTTTGAGAAATCGTTGAGTCAAATAGCATCCCTCGTTGGCTTTGATGTTTTCCTCTTTGTTTGAGGTACGGAGAATGTGAAAGAAAGAGGAAGATGTATAGAAAATCAACAAGCCCCGTAGCCTCTAGAGAGCGTTTTTGAGTGCCGGATTGCTTAGATGCTCATATGAGTTTATTGCCTTTATCAAGGGTTCTGAATCTCTGAAGACCTGGAGAGCTATGCGACCATGTTCCTGGGCAATCTGGCAGCCTTTAAGAAGCTCTAAAACTTCGGCCTAGTTGTTGGTGCTCTTTCCTAGTCCCCAATTGTATCTATCTATATGGGAGCAATCCTGAGAGTAGACCACACCACCAGCACCAGAGATCCCTGGGTTGCCTTTGGAGGCACCATCAAAGAAAACAGTTACCCTTCCCTGCTTCCTCCACCAGGATTGAAACTCTGTATCTTGTGTTTTGATACGCCAAGTAGGATTAAATGTGGGCCAAGCAGGAACTTCTTTGTTGACCCTAGCAAGAAGGGTGCCCAGCCAGCTTCGCTCTTTAGTGATGAGTGTGTGATCTAACTTACTGGGGTAGTTCCCTAGAGCCTCCATTAGGGCCACCTTAGCTTTGGCTACCACAGACACGGGAGAGGACGATGCATTGTTAAATATCCAATTATTTTGAGCTAACCAAAGCTTCCAGCAAATGAACTTGGGAATGGAGTGCTAGGTCCAATTCCATAGAGAGTTTGCTCTAAGGGCTCTAGGATACCTTTCAGTCCAAGTGGAGAAAAGATCCACTACAGAACACTGGATAGGGGCAGGTGCATTTAGACCTTGAAGGATGAGGCCCCATACCGATTTTGCAAAGGCGCAACTTATGAAGAGATGATTTATGTCTTCAGAAGCCGATCTACACAGGATGCACCAGTGCGGCCCTATAATGCCTCTGTGGGCAAGATTTTTGCTTGTCAACACTTTCCTATGAATAAGTAACCAAGTGAAGAAGTTCACCTTGGGTATACCATAAGTGTCCCATGTGTGTTGCCAGATGGAGGGGTTGAGGACTTGATTTTGCATTGGTTGCAAGGCTGCAAAGCCAAGTGCAGGGGTATAGACCCCTGTCTTCCCCCATCTCCAGAGATTTGGGGTATGAAGGTTAATTGGATCCAAGCCCTTCAACTTATCTAAGAGAAGGTGCTTTTGTTGTAGTAAATGTGCTGGCAGATCATGGAAGACCCAATCTTCCAAGTTCCGTTGACTATCCCAGATAGAAATGTCAGCTAGACTGTGTAGTCCATGTTGAGAGAACCAATCATAGAGACCAGCTAACTCCACTGTGTGTTCAAATGGGATATTGCCCACGATTTTATATTACCACATCATGATATTTGCTCTGTTTCCAGGCACCCTGTAGAGCTGGTTTTGGAAGGTGGCAAGCCCTTTTCTACAAAGGTTCCAGAGTGATGTGCCTTTGGGAACTCTGTCTGCTTGGAGATTTCGCAATGAGACTCCTTTGAGATATTTATTCTGGAGGAGTTGACTGACTGGGTGATGTTTATTGGAGTAGAGCCGCCAAAGTATTTTACCACCTAAAGCGATGTTAGCCAATCCAGGATCTCTAATCTGGAGACCACATTCCAGCTTTGTCCTTTTCACTTTGTCCCAACTTACTAAGTGAAATTTCTTTTCATTTCCTTTGCCTCCCTGCCCTTGGAAGTTTCTGAGCAGTTGTGAAATATGACCTGTGATTGTCTTTGGTGTCAGGAGGAAGGAGGCTTGATAGATAGGGAGAGAGGAAAGGACGAACTTTATGAGGGTTAACTTGCCAGCATAGTTAAGCCATTGCCCTCCCCAAGCAGCTATCTTAGTTTTAATCTTGTTGATGGCTTCATTCCATAGTGAGGCTCAGTTTTCCCCCAGAGTTAGAAACAGTGCCAGGTATTGAATTTTGTCCAAGGAGGCATATCCCGGAAAATCCAATACTCTAGCAATTTAGAGTGTGGTTTTCTCCTTTGTGTTCCAATTGTACACTGCACTTTTTCTTTTATTGATGAGCGCTCCTGAAATGGTGCAGAATCTCTACAAGGACCCATTGAATTCCTTTACTATTCTAGTGGAAGCTCCTCCCAAGAGAAAAGAATCATCTTCAAACAAGGCATAGTTGATTGGATCTAGTCCAATCGCCGGTCAGATGCCCAAAAAGGTACCTTTGTTTCTTTCCACTTTTAGTTTCCGACTTAGGGTGTCTGCCATTATTATGTACAAAAAGGGAGATAGTGGGCATCCTTGCCTTATCCCTCTTGAAGCTTGGAAATATGAGGTAGGTTGACTATTAACCAGGAGGGAAATCCATGGTTTGTCAGTGCAAGCCTTGATTCCGAAGGCAAGAAGAACTTTGTAGAGGAATGAAAGATTTACCTGATCAAAGGCATTGGTCATATCCAACTTGATCAACAACCCTTGATCCTTTCTCTGATGACTGGAGTGCATGGTTTCCTGAACCAGTATCACATTATCTAAGACATGTCTTCCTACTACAAATCCTCCTTGACTGGGAGAAATGAGCTTAGATAGCAGAGGTTTTAGTCTGTTTGCAAGCAATTTAACAAGACTTTTGTAAGAGACATTACAAAGAGAAATGGGTCGAAATCTATCAAAGGTAGGTGGATTCACTTCTTTGGGTATTAGGGCAAGAAAGGTGGATTTGGTACTACCTCCCACTTTAGCCTGTTTCTGAAAATCCTTTTCCATTCTTAGTAGGTCAACTTTGATGATTGTCCAGCAAGCTCTGTAGAAGTGTGACGAGAAACCATCTGGGCCTGGGGCTTTGTCAGGCTCCATGTCCCAAATTACATTGTTGATTTCTTCCTCAATGAAGGGTTTCATAAGATTTGAATTATTCTCCTCGTTGACCATGGAAGGGATCTGGGAGAGGAAGTCATTGGAAATCGCCTCATCTTCTGTTCCATCCTCTGAGTATAACCGTTGAAAGTGAGTTTCAACAACTTTTTTAACTTGGGAAAAACCTTTGGCAACTGTCCCATCTGCTGTGATGATTTCTGAGATGTGATTCCAAGAGAGTCTTGCTCTGAACTGCCTGTGGAAGAAGGTTGTGTTTCGGTCACCTGCTTTCACCCATAGGCTTCTGGACTTTAGCCTCCAGAATTCTTCTTCTTTTCTGAAAGAGCTGAAAGAGGCAAGTTGGGCTACTTGTTCTTTCTCCAGTTCATGTGTGGTTACATCTTTATCCTCCATCTCCAACTGTAGATCTGCTAATTGTTGGACAGTTTCTTTTCTATGTGTGGTGTGGGTGTTGGGAGGCGTTTTGACCCACTCTTTCAAAGCTTCTTTGGTTGCTTTTATTTTTTGCTCCCAAACGTAACTGGGTGACCCAGTGACCATGGTAAACCAGGCCTTGTCTACGACTTCCATGAACCCTTCCTGCTCTATCCACAAGGGGCTAAAATGAAACGGCATGGGCCCCACGTTTTCTTCCTCATCCAATTGTAAGAGGATGGGTTTATGGTCCGAGGTGAGCTTTGGTAGGATTCTCGTTGATACTATTCTCTTATCCATCAAAAGAGTGCTTTATACTAGGAATCTATCAAGCCTATTTGAGATGTGAGCCGCCCTTGTTCTATTGTTGGTCCAAGTGTATCTCCCCTTTTTGGGTTTAAGGTCAAGAAGGTCCCATTGCTGAATTATGTCCTCCACAAGGGGTAGCAATGGATCTTTGCTATTGTTGCCCCCTCTTTTTTCTTTTGGGTCAAGAATGATGTTTAGATCTCCTACTATTACAATGTTCATGGGAGAGTAGAATTCTACAAAATCGATAAGTGTTTTCCAGCACCCTTTTTTCTCATGGTAAAGCACAGGAATGTAAATATTAAATATGGCAAGAGTGAGCTTAATTGCTTTGTGTCTGAGTTCAGTGTAAATCCAATGTTGAGTCTCGAAGGAGTTCTCCAACAGGAACCTATCTTCCATCCAGACTGTGGCAAGTCCTCTTGAGGTTCCCCTTGCGCTTACTGCCATCCCGATTTTAGTCTTCCAGTTCGTTCTACTTAGCTCAAGAAGGGCTTCCCCTTTTATTTTTGTCTCTTGGAGCATGAGAATCTCTGGGGTCTCTATTTTCATGAGGTCTTTAACAGCTGCAGCCTTTATGTGGTTCCCCAAGCCTCTATAGTTCCAAGAGACTATACAAATTATTTATTTGGGGTGGTGGAGGAGAGGCCTCCCTTTGGTGGCCGTGTTTTGGTATTTTGACTTATGGTCATTTCTAGAGTGGACTGACTTCCTTGCATTTTTTGCCTCTCAGCTTCTTCTTCTCTTGCTTCCTTGAGGGATTTCCTCCTTGCCCTCTTTGAGGGTCTTTCATTTGTCTCCTCTTCCGATGAGCCTGTTAGTTCTAGAGGCTTCTTTCTTATTATGTCTACATAAGAGGATGGCAGGTTTTCTCTTTCTGGGGAGTCATTTTGGATCAGAGAGGCCCCTGCGTTTCCTTCCTCAATTAGTGTGGGGTTTTCCTGCTGTTCTGCATCACTTTTCGTAATAGGGGTTTCCTCCTATGTGCTGAGAGTTGCGAAGGAATTTGAAGGTCTGTTAGTGGGAGTGATGCCCCTTCCAGCTGCAATTCTGTGGATGGCTCATTGTTTTCGTCTTGTGCCCCTTTCCCTCCCTGTTTGTTGTGCTGCTTTAATGAGGTTGTTTTCTGCACTATTGTCCACTGGTCCCATTTTATTTTCTATGCTTCTTCTTCAGCTTTATTTTTATAGTTTCTTGCAAAGTGTCTGTATCCATGGCAGTGTCTGCACTTGAAGGGCAGTTGTTCGTAATCTAGTTCTTTCACATGACACCAATCTACCACTGTTAGTTTTACAGCTTCTAGAAGCCCAACTTCTAGATCTACCTCAACACAGATTCTGGCATTGGAGTATTGTCCCTTCCTGTCTTCTTTGTCAATGTACTTTCCAAGGGTATTTCCCATGATTTCTAAAGTCTTCAGGCTCCAACATTGAAAGGGTAAATGGGGGAGGCGCACCCAGACAGGAACAACTCAGGGCACATCTTGGGCTAGATCAAAATTTGGGGTCCATTTGTTCAGGTAAAGGCCCTGAGGTCCCATGAAATATGGCTCATTTTTTAAAATGAGATTCCTATCTTCAATGCAGTCAAAAATGAAAACGAAGTAACCCTTACCGAAAAAATAACATTGTATTCCTTCTGAGACTAGCGGTCTCCAGTTGCGTTTTGCCCATGATTCAATGGCTCTTGGTGATGGCCATAACCCAGTGAACTAGCTGATGAGTCCTCTTTCTGCAATATTCAGGGCAGCATGACAGGGCTCTTTAGTAGGGAGAGCGACGATCGTGATTGTTTCCATCTTCTTGACAAACTTCTGTTGGGAGGCTGAAATTGGGCGCTTGTTGCAGTCGCCCACCAACTACTTGAAGCCCAGGAGCTCAGGGGGGAGGGATGAAGGAGACTCAGAGCCTCCCTCTAGAACCATGGCTGAGGGGAGAGATTGCAAGGGGCAATCGCAGAGGGAGCAGTGGTGCGCGCGCAAAAAACTCGTTTTTTATTTGGGATTATTTTAGCTTTACTGTAAAGTGGTGAATTAAGTGGGTTTTGTCAGGAATATGGGGTAAAAGTATATTTTATAGCTAAACTAAGGGTTGGGGTATAATATACATGATTTAATTATATACGGGAAAAGGTATATAGGGAGCTATAGTATTACTTTAAAAATTAATATGAAATGAGATGAGCGGAGTGAACATACCACTAAGCATAAATGTAATATTTGTGCATTTTATTCACATACACTTTATACTTAGGATAAAACCTTTTTGTGGGTATTTTGAATGAAATAGAATTTAACATGGGGTTATTTACTTTTCATAGAAAAATTGAGTTTAACCTTAGGAAAATAGGTTTTATTAGGTTAATGAAGGAAAATGAATTTTATGAAGGGAATTCTAACACTTGTTGTCCATAAGTCATTAAGCCAAGGGTTTGGTCCCACCAAAAGTCAGAGAAATTCTCTGAGCCTTTATGACTTGAAGGATTTTTAGTATTAGAACATACTTGTGGATGGGGAAGTTAGTAAGCAAAGGGATGAAATGAATGAGGGGGCTTTAATTAAATCATGCTGTAAACCATTGTTTTTGGTTTGTTAACTACTTATGCACATTGAAACATATAATTAAGCATGATAAATGTGCTTTTATCCAATCAACTTTATACTTTAGCAACCTTTCTTCTACTTACTCATTACTTACCCTAACATTTTTTCTTCATTTTATTTGGGTGCATTTAGGCTAGCAAACCCTTATCATTCATTTTTCTTTTGAAAAGTAAACTCTCTAATTCTAACCGTATATCATCCTAGGGCTCAGATTAAACTAATGAGCTCCTTTTATTTTCTCTACCTATCTAATGATCTACCAAGATTAAACTGTTTGGTCAGATTTTATTCTCTAACTATAAACATAAAATTTAAGGCATGAAATAGTCAAGATTAAGCAGTTTGACTACAATGGGTTGTGGCATGTATGACAAGATGCACACAACCATTATTTAAGACAGTAAAGTAGTAAAAAATTAGTGGCATTTAGACTAGCACACTTACATGATCTGTTTTTTTTTGGCGTTCATATATTTTCATTTTTTGATCTTTTCTTATTCTTTTTTTCCTTTGATATTTCTTTTAGGACATACCCTCTTTACATTTTTAAAATTTTTAATATGGAAAACATTTGCAGAAAGAAAAGTTATGTAGAATATTACAAGGCTTAACCTTAGCCAATTCAAAATTATGAATCCTATCACTATAGGACTCTAACAGTGGCTCCACATGGGGATGACATTTCCTAGTGAAATGTCAAGAACTCTAAAAACTATTAGCCTTTGAATTGTGGCTGAAGTTACCTTGTAAAGTGTCATTCTGTGAATCTGCATTATTGATACTTATGACAGTAAATCTTTCAAAGCTTAGGCCCTTCTCTCCAGGTTTCAACTTCAAAGGATTACCATCCAATCCAATCTACACTCTGCAATGTTATGTACAATGATGCAAATTAAAATGAACTATTGTAAGTCAATGGAAAAGTAGTGCTTCAGCATCCTACCATTAACAGGTCCTCCTGGTAGATCTGATCCATCTACGTTTCTCAAGAAAAAGGCATTGTTGCCTCTATAGCAAAAAATGACATAAGGCCCTGCCATAGAAAATCAAATTTTCCATGCTTGCCTTTATCTTCTCTCCTTGAATCCCACTTAAGGACTTTGTCTCCTATGTGAAAATCATCTGCTTTAGTCTTTTTATCGGACTTTCTTGAATTTTTTCCTGGATTATCTGTGATTTTTCATATGCTTCTTCCCAGGTCTGCTGCAGGTGTATAGTTTGGTTTATTCTTCTCTAAATGTCATTTGGTTCCACCTATAATTCCTGAAGGATTTTCATGACTAGCACTCCTAAGGATGATGGGAAAACTACATCCATCCCATAAACCAGCTGATAGGGTGATGTTCCAATGGACTTCTTAGTAGTTAGTCTATCTTCCCATAAGGCATTGACTAACTTCTTGTTCCATGTCTTTTTATTATCCTCCAGTAACTTTTTGATAATATTGACCAGGCTTTTGTTGGATGACTTTGTCAGTCCATTACCTTGAGGGTAATTATTTGTGGAATGGCTAAGGGTTATATGGTATTTATTACAGAAATCTATCATTCTTTTGGACTTAAAGGCTGCTGCATTATCAGTAATGAGCTTCTAGGGACATCCAAATCTTGAAAGGATATTACTCTCTAGGAAGGTGATTATGACAGTGTCTGTGGCTTGCCTAGAAAGTATGGGATCTATCCATTTGGTAAAATAGTCTATGGTTGTTAGAATCCACTTGTGCTGAGCTGAGGATGGGGGGTGTATTTCTCCAATGAAGTCTAACCCCCATTGTTGAAATGGCATCTTAATAGAAATTGGTTTAAGAGGCAAGGGTAACAATTTCCTCTTTCCCTCAACAATCTGGCATTTTTGACAGGAGGTCACATGTTTTTTGACATCTACAAACAAAGTAGGCCAGTACAAACTAGCCCTGAAAATCTTGTCAGCAATACTATTACAGTACAAGTGTCCTCCACAGTCCCCTACATGAAACTCTTGTAAAATCTTGTCACCCTCATCTTTTAATAAGCATGTTAAGAGAATACCATTACTGTCCTACCAAAACAATGCGTTATTGATGCAAGAAAAACCTGTGTTACCCATAGTATGCATATACAATGCATAATCTTGTCTGTCCTAGGAATTTCAAAGACCTACTTGGTCAAACCTTCATTACTTAAGGTTCAAGGCCCCTTAATTGGTCTCATGCGGAACGAGTTAATAACTAACTCCAATCTGACCCTTTGGTAATCCTTTGCTGCGGAACCCTATAACTCAACCCTTCATCCTTTATGATAACTTTGGTTAATTCTATAAAAATGCATGTTAACCAAACCCTACTCTACGTGCCAACTCATCCTTTATCGCAATCATGGAGTTCAAAGGACTCAATAGAATATGGATTCAAAACTCGTGACTTGTGATATACAATTGCCCTTTCCACTGTTGATTTTGTCCATCAGATCAACGGTTGTCGCAGTCTCGCATCACACCAACCTGTGACTCCATCACCTCTCGCATGCGATATGCGATAACACAACCAGACTTCAAATAAAATAAAACCGCGCCTATAACATTCTCGGGTCTGCTCTGCCCAAGCCTTATCACTCAATCTCCACTGTCGAGCTTACCTTTAATCTGATCGTTGATGTCTTCCTCGATCAACAGAGTTTCTCATTGATCCTATGCCGTATATCAAAACCCATTTGATATGACGGTCCACAATGATATCGCGCAGAGCACTTGCATGATGTTTAACTGGTCTTACGGAGCTGATATAGATTATAAACCTTAACCTATAAATGTTCGGGTCTGAGTTTAGACTTAAACTCCGATCACTTTGAATCCTGATATCCATTGGATAATAGAATCCATCAAATCCTATGGTCTATGGCCCTTCAACTAGCACGAGGATTATCAAGCTCTCAACCCCTATAATTGACTATGATGTAACCATCTGAATTGTGTGATCGACGACTAATAACAATTGCAGGCCTTCAACCACGATCAAGGCATCCTGTACTCTCTACCCCTATTGCGGTTCCTAATCACTGTCAATCTACTAGATATGTCGATCTGACGGTCCAGATCGATTCCCGCCTTTCACCTTTCGTAAGTACTTGGATTAATCTTTGTCGTTCATTTCTTTTACTTATATTGTGTGACTTAATCTTGGTCGTCCATCGCCTTCAGCCTCGTTCGTTGATCTTTAGATCCAACGAATCCTATGCATCGATCCTCATTTCTTCACCCTTCTCTTTACTTTTTTTTAATGTCGTTCTTCAATGTTCTTTTGTGATTCTAGTTTTCTTCAGGGTTCTGGTCCTTCGTTGTTTTGCCCGAACTCCACCTGCATACATATACTATGCAGAATCTCTGATTAACACATAATTTATCATTCAATACTCAAACCACACATAAAATCATATCGAGTTATTTGTATTAATAAGCATGTATTTACACAATTTCTTCTCTTAGGTCTGATTTCCAATATCAGTGGCCTCTGTTTCAAAATCTGCACGTAGGCTTACAATCAAACCTCTAACTAGTAACTTGACTTAACTAACTAGCTAACAAACCCCTGATTATGCCTTTTAGGCTTACATTTATACAAAAGGGATTCTACGACCAATTCCTAGTTTAGATCTATAATCTTCTCAACAAAACCCTAAAATCTCTTCCTTATCTCTAAGGATCCTCTCTAATCTACAAAATCATGAACTAGCTTCTGATCTAAGATTTACAATTTATTATCAAATCTCTCAATCTCTCAACTATCTTGATTCTCTCATGTTCTCCTACATTCAAGAGTATTTACTAATATTCTTCACTATACTTAATTAAATCCCTATTCTAGCTTCTCTCATTAAAATCACTCAAAAAATTAATAATTACATTCATTCAAAACATAGGAAACCAACTTCCTTGAAAACACAAGACCCCCTATGTATACTAAGATACAATGATATTATTGAGCTAAATGCTCCTGCATCAGACTCTCAAGGTTGAAAATAATCATGATCTCCTGATCATGTGCTTCTGATTTGTGTTCACTTGGATCCTATACTTTATTTTGTAGTTTTCCCTTGGTTGCTTCTTTTTTTTGTTGTTGTTCTCCAGGTCTCCACACTTTATGCTACATTTCCCCACTAGCTATGTTTTCACAGTCTGTTGCTGTCATTTTCTTACTGTTGCTTTGTTTTCTTTCTGTTGTATTCTCCCTTTGAGACTCTTTTCTCATCAAATCCATCATAAATTCAATTTCTATGTCCAACTCACTCTTTTTCTGGACTCTTTCCTTTTCCTCTCTTGCATATCCTTTGCAATCTTCATCAAGTTCTTTCTTCCCTACTGGTGCTTTCAACCATTTCTCTAGTAGTTCCAATTCTGTCTCCCATTCATTGATCCTTTGATAGGAGTTTAGTCCTTCTTCTTTATTGACTGCCTCAACAGTTTCCTTGGTTATCTCCACTGTGCCTATCATCACGATGGAATGATGATCCTTTACTATGTTTTCAACTAACATAGTCTCTTCTTTAAATTTGCCTTTAATCTTCTGCTGGTTACCTTCATTTTGTATTTGTTGGTTCCTTACAACCACCCTTACATCCTTACCCTCTTGTTGCTTCTGAACTTCCATTTCATATCCAAATAACGTATGTTTAATTTCTTCAATCACAACATCACACTCATTCATTATATGCCTTGTTCCTGCAAACAAACTATTGGTTTGTGAACCCAAAAACTCTTCTGTCTCCATGTCTTTTAAAGACCCTCTGCGACTATTAAGTACTGCTATTGTTGGAGAGGTAAATCCCCTCTGCGGACAGAGGCGATCCCACTAGCCCGAAAGGGGTCTAGCAACAATCAATTCACGCTACCATGCAAGTTCCTAGTTGCAAATCGAAAGTGGATTACGAGAACCAACCTGGAGTCCAACGCTAATGTCGAAGAAGAGTTGATACTCCCGTTCCCCTGCTTCGGCAGGTCACAATCCCCGCGAATGGATACCTGCACATGCAAAGAACGAAGCGAATACGAGCATAAAATCCACTAAAATACAACTATATATCAGTCAGAAAGGGAATAGATCAAACATTATCATAATGAACAGTAAGATCGGAACCATAATGATAGTCGTTTATTAATGAATAATCAACAGAGAAAGATACAACCAAGGTTCTGACGTTGAACCTCTCCTCTGGCTGGGCAAGAAGCTATGTATGTCTTGCAATAGACCTTCTCTCTCTCAGACTTCCGGCAGCATAACCTCCCTATGCTTCAAGACTCTTACTATCACTCAAGACAAGCGTTATCACAACTAGCATTACTCAAAAACTAGCTTGTCAAATGCATGAGGACAAACTTTTATAGATGGAGAAGGGGAGGAAGATACAATGCATCAGGACACCCATTATGGATTGGCATTATCTCCAAAAAGCCGCTGTGGATAGATGTCAAGGATAGATGATGACTCTCGACATCTAGAAGATGAGATTTATCCTCAAAAGACTTCATGACTTGAAGGGAAAAAACATCTAGGCGCGCGTTTTGTCAAAAATCTTTACCAAACTTGGTTGGCGCGGGTGTTGTTCTAAGACAGAGCGCCAATGGTCGCACCCTCTTTTGAGGATCTCATTGATTGGCGCGGGTAGTACATTGTGGACCCGCGCTAATGGAAAAAGGGCACTTTTCAGAGATATTTTGTAGGAGGTGTCTTCCAGGAACATGAAGTACATACTTAAGGGAACATGATGCAAGTGTTTTTAGGTTATGTCACTGCTCACAAGTCCCGGAATGCGTCCTCCAAAGTACGGAAACAGGGGTAACAGGGACGGTGACCAATGGTGACAAATTACTGTGTAACAGATGGCCCCTAAAGCATGAGGCCTGAGAGAGAGAGAGGGGTGAAATGCTTTACAAGAACACATGTAGCTACCGCCGAGAATCTGCATTGAGAGATACAACTGATAGCTCAAGTACATGATGTATGTGGTATGGTCGCAGCCATCCATAAGAGAGTACATAATAATCTAGATCCATAGTATGGATGCAGCCATCTGGTTAGGATCAATGAATCGACTCAGGTATGGTTGCAGCCATCCAGTGAATGAGTCATGTATCAAGAATCATGCCTGGATTACAACAGACACAATCTAGGGTCTTGCACTCCATCTCGACCCGAACAAAAGTACAAGTTCAAGCATGCGAATATATGATTTGAAGTCGAACATGCATGAACATCGTCTGATTACCAGTCAATATTGAAAACTGTTAACAGACGCGAGAGGTACCACCAATAATGACAATGGCCCTCAAGGTACTACAGGTACAATCTACGGCGTGCGAATTAGTGATCTGACGTCGAACACCCGTAGAATCATTCGATCGGAGGCCAATGATGAAAACCTCACGTCGAATATGAAGAACTTGCCATTGAGGCATGCAAGCTCCAAGGCACCGAAAGGGAGTCTCTAGATCAGCTTCCTGGATAATGAGCTGAAGTCGACAGGAAGTGACCTTGATCGAAGGCGGGTCATAATGTTTCCCACATCATCGACACGAGACAGAGAGATAATGTTGTGAATCAAGATTGTGTGAGCTATCAGAGGGAGGTTGTTTCTTTGCAGAGGTCAACTTCTCTTGAACATATCGGCGGCACGATAGTGGAATTGGCAGTATTTGACATCAATGTATCAGAGGTCATGGTGACAAGGCAATGAGCAGATGAGAGGTCAAACAGGATTACCCAAATCCACAGAGGCAAGTGAAAAATGAGATGAGATATCCCCACCCAGACACGAAAACAAAAAGTGCCATGTTCAAGAGCAACATACTGCCGACACGACGATAATTATGGTTCCTTTTTTTTTCCCCTCGCCATTTCTAGCGAGTACCCCAATTATTTTTAACAAGCTTGATGGGGATAACATATGCTTGTGGTGCGTCATTTTGACAAAATCCGATGTCATCAGGTTTTAACGAGTCTGACAAAGGAAGAACTCGGCGTCTTTTCATGTTTAGAGAGTTTGAAAAGACAGCAGAAAAGGAAACTCCAGGGGTGTCCTTTTTCGTAAAGTTGTGTCTCGCGAGCCCGAAAAAGTATAAAACAATGCTCGAAAGAACCGCCCGACCATTACGATCGAGGAGTACTTTTCATAAATAGTGATTTCGACCTGAAAAAGTAAAAAAGCGATCAAAACCACGTCGTTTCGTAACCATTAACGAGTTTGAAACGACAAAAACCCGGCAATCTTTTTTTGTTTTAACGGTCGACAAAAAGAACTTAAAACGACCGCCCCTTATTAACGTTTAACGAGTCAAGAGGAGTAACTCGGCAATATTTTCCTCTTTAAACGGTCAAAAAAGAGCTGAAAGCGGACCTTAAAGTAACCTTTTCACATGTTTTACCGAGCTTGAAAAAGTAGAAAAAGGAGCTCATTTCGTTGCTTGAGTTGCACCAACCCCTGTCATCATACAAAAAATAGCGTAAAACCCACTTCGACATAAATATATTCCAAAAATACCCAAAAAATATTATTTTTAATGTATTTTTAGGTCAAAAAATGCTATAAATAGTGAAATGGTAAAAAAAATAAATTTACTTTTTACTTTTCACCTTGTGAGTTTACCATTGGAGGGTTTTGGGTGCAAATTTCAACTGTTGATTGCGATCAATCCAGGAGAGCATTCGAGCCACCGTCTGAAGCAGGTAAGAGGCCTCATCCTTAGCTTCATTTTAATTCCATTTTTTCAGTTTATCATCCATAGATAAGTCCCCTGCCAGAGGAATTGCAAAATTTTAGGGTTGCGCCATTGGCGCAAGTTTCCCGCTCGGGATCGTGCCAATGGGATTTTTTACCCAAAGGGGGCGCAACCTTGGCGCGACTGTTTTGAAAACAGTCGCGCCAACCGCGCGACCTAAATTTCCCATGAATTTACCCGTTGATTTTGCAAATTTCTTTCAAATTTTGGTTTCACCAGTGATCTAATGATGAAAATTTCGACTTTATGGTTGCAGGGATTCGTCAGAATGGCTGTAGAATGGAGAGAAAGACAGCATGATGCCATAGATGCCATGGAATTGGCGGATGATGCCTGCATGGATGCTTTGAGAGACAGCGGCTTGAAGAAATTCTTCCTCACCTCCTATTTGTATGCACAACCTGAGTTGCTACGATTTATCGTGGATGCTCGGGACACGGAGGATCAGGTATTCCGCCTGAAAGATCAGACATTGGAGTTGGATGTTTCCGATGTCTACTTTATCACTGGACTATCGCGGAGAGGTGCACGACCCATCTTGACTGGTAGTAGGTCTTCCCGGGAAAAGATGGGGGAGGTGATGGAACGGGTTTGTCCTGGGGCACAGTTTGGATCAAACAGTGCCAAAGTAGATATTATCACAGTTCCCGACCTGGTGCTACGGGTGACATTATTCACTATCACACAGACGGCTGGGGTACAGGCGCCCCACGAGGCCAGCAAGAATCATTTACTGCTGGCAACTGAGTGTCTCCAACCTACACTGTTTGATTGGGCCACGGCAGTGACGACAAACATCAAGAGGCAGCTTACGAAGTGTAAGCGTGATGGCAACAAACAGTTCGGGTATGGATCCATCGTGGTATCTTTCTTCCTGGAGCGACTGCCGATATTCCGGATTCAGGGAGGTATAGTGGCAGATCCAGTGCCACGGGAGCCGAGGTTGACTCGATGGGCAGCACTCATGCCCAGAGGAGGAGGGGGCCAGCAGATGGCCTGGAGGCCCGAGTTCTTCATATGGCTCCGTCACCAGATGATCTTTATAGAGGACTGGCCCTATGTAGGCACTGATTTTACTGGAGACCCAGATCTCCCATTGCCTGCGGGAGAAGACTGGGATGAGGAGCTTGGTAAGAACTCTTTGTGTTTTTGATGTTTTTTATGTATTTAAGTTTTTTTTTGTAATACATGCCTGTCTCTGACAACAGCTATATATATGTATGCAGATGTTGGTGCAGAGCGACCAGCTAATTTGTCTCACATAGCACGGAGGGCACAACCTGCAGCCGACCCTCAGGTAGAGGGTGGTGCGGGTGACGAGCTAGTACAGAACCTTGAGGCACTCACTCGAGGGATTCCATAATATACCAGATTGGCAGATGTGCCCTTCGCGTACCAGAGGCACACAGTGGGAGTACCTACTCGTGTTAATCGTCTGCTGAGACGTTTGGTGTGAGCGGTGACATGCTATCATGAGCATCACCGTGATTAGACGCCTAGGTTTCATTTTTGCATATTTTTGAGAGACATGTTGTCTGCGGCCATATGAGATTCGGACATGTATTATTTTTTGGATTATGTAATGCGCGTGGCACAAACATTATGATACACACGTATATATATACATATGCCTATGGTTTATTATTGTGTTTTCATGTGCTTGCTTGTATAATGTTTTGGTTACAAATTACGCAAATGTCTATCTAATACATGATTGGCCAATGCATTAGATAATGTGTTTAATTGTCGTGGAATATGCTGATATGTGGTAAAATCAAAATTCCTTTCTAACAATCTCACACGTAAATACAACCTTAGAATGCGATGGTCTCTAACGGAATATTGCCCGTTGAGCTGGTGGACGACAAGTTGAGAGTCCAGGTTCACTACCAATGCACGAATGCCGAGATTAATTGCTTCAGCAAGTAGCTCGATTACAGCACAATATTCAGCGACATTGTTAGTGGTAGGACCCAAACACACACCTTGAAAATCTATCGCCTCACCATGAGGATCATAGATCACCCACGCCGCAGAGGACAAGTTGCGAGTACTGCGGCAGGCACCATCAGCGAAACCAACATAAGGTGCATCAGACATCTGCACAAGAAGCAAAAAACACAATAAGTGGCAGTTACGCCTTTAAAAACTGACACACACACACACACAACACACTTTCTAGAGTACATGTATGTACAAAATAAAATGTACTAGCATCACACATATTACTTTTTCAAATACAGTCTGTTTCGGGGCTTCCCAAGAGGGTTCCCTTCATAATCAATCAGCTCGTAGGCCCCTTTCTGCAAAACTTTCTTGACAATGTAAGGGCCTAGCCACATAGACTCGAGCTTTCCTGCTCCTAGCTTATCTTTTGCCTGATCGTAGAGCAGGACTAAATCTCCCTCAACAAAAGAATGTGGACGTACGGTCTGATCGAAGTGAGTCTTGACTCGCTTCTTTTGTGTTTCGATGGCCAAAGAGGCCAGGCGACGAGTCTCATCTAGTCGTTCCAAGTAAAGAAGGCATTCTTCTAACGGAGTGGTGTTGGGAAGTAGCTCGACAACCAATTTTAATGAAGGGATTTCACATTCTATTGGAAGGGTAGCCTCTAGTCCATAAACTAGTTGAAATGGAGTGAAACCAGTGGCATCCTTCACAGAGGTTCGGTAGGCCCACAAGGTAGGGAACAACATCAAATGCCAGTTAGACTTATGCATGCCAATGGTACGTTGAAGCATTGTAACCAAAATCTTATTGATAGCTTCAACTTGGCCATTGGACTGAGGGTAATATGGAGTTGAACTATTGTGCTGCAAGCCTAGCTGGGTTGTTAATTCCGACATCATATGATTACGGAAATGCTTCCTATGATCAGTGACGATGGCTTGAGGGACGCCGAACCGCGAGATAACATGGTTGAATAAAAATTGCGCCGCTGTGTGACTGTCTTCAGTTAATGTAGGCATCGCCTCGGCCCATTTAGTAAAGTAATCGACGGCAACGATAATAAACCCATGCCCCCCAGCCGAGCGAGGGTTACAGGTCATACAATCAATGCCCCATTTTGCAAAAGGGCCGACGGTGATAACAGGGTGCAATGGAGCAGGAGGCGCTCGCATTTTCCGCTGGTATATCTGGCACTCATGACAAGAGCGGACGGCAAGAATGCAATCCTTGAAGATAGAGGGCCAAAAGTAGCCAGCACGGAGGATTTTTTGGGCAGTAGCATATCCGGACATGTGACCGCCACAGGCACCAGAGTGGCAGTCATTCAAGACCCGCTCAGCCTCCTCGAGAGTAAGACAACGGCGGAGAACAGAGTCGGCGCCGAGGCGATATAATGTATCCCCAATAATACGGTATGGTTGAGACTGGTGACGAATCCTTCGTCGAACGTCTTTGGATATGCCAGGGCGAAAGGAGGACGTTTGCAGATATATAATGATATCGCCGTACCAGGGATCGAGGGTGCTAATGAGAAATAAAGTCTCATCCGGAATTTGATCCTCTATGTGAGAGGTCAGAGAAGAAGACGGCAAAGAGCAAATTAACTCAGCAAATACAAGGGATTTCTTGGACTTGGCAGTGGTAAATTCCAAGTCAAACTCTTGGAGGATAACAATCCACTTTGAGTACTTGCCCCCTAGCAACTTGCGTGACAAAATATACGTCATGGGGTTGCAATCAGAAATCACGGTAGTAGTACGCAGCAGAATATAATGACGGAAGCGTTGGACAGCACAAATGACGGCCAAAGCCAACTTCTCGACATAATCATATCGAGTTTCTGTGTCTAAAAGGTTGCGGCTGAGATAATAGATAACATGCTCAGTGTCATCATCGTCAGTTTGAACAAGAACCATGCCGATAGTGGTGTCGGCGGCGGCCAAATACAGAGTGTAGTCACGATAATAATTTGGAGGACGGAGCAATGGAGCAGAAACAAGGAGGCCCTTAAGACGCTCAAAAGATTCCTGAGCAATGGTATCCCAATGAAAAGGGACATCGCACTTTAGTAATCGTGTAAAACCTTTGGCCACCTCGGCATAGTTTGGAACGAAATGACGTAGAAAATTTGCTTTACCCTGCAAGCTCTGCAATTGCTGTAAAGAAGCAGGGGGAGGAAGATTCACTATAGCCTCGACTTTAAGGGGATCCAAACGGATGCCCTCTCGGGAAACGACAAACCCGAGAAGTTGGCCAGATTCAACGCAGAAGACACATTTGTGAGGATTAAGCCTGATTCGGTAGTATCGACAGCGAAGAAAGATTTCGCGAAGGTGCTTAGGGTGGTCCTGACGTTTGGCTGAATGAGCAGGGAGATCATCTAGGTAAGGCTGTACAATGTGTCGAATGTCATGGAACACATAGGACATTGCATGTTGGAAGGTAGCACCGACATTTTTAAGACCGAAAGGGAGCTTCTTATAGGAAAAAGTGCCCCATGGACAGATAAAGGCAGTTTTGTGTTGATCAGCGGGAGCAATATTGATCTGGTTATAGCCAGAAAAACCGTCCATAAAAGAATACATTTCACTTCCGGCACACTCGTCAATAATTTGATCAATGAATGGTGTGGGAAAATTATCTTTAGGGTAGGCTCGATTTATATCACGATAATCGACACAAACACAGATTGTACCCTGTTTTTTAGTCACAGGTACGATATTATAAACCCAATCTGTGAGCGGAATAGGATAAATGAAACCGGCTTAGAAGCTTCTCTACCTCGGCCTTAATAGCTGCAGCCTTTTGGGGGTGTACAGGGCGTAAACGTTAACGAACAGGCTTAGCACCTAGGTACGTGATTATCTCATGCACCACTATGCTAGGATCAATGCCGGGCATTTCTTCATAGGACCATGCAAAGACGTCAAGAAATTCGCGAAAAAGATTAGAATAAAGTTGATTCTCCTCTGGAGTACAAGTGACTCCAATGTGAAGATGCTCGACAATCCCTGGTTTCACAAAGATGTCGATAGGCTGAGTTTGCGTAATATTTGCCATATTCCCTTCAGAAGACACCTGATAAATCTGAATAGGTGTTCGTAATGGGAGACAAGGAGAAAACCGCTCAAGGCAAGTGAGAATATCCTGAGGGGCAGGGAGAAATGAGGAACGATGGTGAGAATCATGCCAAGGAAGTTCCACGAGAGACATCGTCTCAATAATGGCTTCGTCGGAAGAGAATGTTTCTTGTAAAGGATCTGAATAAGTCTCATCTACAAGCCCTGAGGATGGAGCGAATGAGTGAAGAATCTTGCTCGAAGGAGCAAGTTCAGAAGAGGGAGCCGATGCAGCAATAATTTCAACATTGTTGAGTTCGGCAGGACTCAACGGCATCTGGTCGCCCCAAGAATCTACTTGGTCGGTGGGAGGAATAATCCACGGATCTTAACAAGTAGTAATCATATTAACAGAAGCGACCTTAGGAGGTGGGAGCGGAAAAACACCCATAAGGGCAGGATCTTTGAAAAGACCAGCTCCCAGACTCTCAGATAACTTCGAGGTATGCTCCACAAAAGGAATATTGCCTTCAGAATAGGAAGCGAAGAATGATAGCTGGTCTACGGTAACAATCTTCCCTTGATGAGGGAAACGGATGATACGAAACAAAGATGAAGCAATAGCTTTCATCGCGTAGATCCAGCTACGTCCGAGAAGGAGGTTGTAGGTAAGAGTAGCATCAATGACTTCAACTTCCATTTCAACTGTCTTCCCTTCCAAAGAGATGGGTAAACGTTGGAGTATACCATAAGGACGAGAGGCTCTTCCATCAAAAGCTTCCAAGGTTGTGGGAGACTGGCTCAGCGTAGGAGATCCAATAGCTTTCCAACAGGCGACAGACATGATGCAAGTTGAAGCGCCTTCATCAATGACTGTATGATGAATCGTTTTGGAATCAATAATAACCTGTATAAGGAATGCGATTTGGCGAGGCAGTCTCTGTGTATGGCGTTCTAATTCAAAAGTAATTAAATTCGAGTCGGTCGGGTCTATGCCACCAATGGCGGATAGCAAGGACTTTCTTTGAGAAGGGCAGCTCTGGAGAACTTCTAAAGCGGACATAGCCGACGGAGTCTGTGCTAAGTCCTCAACGATGTTGTAGTGCTGTGCAGCACGAGCATTTGGGTTTAAGAAGATTTCCGGAGTACTCGTTTTGGAGGGGGTCGAAGAGGCGTCTAAGTGGTAGGTCTTTCAATGTGGAGGGGACCTGAACTGAACGGTGGAGCACTGGAGGGAATTTCAGGCTCTTTCTCGGCAGATAGCGGATAATCTTTTGTTCGAGTACTGATATTGACAGGTATCGTTCCAGCAATAAACACTTGAGAACCGAAGGAAGAGGGAGGCTGAGAAGGGTCGGCCACCATTTGAGTTTTTTGAGTTTGTTGTGAGGGAAAGGGTTCTTTGAGCACCGCAGGAGTCCCGGGAGCGCCTTTCAACAAACGACTAACTTCGGATCGCCTAGGGCAGTCTTTGGTATAGTGATCTTCATCACAGATAAGACAAGGATACTTGGGTTTGCGTTTGGCACCATCCTCGAGCGGAGGTTTAGGGGAGTCCTGTTTAGGTGGATCTGGCTTATTCTTCACTTTCCCTTTCTTCTTTCCTTTCGAGGCTTTGTCTGCCGTGGTGGATTGGACGACATTGGCCTCGGAAGTAACATTCGAAGTGGGTATTACCTGAGAAGTGGGTTCATTCGAAACAGGTGATTTTTTCTTCCCAGGGTTCGCGGGATTCTTCTTTGAGGACGAATTAACAGAACCAATAATACCGTCAACAGTTGGTGTTGGCGGGGCTTTGGATGTTCCTGGTCTCGGGGCGTCAGGCAGATAATCATACAATGTACCTGACTGAGAGTAAAACAAGGTACTGAGCGCGTGCGATAGCTTGCTCTTCAGTGACACACGCCCCCATGGAAATGTCCCGAGCTATTGGAGGAACGAAGGAAGTCGTAAACCAATCGGTAAGAAGCTGGTCGGGAATCCAAAATTTGATCATACGTCTACGCCATCTCCATTCATGGATATGATCAGAGATATGCATAGCCGTTGTTTGTCTTAAGGATGTGAGGAGGTGTGTACCCGTTTCATATCGAACGGGCAACTGAAAATGAGTGAGGAATGCCATAGCCGGTGAGTTGAAATCCTGAAAGGATCCGCGATTGAGCTCAATATACCACTTAGCGGCAGAGCCAGTGAGAGTCCTTTGAAAAAGGGGAAGCCGAATTGAATCATCAAGCCATGAATTGGATGAACACCACAGGTGATAAGTCATGACATGAGCTTATGGATCTTCATTAGGTTTACCATCGAATTTTGGACAGTCACCGGGAATTTTCGTTGGAACCGGAGGCCAATATGGATTATGTATAATAGGATCATTGGTCAATTTGGACACATCCGGTAATTCTAGAGTTGCTAAGAAAGGTAATTGAGGATTGACGGACATCTGGGGCTGTTGGTGGGATGGAGCACCAGGGTTCCAACCAACTAGCGGTTACCCCCAAGGGCTTGGTCCGGACGGATTTGGCCCCATAGGGTTTTGTCCATAGGGATTTGGGTTCTCCCCCCCAACGTTCCATGGATTACCAAGCGGTCCTGCAGGAGCACCATATGGTTGTAGATAATTCTGATAAGGATCCGTCTGCAGTTGTTGATAATTTTGATATGGGGCAAACAACGGTTGCCCTTGAGGTTGTTGGTGACCATACGGTGGCTGGACTCCAAACTGAGTTTGAGAAACAGGCTGAGTTTGATAGGCTTGTTGAGATTGAACTCCAGCTTGCATTTGAAAACCGGATGGGGTCTGCGGTCCAGCCTGGGGTAAAAAACCAGGTTGAGGAGTGCCAGAAGGATGTCCTATAGGTTGGGCTATCTGGCCGGAAAGATAACCTTGTTGATATTGAGGTTGGGCTCCCTGCCCAGAAGGGTGTACCTGCTGGGAATGGAGTTGTTGTTTCACGACTGAAGGTTGTCCTAACGGACCAGATGGCTGAGTGGGCTGGGCAGTTGGTTGGCCTGATTGGATTTGAGGCTGACCGACTTGCCTAGAAGGTTGACTATACTGGACGGTAGGCTGACCATGTGGTTGAACAGCTTGTCCAGATATTGGACCATACTGGACATTGGGTTGGTTTGGGTTAACATATGATTGATCAATTTCTCCTGTAGGATAACCTTGCTGGATACCAGGTTGGCCTTGTTGAACAGAAGATTGACCTGAGTTACTAGAAGGTTGAACATAAGAGGGGAAAAACGGACCACCAGAGGCAAAAGGGTTTCCATGGAAGGATTGCCCTTGTTGGTCTTGAGGAGGTTGTCTTGGAGATTGCGCAGACGATACTTGGCCACCATGAAAAGAGTTGGAGCCCCAATCAATTGACAACGGAACTGAAATCTCAACCATTGGTTGAGATGGCAAATATCGATCGTATGGCCCCTCTGCTGGGACGTTTGACGTAGGATCAAAGACTCTGAATAAAGAAGCCGAAGGACGACTAAAAATAGGAGTCGAAGAAGCTGCACATACCGTTGGAGCGGTTGTGATTGAGGTAACAGACGTACTGCGACTTTGTGGAGTAAAAGGCTCCGTGGTGGGAAAAGCGAGTGGTGACCAAATAGAACCCGTGAAAGGAGTTCCAGAGTGCATAGTATCCCTTAATGCTTTATAGCCTGGTGGTAGGTTTGCAGTAGTGGGAGTGCTACTGATAGGTGTAGGTTCCGTTGCGGTGGGAATTTCACCACTCATCGCAACGGACTCGTCAGTTGTAGTAGGGGACAAGTCCTCCATGTCAGAGGAAGAAGGTGGGACTGAAACACGAGGAGAAGTATAGTCCAAAAAAGGGACACTGTCCTCAGAAGGTTCCCAAACAGGGTTCCAATGAAACTCGTAAGTCTCGTCGCCTGGAGCACGAGAACTAATCGGTTGTATACTCAGAACCACAGGAAGACTCACAATCGGTATCTCGGAAGAAGATGAAATTGGTAATTCCGGCAGGATGAAACTTCACAAAACCTAGGGAATCTACCGAGACAAAATCCCTACTCAAACTAACGCAAACAAAATCTAACCGGGTAAATATGTATCGTGGCCGAATGAATTTTAAGACGCAAAGACACAACTTGACCTTTTCATGTTTTAAGAGTCGAGAAAAGGACAGAAAGATGACTCTAGTCTCCTTCGAATGTTTAATGAGCACGAAGTGACAAGACGCTCACTGGCACCTTTTCTTTTAAGGAGTCTGAAAAGGATCAAAAGTGACTAATCTGGAGACTCTAGGCAAAGGGTTTACCAAACAATCCGTAAAACTGCTTATACACCTTGGCAATCAGATGAAAACCAAGGACTTCTCGTACGACAGTCAATCTTCCCAAATGTTGTGTTCAGTGCATTACGGCTTGTAAGGCGACAGACACGGCTTCCTGTGGATAAAGGATGATAACCTAGTGGGGTCTCCCTTATATACGCGACGATACGTGGGAGCTCAGTCCGTGCTAGACCACTATCGAGTCACAAGAGGAGGAATCACCCAACCGTAGTGTGAAACAATAGTGACTAGGTTTAACGACGCCGGAACACGTCTCTAGCCTAGACCTCTAGAATATGTGCGTTAGGTTCCAATGTGTTGTTAGATTCATTCGGTTTATTTTACAGTTGATCTTCAATTAAGTTTCAGTTTTTAGGTCCTACCGTATGTGATCTCTCAAAACTTCCTAAATGCAAACTATATGCCAAAATTATATCATTTCGTTCAATGAATGCTAACTATAGGAGAGTTGAGATTTTCAAACAAACAAAATGAACAATAAACAATCAACAAAGATCCTAATGCAGCTAATAACAAGAAATGAAACTTTTTCTTTTCTTTTTAAAAGCGACTAATTGCCAATAACAATAAATGCTAACTAATATAATGCAAAAAGATCATTTGTTTTTTCTCTTTTAAAATGGCATAATGCACTTAAACAAATCTCGAGAGATATTAACAAGCATAAACAGACAAAATTCACTCAATGCAAATAGAACCAAGTCTGAAATACCAAGATGAACTGTCAAAACAAGGAAAATCGCAAAGACCTTCAATGAACCATGTGATCTAAGCTCAACTGAAGTCAAGCAAAATCCAAACGAGCTAGAGGTGAATTGCTCGAAGCACATAATAATAAGCTTTAACAACCACTAGACAGGTGCAGAAAACAACCAAAAGGCTGACTGGACAATCAAAGAACCGAAAACTCCCACGGAAGGCTCGATATACAAAGCCACTAGATACTCTAGGGCTGGGATATAAAATCGATAGAAATAGGCAAACAACCGAAGGATAAAGGTAAAACACCAGTCAAACAGAGTTCCAACACACTTCCAGAAGCTGCAAAGGATGTAAAAAGACAAAAATATGAGTTTAAAGAGCTTCCAACAAACACACTGGCAAAGTTCACAGGACTGGCGCGACTGTCAGCCTGTAACTTGCGCTATTAAAGAATTGGCGCGAGTTGTTGTTGTGCAACATGCGCTAACTGGCGCGACTGTCAGGCAGAAAAATGCGCCAACACAGTTTGCTGGCCCAAAAAATAAATAAAGCAGTCTAGGGTCTGGTCAACAGTATTCAAACAGATCGAACAACAAGAAAGAACTTTAAAGCTGACCCAGAAAGCTCATTTATGCAAGCAGGCAAGAGAAAACTAACATGCAAGACAAACTCCAAGTTGTTCGGTTCATAAACCAAACCAGAGATTGACTGAAGTGGCGTTGATCTACTCCGCTAATGCAAATCAATAGCGTTTCAAAGGCTGCCTGGCCGTGCTTCAGACTCCGTCCAAGGTTTATGAATCAAACAACAAATAGCTCCTCCCTAGTGGAGTCGCCAAATTGTTGGAGAGGTAAATCCCCTCTGTGGATAGAGGCGATCCCACTAGCCCGAAATGGGTCTAGCAACAATCAATTCATGCTACCATGCAAGTTCCTAGTTGCAAATCGAAAGTGGATTACGAGAACCAACCTGGAGTCCAACGCTAATGTCGAAGAAGAGTTGATACTCCCGTTCCCTTGCTTCGGCAGGTCACAATCCTCACGATCCCCGCGAATGGATACCTGCACATGCAAAGAACGAAGCGAATACGAGCATAAAATCCACTAAAATACAACTATATATCAGTCAGAAAGGAAATAGATCAAACATTATCATAATGAACAGTAAGATCGGAACCATAATGATAGTCGTTTATTAATGAATAATAAATAGAGAAAGATACAACCAAGGTTCTGACGTTGAACCTCTTCTCTGGCTGGGCGAGCAGCTATGTATGTCTTGCAATAGACCTTCTCTCTCTTAGACTTCCGGCAGCATAACCTCCCTATGCTTCAAGACTCTTACTATCACTCAAGACAAGCGCTATCACAACTAGCATTACTCAAAAACTAGCTTGTCAAATGCATGACGACAGACTTTTATAGATGGAGAAGGGGAGGAAGATACAATGCATCAGGACACCCATTATGGATTGGCATTATCTCCAAAAAGCTGATGTGGATAGATTTCAAGGATAGATGATGACTCTCGACATCTAGAAGATGAGCTTTATCCTCAAAAGACTTCATGACTTGAAGGGAAAAAACATCTAGGCACGCGTTTTGTCAAAAATCTTTACCAAACTTGGTTGGCGCGGGTGTTTTTCTAAGACAGAGCGCCAATGGTCGCACCCTCTTTTGAGGATCTCATTGATTGGCGCGGGTAGTACATTGTGGACCCGCGCTAATGGAAAAAGGGCACTTTTCAGAGATATTTTGCAGGAGGTGTCTTCAGGGAACATGAAGTACATACTTAAGGGAACATGATGCAAGTGTTTTTAGGTTATGTCACTGCTCACAGGTCCCGGAATGCGTCCTCCAAAGTACGGAAACAGGGGTAACAGGGACGGTGACCAATGGTGACAAATTACTGTGTAACAGCTATAACCACTTATTTTCTATTTCCATTTCCTCCTAGCAACTTCTCCAGCAATTCAATTTCTTCCTTACATTAGCAAGTGTCTTATCACAATGCTCTTCATTTCCAGCTTCATCCTGTACACGGTCACTATTGCCCAATGATTCAATCAGACTGCCTTCCATATACAATTCTGTCTCATTCATCTCCACAAAAATAAGTTCATGTTCAACACTTATAATCCCTGTATTCACACAAAAATTGTCAATTTAAAAAATTTACGGCTCAATAGCCTAAACTAACATTTCACATATCAACTTTTCTGGCTGATTTTCATCTCCTTCTTCCACAAGGAATTGTCCTTATTTTGTAACAGTCCAAAATATCATTTCATCAATAATTTCTTTCTACTACAGCAATTCAATATTTTCCTCATTGAAGAGGCATCCTTTATCATACTCGGCTCTAGAATACTTATCCTCTAAAAGGTACTCTTCATCCTCTATCAGTACATCAATATGCTAATTCAAGTTCTCCTCTGAACTCTGGTAATTTTTATCAAGTTTTATGACAGCTTCATAACGCTTCCAATCCTTTGTAAAACCTGCACTCACAAAACAATCATTATAATTAAAAACATAAGACCTCAGTGTCTCTTCTTCCTTTGGCAACACTTCAGTATGTTGCTCTGAACTATCCCAATAGTTCATTGATCTCCAACTCTGCTTCTCTGAGTTTTCCCATTAGCCACTTTACTTGCTTCTATTGTAGCCTTCTCTGTAGTTTATGCCACTTTACTGACTTCTTATTTAATACCAAACCTAGTCTCTGGTTTTCCTCCAGTATCCTCCTTAATGCATAGAGTTGTTCTTTCATCTCTACAATTTCCTTGTCAAATTCCTCTTGATTAATTCTCTTGCCATTTGCCTTGGCATCCTCCTTCTTCACTTTTCTTCTGTTGTGGTCTTCCTCAGAACCTCTACTATGAATATCAGTAGTCATTTTTTGCTCCATCTCTATGAGTTCCTCACTCATTCACTATGATCTGCATTAAAGCCTCTATAACAGCAAGTCCTCCCTGCTGCCACTTACCTCACCAAGCTTTCCTCTGTACTTGGTCTTTTGGCAAGCCCTTGGTTCTCTATCTCTGGAACCTCTTTTGAGCACTTCTCTCTGCTCCTTCTAGGCTTCAAATCATCTGCATCTTCTAAGAACATAATTGTCCTCTTGTATTTCAATCACAATGAAATACTTGGTTCTGACCACTTCTTCTTTCACTTAGAAAGTCTTATCAGCTTCCTTCATTACTTAGCAATTCTACCCACATCCTTTGTGGAATTTCCTTTGTGAGCTGTAACAATACCTCTGCATTAAAAAGTCTCCTTCTTGCTACATATGCTTCACTAAGCTTCTCTCCTCTGAGCTCAGTCTTTTAGCATCTCTCTTGTTCTTTCCTCAAGAACTAATTGAGCACTTCTTGCTCTAGGTTGCTGCAAACTTCTCACCTTCTTTTGTCGTTACCTGTGTATCAATATAAATACCACACACTCTCCAATCTTCAAATCAAATCAAAATAAAAACATACCATCTCACCTTCAAGACTTCTGCACGATCTTGTTATACCATTCACCTGCACTTTGAATGGATTGTCCTCTGTTCCCTTGCATCTACAATTCTTCAAATATTCTGTTGTACTTTATCTCTGTGTGCTTATTATTTGTCAGATTAGAATCTGATTCCTCTTGCCTGCTTTCATCACCATTCGCCTATATACACACCTTCAAAACATAACTCTATTCTAAATTATTTTCAAAGACATTTTCACACAGAATTTCTTTGTCCTTTAATATTAAATTTTTCAGTCACAATTTTGCTCTGATACCAAATGACACAGGAAAAACCTGCATTACCCACAGTATGCATATAAAATGCATAATCTCATATGTCCCCGGAATTTCAAAGACCTACCTAGTCAAACCTTCATTACTTAAGGTTCAAGGCCCCTTAATTGGTCTCATGTGGAATGAGTTAATAACTAACTCCAATCTGACCCTTTGGTAATCCTCTGTTGCGGAACCCTATAACTCAACCCTTCATCCTTTAACCATACCCCACTCTACATGCCAGTTCATCCTTTATCACAATCATGGAGTTCAAAGGACTCAATAGAATATGGATTTAGAACTCCCGACCTGTGAAATGCGATTTCCCTTTCCACTGTTAATTTCATCTATTAGATCAATGACTATCGCAATCTCGCATCACACCAACCTATGACCCCATCGCCTCTCGCATGTGATATGCGATAACACAACCATACTTCAAATAAAATAAAACCGCTCCTATAACCTTCTAGGGTCGCTCTGCCCAAGCCTTATTGCTCAAATTTCCACTGTTGATATTACCTTTAATCTAACGGCTGATGTCTTCCCCAATCAACAGAGTTGCTCATTGATCCTACATCGTAGATCAAAACCCATTTGATCTGATGGTCCACAATGATATTGCACAGACCACTTGCACGACATTTAACCGTCTTACGGAGTCGATATAGATTATAAACCTTAACCTATAAATGTTCAGGTCCGGCTTTAGACTTAAACTTTGATCACTTTAAAACCCGATATCCATTGGATAACATAATCCATCAAATCCTACAGTCTGTAGCCCTTCAACTAGCACGTAGATTATCAAGCTCTCAACTCCCCGTAGTTGACTATGACGTAAGTATCTGAATTTTTACAATCGACGACTAATAACAATTATGGGACTTCAACCGTGATCAAGGCATCCCGTACACTCTACCCTCGTTGCAGTTACTAATCACCGTCGATCTACCATATCTGTTGATCTGATGATCCAGATCAATTCCCGCCTTTCACCTTCTTTAAGTACTTGGATTAATCTCCGTTGTTCATTTCTTTTACTTATATTGTACGAGTTAATCTTGGTTGTCCATCACCTTCAGCCTCGTTCATTGATCTTTAGATCCAACGACTCCTATGTATTGATCCTCATTTCTTCGCCCTTCTCTTTACTTTGTTTTTATGTCGTTCTTCAATGTTCTTTTGTGATTCTAGTTTTCTTTAGGGTTCTGGTCCTTCGCTATTCTGCCTGAACTCTACCTACATACATATACTATGTAGAATCTCTGATTCACACATAATTTATCATTCAATACTCAAACCACACATAAACTCATAATAAAGCTATTTGTATTAATAAGCATGTAACACAGTTTCTTCTCTCAGGCCTGATTTCCAATATCAGTGGCCTCTGTTTCAAAATCTGCTCGTAGACTTACAATCAAACCTCTAACTACTAACTTAACTTGACTAACTAGCTAACTAACCCCTGACTATGCCTTTTAGGCTTACATTTATACAAAAAGGATTCTACAACCAATTCCTGGTTTAGATCCATAATCTTCTCAACAAAACCCTAAAATCTCTTCCTTATCTCTAAGGATCCTCTCTAATCCACAAAATCATGAACTAGCTCCTAATCTAAGATTTACAATTAATTCTCAAATCTCTCAACTATCCTAATTCTCTCATGTTCTCCTACATTCGAGAATATTTACTAATATGCCTCACTATACTTAATTAAATCCCTATTCTAGCTTCTCTCATTAAAATCACTCAAAACATTAATAATTACATTAATTCAAAACATAGGAAACCAACTTCCTTGAAAACACAAGACCCCCTATGTTTACTAAGATACAATGATATTATTGAGTTGAATGCTCCTGCATCAATTATCTATAACACAATATCTTAATGACTTCATTTTTAAGAATCTAGTTTTAGTTCTTGTCAATCTAGGAGGAGATTGTAAGTTTAGTAATACAAATGTAATATTTGCATACCATGGTGAATCAGTAAAAGGTCCACTGATATGTGGAGTCGCCATCTCCTCCTGATCATCAAGGGCACTAATGAAGTTAATATCAAGGGCATGACAGTTCGATTCAGCCATGACTTTGGCTAAACCTTGGCCTTTGATGAGCTTGGTGGGTTTTATCTCAATGTCATATTCCAATATTGTGGCAATCCATTTGCCTCTTTTTCCTTCAGGCCCATTTTGAGTCAAAATGTCTTTAACTACAGAGTTTAGAACATAAGAAATAATGTGAGAGTACAGAATATATACTCTGAAATCTTTGATAGCCTTAACCAAAGCTAATGCCTATTTTTCCATGATATTGTATTTTAGTGTGGAATCTCTTAAGGATTTACTAAATAATGCTATTGGTTGTTCATATCCTTGATTGTTCTTTTACAACAAGACTACTACAATGGTGTGTTCTGAAGCAAAAGAAAAAATGATAAAATCTTTGTTAAAGTCGGGACTAATCAGGACTAGAGTCTTGGTTAATGCTTCCTTAATAGCTTCAAAGGATTGTTTGGCCTCCAATGTCCATTTGATTGATAAGTCCTTTCTTAGCATGTTATTTAACTCCCCAAGTAATTTTGCTAGATTTGATATGAATCTCCTAAGAAAATTAATCTTACCTAGAAATGATTGTAGCTCTTTTATGTTTTGGGGATGGGAAATGGTCAAAATGGCTTCTATTCTAGCAGAGTCTATCCTAATCCCATATTTAGATATGATGTGTCCTAATAGCTTTCCCTCTTCAAGGCCGAAAAGTGTCTTTTTAGGATTTAAAGAAATCCCAAATTTCCTGCATTTGATAAATACTCTTCTGAGATGGTTTAAGTGTTCATTGTCTGATTTAGAGAAAACTGTGATGTCATCCTGGTATACTAATAAGAAATCATGGATTTCCTTGGTGAAATCTATATCCATAGCTCTTTGAAATGTGGCACCTGCATTCATTAATCCAAAGGGCATCTTCAAATACATGAAGGTACTCCAAGGAGTAGTAAATGCAGTTTTGGCTTGGTACTCAAGTTGGACTAATATCTAGTTATAGCCAGAGAATCCATCTAACAGTGAAATCCTAGATGAACCCACTACCCTTTGCAATATATGGTCCATTTTGGTAAGGGGTAGTTGTCCTTTAAAGAGACCTTGTTTAAGTTTCTAAAATTTACACAGTCTAATTTCACCTGTCTTTTTCCTAGTTATAACTAAGTTTGAAATCCAGTCTGAGTATCTAATGGGTGCTATTATTTGAGCATAAAACATTCTTTTAACCTCTTTTTCTATGGATGGCATAAGAACTTGGTTTATCCTTCTGAGTTTCTATTTGAAAGGTTTATGATCTTCTTGTAAGGGTATTTTGTGTTGGATTATGTTGGTGTCATAAGATTTTAAGTCTTCATAACTCCAGGAAAATACATACTGGAACTCTTTAAATAGATTTATATGTTTGACCTTTTCCTCTGGGGGTAAGGCTTTAGATAACTTGATGAGTTTTGGTTTATCTTCAGTTCCTATGTTAACTTCTTCTATGTCGGCTCTTAGAGGTTCCATCTTGGGTTTCCTACCTATATCATTAGAGTCAAACAAATCCTCTAAAGGTACTAATCCTTTAGGCAAAAAAATATTTTTTAAATTATGAATCTCTAGATCATCATCCATTATTTCATCTATCTCTACATTCTCTAAACTATCTATTTCTACTTTAGTAAATTTAGTTGGTTCATGTACATCAAAAATATTTACATCTAAGTTATTTTCTATATTATTATCTATTGTACAGTCAGTATCTATCTTGCAATTCTGAAATTCTCCTTCACTGTTCATGAAATCGTAGATCTGAGAGTCCTGGGAGAAAATCTGGCAATACTTAAGGTTATCCGGTATAACAAGCCTATGTCTAACTTCTGCAGTGTACTGGTGGTTTGGTTGGAATGGCAATTTACAAGTACTAGCAAAGGTAGCCAGACTGTGGGCCTACATGTTTTGTTTTCTAGGAATGGCAACAAATTTTGATTCCAAGAGGTCCTTGATCAAGTCTAAAATAATATCCCTATATCTACCAAGCCTAGGGTTGTTTACACAATATTCACCACTGATCTTTTTCATAATCATCTCTAAGTCTCCCATGACAGAAACTCTTTTGGCTCCCAATTTCCTAACCAATTATAGCCCTAGAATCAGGGCTTCATATTCGGCCATGTTATTGGTACAATTGAAGTTCAATTTAAAAGCATGTACCTCAGCATGGTGATTTTCCATATTATGGATCCACACTCCTGCACTAGCCCCTAACCTATTTACGGACCCATCAAAGTCTAAATGCCAAAGTGACACATGGAATATGTTCTCACTATCAGTTGTTATGTACTTAAGGTCTTTGGCTGTGATTTCCTTTTTATTAGTTTCTGCATTATATAAGATGAAAGATTCCATATCTGAGTGCATGAAGTATATGGGAAAGTTTTGGGACTTTTCCTCACTACTAACCATGTACTTCATCAAGGTCTCCCTATATAGTTTTATTGGTTGGCCAAAAACAAATATAGTGGCATAAGACATATCCAACTACAAAGATCCTTTCAATTTTGCTCCCCATGAACGAGATAGTAGCATTCCATATTTTGGTGTGATATCTGCAACTACAATGTCCATCAGAATGCTCTTTGCAGGGCATTGGACAAGAGTCACACATAAGTCTTTGATTAAACCAAGGCATTTAACATGGCTGGAATCAAAAGAAAATAAATCCTTATAAGGCCTGGTAATGTCTAGGTTCAGTCTTTCCATTATTGCCTTTGGCATGAGATTGTGGGATGCTCCTGATTCCAACATAGCATTATGCAAAAATTTATCATGAATGTTTAGGCTGCTGTAAAAAGGAGTAATTCCCCCTTGCTGATGAATTCCATTGGCCTCAGGGCCAAACAACAATTTAGGCTAGTCATCATTCAAATTAACAGAATCTCTCCCTCTCCTATGTTCAAAGTCTTAGTTATTTATGACCTATAAGATTCATTTTTTACCAGTTCGGTCTGAGGAACTGATATTTTTGATTTAGCTATTTCATTTTTAATATTGAAAGGGAGTTGAGGTTTGTTTATTTGATTCAGATCTTCCTTAATGTGTGCAGTTTGAGTGTCTTTATCCTATTCTCGGTGGTAGGCCTTTCAATCTGTGTTTCTACTACTTTACCTTGATGTCTTTTATCTTGAGTGTTTTCAATTATTGGCTCTGTTTGGGTTTCAGTGGAGGTTATATCTACAATCCTAGGGGTTGAAGTTTCAGGTGTTCCCCTAGGGAGAATTTGTAATACTTTTTTAACTGGAGCTTCTTTTATTATCTTAGTCTGGGTTTGGATGGATATTTTAATGGGAGTCTCGTTATTCTTCTTACTTCTCAAGCTATATTGTTTATGTACCTCATATATAGTTGATTCATATCCCTACTTAAAATCAAAAGATTCACCAGATTCTAACTATAACTGTTGAAGCATATATAACTCCTGTTCTTCTTGAGTAAGAAAAACAGTGTCTTCCTTTGTGGTTTCCAGTAAGTTAATCTGGGTATCATCCTCTGCTTCTTGGTTTTGTGATTCCTCAACATAATTTTCTTGGAAGGGGGGCCTAATTTGTTGGTCTGGTGTAGCATTTTTTGCAGTATTAGGGTTCTTCCTAAAATTTGGGTTTCTTATTGGGGGTTGTTGTTGTTGATTCTCCCATTGATTTTTCCTATCCATGATATCTAACCTATCCATGATTCTTTGTAAAATTTTAACTAAAACATCCACTTTTCCATCTGAAGTTGAATCTTCTTCTTTAAATACAACTTTATTTTCATTCCTCATATGTGCTTTCTTAGCTAACAGGTTGGCCTCTACACTGACAACATTACTCTGCATTTGTTCAAGGGTTTCAGGATTTCTCTCCCTTAGCTGGTATGACATGTCAACATCAAAACCATCAGTGAAATTAATTAATGCTAAGTCAGGTGGAGGCTTAATGTTGGCTGGAATTGCATATATATATATATATATATATATATATATATATATTATTAAACCTAGTGCAATAGTCCTAAACTGACTCGTTGGGAGCTCTCCTAATATTATCATATTCAGAAAGTATTTGCAATGGGTTCTTTTTTCTTTCCCGCCTATCAATTAATAACCTTTGAAAATTTGCTAAGTCTACAATATGGTTGGCAGGAAAGGCTTTGAACCACTTCTTGACATCACCAGTTAAATTTTGGGCAAATAGTCTCATTTGGACATTTGCCTAATCTATTTCATGCAATTCAAAAAAGTCAGATATCTTGTTTACATGTTGTTGGGCAGTGTAATGACCAGTATCATCAAACAGGAAAATCGTACTCTGATAATCTGCAGGCATGGGATGGAGTTGGGTAGGTAAAACAAGAGGAGCATATTTGTTTGCCATTGTTGTGATTCTAGTTTGACTTGGGGGTAAAGTTGTGGTGGTTGAAGAAGGGCTTGAAACTGATGGAGGTGAACTAGATGATGATGAAGATGACTGATTAATAAGTGATTTAGGTGATTGAATTGTGGTAGATACAATTGATGAAGTTGTGGTAAAGGAAGGTGGATTTATAGTGAGTGAAGATTGTGAAGAAATTTGAGAAGCAACAGTAGTAAGGGCAGCTAGTTCTACAGATTGTTGAAGATAAGAACTATCTATATTACTAATCAACGTAGAGGTTAAGGCTTCTAACTTGTCAGAATAATCTAAGACAAACTTATCTAAATCTGGATGAATAACCCTTTTTGATTCGATGAGTTGAGTAAACTCAGGCTCTAAAACTGTTTCATGGATATCATTCTCAGATTTGGTTCTAAATAGTGAGAGGTCAAATGACAAATCAAAAGGGACTTCTTCTAAAGTTGAAAATTCCTTAGGGAGTGAATTGGATCTATCTAGCTAGCTACTACTGGCCTGAGTTTCTTCGTTTTTTGGCTTCCTTAGAATCCAGTCTAGGTCACCCACTACAGTTGCAGAGTTTGGATCTAGATTGGCCGTAGTGTAGTGAATCTTTTTAGGAGCCAAAAGTTTAAGTTTTTGAATTGTTTTTATGAAATTTTCTAAAAACTTACTTTAGGTAATGACCTTAAGGGGCTCAATATTTGATTGAAGGTTCCCTTAAAGTTCTTATGAGACTGAGGATCGAATTCCCCAGTATGGTCGCCAGAAATGTTATCACTCTGATAATTCCTTTGAAGTAATAAGAAGGAAAAACCAAAGGTAACCACTATCCGCTTTTGGAGATCAAGACCTAGCCTTCTTGATGCTCAGAGAGGGTTCTCTCTTTAAAGTTTAACTTTGTTTTAGTCAAGAGGTTTTAGGCTAGCTATGATTGTTCAAGGGGTGTTTGATTTTGTTTGAAATTGGGTGGTGGGATCTCTTAAACAGATGGATAAATTGATGTCTTTTAGACCATTGGGCTATGGAGTCAATTGATAAGGAAGCAAGACTAGATAAACTCACTAGAGGGGATGTTCCAAGGGCAAGATAGCAGAGTGTTTTTCAAAGCCTTGAGACAAAGGGGTGAAAGGGTTTCACTCAGGGTGAGAGAGCAGTTAAGGGTTCTCAGACCCGGATAATGAATGAGGAAGGAAGGGGTAATCGAAATCAAAGGGCAATTAAGGATCCTTTAACCTGGATTATTCATGAAATCAATCTAAACCAAAGAGAAATTAAGAATTCTTTAATTTAAATATCAGAAGAAAATATTCAAATGCTTAACTGTTAAAACAAAGTGTGATTTAAACAAGTTCTGAAATATTATTCCAGTTATAGCATTTAGATTGAAACACATATAAGATTATGAATAACTATGAGAAAAATGACAAAAACACATGAAAATACTTGTCTGAAATTCACTCAACACATGAATCCTTGGAAAATTTTGATCTTTATTAATCAATCTAGCTTGTTGGCTCATCAACTGATAAAATAACCTTCTAGGTCTTCTTGATCAAAAATTCTATAGAAATGTCTAATAGAATCCACCCTACATACTTCGAATTGTGAAGTATTTATACAAAAGTTTATTACAAAATATCTCAAACCAATTTAAGATTTAATCTAGGAAATAAAAATATCTTCTTGCAAGAAGATAGAGACAACTATTGAACTGCTTCATGTGTCCCTTTTATTTTGGTACTGATGGCTTTTATGTTTTATTTTAGCCCTTTATGTTGCTTTGTTGTTTTATCTTTCATGTTGGAAGTTTCATTTACTTTAGGAGTTCATCTGATACACTTTGACCCTGCTGATCTGTCTTCATCCTTTTACCATGTTGTTTTACTTTCACTGTACATTGAACTTTTTACTGCACATTTCTATAGTAAATTAGTTAATTTCTCCCATGTTTTAGCATCAGGTAATTGGATTTTTAGCATCCTCCTATATATTTCATCTTCCTCGGTGTATTTAGAAAAAGTAGGCTTATTGATAAACAAGTGTTTTACCTCATGATGGAGGTAAAACAAGTTTTCAAATGTCTGGTAGAGTACTTTGCCTGTTGGTAATGCTTCTATAGATGATGTACTTACCTGCTCTTTTGCTACCTCTCTAATTTTCTTGTTGTAATCCTCTTGTGTCATGAGCTTGTCATTAATCACTAAGGGACTAGGTAATCCCTTTTCTCTCAAAATTTGGAACTTAGCCATAAATCTGTCAATGGCTACCTACATATTCTGACACTTGTCCTTCAAGTTTTGCATTAAGTTTCTTTTGGAGAGGACCTTTCTAACCTCCAAAATTATCTATGTTATGTCTTCTTTTTCCAATTCTTGAAGCTCATACTTATTCTTGCTGTTAAGGAACTAGATAATTCTGGTAGCCTCTTCTGGCATTTCTCCTAATTCTTCTTTTACTCTTTGGATGGCCTCTATAGCCAACTTTATCAACTCTAGTTGCTCAAAGATCACTTGAATAGATGGCCAAATATCATTGACAGAGTCAATGATATTGGCCCATAGTAGTTCCTTAACCTGCCCAAGGGGTTCCTTTAGTGTTAGGTCCTCTTCCATGGCTTTCAATCTCTCACTCATCCTGGTAGATTTCTGCACTTCTTCTTTGTGCATGATTTTGGCAAGCTTGTAATTAGTTTCCAAGCTTGTCACTTTCTCTTTGAGATTATTCATCTCTGTTTTCTGTATGGACATCTCTTCCATAGCTTTAAACAACTTCGCCGCTTCTTCACCTGATGTACCTATTGCTGATGTAAATTCTATAGAAACTAGTTGTGTTGTGGCCATTGGAGCTGTGGGAGCCAATGAGGCTACCAATGTGGAAGGAATAGTTGTGGTAACATCTGGGATGACATTTACAGAGCTAGTGCCAATATCATTTTGCTTTAATTGGATTAGGTTATCCAATTCCTTTTTCGTCTCCCTCAACTAATCATTTAGTTTAAGGACTATGTCCATCAACTCTTTGTGTCTTGTTTGGTTTTCCAAGACTTCCCATGTCTGGGGATGCTGTAGTTGAGGTATATTCAATTGCTTCTTGAGTGCTGCAATGTCATCATTGTTCTTTTTTGTCAGTTGTTCAATAGCCTTGAAATCCTTAGGGTCATGTCCCAATTCAATTACCAAGTCTTCCAAAGACTTGATTCTGGTGGGTTTGGCCTGTGAGGAGGCCTTTTCCAATTGATACTGGGCTGAAATGTTGTTCAATGAATTCTGCAACTAATGGAAAGCTATGGCTTTTCCTGTAAGGGTGAAGTAAATCATTTCTCTAGCCTGTTTGTGAAATTCAATTTGGTCAATGGGATGAATATCCCTTGCCAATACCTCAAAATCAATCTTCTTGAAATATGTTGATGTCCTTGGTTGTTGTACAGTTGGCTTTATGAAGGACATTTGCATCTTTCCTTCCTTGATGTCAAAAGTTGACATCAACCTGGTTTGATTGGTAGGTGTAAGCTTGAGATATTGTGCATAATACTGTGCCTTCAGTTTCTCATTTCTCATTTTGATTTCTTTGAACCTGTCCTTAATGTCCCTATCTTTATCAGCAAGCCTACTAAATGAGGAGACTTCTACACTGAGCTTCCTTTCTAACATTTGAGTCTGTGATGTAGATGGCTCCTGTGTTTCTCCAGATGGAGTTGTGCCCTTGCTCATGTCTAACTCAATATTAGTTATTTCTACTTAGCCTTCTATGTCTTCCTGTTCTGAAACAGGATTGAGCCTTGGCCTTTTGCTTTGGCTAGCTTCATACTACACATTGGATGTGTCCATCACTGAACTGGAGGCTCCCGCTCTCTTCCTTTTGGGATTATTTTCCTCATTTTGAGGAGTCTGCAAAATAGCAGGGGTACTCATGGTTCCTTCTTGCTCTGGAACCTACAAGAATGAGCTTTCATCAAGCTACCTCTCTAAATCAAACAATGTATTTTCAACATCTACCTTTATACTATCCCCGTCTATAAGAGTGTTTTCCAACCACTCAGATTGATTGGCATATTTCTCTATTTCTGGTATGGGGTGATGAAATTAAGGTCCCAATTTGACCTTTTGTCTTAGTTTGGTCACAAACCCTTGAGGGTCATACCTCCACATGAAACTATTTTGGAACTTCATTTGTTGTAGAATCTGATCTGCTTCCTGCCCTGCTTCTCTAGAATTGCAAATGAAAGGGCCTAACTGATTTTTGACCTTGAACTGAGTTCTTTTCTTAGCTGAGACAAAGTTGGCATCATCAGAGTTCATTATTTTCCTATAATACTCTAGAGTAGATAACCTCATAGGGAGGTATTTGGGTTGTTTGTATGAGGCAAGTTGGAAACCATAAACTCTTATTTTAGTGTGATTTTGGTAAAGGTACCAATCTCCCACCTTAGTTTGCTAGGATAATTGGAGCACTCTTTTGATTTCTAGACTTATTCTTGGTGGAGGACTTGCTGTCAGCATGGTCATGACTGGATGGACAAAAGAGTCAATGAAATCTGTGTAGGTGTAAGGTGATGAATATTTGTGGAATAATGGTGTCCAAAATATGACAGACCTGGGCTGACCTCTAGTATCCAACTTCTGGATGGTGAAGGGGAATCTATCTGACTGATAATATAGAAACATGTGGTAAAGTACATATGAGTACTTGAATACCCTCTCATTGTGCATTCTGGTAAATTGTTCATGCATCCTTTCAGCTATGAACTAGGCATAATTGTACAGAGTAGCAGGAGGCTTTCCTGGAGTGAAAATGGACATGAAGACCAGGATGATCTCATCAACAAATTCATCAGTGGTACGACCCATAATACATGATATCATGGTTATAATTTGCTTGCCCCTTTCAAAGAAAATGGCAGAAACATATGGACAGGCATCTTTAGGAATGTGCTGCTCTTATACAATGAAAATTTGGAATATTTGGGCCAGTCTAGATGGACTCAATTTGGTGTACTGGTCTAACAAATCCCAATGGATAGTGGGGTCAGGTTTGGACCTAGTTGGACTTGCAACATCTCATTAATTGATTCAAATGTAATAGTAAATAAGACTTTCTGGTTAGGGGAAATTATGGCTCTCTGGTTGGGAATGTAACATGCATAGCACATATGGACAATCTCAGGAAAGATATGAACTTGTGGAAACTGATATTTGGGAAAATTGGATTCCCAAAGGCCAATTTCATTAGAATGGTTCAAATATTTGTCCTTACTCAAAAAATGAATATTGAGCAGGAGTTGATAGGCACTTGTGTCTCTGATTTGAAAATCCCTGTCCACCAGGGGAAGGTGGTCAAGGTCAAAATGGGGAGTTGTGATAGGTTTGACATCCATGGCAATGAGGGCAGCAATAATTCAGTTCTTGTGGATTTGAATTTGGCAATGCGGGTTTATTCAGAGGTTTTGAAGGAAACTTGGAAGCTTTCAAAAGGGTTTGGGTATGCTCTTTAAATTTAAAGTAATTTCAATTAATTTTGCTTAATTAAAACACTCTAAAGATTGAACGTTTTAAACTTGAAATGGTTGCCTGGTAGTTTGTCTTCAAATACCTAGAATTGGGTGAATTAACTTCAAATTCGGTGTGTTAGCGCTTGAAATTTCACCTCAGGCTGAGAAAGGTAAACCTCAAGGCTACATCAAACCATTTAGCCTCGTAGCTAGCCCTACGGGGCAGGAGAAGGCTCTCTCCGGTCAATCTCGGCAGATCTTCAATAGAATGAGATGACCAACAAGGTAACACTGATATTAGGCTAGTAAACTAATTAAAAAGGTTGATTTGGGGTTTTTTGGGTTTTTGGTGGCAAATTGAGGGGATGGCAATTTTGGGTGCGGGGATTGGACACAGTTTCTGCAGGGGGTTCCTTGGGGCAAGGTAGGAAACAGTATTTATGCCTTAACTTGAGATGGATGATCAGGAATGAAAGATGAGGAGCTAAAGAGAGCAAACAATGACTTTGAATTTCCTTTAGACAGTAGAAAACATTGAAATTAAACAAATTTAAAAGCAGAGCATGGCTAGCATGAATTCATACTTTAACACTTCATTTGTTTAATGTGCAGAAGTAAAGAAAGGAAATGAATCACATAAAAAATCTTACAAGAACATTGAGAAACACACCATCAACACATGAGTCCACAAGAATCTCAAAGATGACTGCAAAACCCTGGTCTTCCTTAGCCAAAAATTGCAGAGATACAGTGAAAATATACAATGATAACTTCTCCCTCAAGAGTCCAACAATGAAAATGAGCAAGAAAGTACATAATATAGATGATCTAACCTCTTTCCCTGCCTCTATGGGTCGAGCTCACTATCCTAGGAGCCGTTTCAACCACCTCTAAACTAAGCACTACAAAATAGGCAGTCAAAACAACTTGCCTCTATAAACTTGGAAACTAGTTCATACATTCAATTTTTAGCCTTTACATGAATAAATCTTCTAGAAGAGTTACAAAAGAGTAAAAGTGTCTAAAAAGTGTCACAATTACATCAAAGAGGACCATCATTAACCTCAAAAAGTCAAACCAAGTCAAATTGTGCTTTTCCGAGCTGTTACAGTGAAATCTAGCAAAGTTTGCCTGACGGGTCGCGCACCTTTGGAGCTCTGTTTGAGACACTTGCAGGTGTCATAATTGGGTGAAGGATAGCTCGTTGTATAGTTCTGTGAGTCTACTTTCCAACCCAACTGGAATTTTTGGATTTGGAGGTCATTTGCCCTATCAAAACTTAATTCTCCCAAGACTGGTTTCTGCAACTCAAAAAAGGGGCAGAAAGTCAAATTTTGCATGTATTTTGACCTTCTGGAGGCCCAAATCTCCATAAAAACTCAAGTCCATCCATAGGCATATGTAACTTTGCATAAAAAATCTAGAAATGCTGAGTTTTTGCAAAAAGGAGCTGCCATGACAAAGGGTCTCACCGGGGGTGAGACCCGTTGAGGAGCCAAAACCTGTAAATTTCCAAAAATTGCCAAAATTACCCAAAACTTTCAAAATTTTTTGGGATTTGAGCTGTGGCTAGGCTAATGAGTGCCATGATCCTTGAGTGAAGCCTCAGCCAAGATACGGAGGGGATTTGGCTTCTTTCCCTGTTTTTGAGCCTCGGTCAACCTCCTTTGAAAAACTTTCATTTTGGCTTTGCATACATGCATCCTTGCCCAATAATGATTTTTCATATTCCTCAGCAGCTTTTTCTCTTGATTGGCCTTAGCCAACAACCTCTCTAAGTATGCATTCACCTGGATGAGCATAGACTCTCGGTCAGCAGGCAACGGATCACCGGGTCTTCTTCGGTTCAAGACTCGGTCACTACGAATCCTCCATAGCTCATCAAGTGCTTTCTCCTCCTCCAGCTGTTTGTTGTGCTGCTCCAGTTAAGTGATGGTCCATTGGGCACCCTCAAGTCTCTTTTGCAAAACATCATTTTAAGCCCTGAGATGCTGAATGATTTCCTTTGCCTCTCGGCTAGGAGAACTGGCCTCAAGATCAATCATCTCAGTGTCTGGAACTCTTGATGGCCCCTCATGAATCATGGGTTGTTTGCCCCTCTGTGGTACCTGTGCTGGTGAAGAAAGCGAGGCCCCTTCCACCTGGTGTGGAGATAAAACTCGCTGTGCTGATGATGAAGGCGAGACCCCTTCCACCTGCTGTGGAGATAGTACTCGCCTGGCTGCTGCAAATAAGGCCCTTGGGCCTTTCTGATAGGTGACCAGAGGTGTGGAGCTGACATGTCGGGTGACCGGAATATCAGGCTGCTGAGATGGTCCTCCCTCCTCCTGAATGACCTCATGATGTGGCTGAGGTGGCACTGTGAAAAACTCACGAGAGATAAACTCCTCCCATGAGATACCCTGCTGTGTCAACTGATGCAAGACTATGAGCTGAATCAAACCATAATGACATAGGCTCCTGTACTGCTGGGTCGGGGTCTTCCTCTGCAACATGGGCACCATCTTCTGAATGTTCTGAAAGAAGAAAACCAGGATGTTCATCATCCTCACTCGGGTGAAGTGCATCAAGAGGCGAATGTGATATGAGTACACCTGTGAAAATCTGCCCTCACAGGTAAAATAGTGCATAATAAGCCTCATGATGGGAGCATACTCGCTCCGGAGAAATCTGAATGGAAAAACAACCGCTAAATGTCTCAAGAATGGTGGCCGGACATAAGGCTCAAAGTGAACAGTATCTAGCAACTTGCGCTTAGGCCACACCTCACCAACATTCGGTATCCCTGTAGCATGTGAGATCACCTCGGGTGTCAATGTAAAATCTACCCCTGCTAGATTGACATGTCCATCATGCAAATGTAAAACAAAGAGGCGGTCCAACTCTCTGTGATGTTGAATCCGGGAGATCCTCTCACAAAACTGATAACAAGACATGTACTGAAAACAAGTGACTGCCATAGGACAAGCCTGCAATTCTAACAAAGAGGTGGGCTCCTCTCGCTTATGATGTCCACCCTTACCACCCCTACGAGGCCTCCTCTGTACCTCAACCTCTGTAGATGATGAATGGTCATCACTTTGCTCATAAGTTTCGGTTTTTGACATGGTTTAGGAGCAAAGTGGACAAACTGAACTGCTGTCTCTGCCTGCAAAAAGTGTTGAACTCTATGCTGTTTCAAGGGGAAAAAGACATGAGGGAAATGTTAGGGGAGGGCTCTGTTAACAAGGAATGGGAATATATAAATATAACAGGGAATTTTTAAGGGAAATGTTGCAAATCATTATGCATATAGGAATACATATTTATAATTGGGAAATCATTTGCAAAGATCATTGCATATGGGAAAAAACATATATGAAAGTGAACATGGGAATATGCATACATGTATTAATAGGGGAAATAGGGAAACTATGCACAAAACATGCTGACATATTTACCAAAATTTTTGTTTTATTTACACATGCATATGGTGGAGGGAAATTAGGGTTTGAATTTTGTTTTTTGATGCTTTGGGAGAGGGATAGGGTTTTCATTTTTAGTGATTAGGGATGGGGAAAGATTTGCATTTCATTTGTAAAATAATATGGGAAAAGAGATGAACATATAAGTGTGAGTGAAAGGGAAAGGAGGGAAACAAACCAAAGGGAAAAATAGCTTGAAACAACACAAACCCTAGCACAGTTTGCTCATTAACATTGCAGCCATATAATGTCCTTTCACTTGCATGATTTGAGGTTAAAATATAAGCAAGAGGACTTACATTCATCACCATCCACAAAAATGATGTGTAAAGAGCCTACCTCGAACAAATTTGATGACTTGGAGGAAGATTGGGTAATTTGTTTGAAGTTTGAAGCAAGGCGGTTCAACGGGTCGCGCACCATGCCCAACGGGTCGCGCCCCTCTGACGGGTCGCGCCCGTTGTTTTTCTGAACTGTGGGAGACCCTCTGACGGGTCGCGCGCACCTGGCTCGACGGGTCGCGCCCCTCTTTGCTGCCCGAAATCGCTCTGTCTTTGCTCCTTTCTCTCAATCACTCTCTCAAACCTCTCTTGCAAGTGTTAGGGTGCACAATGAGAGTGAAAGGAGGGAATTTGGGCTTTTATAAGTTTCATTTGAAAAAATTTCATTCATAAACCCACTTTCTAATGTTTTCTTTTTTGACACTTTATAACACTGATTTTTGGTTTCTTTTATCCTGAATTTGACTCATTGAGTGCTTTGACTTGATTCTTTTTGCAGGTAGATCATCTGAGGGATCTTGGCAAGGGGACCAGGGTTGCATTTTGTCCGCTGAAGACTTTTGAAATTTCATCACTTATTCACAAAAACTGAGAAAATGACCTTGGCTTTAAAAACAGAGTTTTTAAATCCAAGGTGAAAGTTCACTGTACAAGATAAAAATATCGAAGAAACATGTTTACAATCCTCCCTCTGGCTTGCTGAGTACTCATGGATTCTCAAAGACATGACCTTGCAGAGATAAATGACCAAAACCCTAGACCTAGGACTTTGACCTCAAGACAAATCAAGACAAGCTTGAAAAACTTAATGACTGATATGACCTGATCCAGCAAAGCCAAGAGGGGTATAAATAGACCAGCTCCTCCATCAAGGTTATGGCATGCCTAACGGGATGCAAAATTTGACACTGATGAGACACCTACGAATGCAAATGCAAAGAGCTTTGATCGTTGATGGAGGGCTTTCAAGACCGACACTAACATTGGCTCCAATGGGGATGGTAGCTCCTTGGAGGTACCAAGAACTTAGACCTCTGGGAGAGCAGACCAGTGCTTTATTCATTGGGAAATGGAGTCAACTTATTCACATGTGACCAAACTTAAAACAACTTTATTTGACTTGGACAATTGACTGAAATTCTAGACTAACTTTGACACTAACTCACTTACTTTATGCAGAAAATGAACTGACATGAAACAACTTGTAAAACTCACACCAACTAATCACCATTTTCAGAATTATAGCCTTCACCGCGGGCCCCAAACTGAAGATGAGAGATCAGTTTCACGCTTACTGCAGAATGAAAATAAAATGGTATTTACAATGAGAATGATTTGAGCAGTAAATGCTCAAGCATGATACCTTTTGAGCAGCCGGCCATTCACCGACCCACCAAGACATTCATCACCGTTCATTTCTTTGAGAAGAAAAGCATTTGGACCACGATATGCTGCAATTTTGTAAGGACCCTTCCATAAGTTGTCGAATTTTCCATGCTTCCCTTTATCTTCATTGCGGGCATCCCACCGCAACACAACATCATCAATCTGAAACTCATCTGCTTTGACCTTTTTGTCATAGATTTTCTTAATGCGCTCCTGCAACTTAAGGGAATTCTGGTGAACCTCTTCTCGTGTCTGCTGTAAATGAATCATTTGACTGATCCGTCGTTGCATAGGATCCTCCTCACCACTAGCTTCTTGAAACAACTTGGCTACTGGAACACTAAGTGAAGTAGGAAACACTGCATCTACTCCATAAACAAGTTCAAAAGGTGACATACCAATTGACTTCTTTTGACTCACCCGATCAGCCCATAATGCATTTATTAACTTCTTGTGCCAGCTCTTCTTATTTATTTCCAGCAACTTCTTTATGATGTTCACTAGGGATTTGTTCGAAGATTCAGCCAGCCCATTACCTTGCGGATGGTAAGCGGTTGAATGCCCCAAGCTGATGTTATACTTATAGCAAAAATCAACCAACTTCTTCGATTTGAATGCCGCTGCGTTATCTGTAATCAACTTATGTGGACAGCCGAAACGTGACAAGATATTATTTTCAAGAAAAGAAATAATTACCAAATCCGTGGCTTGCCGGGTAGGAATGGCTTCTATCCACTTTGTGAAGTAATCTGTGGCGGTCAAGATCCATCGATGCTGCCCGGAAGATGCTGGGTGGATTTCGCCAATAAAATCCAAGCCCCACTGCTGAAATGGTGCGCTGATTTCAACCGGCTTGAGAGGCAATGGCTGTAATTTCTGTTTTCCTTGAAAATTTTGACATTCATGACAGCTCTTTACCGCTTTATACACATCAGAAAATAAAGAATGCCAATAGAAACCAGCTCTCAAAATTTTATTAGCCGTGGTCTTCCAAAATAAGTGACCCCCACAGTCACCTTTATGGAAATCATCTACTGTTGTCTTAGCTTCCTCTTCGACCAAACAGTTCAGCAAGATGCCACCGGGATCTTTCCAATAAAGTGCAGATTTGATAATGCAAAATTTGGCAGCCTTTAGCTTCAATGTTCTAGCTTTGTTTCTAGTCATTCCAGGAGGTGAAGATAAATTTTGAAGCACATAAACTATATCAGCATACCAAGGAGAAGACACAAAGATATCGGACACCTGTAGAACTGAATTTTCTTCCTCTTCATCGGACAAGGCAGCAATCAAATTGATATCAAGGACGTGAAGGTTTGCTTCAGCCATCAACTTAGCAAGACCTTGACCTTTAATCAACTTGGTAGGTTTAATTTCTACATCATACTCTAATAATGCAACGATCCACTTACCCCTTCTTCCTTCCGGTTCCGTTTGCACTAAAACATCCTTAACAACTGCATTAGGAACATATGCTAAAATATGAGAATTCAATATGTAAACCCGGAAATCTTTCAAAGCTTTGATCAGCGCCAATGCTTGCTTCTCAATGATATTATAATTCAGCGCTCCGTCTCTTATGATGCGGCTGAAAAAAGCTATGGGCCTCTCAACTCCATCTCTCTTTTGCATTAACACAGCTGCCAATGTATGCTCAGAGGCAAATGAAAACAAAATGAAATCCTGTGTATAATCTGGGTTGATCAAAGTTGGGGTTGAAGATAAGATTACCTTTATCAAATTAAAAGACTTCACCGCCTCTTCGGTCCATTTGAGCTCGTTGTCCTTCTTGAGCATATTGGTTATCTCTCTAAGATGTTCAGCAAGATTGGGAATGAAACGATGCAGAAAATTCAATTTACCATTGAAATATTGAATTTCTTTCTTGCTACGGGGCTGCTCCACTTGCTGAATTGCTTCCACTCGTGCAGGATCTATACGAATGTCGTCTTTAGAAATGATATGGCCCAGAAGCTTGCCTTCGCTCATAGCAAAAAGACTCTTTTTCGGATTCAATGAGATGCCATATTTTCTGCACTTTTGAAACACCTTAGTCAAATGAAACAAATGCTCTTCATCTGATTTAGAAAACACGGTGAGATCATCAAGATAAAAAACTAAAAAGACATCTTTCTCATTTGCAAAAGCCATGTCCATTGCCCGCTGAAATGTGGCACCCGTGTTCTTCAATCCAAACGGCATCTTGGCATAATGAAATGTACCCCATGGAGTAGTAAATGTTGTCTTGTCACGGTCATCTTCGTGCACCAAAATCTGATTATACCAGGAGTAACCATCAAGTAATGACATCCTAGATGCCCCCACTACCCGCTGCAATATGTGATCCATTTTGGGCAGCGGATAATTGTCCTTTAATGACACCTTGTTTAGATTTCTGAAGTCTATGCACAAACGAATCTCACTGGTCTTCTTTCTCACGGGCACCAAGTTTGAAATCCAATCAGAAAACCGGATTGGCACTATGATTCCGGACTTATACAACCTATTGACTTCCTTCTCAATTAATGGTAGCAATTTAGGATTGATTCTTCTCAACTTTTGCCGGAAAGGCTTTTGATTTGGCTTTATGGGTATGGTATGTTGAATGATACTTGTATCATAAGTTTTCAAATCTGAATAATCCCATGCAAAGACATTAGAATACAGAGACAATAATCTGATATACTCTTGCTTTACCTTAGGCGGCAATGCTTTTTAAAGCTTCACCAACTTTGGATTTGCAGCTGTCCCAAGATTTACATCTTCAACTCCTTCGTCCGTTGGCCTCAAAGTTGGCTTGCGGGCCACATCATCTTGATCGAACAATTCTTCCAAAGGAATCAATCCTTTAGGAATATGATTGTCCTTGAGCTGCAACACATCCATCTGGTTTATTCCTTCAGCTTCCGTGTCTATTGAAATGTCTTCAAATTTACCCTCAATTTGCAGAAAATATTTGATCTCCTCATCATCTTGGAAAACTTGCCAACACCTTTGATTATCTGGAACTGTAGGACGATGCTTCACATATATTTCAAACTTATTGCTGGAATTCATGGGTATTTTCAGATTACTCGCTGCCTTAGCCAATGCATCCGCAACACCATTTTGAATCCGGGGCACACATGTCAAAGTATGTTCAGAAAACCTCTTTAAGATATCTAAAACAGCATTCCGATATGCTCTCATGCGAGGATGTTTGGCCTGAAATTCACCTTTCACTTGCTTGATAACTAACTCGGAGTCGCCATATACCACTATCTTCTTTGCTTTCAACTTCCATAGGATTTTCAGACCAGCAATAAGAACTTCATATTCCGCCTCATTATTTGAACAATCAAATGCCAATTTATAAGAACATACCCGTACCTTGCTTGGAACTTGATTTTGGGCTGAGAATGGGCTTCGAATCCACACACCTATGCCAGCACGATCACTGCCCACTGCACCGTCAAAATCCATGGTCCAAAGACCATCCTCATCATCTTCTAAGTGCTGAAAATCTGATTTTGATTCATGTTCTGTTTGCTGCCCTTTTATTTCAGCAATTGGTCTTATGACAACAGACCTTTCTTCACTTTCCTTTCTCAAAACTTCCCTGAAATTTTCTGAAATGTCTGGTATATCTTCTACTTGAACTAACTGACTATCTACCTCATTGAAATTTTCCGCAAACAAAACAAAAGATTCTAAATCTGTTTGTACATAATTTACAGGATGATTAACGGGCTTTTCCTTACTAGTGATAATGTATTTCATCTTTTGTTCCCGATATAACTTCCTCATTTGACCGAAAACTGGAATTGTAGCATAAGAAAAATCAAGCTGAATTGTACCTTTGAGTTTGGCTCCCCATGATCTCGACAACAACATGCCAAACCGCGGAGGAATGTCCGCCACCACCACATCCATCAAAACATTTTTCGCTGGAATTTGATCTAGACTCACCACCAAGTCTTTGATCAAGCCAATACATCTTACCCGGCTGGAATCAAACGAATACAAATCATGATACTTCCTTGTGATGTCAAGTCCCAACTTCTCCATAATTATTTTCGGCATCAAATTATGCGAAGCTCCCGAGTCAAACATGGCATTGTGCAACACAAACTCATGCAAATGCAAACTGATATAGAATGGAGGAACATCACTTTCGAGAGACTCACCATTTAAAGCTGGCCCAAAAATCAATTCCGGCTGATCATCTTGTACATTTACCATGTCTAGCATTGGATCAAAATTCAGCAACTTGGAAATTTGGCCTCGGTAAGTGGTGTTCTTCATGACCTCCGTCAAAGGAATAGATATCTTCAACTTCGCAATCTCATTCTCCAAACTGAAAACTGGAAGCTTCTCACCTTCTTTTGCCGGATTGTCTCTTTTTTCAGCTTTATCCTTCGGTGCATTTGATGGCTGATCTATCTTTGTTGCTGGTGATGATTGAGTCGTTGATGGACCGACTATATCTTTACCTCTTGAGGAAACAGAATCATTCTTTGCTGCAATGTCTTTCATTTTCTGCACGGGATCTATAGGAATAGCTCGGCTTCTCAATTGCCTTTGCTGTCCTTGCTGAGCTGACAAAGCATTTAAGTACCCTCTTTGATATTCTTCAGATTCTTCTTCAAGTATTGCATCGTTTGACAAAATATAATGCTCATCTTGGGGAAAGACGGAATTACTCACCAACTCATCTTCTTCCGTAATATATGTGGGCATATCATCAGGAGTAAAGAAATGATTTTCCTCGCCGACATTATCACCTTCATCTTCAGATTCTTGGCTAACAAAATTCTGCTGAAAGGGTGGTTTCATTTGCTGCTGAACTGCTGTGTCTTGTGCCTTTGTTTCGCGCTGCTTGATCCTATATTGTTGCTGTTGTTGACCTCTGAAATTGGGATTACGAATCTGAGGCTCCGGCTTGTCAATAGTAATCTTTTCAAATGTCCTTCTAAGTTGCTCAAGCTGCTGGAGAACAACCTGATTTGATGTGGATGCTTCCTCCTTGATTGTGACTCGCTTTTCTGCCTTCATCCTTGCTCTTTTGTCATTCAAATTTGCCTCAACGCTGACAGCAATTTTCTGCATTTCCTCCAAGGTAGGTGGATCTCTGTCTCTCAATGAATAGGCCATCTCCGGATCATAACCATCCGGGAACTTAAGAAGTGCCGATTTTCTAGATGGCCTCAAATCATCAGGAATAGCATTATAAACTGTATTGAACCTGATTATGTAATCTTGAACAGACTCACCTGGATTACGCTTGAGGTTGTTGTATTCGGCATTAATTTGAAGCGGATCCTTTCTGATTTCCCACCGATCTAAAAACTGATTCTGAAGTGCTTCCAAAGTAGTAATGTTGTTAGCTGTCAAACCTCTGAACCATTTTCTAATTTCTCCTGCAAATGTTTGCACGAACAACTTCATGGTGACATCTTCCTCATCTAACTCATATAGATCAAAGAATGTAGTCATCTTGTCGATATGCTGTTGAGCGGTAATACTTTGTGGAGTGCCATCAAACATGGGGATTTTACTTTGATAATCCGCTGGCATATCATGAAGAGTTGCAGGTAAACCAATGGGGCAAACCGGGCAGCCATTGTTCTAGGTGGGGGAGTAGGATGGGTATGAGGAGGTGGAGTTGTGATAGCAGGGATTATTATAAGAGGAGGTGTAGTTTGTGGAGTTGGGGGAGTCGGAGGAGTAGGAGAAGAAGGAGGAGAACCGACTGTTGATTCGGGATAGGTGATTATAGGTGAAACTGAAACATAAGGAGGATAAGCTTCTTCGTGAGCCATGATAGTTGATCCAATGTGATCAGAAATATTCTCAACAAAATCAGCAAGGGTAGTAGCTTGAATACGTGACTGAAGATGTCTTAGGATGAAATTTTCAACCAATTTATTATGTCTCTCAAACTCAATAGCAGCTGCAAAATCAGGGTCAAGAACTAAAGAATCGAGCGCACTTTCAGACTTAGCTTTAAACAGAGATAACTCAAACTTTCGTCAAAATCTAAATCTTCAAGATAATAAAAAATAGCTGGGCATGAATGAGATCTGAAAATGGGTTTAGGATCTGTAGCCAGCTTGTTTTCTCAAAATGACTAGGAAAGGAAAAGGATTCAGCCTGTGAAAACTCTCAACCTATCATCCACGGGCTCAGAGTTAACAATTATACTGGGATAGGATGTCAATGAAGCGTTATGTTCACAAGCTCACGGAGATTGACTGAAGCAGCGTTTATCTACTTGCGCTGATGTAAAACAAGAGCGTTTTCGAAGGCTACCTGGCGTAACTTCAGGCTCCGTTTAAGACTTATGAAATAACACGTCAATGAGCAAAAGATTAGATGTTCTCCCCAGTATGGTCGCCAGTATGTTAGCGCTTGAAATTTCACCTCAGGCTGAGAAAGGTAAACCTCAAGGCTACATCAAACCATTTAGCCTCGTAGCTAGCCCTACGGGGCAGGAGAAGGCTCTCTCTGGTCAATCTCGGCAAATCTTCAATAGAATGAGATGACCAACAAGGTAACACTGATATTAGGCTAGTAAACTGATTAAAAAGGTTGATTTGGGGTTTTTTGGGTTTTTGGTGGCAAATTGAGGGGATGGCAATTTTGGGTGCGGGGATTGGACACAGTTTCTGCAGGGGGTTCCTTGGGGCGAGGTAGGAAACATTATTGATGCCTTAACTTGAGATGGATGATCAGGAATGAAAGATGAGGAGCTAAAGAGAGCAAACAATGACTTTGAATTCCCTTTAAACAGTAGAAAACATTGAAATTAAACAAATTTAAAAGCAGAGCATGGCTAGCATGAATTCATACTTTAACACTTCATTTGTTTAATGTGCAGAAGTAAAGAAAGGAAATGAATCACATAACAAAGCTTACAAGAACATTGAGAAACACACCATCAACACATGAGTCCACAAGAATCCCAAAGATGACTGCAAAACCCTGGTCTTCCTTAGCCAAAAATTGCAGAGATACAGTGAAAATATACAATGATAGCTTCTCCCTCAAGAGTCCAACCATGAAAATGAGCAAGAAAGTACATAATATAGATGATCTAACCTCTTTCCCTACCTCTATGGGTCGAGCTCACTATCCTAGGAGCTGTTTCAACCACCTCTAAACTAAGCACTACAAAATAGGCAGTCAAAACAACTTGCCTCTATAAACTTGGAAACCAGTTCATACATTCAATTTTTACCCTTTACATGAATAAATCTTCTAGAAGAGTTACAAAAGGGTAAAAGTGTCTAAAAAGTGTCACAATTACATCAAAGAGGACCATCATTAACCTCAAAAAGTCAAACCAATTCAAACTGTGCTTTTTCGAGCTGTTACAGTGAAATCTGGCAAAGTTTGCCTGACGGGTCGCGCACACCTGCCTGACGGGTCGCGCACCTTTGGAGCTCTGTTTGAGGCACTTTCAGGTGTCAGAATTGGGTGTAGGATAGCTCGTTGGAAAGGTCTATGAGTCTACTTTCCAACCCAACTAGAATTTTTGGATTTAGAGGTCATTTTCCCTGTCAAAACTTAATTCTCCCAAGACTGGTTTCTGCAACTCAAAAAAGGGGCAGAAAGTCAAATTTTGCATGTATTTTGATCTTCTGGAGGCCCAAATCTCCATAAAAACTCAAGTCCATCCATAGGAATATGTAACTTTGCATAAAAAATCTAGAAATGCTGAGTTTTTGCAAAAAGGAGCTGCCATGACAAAGGGTCTCACCGGGGGTGAGACCCGTTGAGGAGCCAAAACCTGTAAATTTCCAAAAATTGCCAAAATTACCCAAAACTTTCAGAATTTTTTGGGATTTGAGCTGTGGCTAGGCTAATGAGTGCCATGATCCTTGAGTGAAGCCTCAGCCAAGATACGGAGGGGATTTGGCTTTTTTCCCTGTTTTTGAGCCTCGGTCAACCTCCTTTGAAAAACTTTCATTTTGGCTTTGCATACATGCATCCTTGCCCAATAATGATTTTTCATATTCCTCAGCAGTTTTTTCTCTTGGTTGGCCTTAGCCAACAGCCTCTCTAAGTATGCATTCACCTGGATGAGCATAGACTCTCGGTCAGCAGGCAATGGATCACCGGGTCTTCTTTGGTTCAAGACTCGGTCACTACGAATCCTCCATAGCTCATCAAGTGCTTTCTCCTCCTCCAGTTGTTTGTTGCGCTGCTCCAGGTAAGTGATGGTCCATTGGGCACCCTCAAGTCTCTTCTGCAAAACATCATTTTCAGCCCTGAGATGCTGAATGATCTCCTTTGCCTCTCGGCTAGGAGAACTGGCCTCAAGATCAATCATCTCAGTGTCTGGAAATCCTGATGGCCCCTCATGAATCATGGGCTGTTTGCCCCTCTGTGGTACCTGTGCTGGTGAAGAAAGTGAGGCCCCTTCCACCTGGTGTGGAGATAACACTCGTTGTGCTGATGATGAAGGCGAGACCCCTTCCACCTGCTGTGGAGATAGTACTCGCCTGGCTGCTGCAAATAAGGCCCTTGGGCCTTTCTGATAGGTGACCAGAGGTGTGGAGCTGACATGTCGGGTGACCGGAATATCAGGCTGCTGAGATGGTCCTCCCTCCTCCTGAATGACCTCATGATGTGGCTGAGGTGGCACTGTGAAAAACTCACGAGAGATAAACTCCTCCCATGAGATACCCTGCTGTGTCAACTGATGCAAGACTATGAGCTGAATCAAACCATAATGACATAGGCTCCTGTACTGCTGGGTCGGGGTCTTCCTCTACAACATGGGCACCATCTTCTGAATGTTCTGAAAGAAGAAAACTGGGATGTTCATCATCCTCACTCGGGTGAAGTGCATCAAGAGGCGAATGTGATATGAGTACACCTGTGAAAATCTGCCCTCACAGGTAAAATAGTGCATAATAAGCCTCATGATGGGAGCATACTTGCTCCGGAGAAATCTGAATGGAAAAACACCTGCTAAATGTCTCAAGAATGGTGGCCGGACATAAGGCTCAAAGTGAACAATATCTAGCAACTTGCGCTTAGGCCACACCTCACCAACATTCGGTATCCCTGTAGCATGTGAGATCACCTCGGGTGTCAATGTAAAATCTACCCCTGCTAGATTGACATGTCCATCATGTAAATGTAAAACAAAGAGGCGGGCCAACTCTCTGTGATGTTGAATCCGGGAGATCCTCTCACAAAACTGATAACAAGACATGTACTGAAAACAAGTGACTGCCATAGGACAAGCCTGTAATTCTACCAAAGAGGTGGGCTCCTCTCGCTTATGATGTCAACCCTTACCACCCCTACGAGGCCTCCTCTGTACCTCAACCTCTGTAGATGATGAATGGTCATCACTTTGCTCATAAGTTTTGGTTTCTTACATGGTTTAGGAGCAAAGTGGACAAACTGAACTACTGTCTCTGCCTGCAAAAAGTGTTGAACTCTATGTTGTTTCAAGGGGAAAAAGACATGAGGGAAATGTTAGGGGAGGGATCTGTTAACAAGGAATGGGAATATATAAATATAACAGGGAATTTTTAAGGGAAATGTTACAAATCATTATGCATATAGGAATACATATTTATAATTGGGAAATCATTTGCAAAGATCATTGCATATGGGAAAAAACATATATGAAAGTGAACATGGGAATATGCATACATGTATTAATAGGGGAAATAGGGAAACTATGCACAAAACATGCTGACATATTTACCAACATTTTTGTTTTATTTACAAATGCATATGGTGGAGGGAAATTAGGGTTTGAATTTTGTTTTTTGATGCTTTGGGAGAGGGATAGGGTTTTCATTTTTAGTGATTAGGGATGGGGAAAGATTTGCATTTCATTTGTAAAATAATATGGGAAAAGAGATGAACATATAAGTGTGAGTGAAAGGGAAAGGAGGGAAACAAACCAAAGGGAAAAATAGCTTGAAACAACACAAACCCTAGCACAGTTTGCTCATTAACATTGCAGCCATATAATGTCCTTTCACTTGCATGATTTGAGGTTAAAATATAAGCAAGATGACTTACATTCATCACAATCCACAAAAATGATGTGTAAAGAGCCTACCTCGAACAAATTTGATGACTTGGAGGAAGATTGGGTAATTTGTTTGAAGTTTGCAGCAAGGCGGTTCAACGGGTCGCGCACCACGCCCAATGGGTCGCGCCCGTTGTTTTTCTGAACTGTGGGAGACCCTCTGACGGGTCGCGCACCCAACAGGTCGCACACCTGGCTCGACGGGTCGCGCCCCTCTCTGCTGCCCGAAATCGCTCTGTCTTTGCTCCTTTCTCTCAATCACTCTCTCAAACCTCTCTTGCAAGCGTTAGGGTGCACAATGAGAGTGAAAGGAGGGAATTTGGGCTTTTATAAGTTTCATTTGAAAAAATTTCATTCATAAACCCACTTTCTAATGTTTTCTTTTTTGACACTTTATAACACTGATTTTTGGTTTCTTTTATCCTGAATTTGACTCATTGAGTGCTTTGACTTGATTCTTTTTGCAGGTAGATCATCTCAGGGATCTTGGCAAGGGGACCAGGGTTGCATTTTGTCCGCTGAAGACTTTTGAAATTTCATCACTTATTTACAAAAACTGAGAAAATGACCTTGGCTTTAAAAACAGAGTTTTTAAATCCAAGGTGAAAGTTCACTGTACAAGATAAAAATATCGAAGAAACATGTTTACAATCCTCCCTCTGGCTTGCTGAGTACTCATGGATTTTCAAAGACATGACCTTGCAGAGATAAATGACCAAAACCCTAGACCTATGACTTTGACCTCAAGACAAATCAAGACAAGCTTGAAAAACTTAATGACTGATATGACCTGATCCAGCAAAGCCAAGAGGGGTATAAATAGACCAGCTCCTCCATCAGGGTTATGGCATGCCTAACGGGATGCAAAATTTGACACTGATGAGACACCTACGAATGCAAATGCAAAGAGCTTTGATCGCTGATGGAGGGCTTTCAAGACCGACACTAACACGGTGTTCTCGACAATTGCAGAAGTTTGAATGGCTCTGGTACGGTCTGAGAGGTTGATTGGGGTCTCTGCGACTTCTTCAGGAGTGAAATTGAGGTCAATTGGTGAATTCAGTGTTTGCAGGTGTTGCAATGGTTTGCAGAGGTTTACAAAGAAAATGAGTGAGAAAGGCAAAATAGGGCTTCTTAGCCTTTTTATTGAGCAACGATCAATTTTTGGCGGGTAAATTACAAATGAACAGTGGGAGGCTTTTTGGGTTGAGCGGGGAGGTGGTTTCCCAAGCCATCGCACCGCTTTCATGGAAGAGGCAGTATTTTGGAAGGGTCACCCAATATATGTTAGCGGTTGACAGGTAGAAGATGGGGGACCAGGCAAAACCACTTTATCGGGCAGGTAAAGATCGGACGTCGGGTGAACCCGATATGCTATGGACCGTCGGATGTGGGCACTGATGATCGGACGGAAGTCAAGTGACGGATGTGCGTGGATGAAATGAGTATAGGTTTAGGGGGGCCCAAGGCTTTAATCCTTGGTGGTTTGAGATTAATTACGAATTACTCCTCGGATTAAAATGATTGGGCGAGGCTTAATGATGGGATTATTTTAACTTTACCGCAAAGTGGTGAATTAAGTGGGTTTTGTCGGGAATATGGGCTAAAAATATAATTTATAGCTAAACAAAGGGTTGGGGTATTATATACGAGAAAAGGTATATAGGGAGCTATAGTATTATGTTAAAAATTAATATGAAATGAGATGAGCGGAGTGAACATACCACTAAGCATAAATGTAATATTTGCGCATTTTATTCACATACACTTTATACTTAGGATAAAACCTTTTGTGGGTATTTTGAATGAAATGGAATTTAACATGGGGTTATTTAGTTTTCATAGGCAAATTGAGTTTAACCTTAGGAAAAGGGGTTTTATTAGGGTAATGAAGGGAAATGAATTTTATGAAGGGAATTCTAACACTTGATGTCCATAAGTCATTAAGCCGAGGGTCCGGTTCCACCAAAAGTCAAAGAAATTCTCTGAGCCTTTATGACTTGAAGGATTTTTAGTATTAGAACATACTTGTGGATGGGGAAATTAATAAGGGATGAAATGAATGAGGGGGAGTTAATTAAATCATGTTGTAAACCATTGTTTTTGGTTTGTTAACTGCTCATGCACATTGAAACATATAATTAAGCATAATAAATGTGCTTTTATCCAATCAACTATATACTTTAGCAACCTTTCTTCTACTTACCCATTACTTACCCTAACATTTTTTTCTTCATTTTATTTGGGTGCATTTAGGTTAGCAAACCCTTATCATTCATTTTTCTTTTGAAAAGTAAACTATCTAATTCTAACCTTATATCATCCAAGGGCTCAGATTAAACTAATAAGCTCCTTTTATTTTCTCTACCTATCTAATGATCTGCTAAGATTAAACTGTTTGGTTAGATTTTATTCTCTAACTATAAACATAGAATTTAAAGCATGAAATAGTCAAGATTAAGCAGTTTGACTAGCATGGGTTGTGGCATGTATGACAAGCTACACACAATCATTATTTAAGACAGTAAAGCAGTAAAAAAGTAGTGGCATTTAGACTTGCACACTTTCATGATCTATTTTTGTTTTTGGGGTTCATATATTTTCATTTTTTGATCTTTTCTTATTCTTTTTGTCCTTTGATATTCCTTTTAGGACATACCCTCTTTACATTTTTAAAATTTTTAATATGGAAAACATTTGCAGAAAGCAAAGGTATGTACAATATTACAAGCCTTAACCTTAGCCAATTCAAAATTATGAATCCTATCACTATGGGACTGTAACACTTCCTTTATTTCATTAATATATATAACTATTGGTTCACTTTCCATAAATGTTTGTGTCAATGCATCATTTATCTTAATGCTCCTTGATCTGTTAAGTGGATTACCTTCAATTATGCGTGTTGTACTTGTATGCTTTGTTGTGTCTTTGATCTCTTGTGCAAGTATCCAAACGTTGCGAGCAGAGTCGAGCTTGAGACACAAGTGATTCAAGGTCTTCAAAAACTAAGTATGTTATAGCATCAGAACGAGGTAGGTCATCTTCTTCTTCTCTCATTTCGATTGTAATTTAGGAAATTGTCCTTGTATATTTTCATGTAGGTTGCTAGTCCCACTCATTGGGCTAGAGGGATCATCTCTATCCGCAGAGAGGATTTGCCTAGACAACACCCCCATATAATTTTTCTTTAAGTATAACCCACCATTATGCAAAAATAAATTTTCATTACCTCCAAAAGAGAAAGAGAGCATTGACTTAACCCTGGGTTAAGGGGGAGGAAGTTAGAAAAATCTCCTCTAGTTGGGCCTTCTCCACCCCTAGTTTAGGGTAGCTCCTTGTTAAGGGAGGGTCCCAACTGATACAGAGAGGACCATCGGGTATGTTAATACATAGTAGAAAACTTAGGATGGTCAGAGAGGGTAGGGAAAGAATAAAATTCCTTCTTGGATCCTCAGTTGAGACTAACTACCGGCATCTAACTATTGGGCGAGACCAACCTCATTACCACTAACTACCGAGCTTACAGAGAAAGCTTCAAATAAATACTTCCTTAACGACCACAATCTCACTACTGTGATCTAATAAATGAATAGAGGGTATTTTATGAGTAAGGCATTAGAGGAAGAAGTAAAAGCAAAGAGCAGCTAGTTATTTGGATAGGATGCATGTTACATAAGTCCCCCGTTAGGGAAAAAAGGAATTGATATAGTGAGTGGGCTCCTCTTCCTCCCCCTTTATTTCCTTGTGTTTCCTTGGCTTCTTTTTATCAGGGGCTCATCCAAAAAATGTTTTTGGGGATGTGCCAAGACCTCTCCCTTGGGTCATTCCTGGAGCTATTTGTCTTACTAAGTGAACTTGCTAACTCATTTATTAGCGAATTCATTTTCACTTAATAAGGATTATTGTCTATATACATTTGGATCATATAGAAAGAATAACTACTCTTTTTTCTAAGAATTATCGGCCCTGTCGGCCTTATCATTGACAAAAATGAGTAGAGAATCCATCCAGTCTTGGTGCTTTGTCCGGATTGAAGGAAAAGACAACCTGATGGATTTCTTCTTCAATGGGTTCTTTTGTTAGCACATCATTGTATTCATGTAAAATAAACTTAGGAATATTTTCCAACATTGAATGGTCTGCTTCAGGTATGACGGAGCCTGTGGCACTATATAAATTGTTGAAGTGGCAAATTGCCTCCTGTTTATTGGAAATACTAGGAGGGGTGTGACTCAGTATTTCACTTTTTCATTCAATTTAGTATCACAAGCATCAACCAATCATATCATATCAAGAATACACAAGAATTATATGAACAATTTATTTATAAATTATATTACAAGGAAAGCTACAACTTTTTGTTTTACGAGCTACAACTGGAAGGGTTATAACCCCAGGTTTACCAACTTCCACTAGAAGGAGGTGACATCCCCCTGAAGGAAGCTACAACTTCCTTCCCAAACACCACCCTATAACCCTTAAAAATAAAATAGAACAAAAACTCTTGGGCTCCTACACCAGGTACAGTGAACCAATTACAAAAATATAATATAGTCAACTTCTATCAATACATGTTCAGATTATGGTCAACAAAAATTTTTCAAACTTGTTAAAGTGTCATTGACTTGTCACTATTATCTTTGTTATACTTCAAGTCTAATTTTTGAATATCCAAATATCTATTACTAATATTTTGACTTCTAGTTTTCAATATAGTCTAAAGAAAATACCACACCTCCTAAATGTTTGATGATCTTTGACACAATATGAAAGTATCCTTAATGCTAAACTCACCTTCAAATAGGCTAAATAAACTAGTTCTTCCTCCAAAGACTTGGATCCATCTTTCCTTTAGTCTTGTATCTCTACCGTAGATTTGTCCAAGACTCTAGTTTACATCAGATCTATCTTTGCCTTAGGCTCAAGTTTGTTTATGAATCGAATCCACTTTAGAGTTTTGGCCTACTTCAAAATATCCTTAAAACATGCCTCAACCAAGCTCAGACTAGGTGTCAATAATGGTCTTGAAAGAGGCTGAATTATATCCCAAAAAGGGGCCTTAGAGTAGGTAGAATTTTTCCTTAAGGAAGCCTCATAATTTAATCTGCCTCAGGTTCATATGCCTTAAATTCTGCACAAATTTGGCTTATTTGAAGCTATCAAATAAATGATTCAGTTATGTGTAATAAGTGGCTTCAGAAAAGGCCAAAAAAATGACTTAGAGTGAGTCTGAAATTCAACCTCGACAAGGGCCGAAAAAGGTCTCAGGAAGGGGCCGAGATTGGCCTTATAACAAACCTGTGTATCTTCTACAAGAACTCGGATGATCAACAAAACCTTAATGCATATATCTTCAAGCAATACTCCACGAAATTTTCTTCAGAAAAGATTCCCAAACTCGACCTCCTTTAAATGTTCAATACAACTCAAGCCTTATACAAACTTCAACGAGTTACATGATCAAAATATGCCACAAATTCTTATGTTTTTGTGCTATATCGCTGGGTAATATATAGTGTTGGAGGGAGCCCTATATTGGGGTTGACCTAACCCAAAATAAATGAGAATTTCATTGTGAAAAACAAAAAAAAAATTATTGGATCCAACCTAAACTAATTAGGGAAGACTTGGAGTAGGAGGATCATGCTTCTTAAAAAAAAATGTCTTTCATTATGCCTTGTTTCAAAGCTGACTTGGACACATGGAGTAATTTCAACTTGAATTACAATTTTTTACCTTATTTTAGGGCAGTAATAAATTATTGGGGTCATCAATTTGTGGGCAAGAGCTAATGCTACTATAAAAAATCCTGAAGATTCACAAGCTCATGTAATCTACTAAAACAAGAGACAAGAATCTACTTCTACTCTTTACAGCAGAAGCACATAAAGATCGAGCAAAACAATAATCGACAAGAGGAATATCATCAATGGCACATAACACAATAAGTATCTGGGGAAAGCCACAACTCAAAACCCCACTATCTGTATTGCATTAATCAGAAATCCAAGATGATAATGCACTGCTTTTTCTCACAAGAACAATCCCAACACTCAGTAAAATCAAACTCCAACTCACAAGAAAACTCTTGGCCAACACTTAGCCAATTCTCTTGCTCTCCAAGTCCCTATTTCCTTGCGCAATTCCTATGGCTGATTAGCTCATCTCAAAGGGAAATCAATGCATCCAAAACTGTGCAATCCTTTATAGGTTCAATTCCTGATTACATGCACCATCTGTAGAACTCAGAAAATTATACAACAAATAGTGCATTGTCCTTGCACTCTAGTCTCAATTGGGTCTTTCTCAGAATCGACATGCATGAGTTTCTGATGAGGGAATCTTCAGTGAACTAGAGTAGCACTAGTTAATGCATTAGTGCACCAACTGACTGTTAACTCGCTATTAGTTCCTCAAATAGTTTGGAACTAATTTAACTCGGCATAACTCAGTAAACTGAGTTAACTAATTACAATTCATATTTAACTCATCCTAAACCCCTATAATATAAGGAGAACATATACATGACTTCAGAAAGACTTCCAACTCGGAATTCCTAAGTTAACTAAGTCAACTCACTCTAGTTAACTATTACAAGTTGCTATTAGAATAAAATTCAATTTTAATTCTCAGTTTAATTCAAAGACAAATTAAACTGGAATTTCTGGATTCTATTTTTAACATTTCTTGCTACTATTTTCAACAACTACACCCATCCTTTAGGCAATCAAACTTCAAACATAAATATCTCTTCAACAAGAGGAACCACAAGGTGTACCACCTATCAAATGAAATGGCATGACAAGGGCTATCAATGCATACTGGCCTTACATCCCAATTCATTAACTTGTGAGCACATATCATCAAACAAGTGACGACCCATTCACTCTTTGACATTAATGGCAATTTCTTCCAATACTTTTTGAGTAATGCAAAAATATGAAATTTTTATACCTCTTGCAATAATCTCTTTAATATTATTTTTCTAGACTTGATTTTTTGCTTGCTTGTGAAAAAATTGCTTGATTTTTTCCAACCTTTAATCAAATGCTTCAAGATTTTAAACACCAAATATCTTCTTCCTCTTTAAGAGCTTTAAGATAGGGTAGAAATTCCACTCTTTCTTCTTGCAGTAGATCACGTGTCACAAACCCATTCTCCATCTTATGCTATGTAATTTTCATTCTTTTTTCATGTACCTATATCTTTTCCGTTTTTTTTATTGTTGATCTCGAGTGTAAGTTTTAACCTCAATGTACATAAATGGCCTACAAATGAATTCTTAAAACATATATATATATATATATATATATATAATGGCGAGAACATAAAAACAAATATACACATATACTTTCCACTGGATCCCAAAATCGGGAATACCAAATTGATTTTTCATTATGTTCCTTTCAATATATATATATGTGTGTGTGTGTGTGTCTGTGTCGAAGCAATCATAAACCCCAATCCATTAACCCTATATTAAAACATAACCGTAGTTCCCTTGACCGAATCTACGAACAATACCATAAGCAAAAACCATCGTGCCTAAAAAACTTGCACAAAAACCATACACAAAACCATGTGTAGGTCCGCCTACCATATTTGGGTCCACCCCCCATCCTTGGTCTGCCCAACTATTATTAGGTCTGCATAGAAATTAATTAATTAATTAATTACTAAATAATTCTGGGGCATTGCCCTAGACCCCATGATGCATGGAAATAATATTATAACACACCCAACATCGAGCCCATTTTTTTAATGCAAGATTCAAACATTTGATCTTTTCTCCCATATCGTAAAGGGGCTTCCCATTACCCACTCACACCAAATCTTCTTCACGAGATCGCTGAAGTTTGGCAAGTTTGCCCAAATTGGACAATAGTGAAAGGGTAGTGGTCCGAAGTCAATGCCCACTAAGATATCAAGAGTGATAAGCCTCTAATTAGAGCTGATCCAAGGGAGGATTCTAGAATTGACCAATGTTTTTTGGGATAAGAATGAATCTAAAATTACAAATTTGTCTAATGGGGCAATAATATGGCTTGGTCCAATCCATTTATTGCTCCAAGTGAATTTGTTAGTGGAATGATTTATATCTAATAAATTTAATTTATGGATAAGATCTTCTAAATGTTCTTGGAACTAATCTTGAACTCGAGATCCCCCTTTTTTCTCCTACTGATGCAGGGTTGTATTGAATTCGCCACCCAATATGCATTATGATCCAAAAATCATGTCCCTAAGGGCCACTAAGGAATTCCAACAATCATATTTTTCTCTGAATTAAACAAGAATGTAAATGCTGGCAATGGAGCATAATTGTTTTGAAGGAATATGTAGAAAATAAGTGGCCAACTAGTGATATTTCGAACTAGATTCTAGCAACTAGAGCAAAGATTGAGACCACATGGTGGATGTCTTGAAGCTCCTCTTGCACTAATGGAAAGAATCCCACTATTATTCCAAATCTTGTGCTTATTTTGGAGGACCTCTTGATCTCCCATTTTTGTCTCCTAGAGTAGGAGCACTAAGGGTCTCTCTTTTGTGATCAAAGATTTCACTTTGTCCATCCTTTTTGCTGACCCCAATCTCCTAAAATTCTAGGAGATGACCCTCATTACTTGTTGTATGAGTAGCTCCTTGTTGAGGGATTTAGTTGCCTCCTTTTCTAGTGTTTCTATAGCCCTTTAGTTTTGGATCTAAAATTGTCTATGTTCCAATTTCCTTATCTTTCTCTATTTTTTTGTGCCTTGCCTCTCTATTTGTTTGAACACCAACTTTCCATTGCAGCCTTTCTAATTTTTTTTCCTCCCGTGCCTCCGCCTTCTCATCAACTGAGCTTAGAACGGAAGGCCCCAATTTGGAGCTTTTAGGGGAGAGAAATAATTCCTCTTCTGAGGAAGATTACAATATCTGTTGCTCTTGTTGGATCATTTTTCTATGGTGGCATGGATTCATCATTTTTCTCTAGTTCACGTCGTGATCTCGAATTTTGTGCCTATTCTTGTACATTGGTTTTAAGAATTTCCCCTTCTTTAGTCGTCGAATTAAGAGCCTCACTGTTGCTATTTTTCTCATTTTAGCCTTTACTAGATCTTTCCCCTCCCCTTGGAGTGGGTCACTTAGGGGAAGATAGTCCTTTCCCTTTGTTCCCATTCTAATCTCGATGGTTTGGAAGATTGTTTTGTTGTTTAGTGGGGCCTCTACTCTTCTTTTGTTGTTTCCATTGTTATCGTTCATTCCCTTGTTTTTGCTACTCCTTTTGATTCATTTTGTAACTTCTTGCAAAGTCACTAAATTCATGACAAACTTTGCATTTAAAAGGAAGCTTATCGTAGTCAACCTCCTAAATATGGGTCCAACTATCTAGATTTAGGGTTGTTGCTACTGGGATTCCCTTTCCCATAGTTACCTCCATGCATATCATTGCACAGGAGAAAAACCCGTCTAGTGGCTCAACTCGATCAATGTATTTTCTAAGTGCATTGTCGATATTTCTAAAAGTAGTATCATTCCAACAATGCAAGGGAAAAAAAGGAAGCTTTACTCAAACAAGGACGACAGATGGACATCACTTTTAGGGTTAGAATTTGGGCTCCATTGATCCATATATAACCCTTGGGGCCCCATGAAGTGAGGCCCACTTCATGGGGCCCACTTTGAAATATCAGGTCACGATCATCTTTTTTCTAAAAAAGAAGGTAAAAAAAACCTTTTTCACAAAAAGCCAAAGTGACAAAACCCTTGAACATGGATTTGTAATTTTTATCAACCCACAATCTCACAGAGCGTGGGGAGGGACAAATCCCCATGAATTCCCCTACGAAGCCACATTCAGCCAGTTGCAGGGGTCGTGCTCTTGACTATGGTGCCAAAACCTTGACCTTTGGAATTTCTTTCAACTTCTTGGCAAAGCGAGAAGGTTTTACCTTTTGCAACTGCATCCCATTCGTGTTCAATGAGTTAAAAACAACAATATTTGGAGCATGGGGTGGGAGTGGAGGTGGAGACCCACTTGATCTGGTGATCTAGCCACACAAAAAAAATGTTGTATCCACTAAAGCTCACAAAGCTGCATAGGATACCCTATTTTACCAACTATGAAGTTAGTAATATAAAAGTTGTTCAATTTTGTTTACATTTTACCAACTATAATGTTATTCATACTATTATGATTGTTGTTCCATTCTATTTGCATTTAGTTGTTCAATTTTATTTGCTTTTTACCAACTATAATGGTATTCATACTATCATGATTGTTGTTCAATTCTATTTGCATTTTACCCCTATAAACCTTAAACAATTCTTTATCTTCATGATCTTGATTTTTCCATACTTGTTTGAAGGGTTACTAGTTTCTTGATAAAGCTATAACATAGACAAGTTAAACATTTGATTGTTCCTTCGTTTGTGGTACAAACATTCCCCTAGCTACTCCCTTGGCGTGTGTGGCCTCTTGCTCTTTTGCAACAATGGGGTTGAAAGTTTTCACATTCTTGGTTACAATATTACAATAGTCCTTGTGGAATCCATACAGCTTTGTTGCATCCACGACTTTTCCTTACTTTTGACACCTTGTCACCTTGCCCCTATGATGTTGGGATTCAGTTGGGATTCACAGCTCTGCTCTCTTGTAGCTTTTCGAGGACAACCACAACCTTGCCCCGGTCAGTGTGTAATTTCTGCAACCATGAGGTTGGGATTCGGTTGGGATTCACAGCTGTGCTGTCTTGTAGCTTTTCGAGGACAACCACAACCTTGCCCCTGTCAGTGTGTAATTTCTGCAACCATGTCTTCCACTTGCTAGTCTGCAAAAGTTATCTTTCCTTTTGCACATCATGAATTATCAGTGGAGTACCATAACAAAAGACTACAGGGGAGATAAATTTCAAGATTCACCACCTCCATAACTCTTGGATTCTGTAGTTACAGTGCATGTCAGTATTTCAACAACGTGTACCTTCTGAATAAAACATGGGTTCATGGGTTCCCCATGTGAAGTTGGCATTAGTACCTCCCCTGCAATTAATGGTTGAAACAATAAAATCAGTTTACATTGAATCATGACCACACATACACTGTGATCGTTACACATTGATTGGAGGAATTATGAATGGGCAATCTGGACTGTCATCATCCATCGTTTAAATCCAACTTCCACCAACAGGAAGCCAATGATTAACAATGTATGGTTCTCATAATGTTTTAAGGGAAAAACGGGTCCTGCAAAACAATATACAGAACGACACAACTTGCAACAATCGCAGAGCGCGTCAGCCCTCATGTCAATTCTGATCAGACTGTTATGACATGAAAATACTCACGTGCTTCGCATTGTCTGCATCGGTTTTTTTGTACCCGTCCATCCATTGGCGTCCTCTGTTGTCGTTATTCTCTCAATTATTTGCAAACCATCCTGCGCAAACAACACATAAATTAGTGTTTTTTCATCGATTACTATTCGTCATTGCGGTTTCGCTGTTTTGGGGTTTTGATGGGATGCAATATCCTGCAATCAATGCAGCGTTTATTGAGTGTTTATTGATGGCCTCAATCAATGTACATGATAATTGTGGATGAATGTTTGTTTTGTTATGTTGGTGAGCTAATGGAGTTTAGATGCATTGGTTTAGCTAGGTGAAAAAAAAATATAAACAATATTTTTAGAATGTTTTCATTATGATTATATGGGTATAGTTATATAAATTAAATATCAGTAAATATCAATATATTTATTTTTATGATATATCTCACATATTTTATATACAAGATTTAAAAAAATCATAAAAATTAAAGAAGTTATAATTTTATTTTAAATTATTATTATTAATTATAAAAAGAATTAATATATGAGTCAAGATTTTTAATTATGGAGATTCACCACCACTTTTCCATGGAGAGCTTTGTCATAATACATGGTGTTAGGATCACGAGAGAAGTGGTGGTATCTAAAGGCATCATTGTTGGTATCTTGCTCATCACTAGGACCAATTTGACTAAAGTCTTTTCACCTTTAAATAGGCTATATTCCACTTGAATACCATGGGAAAAACCATGTCTACTCATAAACCTAGAGCCTGAAAAGTGCTAGTAACTTGATCATGTCAAATTTACATGAACCATCCTAACAGTCCCCCCCACTTAAACTTGATTCGTGGAGTATTTAGTCTCAATCATTCATCAACCATCTCACCCGAGATCTCACATTCCCCCCTTCCACCCCCTACAACTGTCCTCTCCCGCCCCCCTTTCCAAAGCTAGGATACCAGTACACATGTCACCTTGGTACCTATCCAAGTGGCCCATTGCACAAGTTGATGACTCCATGTGCCACTGCACTACATGTATGTCAAATGCCTATATTCCTACGTACATGCCTATTACAATGCCAATTCATGCCAATCTAGCCTTTCTTGCTACTCTTGAAACTATTGCACATTTACCTCCCTAATTGCCAGCCACACCTACAACCATGATCATTTTCTTGCCGCTACAAATTATACGCTCAACCTAGCAGCACAAAGGCTATTCACTTTGGTTGGATTTCCAACTTTAGTTTTTGCTCCATAGCCCTGGGAGGCCCGCTACACTTGGCAACCTCCTTGTCATTTCTCTTCCTTTTACTATGCTCTAATACCAATTGTTAGCATCACAAAACATCGATAGAAATAGTGGTGTCTAAAGACACCGTTGTTGGGATCCCACTAGTCATTAGGATCAAATTATCTTGAGTCTTTTTGCCTTTAAATATGTTATTCCACATGAATACCATGAATAAAACCATGGGTACTCGTAAACTTGAAGCCCAAAAATTGCTAGTAAATTGACCGAGTCAATATTGGGTGAATCACTGTAATACATGGCATATCAATACCACATATCCAAAAAACCATAACTCTTTTTTTCAAAACAGTGGAAAAACCTATCAAACTCGCAAAAAACGATAACTCATTTCACAATCAAAATATTTTATATATAATTTAATTTAATTAATTCCATACATTTTAAAAAGAAAAAACAAAAATGACACAACTACCTAAAAATAAATCTCAACCCTTTATTTGTGACTACTATTAAGAGTATTTTGTGAATATTTAATATATTTAAATCCTTATCGTCCACCTATTAATTATTTAATAATTAAAATTATGGAAACCATATTCCAAAATAAGCAAATTAATCAATGTAATTAGCTTTTAAAAATATAGAAATTATTGATTTGATTCACTAAATGATTGTCCCCAAGCTTCTTAATGGTAACCAATATTTTACCCTTATGGAGAAATATTCATTTTTTTTTTCATTGAAATGAAAAAAATAAATGCCATCAAAATTTTTTAAGGTGATTGATTAAAAAAAAAAAAACTTCATAACATAATTAACCTTTAATTAATAAAAGATAGAAAAAAAATCCGCTGATATCAAAGATTATTAATTATATCAAATATAAGTATCTAAATAATAATTTCACAAATAAAAAACACATTATTTAAAAATGAAAAAAAATAACTTTAATCAAGACCTACCCAACATGACACAATCATCATGAACACAAACCAAGTTTGTGACATGTACTTTGAATCTTTGTTATTTTAATAGAGACGTAAATTTATTGAGAACAAATTTTATAGTCAAACTGCTCGTCGGGTAAATAGTTGGTCATCCCTTGAAGATTGACTAGGGATGGTACAATTATTATGTCACTACGTGACAATGACATATAGTGATGGCGTTGGAGCATTTATTTGTCTATATAAAAAATTCAAAAAATTATGATGCATTTTCAAGGTTAAACATTGTTTTTAAATTATTTGCACAAAAAATTTGGTTGACGTATTCCTCGCTGCCACTACGAGAGCTACAAAGGTTGACAAATATGTCAGCTTGTTGCTCTTCCATCCCTCCAGTCTTGTCATATATCTGATGGCTTTGATGAACTTTGAAATTTCATATTATCTGCTCCTCCACAGTTGGTGTTTGGTAACCTCTGGTCTTGTCATGCATCCAATGGCTTTGATGAGCTCTTAAATTTTATATTATTCGCTCCTCCACAGTTGGTGTTTGGTTGTTACCATCGGTCGTTTAGGTAATTCATATTGTGAAATACCTAAATTGATACAATACCCATCAATCTGTCTAGTATTCTCTTGATGCCCACACAACAAGCGCCTTCTACTCGGTTATATTAAATTTTAGGAACTTGAGATGAATATAATGGCACTCGTGTCTCAAGTCTTTCCTTGCTGTCTGATTCAACTCTGTGACTACCGAGCCTCATCACCACCACTTTTTATAGAGTTAGACGTTTAGGCTAGTCTAAGTCGCCACCTCCAAGACTAATTATGCCAGTGGATTTTGTAGAAATTAATGTGTAGATTCAATATTGCTCATGAAATTTGCTAAATCACAAGACTTGAAGCTACTCTACTGACCTGCAGAAGTTAATTCACCATTTAAAACAAGAACCATAGACATGCAAAAAGAAACATCATACATGCACAAAGATTTATCTAGGGGAAAGCAACTGCTCAAAACCCATTACTATCTATATTGTAGTAATTAGAGAATATAGAAGAAATACAATGCTTTCTCAAGCCTGAGAAACCTCTGCAAATGTATAGTTTATCCCTTCTTGAATGACTGAACCTGGCCCAACATTTATCCAATTTCAAGCCTTCCTAAGCTCATATTACCTTGTGTTATTCCCTTGGGAAATTGCCCCTATTTTTTAGGAATTTCACACCAAGGAATTGCGCAATAGCCTTAGGTCAATCTCTGACTGCATGCACCACATTTACACATGGAAATATGCTACAGCTGATAATACACAACCTTGGAATCTCCATCTTAATTTGGTAACTTGAATTCCCTGCATGCAACAATTATTTTGGGTTGATTGATCAGTTAACTAGTTGATCACTTAGTGTGGTTGAAGTTCCACTTCCACAACTTGACCTCCGTTATTTCTTCAGACAGTTAGAACTAGTTAAACTGACAATAACTTAAATTAGCAGGAATATATTGCTACAAGTTAGCAATCAATCATGTAAAACTAAACTCAAGTGTCTCCAACTCGAATTTACTAAGTTAACTGAGTGAAAAGAGTCATGTTACCTCAATTAACTACCTCCAAGTATTTTGCTGAAATAGAAATTCGAATTTAATATAGCTTAACAAAGGCAAAGTCAAAACTAGATTTTCTTGTTGCACTTTCAACACTTCCTCTTAGCAAGAAAGGGATTATCAGATGCCCCAATGCTACTTCTATGGAACTCGAATTTGGCTCTTGATAAGGCCTTTGTCAAAATATATGCATCATGTTCCTCTGTAGGAATGTACTGCAACAACATAATCCGCCTCTACACACAATCTCATAGATGGTGATACCAGATGTCGATATGCTTGGATTGAGCATGAAATACAGGATTCTCAGAGAGTTTGGTATAACTCTGATTATCACAGTAGGATCCATCATCTTACCAAATAACCCAACAAGAATCTTTCTCGTCTAGATAGCCTCACATGTTTCTTGGCTTGCAGCCATTTACTCTACTTCTGCTGAGCTAAATGCCACATAACTCTGCTTCTTGTTGTACCAAGAACCTGCTACAGACCCAACACTAAAAATTCCTCTTGATGTGCTCTTCCTGTCTGATAGAATCCCTGCCCAATCTGCATCTCTAAAGCCTTAAAGCTTCACTCCCTCTTCCCGACTGTACCAAAGACCAAACTGAGTAGTGCCTTTGAGGTATCTCAACACATGCTTTGTTGCTTTCCAATGTAGTTTGGTTGGCTTAACCATTGCTTGACTAATCTAGTTAGTTGCATGACACATGTTTGGTCGTGTGTTCACCAAATACATAAGTGAACCCACAATTTGCTTGTAAATGGTAGCCTCCACTACTTCACCTGAAGTAGTATCCTCTTTCTTCTAGTTTCCCGCCAAAGGAGTCTCCATGGGTTTGCACATGTCCATGCTAACCTATGAAGTATCTCATTGGCATACTTTTCCTAAGAGACAAATAGTTCCCCATCTCCTTGCCATACTTCCAAGCCAAGTAAGTAGTGCATGAGTCCCATGTCCTTCATCTCAAACTCTCTTGTAAGGTCCTCCTTGCAAGATCTAATAATTGCTCATTACCAGTAAGGATCAAGTCATCAACATATAACACAATAATCAATAATTTACCTTCTACCACAATGTGATAAAGGTTTTCATATGCTTCACTTTTGGTGAAGCCCAAACCGGTGAGATGGCTATCAATCCTGGTATTCCAAGCACGAAGTACTTGCTTGAGTCCATACAACACTCACTTGATTCTGCACACATGTGACTCTCTATCAAAGGTCTCAAACCCCTCTGGTTTCTCAATATACACCTCCTCATTAATAACTCCATTGAGGAATGTTGTTTTCACATCCATCTGGTGGATCTTCCACCTCATCTGTGCTGACAGTGATAGAATTGACATGAGGGATGAGTACCTTGCTATTGGAGCAAAGGTATCCTCATAGTCAATTTGTCAACTTGAGATAACCCCTTTGCCACAAATTTGGCCTTGTGTCTCTCTATGCTTCCGTCTATTGTATGTTTTACCTTGTAAATCCATCTCAAACCAACCACTGATTTGTGCGCTGGTCTTGGGACCACTTCCCAAACATTGTTTCTGACAATGGACTCATATTCCTCTACCATAACATCAACCCATACTGGTTTCTCTACAAATTCCTCGAATGAGGATGGCTCAGTCTCTACAAGCTCACTCATCATAGCCATGTAGCCAGTGTACCGATCCAGTGACCTCCTCTGCCTATGCTATGATATGGGTGCTCCCACATTCTCTCTAGCATCCTGTAATAATTTGTCATCTTCCATGGTTCACTTACTTTCTTCTCTGGATATGTGATAGAATTGACATGAAGGATGAGTACCCTAATACTGGAGCAAAGGTATCCTCGTAGTCAATTCCCTCAACCTGAGAGAACCCCTTGGCCACAAATATGGTCTTTGGTCTCTCTATGCTTCCATCTGTTGCATGATTTACCTTGTAAACCCATCTCGAACCAACAATTGATTTGTCTATTGGTCTTGGGACCACTTCCCAATTTTTATTTTTATTTTTTATTTTTATTTTGACAATGGAATCATATTCCTCTACTATAGCATCAACCCATATCGGTTGCTCTACTTCTTCCTTGAATGATGATGGCTCGGTCTCTACAAGATCACTCATCATAGCCATGTAGCCAATGTACCGATTCGGTGACCTCCTCTGCCTATGCTATGATGTGGGTGCTCCCACATTCTCTCTATCATCCTATAATAATATGTCAACTTCCATTGTTCACTTCCTTTCTTCTCTGGATATCTTTGCTTGAGTGGATGTCTCCACTCTCTGCTCCTCTTCTTGTGGCTGCTCCACAACTTCCTCGGGTTCTTCTTTTGGATCCAAAAGCTCCTTATTAGGCTGCAATTGAATCTCCCTCTCAAGAGAACACCTCACTGCCTTCTCCTTATCAAATTTCACATCCCTTCTGACCACTGTCATCCTAAGGGATGGAAAGTACACACAATAGTTATGAGGTTTTTTTGTGTACCCCACAAATTTTCCCAACTCTGCTATGGCTCTAAATTTTTCCTTACTTCCTTGGAAACATGACAGTAAACTGATAATCCAAAGATCCTGAAGTGTGACACATATGGTTTCTTCCCTGAAAAATATTCCTCTGGTGTACTCATGCCAAGAATCCTGTGAGAACTCTTGTTCTGCAAATAGACAATTGTGTTGCATGCTTCAACCCACAAGTGCAGTGGTAGGCCTTGGTCATGCAACATCATCCTTGTTTCTCCCACAATACGTTTGTTCTTCTTCTCAACCACCCCATTCTATTGTGGGTTATGGGGTGTTGTCAACTCCCGTCGAATGCCTTCCTTTGCACAAAAAAATTTAAACTCATTCGACACGTACTCACCTTCGTTATTGCTCCTGAGACCCTTCACTTTATTGCAGTTTATTTCTCAACAAGTGCTTTGAATTCAACAAGTTTGGAGAATGTCTGGTATTTCTTTGCATGATGTAGATCCATCACGTTCATGAGAAATCATCTACAAATATAGCATAATACCTTTTCTTGGCAGTGGAGGCTGTTGATAAAGGTCCATAGACATCAGAGTGGATCCTTTCAAGGACTGCAAGCACCTTTTTGTCTCAATCATTGAAGGTGGCTTTTGTGTACTTCCCTAACGTACACCCTTTGCATGTATCTCGCTGCTCTAGTGCTCCTTTGGGGAGGCCTATAGAAATCTGTTGCATGATCTTCAAAGAGCCATAATGAAAATGGCCAAGTCTTCTATGCCATAATTTGTCGACATCTGTCTTATAGGCCATTTTGTCGCATCTGGTTAATAGTCCTTCAAACAGGATCATTCACATCCTTTGAACACTTTTTCATCCTCCCTACACAAAGCCCTAAGTATACCTCTCTCATATCCCTGAGTTTCTTCCTGAAAGTACCTTATTTAAGTCATTTTAAGGACCAAAGCACCTTGGTCCCTCATTAGCTAGTGTTGACTAACAGGTTGCCTTACTCTACACTTGCATTGATCACCAGTTGGTTGATTAATTTTGGGGGTGCACTGATTCTAGAAATTCGGGAAAACAAAAAAGAATCTCAAAGATTCCTCTTCCATAAGTGTCCAGGATATGTTGTAACTATTTACCTCAGGTAAAATTCTCAAATCCTATCCTATCCTACCTTGGATTTTTCATCCTTTATCCCTTGAACTCATCCTCCCATCAAGAGTGGATCTCAAGCCCAAATTGGTAAAAGGATAAGAATTCATGAACTACCTCCTTCACATATATATTTACTACCATCCATAGGCAATGGGTTGGATTTTGGAGAGTGATTCTACCCTTATGATGCTGATGTGAGAGATATATTTCCATGCATTACAGTGATTAGAGATGCACTTCGTGACAAGGAAAGGACAAGTCAATTTGGAGGAGCTCTTCTATAAGATCGACACCTATTTTTGGTTGTAAATCACTCAATTTATATTAATGCAAAGAGTTCTTTGTTTTCCTATATATGATGTGATGGTTTCATGTATTTCAATACCATGTTTATCTATTGAATAAAGTGATTAGATGATGCTACATAGATCCCGTAGATTGTTGGCTTGTGTTGTCTGATTGTGTAGGTGCTGGAAATAATACTCAGAGGGGGGGGTGAATCAGTATTAGCAAATCAGATACTTTTTCATTTTCATACTCAGATTCATATACGCTACTTCAGTTAAGGATACCCGCATATATACGCAACTGTGTTAAATGCAACTAGCGTACATCCAGTAACTTTATGATTTAGTTAGTTCATCTTTAGTGAATGCATCAGAACGTTATTAACCATATGAACAGTAAATAGAACAGATCATCACACATAAAGAGCACACATGAACACCATGATATAAGGTGGAAACCCAATGTGGGTGAAAACCACCTGCTGCAATTTGTTTCTATCTTCCTTTAATAAGAAACTTATTTTACAATGTATTGGTGCAGTCCTTTACCAGCACGCAGGCTGCAACTTGCAGAGGGCTACAACCCTCTCTTGTTCTCTAGCTTCTTCTGGAAGGGAGCTACAACCCCCTTAGCTCTTGTACTAGCTGAAATACTAGTACGTAGGTGCTGACCTACAGAAGGCTACAACCTTCTTTTTCTTCCAGGGACCACGTTTCATCAATTTTCAGATTGGATCCATAAATACAAAACAATCATTGCTACAATACAATCATCAACTTATACCTGCATCATAAATCTCTAAATCACCCAACACTGAAACACTGAAATCCTGTCATCAAAACACAGTTACCAGAACACAGACCAGAGCCCAAAACTCTGCAACAACCACTAGAACCAACAAAAACCTGAAACACCAAATCTCATAATGCATACGCTACTTGACTATATCAAAACCGCGTGTATACGCGCTTTCACTAGAGACAACCCGCGTACAGATCTAAATATAATTACTTATACCTTCGCTGCCATTTCCAATCTTGAGCCACGCATCACAAATCCATAACCAGCATACTCGATCTTCACACTTCGCCAGACATGCATTCCTTTCTCTTCCCCCTTTGCCTAATGATCTTCTCCTTACATAGGTTTAGGGTTCTCTCAATACCATGGTCCAAAACCATGTAGAAACAATACTAGGGACCCAATACCTGGGTTCAACACTTCAGACGCAATACCAAGGACCAAAACCATAGGTCTAAATACCATGGGCCCAAAAATAAACTTCCCACATGTACACGCTTTTCCTTGCATGAAAGTGCGTGTATACGCATACGCGTCTTTGGAACGTCTAACCCGCGTGTATACGCGGCTTGGTCACGATGAACCTGCGTATATCTTTCTCTTGACCTGCTGTACTGAGATCTGTCCTCTGATTGAGTTACCATCACCTGTATCATACCTCTGAGTGAGTTGCCATCAAGGACAACACTTGTATCATAATGCCAACAATCTCCCCCTTTGGACTTGATGGAAACCACCACACCAAGTCACTCTCCCCCTTTGACATCAAGGGCAAAGGGTAGACCAAGAAGTTCTCTCCCTTCGCTATCCATACTCACCCTGAGTACCTATTGAAATCTTTGATTGGGCTCCCCATCCATGCTCCCCCTGAGCACATGCAAGTTCAAAGACCAGCTATCCATTCAAGACCATGATAGTCATTAGCCACTATCATACATCATACCATAAGCATCAGCATCCAAACCTGCAATACCATTCCTTTGATCAAACAGCAAGATGTATCATTTAGCCTCATAAACTTCATCAACAACTTCTAACCATAATGCCAACAATGCATTATTTGAAGTATATGCTCCCCCTGAGCCTGTGCCAACCATTACATATCATGACTGAACCCTTTCCTGAGTTTGTTCTGCTGCCTTTTCTTCTGAACTCCATATACGCGACTCTGCAGCCTCTAGCTCGCGTATATATGCGACTTATCTTCATTATATCAGCGTATGCAAGATGGAATACTGAAGGTCTTCACTTTCAGTTTCCCCTGTGTCTGTTATGTCAGCTAACTGAGTTATGTCACACCTTTCTGTCTCTAATTCTGTCTTCTTCAATTCCTGGAACTGTGATGATGTATAGTCCTCTTGCTTTGAATTTTGAAATTTTCTCCTGCATTCCCTTGCTTTGTGTCCAAGCTTGTTGCATGTATAACATCTTACATATTTCATGTTCCTTCTATTGCAATCAATTGCTTTGTGTCCAAACGCATTGCAGGCAAAACAATATCCTCTGAAATACCTGGAATGTGATGATCTTTTGTGATGGTCTTGAACCATTCTACTTCTACATCTGGTTGCAACATGTCCAAGATTATGACATACATAACATTCAATATTATTCAATGGAGGAAATAATCGTCTATCACTTCCATAGTTAGGAGCAAAGGATTTTCTTTGAGGAATTTCTTTCCTTGGCTGTTCCTTGTTGAGCATTTCAGATTTCTCATTAGAGTTCCTTGCCTCACCTTGTGAGCTAGATTCACCTTCAACAGATTCATAAAAGCCAAGACCAGTTTTGATAGTAGGGGATCTTTGACTACCAAGAATGTCATCCAAAATCTTAGTACTATCTTGAAATCGTAACAATTTATCCTTTTCTTCTAATTTACTTTTTAAGATATTTACCTCAACCTGATGTTGTTTCCTTATGTTTTCTTCAGCTTTTCTTCCTTCTTCCACTTGCTGCTTTAATTTGATCACTTCATGTTCTTGTTCTTCAAGAGCTTCTCTATTCTGCTTCTTTGATTTTTCAAGATCTTCTTTTAGAGAGAGGATCTTCGATTCAAGTCTCTGAATTGTTATGCTCTGATCTTTTACTATATCCTGCAATTGCTCCCTTACTCTGGTTACTGACTCCAATTGTTCGTTTAATCTGGTAACTTCTTCTGTTTCTACATCCTTCTTTTCATATGCCATGAGACTTCTAATGTCTTCACTACCATTGAATGAGTCATTACTTTTAACATGGGTATAGTAGCTTCTATTACCTTCTTCAGACATCTTTCCTTTGTTATGAGGGCATCTAGCAGTGTAGTGACCAACTCTACCACATGAAAAGCATTTGAAAGGTAGCTTACCTTTGAACCGTCTAGTTCCCCGTTCAAGATTCTTGACAAAATTTACCTCATCTTCTTCTTCTGACATGTATCCTGATGCTTCGAATGCGGCTTCTGATGGTCCCTCTTTTCTCATCTCAAAAGCAGTTAAGATTTCGTGAAGCTGCGTCGAGGTGATTTTCTGCAGATCCTCCTTTTCTTCTATGGCAGACACTTTGGAATCAAATTTAGCAGACATGGATCTCAAAACCTTTTCAACTAAGACAACTTCCTTAAATTCTTCACCCAGATTCCTCATACAATTTACAATCTCATCTATACGCAGGAAGTAATTAGCTATGCTTTCATTACTATGCATCTTAAGATTTTCATACCGGATTCTGAGAGTTTGAAGCTTTGCTCTTTTTACCTGTTCATCTCCTTCGTAGCTTAGAATGATTTTGTCCCATATTTCCTTGGCTGATTTGAAATGCATGACCTTCATAAATTCTGATTGTGACAAACTTCCCAATAAGACAGTAACAGCTTTGGCATTGAGTTCATATTGCTTTCTCTCTGCTGGATCTGTAGGAATTGTTGATGGGTATGTGTATCCTCCTTCCACGATTCCCCAAACATCCGTTCCAAGTGATTGTAGATATGTCGTGGTTCTTATCTTCCAGTGGGTAAAGTTGCTCCCGTCAAAGATTGGTGGCCTGATGGATGCCTCTCTTTCTTGATTAGCCATTCTGATGGATCTTTCCTTCAAGCGATCAAGCTTCTTCTAAAGGACCTGCTCTGATACCAATTGTTGGAAATAATATTGAGGGGGGGGGGATGAATCAGTATTAGCAAATCAGATACTTTTTCATTTTCATACTCAGATTCATATACGCTACTTCAGTTAAGGATACCCGCGTATATATGCAACTGTGTTAAATGCAACTAGCGTACATCCAGTAACTTTATGATTTAGTTAGTTCATCTTCAGTGAATGCATCAGAATGTTATTAACCATATGAACAGTAAACAGAACAGATCATCACACATAAATAGCACACATGAACGCCATGATATAAGGTGGAAACCCAATGTGGGTGAAAACCACCTGCTGCAATTTTTTTCTATCTTCCTTTAATAAGAAACTTCTTTTACAATGTACTGATGCAGTCCTTTACCAGCACGCAGGCTGCAACCTGCAGAGGGCTACAACCCTCTCTCATTCTCCAGCTTCTTCTGGAAGGGAGCTACAATCCCCTTAGCTCTTGTACTAGGTGAAGTACTAGTACGTAGGTGCTGACCTACAGAAGGCTACAACCTTCTTTTTCTTCCAGGGACCACGTTTCATCAATTTTTAAACTGGATCCATAAATACAAAACAATCATTGCTGCAATACAATCATCAACTTATACTTGCATCATAAATCTCTAAATCACCCAATACTAAATCACTGAAGTCCTATCATCAAAACACAGTTACCAAAACACAGACCAGAGCCCAGAACTCTACAATAACCACTAGAACCAACAACAACCTGAAACACCAAATCTCATAATGCATACGCTACTTGACTATATCAAAACCGCGTGTATACGCGCTTTCACTAGAGACAACCCGCATATAGATCTAAAGATAATTACTTATACCTTCGCTGCCATTTCCAATCTTGAGCCACGCATCACAAACCCATAACCAGCATACTCGATCTTCACACTTCGTCAGACATGCATTCCTTGCTCTTCCCCCTTTGCCTAATGATCTTCTCCTTATATAGGTTTAGGCTTCTCTCAATACCATGGTCCAAAACCATGTAGAAACAATACTAGGGACCCAATACTTGGGTTCAACACTTCGGACGCAATACCAAGGACCAAAACCATAGGTCTAAATACCATGGGCCCAAAAATAAACTTCCCACATGTACACGCTTTTCCTTGCATGAAAGTGCGTGTATACGCATATGCGTCTTTGGAACGTCTAACCCGCGTGTATACGCAGCTTGGTCACGATGAACCTGCGTATATCTTTCTCTTGACCTGTTGTACTGAGATCTATCCTCTGATTGAGTTACCATCACCTGTATCATACCTCTGAGTGAGTTGCCATCAAGGACAACACTTGTATCATAATGCCAACAGTAGTTTCTAATTATAGCGATCAAAGCTATGATTGGAGCATACAAGTCAAGGAAGGAGTGAAGCATATGACAGATTCTAGATTGGCTCCATCTTATTATCTATTTAATTTAAGGAGAACATTAGTCTCCTTGTCTTTGTGTTGTTCTAGGTCAGTCCACTAGGCCTAGGGAGGATACTTTTGTCTGCAATCATAGATTTCGTATAACAAATTGGCGACCATACTAATGGTTTATTCCCTTGGTGGTTTCTTTGTCCATTGTACTTGTATTACCTCTTCTTCATACCTTTACTATCTTATTCAGTCAAGAACAAACCTAGGAAGATCCTTCACTAAGTTTCAATTGCAATATTTGTGTCGGAACTTTGCATCCCTTAACCAATGCACCCTCTGGTCAAGAGACAGAGCATTGCACCCTAACTGAGCCTTCTCTGTGCCTGCATTGCAGAGAATTGGTGCCTCTTTTTCACCTATGTTGGCCCCTATCCATGCACAAATTTTCTTTTATCTTGATTTTCTCTCTAATCAACCTTCTTCCAGCTGCTCTTCCTTGAGTCTTTGAGTGTCTTGTGGTCTCTCTGAAGCCTACATTTGGTTTTATTTTGTTCTTTAGTGCCGTTGGTAAGGATTTGTTTAGCTTTTCCTTTGTTATTATCAAGAGGTAATTTTCAAATTGATTTTTTTTATCATTGAGTGCTTAGATGAATTAGTGTTCTAGTCATCATTCTAAAAAAAAAAATTGAATCAATGATTAGACATTGCATCTTAGTTTTCATCATATTTGAAAATTAATTGGAACTAAAAAGGAAAATCTCTTTGCATTTGCATCTAGGGTTTTGTGTGTCAAATTCCAATTCCCTAGTCTGAAATTGCATGTTTTTGCTTTCATTTTTGCAAAAAAAAAAATTCCCCTCAATCATCGGGGGGGTTGAATTGTGTATGAGTGTTAATTGCCTTTGAGTGTCATCTCTTCTTATTTTTTGAAATTTTCGCCCAATTTCAGTTTGAGTCCTCTATACATGAAATCTCAGATTACGTTTGATTTCATTGGAATCCTCTTGTGTTTGTTTTGAAGAATTATCTTGCATAGATCACATTTGCATAGTTATAATTCTCATTTTCACATTAGGAAAGGAAATTGTGCATAGATTACATTTGCATAGTTTTCAAGGGAATCGTGCATAGATTACATCGGTTTGGCATCTTTTAATGCTTTAAATTGAATTCGAATAATGAAATTGAAAGATCTAGTTAGGAAGATTTTGTTTGTTGCATCATTGTTTGCACCTCTCCCCTACACTAGATAGCTTTCATAAAAAATGAAAAGACTTCTTTTTGTCATATTAGTTGCATCATAGGCGTGTTCAGGTGACATTGATTTTTGAGCCTTGAAATCGAAACATAATTCAAGATCAACTTCTATAATTCACCTCAATTAACCTAAGGAGCATTTGAAACTTAACGACACACATAGAGGTCTAGACTAGAGACATGTTCTGACATCTTTAAACGTAGGATATGTCATTTTTGTCAGCGTTACAATCTGGGGATGATATCTCATTCCATGTACATAAGAATATAGTATTTTTATCCACGTACGTTAGGGTATATCAAATGGCACTCCATGCATGAAAAGTATATGGGAACGTTCTCACCAAATAGTTACACATTAGACAACACTACTACGGAATGCACTTCCACGTATCATTGAGTATATTTTGCAAGTCCCTTGTAGGTTGCTATCCTCGCCATAAGTAATTGAGTTGGTCGCCTTGTATATTGTGATACACCAAACACAACGTTCGGGGAGATTGCATGCATGGACATTATCCAAGGTGTATATTGTAGTTCACAGTTACTTGGTAAACACTTTTGCCTAGTTACCCATTTTTTTATTTATTTGTGTTGTTAATTTCTAAAATCAATTAATTGACCACAGAATAACATCCTCTTCATAGAAAAACTCCTTAGTAGATCTTACGTTGAGACTAATGGCAACACTTCTCGAGTGCACCAATCAAGAAAACCCCTCTAATGGGAATCCTAGTCCATTTCCTTCTTTTGGAAATATTGGTGCTCCTTATATGGTAATGTTGTCCCTTAATGTATTTACCATTGGTTTGTTAGTTTGGTTGTTTTTGACCACTATGGTTCTAAATGTCCAAACGTATTCTCAACCAAGTTCTCCTCCACCTGAACAATATCAACCTCATTTTTTATCCTAAAGTTGACCCTTTGCCTTATTTGCATGTTTAGTCTTCCTCCTCTTCTTCCTCTTCGTTTGGTGAAAACCTCTAGGTTAGTAACCAAGTAGCTAAGAATAAGAAGAAAAGGACGATGAAGAAGAAGCAAAATAAGCAGGGGGACAACCAAGCAACCAATTCTATCCATGCAGCTAGTATGGAAGAACCTTCCAATGAGCCCCGCAATGTTAAATTCTCTTGCAATTTATGCAAGGGTGACCACCTTCTTAGAGATTGTCTTGGTATTCCCAAGATATTATAAGTGTGGTCTACTGGCTCACATCATCTTTTTTCATCAACCTCTGGGATCATGTTGGTGACAAACCTTCAACTAGTGATAGTAAGGTCCATGGGGAAAAGGGTAAATTCAAATTTCCCTGTAAGTTATGTCAAGGGAATCATCTTATTCACCTTTTCCCTTTTATGGATGAAACCTCAAAAGTGTTGGACAACCTTATAGATAGTCAACCTCATCTTCTGGATGGTTATCGAAAGCTTTCTCCCAATCCTCTGGATGTGAATCCCATGAGTTCATTCTCGACCAACCATTGGTTGAGAAAATGGTTGACCCAATTCCACCTTTAGTCGATCGTATTTTTCCTGTGGAGAGTGAGGATCATACCACTCAGGTTCTTCTTGTTTCTTTTGATTCTACAAGACATAGGGATAATCATGTCGTTCCCACAACAAAGGGGGAAATCCTCCCATTCCCATAGCATAAGGAGGAAGTTCTCATGTTCCCACGACACCCTCTCCAAGTAGCATGGTCACTTCCTTTGATTGGAGTCGACTGGAAGGATATCGTCTTCCTCCTTACGTGCCCTTCCAGATCATAGTACAGGCTTATAATATGGTCATACCTAGCACAATCATAGATGAAGGCACATATGTTAGTATTTTGTCCTCAACTACTTGGAAAGCTTTAGGTTCTCCGTAGCTTGTGCTCGTTACCTAGAATTTGTTGGCTTTTAACAAAGGAACCAATCAACCGTTAGGGATCCTTCCTAATTTTCCTATTACTTTGGGAGGAAAGATTGTCTATATCGATGTGATGGTAGTCCAAGGCCTTTTGGATTTTAATTTACTCCTTGGGTGTGACTATGTTTATGTCATGGGAGCTCTTGTCTCTTCACTCTTTCGTGTGATGTGTTTCTCGCATGAAGGAAGAATCATGACTATTGATCAACTTTCATTAGTTGATCCTAATTTTACTCCCAATCAACCATCTTCCCTAAATGGTCCTTATATGCAAGTGGTATCTTCCCGCCATAGATTAATTATGTGACAACCTATTCCATGCTTGCGACCATTGATGATCTAGTAGGTGATGTGATGCATCATGTATTGGGGGAAATGGAGCCTGATCTTTCCATTAGATCCCTTGATATGTGTCCCTTCCATATTATTGTTCTCCCATCTAATGATAACCTCTTGGAAGTCATGATCAAGGTTCTCAGAGCAGAGTTCTTTGTCTTGTGTCAAGCTCATTAAAAAATGAAACAAGGTCCTAAGCAGAGTACCTTTTCTTGTGTCAATCTTGTTAAGAAATGAAATAAGGCACCATGAGCAGAGTTCCTTTTACTGTGTCAAATTCATTAAAAAATGAAACTAATCCCCTTCCAATTCAAATATTTGATTAGATCTTGTAAATTCCCAGTCGAGTCTTTCACTTGATCTCATAAATGAACCTTCATTCCATCCACCTGTTAGTAACCAGTTGTCTACTTAGGTGAATGAAATGAATCTTGGGGGAGCATGTACCTCAAATTAATTCATTATGCTGGGGGTATGCAAAATTATACCAAGCATATTTTTTCTCTATTTCAAGCTTGTGTAAAATGAAACCACTCTCAAGCATAGTTTTCCTCATGTTTCAAGCTTGTGAAAAAATGAAACCATCTTCAAGTATTCTCAAGTATAGTTTCCCATTTTTCAATCTTGTGTAGAAATGAAACCGTTCTCATCCTATCTCCCTCGATTTCCATTTTTTATCAACCTATTTTTCCCAGATGAGCCTTGGTTTTCTCATTCCATCGTCACCATCTACTTGGCCAATCATACGCTTCCACTTGGATTGTTTTTACCCTTATCTGAGGAACAATTGAGATGAGTGATCTTATTAGCCAACCTCTTGACCTTTGCATGTTTTGAGTAGTTCCATCATGAATGGAACCATTTGATACCCTTTATACCACTCGTTCTTCTAGGAGGGGTCCTCTTTCATCTCTTTTCAAACTCCAAAAATATGTAAATATTTTTTAGCACTTGTCTTTTCGAGTTCGTTAAAGTAAATGAAAATACGTCTACTCAGTATAAGTTTAGCCCTTTTCTGGACTGAGATAGAATACTTACGAAAAATGAATATCTTAGTTGAACATGGCTAAGAGGTTCTCTTAGGTATTATTTTCTGCCTTTTCGGACCTAAAGGAATATCTACGAAAAGGAACATATGGAGTTTTCTTTTTCGCCTCTTTTTCAAACTCACTAAACATGAAAAGGATGTCGAGTTTTCACCTTCGTTGGAATCATAAAAACATCAAACAATGATGGACTCGTCGTTCATGACGGACCGAACCACTCCTTCTCTAGGTTCGTTAAATATTCTCAAAGGGATTCATCTGAAGTATGAACTTACATATCAAGCATATGTTATCCTCCTCAAGCTTGTTAAAAAATAAAGAGGTACTGACTAGTATGGTTGGGGAAATTCGGAAAATATGGTACTCCATTTGTTAATGGCAGCGAGTCACTCTTGAACACGACACTCTTCCACTTCATATCCATGGCTTTTGGTTTGAGGAATCTTCTTGTCTTTTGGTTTATCAAACCTTTTCAAAGCCTATGTTTTCAGTTTTGGGTCAATGCTTCCAAATCCATTCGGTGTCTCTGTTGTGTTCAGGAGAAATCATTCCATTAATATTTGCTACAATATTGTTAAGCCTTCATTCCATGTCTGCCTTTCCTGATCTAGTTCTGTATGAGCATCATTCTATCTCAAATCATCATACATGTTTCATGTCGTTGATGGGGGATATGTCAAGGCCCTCCTACGAGGGGTCGCTTCCTATCGACATCAACTCATTATCCAGGAAGTTGACTTCAAAACATCCCTTTGGTACCTTGGTTCTTGCATACATCAATGGAAATTTTCCTCGCTCTCAGTGACAAGTTTACATCATTGGCCTTCGATCGAAATATTCTGTGTGTTGCTCAACATCAAATAACTTATTCACACCATATGAATTGTAATGTAGTACCTTGAGATCCATTAACATCATCAATGGGTTTCTCTCATGTCTGTTAACAACTTACATCATTAGTGGGTAATCAGATGGTGTCTACCATGTTCAACCTCATCTCATTGATTCACATGGTTAGACTCATACATTGGTTAGTCCTGTGAATGACATAGAAGACCCTGGATCTAGTTTCATCCATCTGGGTTGCGATTTCAGGAGCAATATAATATCACAATGTATGATGGCTATGATCATACAAACAATCATCCAATCATGAGTCCACCATTTTTCATATGTGGATGTCTCGTTCGATCATTGTACATGTAATGTTAGCTTATGTGTTGAGCATGGGTATTCCTCCCTCAAAAAAGCTATCATGATGTAAATGTATTGTAATAGATGATGATCTCATCAGTTGTTCCTGTTCCTGACTTGTCACAAGGTAAAGAACTTCAGTCATCATCTTTCATTTCTGACTTTGCGCTTTAGGGGGTAATCTGTTATAGGCCATGTTGTCACATCTAGTCGATAGGCCTTCAAACAGAATCATTCACATACTTTGAACACTTTGTCATCCTCCTTACACAAAGCCCTAAGTATGCCTCTCTCATATCACTGAGTTTCTGCCCAAAAGTACCTTATTTTAGTCATTTTAAGGACCAACCCACCCTAGCTACTCATTGGCCAACGTTGACTACCAGGTTACCTAACTCTTCACCTGCTTTGATCACCAACAGGTTGCTCAGTGTTGGGGGTGTGTTGATTCTAGAAATTTAGGAAAACAAAAAAGAATCTTGAAGCTTCCTATTCAATAAGCTTACAGGATCTGTTGTAACTATTTACCTCATATAAAAATATTGATTTCTATCATATCATACCTTTTATTTTTTATCCCATATCCCTTGAGATCATCCTCCCATCAAGAGTGGATCTCAAGTTCATATTGGTAAAATGATAAGAATTCATGAACTAACTTCTTCACCTATATATTTACTTCCATCCATAGGCAAGGGGTTGGATTTTGACGAATGATTATACCCTTACGTTGCTGATGTGAGAGATATATTTCCATGCATTAGGGTGATTAGCGATGCACTTTGTGACAAGGAAATCACAAGTCAACTTGGAGGAGCTCTTCTACAAGATCGATGCATATTTTTGGTTGTAACTCACTCCATTTCTATTAAAGCAAAGAGTACTTTGTTTTCCTATATATGATGTGATGGTTTCATGTATTTCAACACCATGTTGATCTATTGAATAAAGTTATTAGATGATGCTACATAGATCCCATAGATCATTTTATTGTGGTGTCTATCTGTGCAGGTTCTAATTATGGCGATCGGAGCTAGGATTGGAGCATATAAGCCAAGGAAGGAGCGAAGCATGCGATATATTTCAGGTAGGCTTCATCCCGTTATATATTTACTTTAAGGAAAAAAGTAGTCTCCTTATCTTTCTGTTGTTCTAGGTCATTCCACCAGACCTAGGGAAGATACTTTTGTCCGCATTCGTAGATTCTGTATAACAATATTGGCTCTACAGCTTCTCTTCTTTTGTGCTCAATTCTACACAGTCTTCCACATATAATTTGTATAGGTTATTCACTCAAACCCCAATATTCTTCATTTGTCCTATGGTGACATGTCTCAGGAAATCCTTCTCTTTATTGAATATCACATTGTAGCCACGGTCTTCCAACACAGTTAGGGAAACTAGATTCTTCTTCAGAACTAGTACAAACATCACATCCTTGAGCCTAAGAGGGGAGCCAAACTCCCTCTGAAAAGTAATTATACCAATAGAAGTTGTGTTATACCTTCCATCATCTCTCATCTTGATGTGCATATGAAGATACTTCTCCTCCAAATCACTGAAAATTTATTTATTCCCCATCATGTGGAATGAGGCACTGCTATCCAGATACCACACACTACCCATCATTGTGCTTTCCATGCATGCAATGAGAGTAAAATCACTTTCTAATTGTGAATCAAAATATTCACCCACTTCTCCTCCGATAGTCTTCTTACTTGCCTTCTTGTGTGGACACTTCATTGTATAGTGCCTAAATTTATGACAGTGAAAGCACTTGATTCAAGACAAGTATTTCTTCTTGCCCCCTTGATTTGAATCTGCTTTGGATTGGTATTTTTCCCCCTCCCTTTTTTTTTTTTTCCAACCAAGGCACAATACTCCTCATGCTCAGCCTTGGATGAGGTCCAGTATCTAGTGTTCTGCCTTATTTCTTCCTGCACTAGATTAGGCCATAATTTTCCCCAACTCGGTAGTTTATCTCTACCATTTACCAAATCTTGATAACTATGCCAGCTCTTGGGAAGGCCCAAAAGGGCTATAGCTACCAAGTCTTTTTCATATACATTAACATCAACCTCGTCAAGTTCATCATGACACTAAGTAAACCTACTCAGATATTATGAAATTTTGTCATTATTTTGCATCTTGATACTTCAAAGCTTGTCCTTGAGTGGCAACTTCATGTGGTCACTATTGTTCTTGAACAATTCTGTCAATGATTTCCACATCTTGAATGAAGTCTATTTTCTATGGAGATTCGAAACAATATGATACCAAACTCCCTCCAATACGATTCTCCTCGCTTTTTCCACATCCTTCTTCCACTGAGCAAGATTTTGCGCATCAAATGCTTGGGGTTTTGCTACATCTTCCTTGATGTATTCTAGCAACCCATTATCATCCAATACTGCTTCCATGCAGTCCTTCCATACAACAAATTTGAGGTTCCTTCCAAGGCATACTTGAGTCTGAGTCCATTGAAATCCATCTTCTCAGTCCTAAAGAAAACCTACAACATAATCTTCAAAATTCGAATCTCCCGTAATGACATATTTGAAATCTCTACGCTATTATTAGTGATTCTATCTCTGACACCATGTAGAAATCAATGTGTAGATTCAATATTGCTCATGAAATTTTCTAAATCACAAGACTTGAAGCTACTCTACTGATCTGCGGAAGTTAAATGTTATGAAACCATCTCACAAAAAGATAGAAAAGATAGTTGAACGCCTTAGAATTCAGCCTCTTCGAGGGGGCAACCTCCTTTACATTACACAAATGAATAATTCTTCGATGATTCAAATGACAAAACCTCCTTTCTATATATAGGAGTCTAAGGGGTCACAATATAACCAAGCCGACCTAACAATAATAATATAAAGGCACAAAAATAACAATAAAGAGATTCTAAGGGGCACAGTGATAATGGGGACAATAGGGGCACAACAATATTAATAAGGGATACAACTACAATATCAATATTGTTGTAACCCTATTGTCCCCATATTGTTATTACTGTGCCCCAAGTTTATCTGCGGCAATCTTCTGCGATCTTGGATCTGCGGTAGGGATCTCGGATCTGCAACAATCTTCTACGATCTCGGATCTGTGGCAGGGATCTCGGATCTATAGCAATCTTCTGCGATCTCGGATCTGCGATCTTCTGTGGCCTTCTGCGATCTGTGGCTTGGCTCGGTTTCCCAATTGAATGGGACTCTTTTGAGGGCTAGAGCTCTATAGTAAATGCATGAGAAATACCTTATTGCTTCTTCTCGGTTGCGAAGTCGATGGAAAAAACTACCAGTCCCTTCTCTCATTTGTAGCTCTAGTTGCAGACCCTCGTGTTTTCTTGAAAGCAAGGTGATTCTCGTAGCATTTTCATTAACAGTTTATGCGGAAAGCTCAAGCATTGTGGATAGATTGGGGTTTCCGATCTGTGGTCCTCTGCGATGAATAAGTAATTATGAATTGCGGCCCTCTGCAGCTTCCTGATCTGCGGCACTTCGTTGTCATATGCGCTTCCAGGAGGCCCTGTGCGGTAATCTTCTGTGGCTTCCCGATCTGCGGCCTTGCTGGTGTGTCTGCCCAGTTTGAGTCCTTCATAGTTGTGGCTGCAGTCATCTGCCTAAGGTCTACCATGGTATTTGTGGGGATTTTATAACGATTCTTTTTATAAGGCCCAGATCTGGGCTTATTGTTAGGGCTGTCTAGGCAGCTTGTGCCCAATTGTGTCTGCGCTACGGCTGGATATTACAGATCTGAGACACATATCTGAAAGGCTTGTGGGGCTCCCTTTTTTCAGAAACATTTTATACTCAGCAAGAGAGCATTCTCCAGATGGCTCCCAGCTTCACGAAAATGGTTGTTGGCTTAGTTCTGTTCCCCTCTAGGGGGCAAGCTCCTGCCCATATCGTCAGTGAAGCCCCAGCTCCCACTGTCTAGGTGGTCCAGGCCTCACTCGATGAGGCTTTGAAATTCTATGAAAGTGCCCTAATATGCTGATTCAATGGTTTTTGGCCGCGGCTGACAGCTCTCCACAATTGGATCTCGGAGGTATGGAAACCTGTAATTCCTGATGCAATTAATATCTACCCCTGTGCCAGGGGTTTCTTTATAGTAGATTTTGAAAACATTGAAAGCAGACAATGTATTCTATATTCTGACCCTTGGTTTTGGGAAAACTCAGGCCTATTCATGAAGCCATGGAACCCATCATTCAATCCCTCAACAACAATCATAACCTCAGCACCAGTTTCGATGAGATTTCCAAACTTACCCTTGCATCTCTGGAATTTTGCTTCGTTAAAAGCCATTAGAAATGTAATCGGAAAATTTTACTGCTGGTGCCCAAAAACAGAGGAATATGCCAGAACCACCTATGCACGCATCTGTGTGGAAATGGACTTCAGCGTCGACTTCCCAGCTGAAATACACCTAACAAGTAAAGACTATGTGTGGAACCAGAAACTCGATTATGAAAGTGTCCTCTTCAAATGTCGATCCTGCTTTGAGACAGGTCACCTAGCCAAAAATTGCACGAAAGACTCCGAGAAAAATTCTACTACAAAAAATCACCACAGATCTACATGGTCGGAAGGAGCACAAAAAGAACACTACATTGTCATCGAAGAAGAACAATCTCGAGAAAACTCTGAATCACAAGAAATCAGGGAAGAAAGAAACAACTCTTAAGATAAGCAGGGGGAAAGCCCCACCCAACAACAAAAGAGTGAACTCGACAATTATGAGGATTCGAATACCACACAAAATAAATCTTCATTTAACAGCAAAGCAGATCTCCTAGACCAAACTTCTTCTCCGACTATCTTCAAAAGGACAAACACAATAGATCGCAAAGCTAAGACACCAATGTCCCAAGAACCAGAAGAGATGAAGGAGATGCAAGATAAAGAAAGTTGGAAGACCGTAGAGAAAAAAAAGAAAGCTACAACACCAATCTCGCTAAGAAAGACGAGGAGCCAGACAATTAAAAACTAAGAAAATTATAGGTCCGATAGACCAATTTGGTCTCAGTGGACGTTAACCACCACCATCATCATCATCATCAATTAACCATCTAAAATAAGAATCATAGACATGCAAAGGAAACATCACACATGTACAAAGATTTATTTAGGGGAAAGAAACTGCTCAAAACCCCTTACTATCTGTATTGCATTAATGAGAGAATAAAGAAGAAATACAATGCTTTCTCAAGTCTGAGAAACCTCTGCAAGTGTATAGTCTATCCCTCTTCCTGACTGACTGAACTTGGCCCAACACTTAGCCAATTTCAAACCTTCCCAAGCTCCTATTTCCTTATGTTATTCCCTTGGGAAATTGCCCCCTTTTTTAGGAATTTCACACCAAGGAATTACACAATAGCCTTAGGTCAATCTCTAACTATTTGCACCACTCGTACACATGGGAATATGCTACAACTAATGGTACACCGCCTTGGAATCTCCATCTCAACTGGGTAACTAGAATTCTCTGCATGCAACAATTATTTTGGGTTTATTGATTAGTTAATTGGTTGATCATTGAGTGTGGTTGAAGTTCCACTTCCACAACTTGGCCTTCATTAGTTATTCTGACAGTTACAACTAATTAAACTAACAATAACTCAAATTCACTGAAATAGATTGCTACAAATTAGCAACCAATCATGTAGAACTGAACTCAAGTGTATCGTACTTGAATTTACTGAGTTAACTAAGTGACAAGAGCCATGTCACCTCAGTTAACTACCTCCAAGTATTTTTATGAAATAAAAATTCGAATTTTAATCTAGTTTGACCAAGGCAAAGTCAAAACTAGATTTTGTTGCTGCATTTCGACATATTTTCAAGGCAATGGGACTTTCAAATTAATGCTAAACCAGTTTCAATTTTTTTGTTGTAACTATAATTTTCAAAAAAAATCTATGAAATTTTGCATACACAAAAGCAAGTGATTCACCTTTTATTACAATTCCTTTCATTTAAGTAAAATGGTTTCCAGCGTCAACGAGATTATCATGAATGGCTCGACGAATCGCTCATTTTCTTGCCACAAGTTGAAGTCACATATATGTAAGTGTAAGCAAGCAAATTAAAAAAACTTACCATAGAAAATGGTGTTATATTAAGCACCGAGAGAGGCCAGGTATTCATTTTTTTCCCAATGACGTTTATGTAGGTCAAGAGCCAAATCATCCATAATTTCTAGCTTGTTTTCATGAAAGCACTCTAGAAGTAATGGCCCGGTAATCACTCATATTGTTGTTGCCAGTTGAGCAGGATTAAAGGGTACATTTAATCCTTGACAAGCAAATTAATAGACATTCACTCAATTTCATTTATCTGCTCAAGATTTTTTCCAATATGTTGCTAAATTTATCGTGTTTGTCTGAATGAAAAGATTAAAGCCATACCTTTTGGAAAGTGAAAACAAGAGCCACATGGGGAAAAGCAGTTACATTTCCACCACATGGCTTTTGTTTATTAAGATTTATGAAAGCAATAAAAATGGGAAGGAAATAAAAGGTTTTGTTGCTACCCAACAAATAGTTAAATTTGATAAATATTTATTTATTTTTATTTGTTATTATATATTTATATATATTAGACTTCACATATTATTAATGTTTATTTAATTTTTAAAATTTTTAATTTTGCATGCGGGTGTTTATTAGTAGAGAGGCGGGGTGTATTATCAATGTCTCACCATGCATTAATGCATTAGTGGATTAGACATGGAATTGCGTATTCCATAAGCATTAACCTTTCACCATCCTTTATAGTAAAGAGTCATTGGATTTCGAGGGTGGCCATTTCATTTCACAGTATAGTGTTAAATGTTTAGTTCAAATGGAGATTGGCCATAGCCATGGCCTGCACTATCAATGGTCCATGACTTCCATATGAACCTATCCTAGGCGCACAGAGAATGAGGGAATGTCATTATACGAGGAAAATGGTAATGATTTGGTCTTATGTTTTCATATGGTACACGAGTTGTGATCTTCTGGTAATCAATGTGCACGGCAACTCTCTAAAAACGACATCTCCTTGCAAGTATTTTCTCCTATTTTCTATATAGTATGGTTTCTCAAATGTTTTTTCATTCTTCGTCTTCTATATTAGCATGGGGCATTTGTAACAATCTGTTCCTCTCTCATTTCCTCCCTTGCAGTGTATTGCCTTTCCTAACCCCTTCCTTTTTTTCCCCCCTTGCAGTGTATCGCCTTTCCTGGCCCCTTCCTTTTTTGCCCCCCTTTCTCTAAACCATTTTTGGCAGGCTTTCAATGGATTTCGATCTTTCCCAGTTTCAATCCCCTCCTGTGTGACACCCTTAGTCGTTTTTCATCCCTGTGCCTCTTCTATATTTCATCCCCCTCTCATCTTTATTAGCTCTCTTTCCTTGGTCTTCTAGCTCCACTCTCCGTAATTTTTCTCCAACTCAACTTGCCCGCACAATCTGTTTCATCCTCATTATTAGTTATTCCTCACTAAATAATGTAGTTAATAAGGGGAAGCAACTTCTCATCATGCACAACAGAGTTCACAGACCCTATCTCGAGCTACTAGCTCCCCCCAGCGCTATAGAGAGCACACCCCACTTCTATTCAAGTTGAAATCGAGGAAGTTGAATGATAAATCACTGAAGAAGCTGGTTTCTTTTAAACGTTGAAGTTCTAACATATGTGGTTGACTAGGTACCTGACACGGGCCATACCCATGGAAGATATAGTTAGTATATGTATAATGTGGACATTTATTGGCACCTTAAAGTATTATTAGGCAAGGTGATATTGGAAAAAAATGAAGCTAATTTAAGAGGAGGTTCTCCTCGTGTTGGATGACATGTAGCTTACTTTGCAGTCCATGGATAGAAGACTCAGCCATGTGGGAGCTCACCTTGGCATACCCCCTGACTCTGGTTGTTCTCCTAGAATCAACAAGGAACATATTTCAGTTGAAACTGCAAGCTTTAATAAGTCCAAATGATCATTCTCTATATGTTTACTATTATGTATTTATGGTGTCGGTTTCTAGTCTTACAATTTATTTTTGGCCTCAATGGCTTGGACTTAACTATTATTTTTCTAGTCAGTTTGCTTACTATTAATAACTAGTTTATATCACTAATATTTAAGTTTTGATTTATGTCAATGAGGATTATCTTGAGTGGTTGAGTGGGATGATTGTTATCTTACCCACCCAGGTTCAAATCCTTGCTAGTGACATGTGTGAGATTTGATGCTTTGAAGAATATTTTTGTAATGGATTCGAGCTCACTCTTGCCTTTGGGCTAAGAGGGAGGTCAATATATTTCTTGGAAAAATAAATAAATAAATAATAAAATAAAATTTGCAAGTTACAATTTTTGTATCTAGTTTGGTTTCCTAACAACAAACCATATTCAACGTTCTCATGTTTTGTTGGTTTTTATTTATCTTTAAAATACAAATTTAATGTCTATAAAAAGTGATTTTTTTTTTTAAAGTATTAAAACGTTTAATGTTTTTTAATAATATTTAAATAAAATTAGTAAATAATATATAAATATATTTTAAATTGTGAGATTAAAAAATATCTCAAACTAAAAATAATCCATTTTTTATCAAAGTTTACTATGTTAGCTTTAAGAGATGACTTACACTATTGGAAGGATGTTGTAATGAAACATCAATGAAAAAATTAATTAAAAAATATAATGTCTACTCAATTAAAAAGTTAAAAATAAAAGGTAAAAATAATTCCTCTTTTCTAGTAAATATTAATGAATTGAGATACAACTATACTAACATCCAAATAAGATTTAGTGCATTAAACAAAAATGATGATGATGACAATGATAGTTAACATTCATTATGATCAATATGGTTAATGGATTTTTAATAAGGTAAGAGATTACTCAAAATTCCTTGGCATTTTATTTATATGCTTAAAAAGCATTAGGAAAAACGTTCCAGGATCATTATAGTTTTGTTGACTTAAAAGGTAAAGAAGATGGGTAGTGCGACAAATAGTTTGAGAATTACATCGAATGTGAGAATAAGATGGGCAATCCAAGAGAGTCTTTTTCATAGTATCATAAAGATGACAGACTCTTGCATTCCATGGTGTTTTAGGAATTGACCAAAGCTCAATTTCACTATGAAGCTCTTGAGAATATGTTCTTATTTTAATAATGTTTATTTTATTCTTAATAGCAATCAAAACAAAAAAAATATTTTTATTTTCGAGATTGAGGTTGTCCATGTTAATTTTAGGGCTAGATTGTTCTCTGCTTCAAATAATTGCATTAAAAAAAAAAAAAAAACATTTTGTATTCACCAATAAACATCAACAATGTAACAGAATAGTAAGGAACAACAGAAGAAAAACATACAAAATAGAGACAACATGATTCATGTCAGAGACCAGGGAAAAACCCCACAAGGGCGAAAACCCAACCACATTCTTCTTCAATTAGATATTCATCAAATGTTTAGCTGAGATAAAAAAGTACATCCACGGTGAGATACATCATTACATCAAGCCTCCTAGGGCCAATACAAGTCAGTTCACAACTTCATTTGTGAACTCACTTCCAATAACCAAATGAGTCCAAGAAAGTTTTCACCATATCACTATTGCAAGAAACAATAACATCATCAAGAATTGTCACATTTATTGGGCTATATCAAGTCACTACCATACATACAAGGTCATCATATCTCTCATTGTCATAATATCAAGGTCACTATCATCATATAACAAGGTCATTGTTATATACATCATAGATCACTATATTATCATTGTCATGTAGATTCATTACAATCATGAATCATTGTCATCGTTTATCCATAACAAGTCACTACCATTATAAAAAGAATAAGGTCACTGCCACCTTATAAAATAAAGTCACTATTATATTAGAAAAGCAAGGTCACTACCACATGCATCATAGAATACCTTTCTGTCATATGTATCATAAGAGAAATATAATAGTCACATGTATCGCGGTTACTTGCATCATAAGAATATCTTTGTCTTAAGAGTCATTGTCATAGGTATCATAAGGAGATCACTTATCATAAATGATCATCGCGATATATATCATAGTAGATTACTAGTACCAATACATCATAAGAGTAAGATCATTGTTATATGGATCATAAGCAAAGTCACATATATCATAAGACAAGTCATTGTCACATGTATTATAGACATATTCATTGTTATCAAAACATAAAGGTAACAACCATCAAATTCATTACCATCAAGAATATTGTCACTGCCAAGCCTAGGGTTACTGAACCATATCAAAGTCTTCGCCATACGATAGGTCACTCGGAATAGAAACAAAGAATATCATATATGATCCACAATTGTGAGCCCATGAATCACCATACCTTATGTGATCCATAGCCACAGAGTTATATGAAACCATGCGAGCAACAAAGAAGTTCAGATCGAATCATATATTGAGCCACATGCCCAAACATATGAATTTGTATTAGGGCATATGATGTTTCTTCAACCTATAGATATTTCATCGGGGAGTATATGATCTTGTAGATGTGACATATGATCTTGGACAGGAGACATAAGAACTTGTTGACATATATGTGATCTTGCATTAGGCTATATGAATTTGCTCCCACAAAATCACAGAGAAAAACGAGCCTCAAACGAGCCATATAAATGTTAATCTTAAAGGCATATAAGAGTGAATCTCATAGTCATGAAAGATAGAATCTCATAGTCATAGAACCGTTTGAATCTTAGAGTAATGCGAGCCTCAGAGGCATCTGAATTTGATCATAGAGATATCCAAATTGTTGATCAAAATGCTAGAAGTTAGATGCCTATTTATAGTTTTTTCCACATGTGAAATGTCATGTATTTAAAGTGAGATGAATTGTTCTCTTTATGAAGCCGACTTAAACTTATAAATTCAAACTTTCTCACAATAAAAATATATTTTAGCTTGCTTAATTTTTACTCATCAAACATATCAATAATATTTGTCTTTTGACGAAATTGAATTTTGCTTGGGGTATGATGATTTCCCTTTAGGGTCTTGGATTTCTTATGGGGATATTCATCCCTAAGCTTCCTTAGATTTCTAAAATTCACCTCCTTATATATCTTAGTTTAAATGTTTAAATACGTAAAATTGCATTATACTGATCCACACCCCCCACCCACTGTACGTATAATTGTAATCCAACAATTGGTATCATAACAGGTTCCTTCAAAAGCAATGTAACCATCGGAAGGAAGATATGAGACAGATCAATGTTGTATTGTGTGGATGAGTAGTGTGTAAAGTGCAGGATCATGAAAAGGTTTTGCACGCCACTTTTTTTTAAATGACTAAGTATGAAATTTGGGGTAATAACAAGCAATATATGATGGTTATGATGGTACAAAAAAATAGATCAACATTTCGAATCCAATTGTGGGATGGTGACCCCTTGTGGGTTACTGGGAAACCCAAAGGCCTTGAATATATTGGGCATGGATTCGAAATCCTTCAACAAAAAATATGCAAGAAGGATGAACTATGAAACAAGTAAAATATGTACAACTTTCTACACTTCTATGGTACAGAGAGGACTTTGAAATCTTTGGGCGAAGAAATTCTTAAGGCCTACCCACTAACTAGGAGCTTTTAAACTTGGTCATCTATCCCTTCAAAACATACGAATTGCAACCATTAATCTTATTAATCAGATAACGTCCAATCTATAGAGCATCAAATTTGGTAAGCATGGAAGATTTATCCTTAATGTTTTTTGTAGCAAAGCGAGCTATCCATTGGAAAAATCTTTATTTGTAGCTCCTTTATTAAATTTTATGGTCATTGTGTGTTGTCTCTTTTGAATAATCCTGAAATCTTGTTCCCTTTGAACTTTTAACTAAATAAATTCATGAAGCCTCATTTGCATGGGTGTGAATCCCTCTTCATCTTATAGTTGGCTTGTTGTAATCAATGCATTTATTTCTAGATGTATAAGAAACCTTCCATATTTCCATACACCAAATGAAAGGGAGTTTTGGGATGTACTACTTCTGGTGGGATGTACTACTTCTATAAGGAATTCAACAACCTTTTATGTTAATTTCTCTGATTTTTAGGCATCGTCTTCTTCAAAATTTGTATCAATTTTTTTTTTTATTCAACTAAGCCATTGTCTTGTGGATAGTGATTTTAGGATTGTCCCATTGGTATTCCATATTTCCCACATAAATTTGTAAATTTTGACTCAATAATGTTTGAAACCTAGGCAATTACTGAGAGGGGGGTGAATCAATAATTGTGACTTTTAGCAATGACTGATTTCAACTTATTTTAACAGCCTTTTATCTTCTTCTTTTTCTTTTTGTAACAATCAGTATATTTATGTGTTCAACGCCCACAGGGTGTATAATAAACGATGATGGGATGCACTATTAAGTCACTCTGTGATGTGAAGGTCATCAGTTTGAGACTTCGTGGGAAAAAATCCATCCATGTTAAGGGATGGTGTGGACCAGGCTGGGTGTGATCCCCGGGTGATTTAATGGCTTAGATGCCCCTAGGTTGTGGTTCTCAAGCCATAGGTCAAGCCTGATGTAATCTCTATAAGCTTGATGTCAAGTTGTCTAAGTTTTCCAAAGATTACATCAACCTTGACCTATATATATATAGGCATTCACAAATTAACCATGAATTCAAAGGAAAACATATAAGAAACACATTCAACACATGTAGACACCAGATATAAATGGAAACTCATCAAAGGAGAAAACCTTGAATTTTTGTTGTGATGTAAAGGCAAGCACCCACTCCCTATTTTACATCAATTTTGTAGGCTTCTACCTATAGGAAGCTTCAAACACTCTTTCATTTTACAAGCTACAACTTGCTGGAAGCACCCACTCCCACTTCTTACAGGCTCCAACCCATTATTTTTTGGGCTACTACTTGAATGGAGACACCAATCCCTTGATATATAAAAGTTTTATTTTGTTGGCTTACCTATTCCTTCTCTTTGTCTCTATTTTGTACTCTATCTCTATCCCTTTTGTATTTGTTTATTCTCCTCTACTCCTATTCCTCAATTTTGTTTCACTTTTTCTCCTCTTCCTCTTTCTCTCTTTGCTAGGCAATTCATGAACTATTTATCACAAAATTCAATTCACTAGAAACTCTACCATCCAAAAATGCATATTTTTATGTACATAACTCATTGAATGCTTGTATTCCAATGCAAGTATTTGAAGTGATTTAGTGGCCCACCCATTCATTTCATGATCTTCCAAATCTTTAAAGATCAAGTCAAAACAACTAAACCTTGAAATATTAAAAAAATAGAGTAATATAAGCCAACTCCAATGGTTGCATAAGCCAAGGCTCGTGGTTTTCTTTATCCATGCTACAAAAAAATAGACGTTGATTACCCATTGGGAATATAGGCTACAGACACTCATTTTCCACTGCAAGTTAGGCTACAAATACAAGTTTCCTGTGATGAAACTGTGTTTGTTCTCCAATTTGGAGAAGACTAAAACTTGTTTCAAGACATCTGCAAACATACTTGCAATCATACTTCTAGACATACTTTTGTTTCACTGCTTCCATTAGTTTTGTCTAGTAATCATTGTTAAATATCATGTACCTTGGAATCATTCTTATTGGAAGGGCTTTGATTCTCGCTATCTAAATTTTTATGCAGAATTGATTGCATTAGTGCCTTCTCAACTTTGTAGTGTGGTTTATAATTAGAACCAATATAGCTTGAAGTGGGATTTGATGTAAGATCCTCCTTATTCCTGAGATTTTAAGATGGTAAATCAAACCTCTTTCCAACTTTTATTCATTCTTCAATCTAGGCATGAGTAACCTCTTTCCAACTCATATGCATACACTTATGACTTGATTGAACCAACTTCTTTTTTGGTTCACTTTATCTTTTCTATATTATTTTGAATGAAAATTGTACGATGGCACTAGAAAATGCTCTTTGAAGATGATTGTTGGACATTTTACAAGTTGAATACTCCTCTATCCACTACCTCTAGCTTTGTTGTGAGTTTATCTTCAGACAATCAGTCCTCCACTTGTAAACCCTAGTGCCAAATGTGCTAGAAATTCCTTTCAAATCACATGCCCTAAGTGTAGGGAGCATGTCCGACCTTTGTTGTTTAGAGCTAGGCAAAATTCCTACACTTGAATGGTTTGTCAATGCACGTTTGTTGACCTTCAACTTATATTGAGTTTGTTAGGATCAGTTCAGAAGCATCCTAATATATCTATATAGATAGATAGATAGATAGAGAGAGAGAGAGAGAGAGAGAGAGAGAGAGAGAGAGAGAGAGAGAGAGAGAGAGAGAGAGAGAAAGAAAGATAACCTTCCATAATAATAAAGCAAATCCAATCTCACCCTTTTCCTATTTTATGCAATTGAAAAGAGTAAAATTGCACTATCCAAGTGTACAAAAATATAAACCAAGGTTATTCCCTTCAAGGAACACCTTTGGTTGTTGGATAATAGAAAAATCCATCAAAGAAACCTATAGTATGAACACAAATATGTTTGTTGAAAAGATCTAAGTAAAATGTTTCCATGTTTCTGAAATTGAAGGATTATGCAAGGGGTTTTTATATTTTCTTATTTTTCCAATTTCATGAATCAATCAACCATATCTTCATATTTTGTACTAGACAAAATTGTTTACAATAAAGGATATTTCTAGATGATCATTATAATATACATCACATAGCACATCTACATCTAATCCATTTCTCCTTTGGCCGTGAGGAGTATAGGAAAGCTAATGCATATAGCCAATGTATCACAGATATACGTTCATATTTTAACTTAAACTGTATATACATGAAAAATATGCAAGGGTTCATTAGGAAGAGATATCCCTAAGCAAACATTGGTGTAGCCATTGCATTTTGAATATTCCCTAAAAATTAACCTATGAGTGATACAATTTGGTTGCATCAGTTACATTGTTTTGTTGTTCTGAGGGCCACAAAATCAAAACAACTTTGACATCAATGCTAACTCTGCCATCAATCTTCCCGTTGTCATTGATGAACACATTGATTAGGTCATCCCCCTATCTCCTTATTTCTCCTTACCTCCTCCTTTGACATCAATGGAAAGGGGGTCGATTTGTAATGAAACTCAACTGACCTCAGAACTTAAAACCCAGAGACTACTTTTGCGACCTATTCATGAACAAATTTAGTGTTTTGTCATCTAACTTTATATCCATCTCCCTCAACTCAATACACTAGATTAACTACACAATGTTTTGGGATTAAACTTGTTTTGGGATTAAACTTGTTGGATCGAAGGCTACTAGACCGGTAACCTCTGCTGTAGGATAGGATTTAGGATCCGAAGCTAGCAAAAGCACCACCCTTGCTCATGTTGCTTACTTTTCTTCTAGGTCTTGATCAAAGCAGAATTTGACTTCAAACACCTCCCTTCGGGCTTAGACTTACACTTATATTTCTTAGTTCCATTGAAGACATGCTAGGATTTTCTTTGACTTGCATATTGCTTTCGAAACAATTTTGTAGTTACATCATACCACAAGTGTGCACAGTTAGTTATAACTGCTCTGGAATGTAATAGGTGTGAGATTCCTCTTTATCAATCCTGATCTGTCAATCCTATGTCACTGCTCTAGTTTGTTGACTAGGTAACATTCCATTGTAACGTATATCTTTTCAATCAGGTGCACTAATAGGTAACACATACTTTAGTTATCCACTTGTAATTCTGATTTTGGCAGAAGGTTGGCTCATAATCCACTTATAACTTTGTTTTGATTTGTTTTCCATTATTCTGAATTGGAAGAAGGTCTGATCATATTAACATTGCCTAGAGTATGTGATGTTTTCTCAAGTCCGTAGCCTATAACATATGTTCAGTAACGTCTTTTTCTCTTTCTCTGCATGTAGGCAGTAACATCTAGGATTTAGTATATTATTACTTGTTATGAAGGCATCATCTCTTTTTCTTTGCTCATTCATCCATGTTGCTTTCCTTATTCATTTGCTCCCCCTATGATTTTGTCTCTTTGTATTGTTGTTATTGTGATTTTGTTTATTTGTATTTCTCTCAGGTTTGACTTGTAATTGTTCTCAGTTTTGATTTATAACTACTTTGTGTTAGGTGTGTGTTATATTATTCCCACGACTAGTTCCACACATTGTACGTTAAATCGAGCGCAGCAGGGGGATCATAGGGGGGGCAGTAACCCCCATGCACGGGATTGGGGCAACACCTCGATATTTTTATTTTTATTTTTATTTTTTATGCAGACCCAAGGATGGGGGGTAGACCCACAGATGGTGGGCAAACCTACCCATGGTTTTGTGCATGGGTTTTGCACATGGTTTTGGGCATGATGGTTTTTTTCCCATGGTATTTTGTAGATCCGATCAAGGGAACTACAGTTATGTTCTAATTCTGGTTATGGATTGGGGTTTATAAATGCTTCGACATATCTATATATATATATATATATATATATATATATATATATATATATATATATATATATATATATATATATATATATAAGGAGTTTTTCTCAGGCCTGTGGTAGACCATGTTCAGTGGGAGATTTGTGGGATCGATTCTTGCGGTAAGAGAAGATGGCGAACAATGGAAAGATAAGATCGAGAAATTTAATGGGCAGAGTTTTGAGTTGTTGAAGATCAAGGTGGAGGATTTGTTGGTGGACCGAGATCAGTGGATTTTTGTAGATCCTGGTTTGACACCAATAGGAATGTAGGCAAAATACTGGGTGAAGTGATCTGAAATCTACAGGATTGATTATTTGCGCAACTTTACCAACATTAACTAAGGTTGTATATGTGTGAATGAAAGCAGGAAATTGAATATTAATATGCCTTAAACATGAACTTGAGAGAAGAAAATAACATAACAACATAAAGAGAAGAATAAAACACAACAAATTGTTGATGGAGTTCGTCCCTTCTGGACTACGTCTCCGAGTCCGCTTGGAAGTGGGCGTTCATTTTATTAGGAAATGATCCAAATAGTTTCTTTACATGAGATTTCACCAACTGATCTGTGCACACAGGCACTTCCGGTTACTATAAAAACAAATCCTTCTATCTCAACTTTCTAATGCATGTCTCCATTCTCAATTTGGCTCAAGAATGGCCAAGATATGATTACATGAAGAAAAAAAGTCACATACAACACCCTGTCCTAAAACTCACAATTCACTCCCAACTACACTGGTGCAATGGCTAACTCTTTTATAAGCCTCAGGAAGGTTCTAGGATTGAACCTCTTAGGCTATAGATGGCATATGGTTCGATTGGTTGAACAACATTACATTGTGGCACAATGGTATAACTCGGTGTTATGGCATATAGTATATAGTTTAAACAAAATTATATTTCAAAAATTTTAATTGGGCCACGCTAATTGAACTCTATTGTACATTTAATATATATTAACCAAAGTTTTAATACCCAACCAAAGGATATCTATATATAGTCCCGATATTTATATCTGTAGAATATTAAGAAATAGTCTTTATAATTGCATCAAACACTAATCCAATATATAGGTATGGTTTAAACTCAGGCTTTCGGATTTGTATATGGATTTTGCCAAATGTAGCACTACCTGTTTTGTTTGTTAAAACAGTTGAGGGTTTGGCAAGGCCACCAGATCTAGCAAAATCCGCCAACCCTTTCCCCCCAAAACCATATTTAATCAATAAGAAATATAAGTTTGTGCGCAAATATAATGGAACGATGTGCCATGGTGTGCTGGTAAGAAATTTGTAATAGGATTGGGAGGTCGCAAGTTCAAGCCTTGGCTCTGCCCATCCACCTCCTCCATTGACTTTGACCCAAGCTTGACTTTAACCACCTGCCATGCGTTGAGATGTGGAGCTGCCACCTGTCCTGCAAAGGCACACTTTTTTTACCTATTTGCAAAAAACTTCAGCGGGTGCTTTCTTGCTCATACAGAATCCATTCATGAAACTGAATATACCATTGGAATCATCGCGATGAGAACTATAACTTGGTACTAGTTTTAGGACCATCTGAGACTGAAAATTTCGAGCATTTTGAGAATCCTCCTGGATCATGAAGCTAGATCGAAAGGTGAAGAGCACAATACGAATGTGTCTATCCGATTCAATATTGTTGAATGTATCGGGGGAAGCTACGGTGAAGGCTTTGTGGGACAATTTAGGACTTTGGACCAATCTAAGTCTCTGGTGAATAAATTATACCTATGGAAAAGTTTGTATCACTTGAGGATGAAGGATGGAGACTCGGTGACAAAGCATCTAAACACCTTTAATATTGTGGTAAGTTAGTTGTTATATGTTGACATTAAAATTTTAGACAAAGATAAGTGCATCATTTTGTTGTGTGCTCTACCAAATTTGTGGGATAGTCTAGTTGTTGCAATAGGTAGCAATACAATTGCCTTGAAGTTTTATGAAATAGTCTCATCCTTGTTGTCAGAGGAGATGAGACAGAAAAATATGGAGAGCCAGAATAGGGATGCCTTGTCTGTAAGGGGACGGTACCAAAATAGAAACAAAAATAAGTCTTCAAGTGGGAGATCTAAATCAAGAGGGAGAGCTAGATCTCCAAGAAAACCTATAAAGGTATGCTGGAAATGTGGAAAAGAAGGGCACTACAAAAATCATTGTAAATCTAAAGCTCCTAAGAAAGTAAATGGATTTGATGATGCTCCTTCTGCAGAGGAAAAAACCACCTCAGATGAAGGTGGGGATGTGTACTTGGCTTTTTCTTAAAGTACACATGTAGATCATGAGGCATGGTTGATTGACGCAAGTGCATCCTTTCACTTTACTCCCCATAGGGAGTGGTTCTCCGAGTATGAGAAATATGATGGTGGTGATGTATTCCTAGGGGATGATAGGAAGGCCAGAATCATTAGACATTGAAAATTCAAGTTGAAGTTTCAAGGTGGAAGGATTAGAACACTTCCCGATGTTCTGCATATTCCTGCATTGGCCAGAAATTTGATTTATGTAAGCAAGAAAGATACAGGTGTAAAAATAGTGTTCGAGAAAGATACCTACAAGATGGTTCAGGGAGCACTTGTATTGATGTGGGGAGTTCTGAATGGAACTCTGTACAAGCTTCTAGGTAGCACTGTTATTGATGGGTGCAACAATTTTGTGGTTCTTGAAAGTGGAGAAGATAATCTAGTGGTATCTAGAGAAAATACCATGTTATGGCATCAAAGGCTTGGAAATATTGGAGAGAAGGGCCTTCGAATACTGCACAGTAATGGTATGGTAGAAGGTATGTCTAATTTCTCTCTGGATTTCGATTTTTGTGAACATTGTGTATATGGGAAGCAGAATCAAGTGAGTTTCCCCTCGGGTGCTAAGAGGGAAAAAGGGATATTACAGCTTGTGCATAGTGATGCGTTTGGACTTGTGTTAGTTCCATCATTGGGTAAGTATGTGTATTATATCTCATTTATAGATGAATTCTCAAGGAATAAGTGGATATATTTCCTCAGGAAGAAATATGAAGTATTTGGCAGGTTTAAATAATTTAAGGCTCTGGTGGAAAATCAGACAGAGAAGAAGACTAAGGTGTTGAGGATAGATAATGGTGGAGAGTTTTGCAAGAATGAATTTTAAGAGTTCTATAAGAAGCGTGGGATAACACAGAAAAATACTACTCCATACACACCTCACAAAATGGAGTTGCAGAAAGAATGAATAGGATGTTCATGGAAAGGCCAAGAAGCATGCTCAATGGTGCTAGATTAGGGTAGGAATTATGGGCAGAGGCAGTGGATATTGCATGTTACCTGGTTAATAGATCACCTTCATCAGCATTGGAGGATAAGAATCCACATGAGGTATGGGCTGGTAAGAAACCCTCTCTTTCACATCTGAGGTTATTTAGCTGTGATGCATATATACATGTTCCAAAGAAGAAAAGAACCAAGTTGGATAGTAAATCTGAAAGGTGCATTTTTATTGGTACAATCGAGATGTGGTGTTTAGAGAGGTGAAGGATGTTATTAAACAAGAATTCATAATAAAGGAATCTAAAAAGATAGAGTTTGAACTAAAGGAGGAAGAATCAAACTCTACAACAAAACAAGAAGAAGAAGAAGAAGAGCCACATACTCCAATTTTGAGAAGATCAGTTTGAGAGAGAAGGCAACTAGAGAGGTATATTCCATCTGCTTTCTATTCAAATTTTTCTTTATCTATTACTGGTGATGATCCAAGAAATTTCAGGGAGGTAGTGGATTCAGAGGATGGAAAAATGTGGAAAGAGGCCATGGTTGATGAAATGGCACCTTTGGAAAAGGAGGCTCGGGATCTGATGAAGTTGTCAGTTGGAAGGGAACCCATTGGAAACAAATGGGTGTTTAAGAAGAATATGAATGCAAAATGAAAGGTGGATAAATACAAAGCTCGGTTGGTAACAAAAGGTTATTCCCAGATGTCGGGAATTGATTTCAATGATATTTTTTCTCCTGTTTCCAAGATAGCTTCTATTAGATTACTTTTATATGTTGTTGTTGCTTTTGATTTTGAGGTAAAATAGATGGATGTGCAGACATCATTCCTTTACTGGGATCTGGAAGAAGAGATCTACATGAAGCAACCAGAAGGCTTTACAGCTAAGGGTAAGAAAGAATTGATATGTACGTTTAAAAAGTCTTTGTATGGGTTAAAATAGTCACCAAGGATGTGGTATAAAAAATTTGATACATATATACGAGGACTTGGCTTAAAAAGAAACAAAGTGGATCAATGTGTGCATTTTAAATTAATTGGTGACCGTTTTATATATTTGGTCTTATATGTGGATGATATGTTTTTGATTGGAAATGACAAAGAAATTATCCAAGATTTGAAGGCCCAATTTTCCTCCAAATTCGACATGAAGGATCTTGGTGCTGCAAACTATATTTTGGGGATGGAAATTAAATGATATGGAGCGAAGAGGAAACTCTGGTTAAGCCAAAGGAAGTATGTTGAGATAATATTGCATAGGTTTAATATGCATGATAGTAAACCGGTGAAGGTTCATATTCTTGTAGGTGTAAAGTTATTTATTGAACAATGTCCCAAGACACAAGAAGAGGAAGAGGGCATGTCTCGTGTTTCATATGCGAGTGTAGTTGGTAGCCTGATGTATGCAATGGTTTGTACTAAACCAGACATTGCACATGCAATAAAATTATTGAGCAGCTTTATCTCAAAACCAGGGAAGGAGCATTGGACAACAATGAAGCGAGTTTTTCAGGTATTTACATGGCACTAGTGATTATGATCTGTGCTACCAGGGGAGACCAGGATTGGACAAATTTTTGGACATTCGTGGCTTTGTTGATGTAGAATTGGTTGGAGATCTAGATCGAAGAAGATATACAAGTGGGTATGTTTTAACCTATTTGTAGGAGCATTCAGTTGGATGAGCAAGAGACAATAGTAGTGGCTCTTTCAACTACAAAGGTTCAGTACATGGTAGCCACTCATGCAAGGAAGGAATCGGTTTGGTTGCAGAGATTGTGTTCAAGTATGGGGTTGGTACAGTGAGCTATAAGGATAGACTGTAGCAGCCAAAGTGTAATTTTTTTGGCAAAGAGCCCTACTTATCATTCAAAGACAAAGCACATTGATGTTGAGTATCACTTTGTGAGGGATATGGCTGAGGAAAAAAAGGTGTTGTTGGTAAAGGTGGAAACTTTGAAGCTTTTTGCAGATGAATTAACGAATTCTTTGAGCACTGATAAGTTTTCTTGGTGTAGAAAAACTATGGGCATTGCAAGCCTAGACCAATGACTAAGCTCTCCTATCCTGTGACCCCTTGTGTGGAAAGAAAACAACAAGTGGGAGAATATTGGGTGTGCATTATATTATTTCCATGAATATAAATTATTTATTTTTATGTGGACCCAATAATAATTGGGCAAACCCAAGGATGGGGGGAGGACAAATAGATGGTGGGTGAACCAACCCATGGTTGTGTGCATGGCTTTTGCACGTGGTTTTTGGCATGATGATTTTCTGCCCATGGTATTTTGTAGATCTGGTTAAGGGAACTACGATTATGTTCTAATCCAGGGTTATTGATTGGGTTTTATGAATGCTTCGACATGTATATATATGTATTGTAACATTGAAAGGAATATAATGAAAAATCAATCTGGTAGTCCCAGTTTTGAGACCCAAGGGAAAATCTATGTATATATTTGTTTTATGTTCTCGCCATTGTTTTTTTTTTAAGAATTTGTTTACGGGTAATTTAGGTACCGGGTTCAAACCTACACTTTGGTGGCATCAACATAGACAATGTAACATTGCATATGTTGCTAATAGATAATGATCCCACTGTTACTATTGTATCTCTCAAGTGACCCCATTGTTGCTACTATTCATTTAGATCTTTTTCCCATGCAAATTTGGAATTTCCATTGTAAATTTTCCTTTCACCTTTGAAACATTATCATCACCGAATATGACTTTACCAAAATACACATAATTTATTCTAGTAAACAGCTCTTCCTACAATGTCATATGAGTTGAACATATTGAATCAATAGACCACGCATCAATTTTTTCATTGTGTTTCATCAAAATTGATATTAATAACTTATCGTTTCTTGTTTCTTCAAAAATTATGTTGGCACCTTTTCATTTATTATCTCTAAATTTGCATAACAATCTTGTGACAATAATAACACCATGGTCCTTTTCTTTCTTGATATCCATCTCTTCCTCTTCCTCTTGAAGTGAATGCACTTCCTTGTGAATTTTGCTTATTTCTATTCTGACTATAAAAACCTTGATTATGAAACTATCCTACCTCTATATGTTGTAGAGAAAACATTGTCCATGTACTCACTTGAAGAACTCTTTTCAACAACTAAAAAATATCCACTTAATTCATCCATGCTGATTACATAAAAACCATGATACTTGCAATGACTATTTATAATTTTGATATTAGACTCCTTATGATCTTCTTAGTCATTCTTATTCATGGAACTTCTTCACCCAATGTCCTCATATAATTCATGAGATCTTGAAGTTTTGCAATATAATCATTCATATATTCAATACTTTGCATCTTTGAATTTTTAAACATCGTCCTTAATGTTTGTAATTTAGTTACTATTGCTCCTGCATTCGTGTTTTTTAATATATACCATGCACGATTAGATGTTTGTGCTACACTAATTCTCGAAAAAATGGATTCATCAATTTCGTTGCCAATTAAGCAAAGTGCTTCATTATCTTTCTTGATAGTTTCCTTCATTTTTTTTTCCATCAGTGTTTAGTGTTTTATATTCATCTTCAAAAATCATATCATAACCATCAATTACCAACTCCCATAGATATTTTCTAATAAATATTGGTTGCATTATTTTGCTCCAATAAAAATAATTAATACTTGTGATTTTTGGAAGCACTATATTTCTTGTCGTTATTATAGAAATTGAACAAGATGTTAAAAGAAGTAAAAAAACACACATAATTGTCTCAAAAACAAGACTCAACCACCATCAAGAATTGTTTTAATAAGTTTGAGTACAAATATAGCAACACATATGCATAATTAGAACGGATGTCTCTTTACAAAAGAGAAAAGAACAATATAATCCCTTAATTAACCTTCAACTTTTAAATCTCTTACAACTCCCTTTAAACCCTCTTAGAAAACTCTTTATACTTGGGATATTTCAATAAATTATAAGAGATAGTATAATCTCTTTTTTACACTTGGTCTCAAATGTAAACATGTTTTGATTCCCTCTAATAATGAAAAATAACACTTTTCACTATTCCAGCAAATTGAATCCCTTTAATTTTTTGAAAATATGTTATGTTTATAAGTTAAATATAAACATGGTATACTTGTTAGAGATTGCAATTCATAGCACGCAGGTCCAATGCTCCAGGTTCACATGCCACTCTACTCCATGTAGGTCCACACTCCATTCAAGTTCACACGGTAGCCCACTCCACTTAGTAACACAACACATTTGTCTCTTCATGCATCCCCATGATTTAAGTTAATGCTACACTCCATGGTTAAGTTAACTCAAAAGGCATCAAAAACATCATATGAATGTTATCCCACTATAACATAAATTGAGCAACTTTAAAATTTATATTTTATCTAAAGTCCAAATGTTAAAATAATGCAACTAAGGACAAATTCCACTTTGGATAGCCCATATGATGAAGATAATAATTGCAATAGATTCCTCTTTTCGAGAGGACCAAAATCAACCTAAATATAACCCTATTTGGACAAGCAGAAGTTGGTTTTTGAATTTATTTTATCCACTCATGTATATTGGAATAGGTCGGCCCTAAGCACATGTACAATTGGACAAGTCGGCCTCAACATCAAGTGGATTCTCATGGAAGCCTATAACTAGAAGAGACCTCAAGATCATTTGGACATGTTGATCAATTCATCTTCTACTCTCTTCTATTATCTTGGTTCGCATAGGTCAAATGGAGGAAGTTCGCTCAAGGGTTTAAAACTACTGGGTTGAAGCTCATACAAATCTGTGGTTTTTGTTTCTCATTCACTGGCTTGTAACTAAGAATTCTCCACCTCAGACGTATGAACAGAGTGGTCAAGGGTGCGAATGGGAGGTCTCATATGCTCACAAAGAAGCTTGAAGGGAGCGTCTAAGGTTTCTAAAGTAGATGTTGGTCCCCAGACACTTGCACAGTGAGGTCAAGGGTGCAACTAAGAAGTCACAATCACTCGCACAATAGCAGGGAGGGAGTGATTGGGGGTTTGGAGTAGTTTTGTGTGTGTTTTTCCCCATACGCACACATATAGTCTTCTAGGGAGTGTCCGGGTCAGACACAGATTCTCGCACATAGTGGCTAAGGGAGCGACCAAGAAGTTTCAATCTCTCACAGTGAGCCTTATTGGGAGCTTCCAGAGTTTTTATCTAGGGTTTGACAGTTGCTATTAGGTCCCTATAATATTAGTGATTCCCCCATTGCTATTTTCATTGTGGCCCTTATTATTATTGTTGTGACCCTATTTTCCCCATATTGTTATTATTGTGCCCCATAGAAACCCACTATTGTTATTGTTGTGCCCTTATATTATTATTGTTATGTCGGCTTTGATTATATTGTGACCCCTTAGACTCCTATATATAGAAAGGAGGTGTTTTCAATTGTATCATCCAAGAATTGTTCATTTGTGTAATGTAAAGGAGGTTTCCCCTTCGAAGACGTTGAATTCTAAGGCGTTGATCTTTCTTTTATATGTTTTTGTGTGCTGGTTTCATAACATTTGGTATCAGAGCTTTGGATTCTAGGGTTTCTTTACTCCAAATAGGTCATAGTGGAATTTTCGCTATAAATATTTTTTTGCGACATTTCAAAAGCTAAAAAAAAACCCATTTGAGCCGAAATCATTCTGAACCTCGAGTTCATGTTTCAAATATTGTCTCGCTATATTTTTGGAGATATGATCTGAGGAAGTTAGGGTTTTTGCAGACTCCTGAATTACATTCCAAACAGGTGACCTTGGTAAAATCGTCATAACTTTCTCTCTGAGCATAATATTGAAATTTCATAAGAAGTTACAAAAATAAGATGGACTTTAGTTTTATGTGTATCTTTTTCAGATCCGAAGGTCGAAACAGTGACACATGGCATGACGTACAAGTTCGCTCTACAAAAAAATTATATAATTAGGTCATATTGGGAGATTGGGCATAACTCTTTCTTGGAGAATCCAATTTTGATAAGACTGGTGGAATTTGAAGGAGACCTCGTGGGGCTACCACAAGAAGAAATTTTAGACCTTGGAGATCCGCAATTACAAAGATACAACAGATTCAATATCGAGCTTGTACAAAGCGAAAAAAGGTGTGTAGTCCTTTTAAAATTTTGCATAAGTTTGGGTTGAAAAAATAGGTTGAAGTTCAAAGGGAATAGTGAAGCATAATTATCATTAATTGATGCCCCGAAGAAAGAAAATGGAAACACATAGTAAGCAACCTAAAATCTCTAGCATGACTCATGAAAAATAGGAAGAAATGCAACATGATATATCAAAATTACGAGACCAAGTGCAACAAATTTCACTCTCACAAAAGGTAACCGAAGCTAAGATGAATGGCGTTGAAGCTAATATGAATGGTGTGCAAGTTAAGATGGATGGCGTGGAAGCTAAGATGGATGGCATGGAAGCTAATATGAATGGCATGGAAGCTAAGATGAATGGCATGGACGCTAAGATGGAATATTTGAAGATAGATTTGAATAAGGTGCTACAAGAAATGCTTACTAATGGTGAAAGGGTAGTAAAGGAAACTCATGATGAGAATAAAAGAAATGTTAATCATGATTTCATAGACTCTAATGTTGGATTGAAGACCCACCATGTTCCAAAGATCGATATGAGGAAGTTTGATGGCAAGGATCCTGTAACATGGATACTACAGATGGAGCAATATTTCGATCTCCATAATGTGAAAAACACACAAAAGGTACGCATTGCATCTTTATATTTGGAAGAAAATCAGTTTGTATGGTATCGATGGCTTTGCTCTCGTAAACAAATTGTTGCTTGGAAAATTTTTATAGAAGAAATAATGGCACATTATGAGGATACAAAAAGCAACACTTTTTTTAGCCAATTGATAAACCTCAAACAAAAGGGGTCAATGATGGAGCACATTGAGGACTTCCAAAAATTGAATGTAAGGGTAAAATATATTCCAGAGGAGCATAGGATTGATGTGTTCATAGGGACTTTAAAGGATAACATCCAACATGAGATTCGCCTTTGGGAACCTGACTCATTGGAGAAGGAATTCAAGTTCGCAAGAAAAATGGAAAGCAAAATTATGGCAACAAGGAAGCCTACCACTCACAACTATAAGGATGGAATTGTTGTTTCCCCTAGCCTTCCACAACCTACAAGGTTGACACCCTAACAATTGGAAGAAAAATGAGCAAAAGGGCTTTTTTACAATTGTGATAACAAATACACTAAAGGTCATAAGTGTGCTGAGAAGAAATTATTTTACATAGATTGTGAAGAGGAAGAAGAAAAGGAACAAGAAGCATCAAAAGAAGAGGATATACACCAGGAACAAACCCTAGAGAAAGAGGAAATGGAACCGACCATATCTTGTAATGCATTGGTGGAATTACCATTACACAAACTATCAAGATAGAAAGACATATCAAGAAGAAAAAGGTAATAGTGTTGATTGATTCGGGCAGTACCCATAATTTTATTCATTGTAAGATAGCCAAGGAATTGAATTGCTTCCTATATCCAGCACCAGAGTGTCAAGTGATGGTTGTAAGTGGAGGAACCATAAATTGCTCTAGAAAGTGCCATAATATCAAGCTATCCATGGGAGAATATGTATTGAATAGCCCAATGCTTTCCATTCCATTGGGTGGTGTTGATGTTGTACTAGGAGTCCAATGGCTACAATCCTCGGGTACAATAGCTTTTACTTTTCAAGAACTTTTCATGGAATTTTCTTCGGAAGGAAAGGAAGTTGAATTAAGAGGTATCGCGGGGAAACCAGGAAAGATAATCATCTCTAATGGAATGATAAAGCTTCTAAAGAAAGAACAACGAGGCGTAATTGCACAATTATGTTTGCTAAAGGTTCCCACATCAAAATCATCTATTTATCCAGATCTCCAAAAAGTCTTGGAAAATCATTCTAAGGTATTTGAGACTCTCAAAGGTCTCCCACCTATTCGTGATCATGATCATGCTATTCATTTGATTCAGGAGGTGTTCCTCCAAACATTAGGCCTTACATATATCCCTATGCCCAAAAGAGTGAAATTGAAAGTATGGTTGCAGAAATGCTAGAGGTTGGTATAATTCAACCTAGTCAAAGCTCTTTCTTTGCTCTAGTAGTATTGGTGGGAAAAAAGGATGGATCATGGCGCATGTGTCTAGATTATAGGGAGCTTAATAAGCTCACTATTAAAGATAAATTTCCCATTCTTTTCATTGATGAACTATTGGATGAATTGCATGGATCAATTTACTTCACCAAGTTGGATCTTCGTTTAGGATATCATCAAATTAGAATGAAGACTAAAGACATTCTGAAAACAACATTTAGAACTCATGAGGGTAATTATGAGTTTTTGGTCATGCTTTTTGGCCTTACCAATGCACCTTCTACATTTCAAGGTTTGATGAATTCCATTTTCAAACTCTTCCTTAGAAAATTTGTGTTATTATTTTTTGATGATATACTACTCTATAGCAAGTCTTGAAAGGATCATGTTCAACATGTTGACAGGGTGCTCAAACTATTGGAGGAGAAACATTTATATGCAAAAAGCTCCAAATGTTTCTTTGGAATACAAGAGGTGGAATATCTAGGTCATATTGTATCTCATGAAGGTGTTAAGGTAAACCCTAGCAAAAATAAAGCCATTAAGGAATGGAAAATCCTCACATCCATAAAGCATCTGCGAGGATTTCTCGGGTTGATAGGGTATTATCGCAATTTTGTTAAGAATATTATGGGAGAATAGATTGAAGAAAGATGCATTTTTATGGAGTCAAGAAGCAATGAAGGCCTTTGAACATATTAAAGAGGCAATGTGCCAAGCATAGGTCTTAACTAAGTTGGACTTCACAAAAACATTTATTGTATAATGTGATGCCTCGGGAAATGGAATTGATGATGTTTTAATGTAAGAAGAAAGACCCATTGCTTTCGAAAGTCATCCAATCAAAGGAAATTATTTACACAAAGCTATTTATGAGAAGGAAATGTTGGCAATACTACATGCACTTAAGAAATGGCGGCCCTACCTAATGGGAAGACACTTCAAGGTAAAAATAGATCATGATAGTCTTAAATACTTTTTAGAACAAAGATCTTCTTCAGAAGAGCAGCAAAAATGGGTCACAAAGATGTTGGGTTATGAATTTGAAATCATATACAAAAAAGGGAAGCAAAATGTTGTGGAAAATGCACTCTCAAGAAAGGATGAGGAGGTGGAAGCATTGCTTTGTGTCATTTCTATTATCCAACCAGATTGGATAAATGAAGCAATGGATGAATGGAAGAATCATGAAGAAGTGTGGGCACTCATTCAAAAGTTACAACAAGATCCCAATACATTTAGCTGGAAAATTATTCGTTATGGTACAAAGATCGCTTATACCTATGTCAGAATTCCCAACTCAAACAAAAGATTCTTATGGAATTGCACACCTCTCCCTTAGGAGGGCACTCGGATTTTTAAAAGCTTACCACAAGGTTAAGAAGGAGTTTTTTGGGGATGGCCTTAAATATGATATTCAAAATTTTGTGGCAGAATGTTTATTTTGTCAACAAAATAAAGTTGAAACAATTAAGACCCCGAGTCTATTACAACCTTTATCCATTCCAATTCAACGTTGGGAGGAGGTTTCAATGGATTTCAGCACAGTTTTACCCAAGTCCGAAGGAAAGAGTGTCATCATGGTGGTAGTTGATAGATTTACCAAGTATGCACACTTTTGTGCATTATCTCATCCGTTTAAAGCCAGTACAATTTCTACTGCATTTATGGAAACAATTCAAAAGCTACATGGAAACCCAAAAATTATTGTAAGCGACAGAGATCCCATTTTCACTGGCAATTTTTGGACAGAATTATTTTATTGTCTTGGTACTCAGTCAGCTCATAGCTCATCTTATCATCCTCAATTTGATGGGAAAACTAAGATAGTAAACAAATGTTTGGAAGGATATCTTCGTTGCTTTGTATCTGATAAACAGACACAATGGGTCGAATGGTTGCCTTTGGTTGAATGGTGGTATAACACTTCCTTCCATACTATAGCAAAAATGACCCCATTTATGGCACTTTATGAATATCACCCACCATCCATCACATCATATTTAAGAGAAAATTCTAAGGTTCAAGTAGTGGAAGATCACATCGAGCAACAACAACAAGTTCTCCAACTCTTAAAGGATAATCTAACTTTGGCACATAATAGAATGAACCAACAAGAAGATCAAAATCGCAGTGAAAGAAGTTTTGATATAGGTGACTAGGTACTTCTGCAACTACAACCATATAAACAAATGTCCCTCAAGCAAGCTAAGAAGGATAATAAATTATCACCAATTTATTATGGTCCGTACAAGGTGTTGCAAAATATTGGTACTATGGCATACAAATTGGAGCTTCCTGCAGCTTCCCGAGTGCACCCAATTTCCATGTTTCATGCTTAAAGAAGGTTATTGGTGACAAGCTCCCAATTCAAACAATATTTTTAGAACTTGACGAGGAAGGAAAAATCATATTACAACTTGAAGCACTCACAGAAACAAGAACTCGATAGCTGCGAAATCAATCAATTTCAAAGTATCTTGTCAAGTGGAAGAACTTACCCGCTGAAGATTCCACATGGGAGGATGAGAATTTTATACAGAAGCATTCAAAACTACTCAAGCGTTTCGGACAACACTTTTTTTGAAGGAGATGGGTGTATTAGGTCTCTATAATAGTAGTGCTTCCCCCATTACTATTGTCATTGTATCCATTAATGTTATTGTTGTGCCCCTATTGTCCCCATATTGTTATTATTATGCACCATAGAAGCCCACTATTGTTATTGTTGTGCCCATATATTATTATTGTTATGTCGTCTTTGATTATATTGTGACCCCTTAGACTCCTATATATAGAAATGAGGTTTTGTCAATTGTATCATCCAAGAATTGTTCATTTGTGTAATGTAAAGGAGGTTTCCCCCTCGAAGAGGCTGAATTCTAAGGTGTTGATCTTTCTTTTCTATCTTTTTGTGAGCTGGTTTCATAACAGTTTCCTTCAATTGGCTTCAATTGTCTGATGGATAAAGGGTTTCTCTATGTTGTTCTATAGTTCTGCAGTTTACTTATGTTATGTAAATCTCTGCTACACGTTTATGTATTGGGCTCACTGTACTCTCTGTTGAAACATTTTATGATGATCTAATAAAGAAGAAGATTTGAAAGGATCTTCCCGCTTGTGGGGTTTTTCCCTGGTCTTGGACCAATGTGTTGTCTCATATGGTTTTGGTGTTTTCGTCTTTGTCATTGCATAGATTATTCTATCTTCAGTTGCATTTTATGATTGGACATTGCTAATAATTGAATGCATTGTTAAATGAAGAAGTGAATTGGGCTAAATTAATTGATACAACATAGAACAATCTGAAAAATTAACACGGTATCAAAGCTAAGGTGAAGGAAAAGCCCAAAATAAGACATGCATTGAAGCCATCATTATTGGAAAGAATATTGTCTAGTCAAAGTCAAGATGACTTCCTCTACCTTCAAGGAGCATTAAAAGTTGTGTGACGCATCAAACTTTGATGCATGTAAAGTCAAGTTGGAGATCATAGCTGAAAATAATGATGTGCTGGAATACATTCAAGGAAGAATGCCCGAGCCTCCAGAAAATGCTTCTGCTTCCCTCAAAAACAAGTACAATAAAGGTGAGTACAAAGCAAAGAAAATTATAGCTAATGGTTTACAAGATCATTTACTTGCATATGTTGGGAATTTAAGAAAGTATAAATACATGTATGACAAGATAGCCAACGTATATGAAATCAACAATTTGAATGAGATCATCACCTTGAAAGATCAACTCAAAGAAGCCAAGATGAACAAAGGAGAAGTTGTTCAATCCTACATTATGAGGATATCTCGCCTTAGAGATAAATTGCAAAGAGTTGGAGAAAATGTTCTTAACAGGGAACTAGTAGTTGTGACTCTTATAGGTCTCCCTCCTATTTGGGAAATCTTCATTACTACCATAAGCAACAACAATTTCCTCCCGTCATTTGATGAAATTTTTTGGAGGCTTACTCAAGAAGAATCAAGGATGATAGCAAGATGAAGGATTCAAAAGCATGAAGAGGGAGAAGATGTTGAATATATCACTCATGAAAAAAATAAGAAGGGAAAAGGAGTTCCATCAAGGAAGCCTCCTTCTCAAAATGAAAAAGGAAGGATGACAAATATTTTTCCCATATTGAATGTTATAATTGTCACAAGAGAGGTCATTGTGCTCGAGACTATCATGAGAAGAGAAAAAGGCCTCGTTACAACATAAGAAGTAACAACAATAATAAAATAACAAAAGACGATCAAAGAAATAACCTCAATAGAAAATATGAAAGAAGAAAAAGAGATTCATCAAGCGATCGTGAAGAAGATAGTCCTCCTCAAAAGAATTCAAGAGTTCCTAGGTATGAAAGTATTGATGTAAATAAATCTGAATACATTCTTATTTCTACCCTTACTTGTTCTTCTCCACCGGATTCTTGGGATAATTGGTTGGTTGATAGTAGGTCCACTCATCATTTCTCTGGATACAAGGAAGTCCTCTCTGATCTAGTAGAGAGGGAGACTACGTTGAAGATAATTCTTGGAGACAACTCCACTCATCCCATGAAAGGTTTTGGGTCCATCAAATTTCAATTGAATTATGGGGAAACAGATCTTCTACGTGATGTTATGTATGTGTCAGGATTAATGAAGAATTCGGTATCTATATCCACATTGGAAGATAAAGGGAGGAGGGTTTCCTTCATAAAAGGAAAAGTTCTAACTTGTTCTACTGGTTCACCTATGAGAGATGCATTCACATTAGGACCAATATTTGAAATACTCTATAGAGTCACTGGAAGGCCACTTCTAGCATTGGTTCATAATACCAATCATTTGAGTGAATTATGGCACCACATATTAGCTCATCTACACTATGATGCTCTTCCGAAATTGAAGAAATTGGTCTCGGGTATTCTCGATGTTCAAGCCCATCATGATGGAGTTTGTCCAGGTTGTGCGAGAGGAAAGAAAACAAGGGGACCATTCCCCTCTAGTGAGAAAAGGACAAATGCTATCCTCCATCTCATTCGTTCCGATATATGTGGTTCGATGTTTATGCATTCTATTGGTGGTCATCTCTACTACATCACCTTCATTAACGACTTCACAAGAAAGACATGGATATGCTACTCAAAGCACAAAAATGAAGCCTTTAAAATGTTCAAGGAATTCAGAACCTTGATCGAAAATCAAACGAGGGAAGAGAATCAAAGTATTCAAGTCCGACAATGGAAGGGAATACATGTCAAACAAGTTCATACCATTTTTGCAAGAAATAATGGATCAAGAAGGAAATAAGTGTGCCATATACTCCCAAATAGAATGGATTGGCGGAAAGGAAGATAGGGTCTATATTATAAGTTGCTCGTTCCATGCTCCATGATAAAAATGTGCCAAAATTCCTTTGGGGAGAAGCTGCACATACTGTTGTATATGTTGAAAACAAGGTGCCTCATCAAGCATTATAAAACAAAACCCCCAAAGAAATATTCACAGGTGTCAAGCCCAATACTAGCCATCTTTGTGTATTTGGATGACCTGTATATTTTCATGTGCCGAAGGAAAAAAGGAACAAGTTGGAAGCTACAAGAAGAAAAGGTAAATTTGTGGGTGATTGTGAAATTATAAAGCATATAGAATATATAGTCCTGGTCAAAGGAAGGTTGAAATTAGCAAGGATATAACATTCAATGAAGATGCAACTCTTGGAAAATCAAGAGACCTTCCTCCGCCTCCTCCTCCAAGGAAGGAGAATGATGGTTGGGATATTCTAGATGGTCCTTCCATGCCCAAGTCTGAGATTGATATTGTTGATAATCCCATGGAGCCTATGGATCCTTTAGATCCTCCGTAAAGTTATCCTCCTCCTAGGAAGAGACCACTTTGGCTTCGTGATACTCTACAGAATACTGAAAGAAATGTTCCCATTTGTAGACCATTTATAGAAATGAAGCAACCATGCAGGTATCATGGATACATTCGATCCATGAGCACCATGATTCAAGCTGAACATTTCTCATTCGAAGAAGTTGTAAAAGATTAAGTTTGGAATGATGTTATGGCCAAGGAATATGAATCAATTGTGAAAAATGATGAATGGGGTGTTGTGAAAATACCAAAGAGAAAACTTGTGGTGATGTCAAGATGGTTGTTCAATATCAAGCATGGAGTTGATGGTAACATTGAAAAATATAAGGCAAGGTTTGTGGCACTACTTTCTAGGTCTTGAGGTGTGGAAAACGCCTCGTGATATTTTTCTTTCACAAGGAAAAGATGTTGTGACGCTACTGGAAATATTTGGAATGACTAAATGAAAATTCATCGCTACACCGAGGGAAATGAACTTCAAGAAGTTATGTAGAGAAGCTGCAAGACCCGATTTGGAAAATACATCTGAGTATAGAAAATTGATTGGGGATGTGATGTTCCTTGTGAACATCCATCCAAACATAAGCTATGCAATAAATACATTGAGTTAATTCATGAACGAGTCCTTCCATGCACATTGGATCCCTGCTAAACACATATTGAGATATTTGCATGGGTCAATCACACTTGGTCTATGATATTCTACCGAAGATGTTCGACTTCATGGATACATCGATGTTGACTGGGTCAAAAATGTTATCGACATGAAGAGTACATCTGGATGTTGTTTTAGCCTTGTATATGCCATGATATCCTAGATGAGTAGGAAACAAAATTATGTAGCATTGAGCATCGCCTAAGCATAATACATTATTGCTAGCATGGCTATTTGTAAAGCAGTTTGGTTGAGGAAGATATTTGGAGACTTATTTCAGCAGGTCCTAGATACTACAGTGGTACATTGTGACAACAAGACTAGGATCCATCTGGCAAAGAATCCCCTCTTTCATGAAAATTCTAAGCACATAGAGATTCGATATCACTTTATTTGAGACATGGTGCAAAGAGGAGTTGTTAGACTCTATCACGTATTGACAAATGAGAAGACTGCAAACATACTCACCAAGGCATTACTGAAAGGAAAATTCTTGGTCTTCCAAGAGTAGCTTGGACTGATGGATGTGAACCCTCTAGGTGAGGGGCAACGCTAATCGAGGACACTGAGCCAACTCTTCCCACCCTGTTTGAGCTCCTAGGGTGAGGAATTGAGATAGAGGGATCCTGGGGTTGAGGGATCTTTGGACAACACCGTACTCCCCTATCTATTACCCATAGGGTTGGAGATGTTTCTCCCCTATCTTCATAGGGTCGGAGATTTTTCTCCCCTATCTGGTCTATCCATAGTATACCTTAGTTGGAATCATACCCTCAAGCAAGGCTTGTTGGGAATATCACTCCCCGTTTGGCCAACGGGTTGAGAGTGTACTTGGGGTGTACAACCCAAGTCGATTATGATTTAGATTTTCTACCACATGATCATTCATGGGAATAGCGGCAGGCAATAGGATTGGGTTGATACTTGCTCCCCTTTTGAGAATCTAGGTTGAGAATGAGCTCCCTTATGAGATTCCAAGGTCAAAGATGTGCTCCCCTATATGATTAGTTATCTTATTGCTCGGTATGGGTGGAAGATAATGCTCCCCAATTATTCTTCTTTTAGATTCGAGAATGTTTTAGTAGATAGATTTGAGAAGAGAAGGTTTCAGCATGACTTCATTGCATTAACATGTGGAATTCTCCCTAGTTGAGAGGGAGTGTTAAAATTATGCAACTGCGGTCAAATTCCACTTTGGACAGCCCATATGATGAAGATAATTATTGAAATAGATCCATATTTTTTAGAGGACCAAAATTGGCCTAAAGATCACCCTATTTGGACAAGAAGAAGTTGGTTTTTGAATTTATTTTATCCACTCAAGTAGATTGGAATAGGTCGGCCCTAATCACATGTAAAATTGGATAGGTCGGTCTCAACATCAAGTGGAACCTCATGGAAGCCTATAAATACAAGATACCTGAACCTCATTTGGACACATTGATCAATCCATATTCTACTATCTTCTATTGTCTTGGTTCACACAGGTCTAACGGAGGAAGTTCGCACAAGGGTTTGAAATAATAGGGTTGAAGCTCGCACTAATCTAGGGTTTTTGTTTCTTGTTCGTTGGCTTGTAGCTAAGAATTCTCCACCACGATGTCGATCCATTTTGCACAAGTGAGGATGCCCCACGGGGCTATGATTTTTTCCCTATAGTTGGTGCCCCTACCACCCTCCCACCAGAAGTGATAGTAGCTATCGAGCTTAGAGACAATGAGAGCACAGCAGCTGCATAGACCATTTGTGCAAGCACCATAAAAAAAACCAACTGGTAACTTATGCCACACGTCCCCTTTTTTGACCCTTCTCATATTCTATTCCTTTTTCTTGGGTCCAATTTCAGAGAAATAGGCCACAATACCCAACAAAATTTTCCTCACATCCACCCTTGTTTTTTCAAAGATCCTTTTATTCCTACATCACCAAATTCCCAAGAAGATGTAGAAAGGTAAACTACATTACTCCTTTTGGGTCTCAAACCAGTGTTTGAGGCATGCCTCTAGTGTGTTGGAAACCCAAACTGCATCAATCTTTAGGATGTGAAGGATAGTGTTCCAAGCATCAAAAGAAAATAGGCATCTCAAAAATAGATGTAGAACATCCTCAAAGTTATACATGCAAAGGGGTCATATGCTTGGTCTGAAAAAACCTCTATGTGCAAGATTCTCCCAAGTGAGAATTTAATTATGTCAAGACAGCCAACCAAAACATTTAAGTTTTTGTGGAAACTCCCATGTCCAAGACTTTAGAAACCAATTGTGATCCTTAGCAGAAGGTAGATATTTGGTTATAAGCCTGTAAATGTCTCTGACAATGCTTTGATCATTATGTGTTTGTCCAACCCATAACATCATGTCCATCTTGCCTAAAATAGAAAACCCTACCACATTAATCTGTAAAATATATTGTTCCCACTTTGTGGCCATGATACCAGTTAGTCCTATATCTTCTTGTTGGCTTGTAGGGTCCTGACCCAGCTTCAGAGGTGATTTAGCCAAGAAAATCCCAGTACTACTGGTCCTTTCGGCAACAGTCCGCGAAGCACGGACTGAGGTCTCACCCGAAGTAGTATGGGAGGGTGCTAGAACTAGGCTTTCGCACCCTTGGGGTGTCTGATGGGCTTCTGGAGGTCCGCAGTCTGACCCATCGCTATGTGCACTTGCTATTCCTTTGCAACCTGCGATGTTGCTACCGCGCAGCCCCAGTCGGGGCGCAACCCATAGAATACCCAAGTTGCTTGTTATTTACTCTGTTATTATCCAATTACTTAACTTGTTCATGCAATACTAATGATTATCACAACATATTCATCAATCACATCAATGTGCACGATAAATAAAACAGTATAAACATAAAGAAGGCAATGTACAACAAATACACAGAAATAAGGATCAACTTCTCTTTATTAATCTTCAATCCCGATTACAGACTCAACACCTCCCTGCGCACTCAGCTGCAGGGATCTGCGTACTCATCTGCAGACTCTACTGGGCCTCTGCAAACTCAGCTTCAAAGCCTCTTCCTACCACTACGACCCAATACACGTAGAATCCTACTCTAACCTCGAACCATTCGCATTCTTCTTTCTATATCCTATGTTATCTTTACAACCTAGAGCCTCGCTCTATTTATACAATCCCATGGTCCACAGACCATGGGTAGGCCGACATGAATTTACATTACATTACATTATTCTAAGGCGGACAACCCTATAACTTGACCTCTACTTCGCACTCCGTGCCCGCAATTCACAGAGTCTTACAAAAGCTTTGACCAACACTTGGGCTATGAACCCCAAAACATGCTGTGGGGGGATTCCATGCCCAAAAAGCCCCCAACACAATCACCGTGACTCGTCCCGAGTCACTCTACTGGTGCGGCGATCTTGGCACGAAGCCCCTCAAATTGTTCCCGTACTGCCCGGAGGTCCACGGCGCACTGTTCTACGGTTTGTTGGACCTGCTGCATGCATTCCTCTAAAGCTTCTTTGTGAGGATCTGCTACCTTCCTTAGTGCATATATCTCCTACATCTGTGTGAGCTTTCCCTCAATCTCAATCGTAATGGTGAAGGCCTCATCAATCCAAGGCTGGACGTGCGCTTTGAGAAGTGCCTCTTTCTGTCTGGCAATGTCCACTTGTTCCTTCAGTGCCCTTTCTTGCTACATTTTTGCCAGTCGTTGGCTGAGGACGACTGTCTGCAAAGTTCCCCTTACACTATCATACTGCTCCTGTAGTTTGCGCACCTCTGTTTCCAGGCACTGTATGTTGGGGTCCTCCTGCAAGGATGTAAGGATGTCAAAAGCTTGATGCAACATATCGATACAGTCCTGCACTGCCTGTTTGATTTCTTCCAATCATCTTTGAATTGTGCTAACGTGCTGCTCTCTAACTTCTGGAGGAGTGGAAGGTTACGCCTTCATTCGCAACTCAGCAATCTAGAGGTTCAGCTCCAACTGCACTCGTGTTGTTTCCTCACGCACGCTTCGGACTCCACTTTCCAGACAGTGGATCTGCATCTCTATTGGTAGGTCTGTGGCGATGGATAATTCTGGAATGCGTCGGCATGCTTCATCCACTGTTTGTGCGATCTACCAATCCTGTCACACTAGCGCGTCACACTGCAGGCTGAGTTGTTTGATGTTGATTTTCTGCTCACTCAATACCTGGATCGCGTGGCCCTCCCTGGTGCGTAGCTCTGCTGTGATGTCATCCTATAGTTGATACAGTGTGTCTCGCGAAAGGGCATCCAAATTTAGGCCAAGTCCCTTGATCCTGTCGTGGCTCTATCGTCCTCTTTTTCTACTGTTAGTGCCCCTTCCGGTACAGTATTAGCCATCTTTGCGCACAGCAGTTGCTCCACTGGGGATGTACCTACGATGTCGTAGGTGGCTACTGCTCCTTCCTGTGTGGGCTGCACCTGAAGTTCTTGCAGCTGCACCCTTAGGGCCCCCAACACAATCTGTTGCTCCGTCATGGCCTCCTGGAGCACTTCCCTGATGACCTCGTGAACCGTGTTGCTGATGTTGTAGAGGTCGCCTTTTGTCAATGTAATTGGTTCAATGTCCAGTTTGGAGGCCTTGACCTTTTTTCGGGGACCTGATCTCTCCGTGATGCGCGGCCGTTTCAGCTGCGTGGATGTTGTGCTCAGGTCCACGCCTTCTGCTATATCTGGTCCCTGTCTTATAGACACGTTCTGGCCACCTTCCTCCTGCGTCGTGGTGGCCCCTATTGCTTGTGTTGCTACTTCTTTTTAGGCGGCCTTTGCCTATTCTGTGGCTGCCTTTGGTGCCTCGCGGGCAGCTCTTACCTCCATGGTCGCTTGTTTGTTGCACTTTTGTTGGGAAAACTAGGTGATACACAACTTGGTTGCAACCTTCTGATTTTGGGCTGTCGTTCTATCATTTTCCGCCAAATCTGAGGCGTGCCACTCGGGAGGCCATGATTCCAGCATGGAGAACATCGCATCATCAATGGCGATGAAGGGGAGCTTGGTCCAGTTCTACACCAGATATTTACGTGCCTTGATACACACATTATGCATATCCGCCTTGAAGTATGCAAAGCTTCGCAGACTGTTGTATATTGTAGGGGACAGGTGCCGCCTCCTATTGATCCACATCCGGACGCTCGCCTCCATGAGCACCCAGAAGATCTTTGTTTCATGGATCCGCGTGGCGTCCTTTGTAGCCCAGAGTGACACGTACTTTGCGGCCTCTGGTAAGTCCTGTTCAATATTAGGGAACTGACTGTCCTTAGGCAGTTCCCCTATTACCAGCAAAATCGATAAGAGCAACCACGCGTAGTGGAAGGTCTTGCCCTGCTCCTGGGCTTCTTTGCAGTTAGTTAAGAACTCCTCACAGAGGAACTCGACCCAGTTGAATTAGACCCCCTTCGCACATTGTTCTGCCAGCGCAACTACCAACGCTGGTACCTCATCTCCGCGGTATTTCAGCATTACCTTCCCAACCAGGAGTTGGGTGGCTACGCACACCCCTTTATCTTTAATGTTGTTGATTGCATAACCCCTCTTCTTCTTTTCCAATTTGTATTTCTTCTTCATGGCCTTTACGAGCGCCAAATCTTCACTTTTTCCAGCTATCTCCATGGGGTCCTTTCCCTTACAGGGGAGCCAGGAAATCCTATGGATAAGATCTGCCATGATGGGAATAAGCTTCTCCAGCCATAAGTACCCATCGTGCACCAAGCACAGCAGCTTTCTGATGACAAAAGTTGTGATAAGCGCGCAGTGAAAGTGTAGAATCCATAGTAACTGAAGTAGTCCAGCCTTCTCCACACATCGCAGCCATTTCTGCGGCTCTAGTAGCGTAACTAACCCCTCCGTGCTCTGTTTCATGAGGTTCTCAGTCTCTAAATGTGGGAACTTCTCACTGTTCGCGAGATCACAATCTTCAAACTTCAATGTGGGCACACATCCCAGGGCCGAGCCCTCAAACACAATTCCATCGGGGAGGAGTGCGGTTTGGAGTGTGCTCTTAGCAACATCCAAATCCTTGGGTACCTTAGCTTTCCCTTTCCACGGAGGAACGTACTCAGGAAACTTCACTGCAACATGCACCAACTGGATGTCCTCTTCCATGTATTCTGCTACTTCGATCTCATCTAGGAGAGCATGTAGGTCTTCCTCTCCGTTGTCTGCCTCAATGTTGACAACCTTGCCCTTTTCTTCCATGGAGAGTTTACCAAACTGCAGATTCCGTGGGGACATGTAGACTGGTCTCGTCTCCTACTTATCTTTCTTGGGCCTAGGCGTCCGAGGCGATTTTGGGATTTCCGGCATGAACCCAATGTCTCCGGGAACATCATGCACCATGGCCTCATCGGTGGTTTCTTAGGCTGTTATGAAACTAGATCAAGAAAAGATAGAAAGGATAGATCAACGCCTTAGAATTCAGCCTCTTTTAGGGGGAAACCTCCTTTACATTACATAAATGAACAATTCTTGGATGATACAAATGACAAAACCTCCTTTCTATATATAGGAGTCTAAGGAGTCACAATATAATCCAGTCGACCTAACAATAATAATATAAAGCCACAAAAATAACAATAGAGGGATTCTATGGGGCACAGAAATAACAATATGGGGGTAATAGGGGCACAACAATATAAATAAGGGGTATAACTATAATAGTAATGGGGTAATCACTAGTATTATAGGGACCCAACATGCCCCTCTCCTTCAAAAAATTGTTGTCCTCAATGCTTGAGTAGTTCTGGATACTTCTGCATAAAATTCTCATCCTCCCATGTGGAATCTTCAGCGGATAAGTTCTTCCACTTGATAAGATACTCTGAAATTGATCGATTTCGTAGCTGTCGAGTTCTTGTTTCTGTGACTGCTTCCGATTCCAATATAATTTTTCCTTCCTCGTCAAGTTCTGGCAATATTTTTTGAATTGGGAGCTTGTCACCTATAACCTTCTTTAAACATGAAACATGGAAAACTGGGTGCAATCGAGAAGCTGCAGGAAGCTCCAATTTGTATGCCATAGTACCAATCTTTTGCAACACCTTGTACGGACCATAATACTTTGGTGATAATTTATTATCCTTCTTAGCTTGCTTTAGGGACATTTGCTTATATGGTTGTAGCCGTAGGAATACCCAATCACCTACATCAAAACTTCTTTCACTGCGATGTTGATCTGCCTGTTGTTTCATTCTATTTTGTGCCAACACGAGGTTATCCTTTAAGAGTTGGAGGACTTGTTGTTGATGTTCGATGTGATGTTCCACTGCCTGAACCTTAGAATTTTCTCTTAAATATGATGTGATGGATGGTGGTTGATACCCATAAAGTGCCATAAATGGGGTCATTTTTGTTGTTGTATGGAAGGAAGTGTTATACCACCATTCAGCCAGAGGCAACCATTTGACCCATTGTGTTTGTTTATCAGATACAAAGCAACGAAGATATCCTTCCAAACATTTGTTTACTATCTCAGTTTCCCATCAGATTGAGGATGATAAGATGAGCTATGAGCTAACTGAGTACCAAGACAAGAAAATAATTCTGTCCAAAAATTTCCAGTGAAAATGGGATCTCTGTCACTTACAATAATCTTTGGGTTTCCATGTAGCTTTTGAACTGTTTCCATAAATGCAGTAGAAACTGTACTGGCTTTAAATGGATGTGATAATGCACAAAAGTGTGCATACTTGGTAAGTCTGTCAACTACCACCATGATGACACTCTTTCCCTCAGACTTGGGTAAACCTGTGATAAAATCCATTGAAACCTCCTCCCAACGTTGGCTTGGAATGGATAAAGGTTGTAATAGACCCGGTGTCTTAATTGTTTCAACTTTATTTTGTTGGCAAACCAAACATTCCGCCACAAACTTTTGAATATCTGATTTAAGGCCATCCCAAAAAAATTCCTTCTTAACCCTGTGGTAAGTTTTTAAAAATCCTGAGTGCCCTCCTAAGGGAGAAGTGTGCAATTCCATAAGAATCTTTTGTTTTAGCTGGGAATTCTTACAGAGGTATAAGCGATCTTTGTACCATAACGAATCATTTTGCCAGCTAAATGTATCAGAAGTACTGGAATCTTGTTGTAGCTTTCGAATAAGTGCCCACACTTCTTCGTCATTCTTCCATTCCTCCCTTGCTTCGTTTATCCAATCTGGTTGGATAATAGAAATGGCACACAACAATGCTTCCACATCCTCATCCTTTCTTGAGAGTGCATCTGCCACCACATTTTGCTTCCCTTTTTTGTAGATGATTTCAAAGTCATAACCCAACATCTTTGTGACCCACTTTTGTTGCTCTTCAGAGGATAATCTTTGTTCTAAAAAGTATTTAAGGCTATCATGATCCGTTTTTACCTTGAAGTGTCTTCCCATTAGGTAGGGTCGCCATTTCTTAAGTGCATGGAGTATTGCCAACATTTCCTTCTCATAAATAGCTTTTCTTAAAAACTTTCCCTTGATTGGACGACTTTCAAAAGCAATGGGTCTTTCATCTTGCATTAGAACAGCACCAATTCCATTTCCTGAAGCATCACATTCCACAATAAAGGTTTTTGTGAAGTCCGGTGTAGCTAAGACCGGTGCTTGGCACATTGCCTCTTTAAGATGTTCAAAGGCCTTTGTTGCTTCCGGAGTCCATGAAAATGAATCTTTCTTCAATAATGTTGTTAGAGGTGCTGCTATTCTCCCATAATTCTTAACAAACTTGCGATAATACCCTGTCAACCCAAGAAATCCTCGCAGATGCTTTATGGATGTGGGGATTTTCCATTCCTTAATGGCTTTAATTTTGCTAGGGTCTACCTTAACTCCTTCATGAGATACAATATGACCCAAATATTCCACCTCCTGGACTCCAAAGAAACATTTGGATCTTTTTGCATATAATTGTTTCTCCTCCAATAGTTGTAGCACCCTGTCAACATGTTCAACATGATCCTTCCAAGACTTGTTGTAGATTAGTATATCATCAAAAAATACTAACACAAATTTTCTAAGGAATGGTTTGAAAATTGAATTCATCAAACCTTGAAATGTTGAAGGTGCATTGGTAAGGCCAAAAGGCATGACCAAAAATTCATAATGACCCTCATGAGTTCTAAATGCCGTTTTCGGAATGTCTTCAATCTTCATTCTGATTTGATGATATCCCGAACGAAGATCCAACTTGGTGAAGTAAATTGATCCATGCAATTCATCCAGTAATTCATCAATAACAGGAATGGGGAACTTATCTTTAATAGTGAGCTTGTTGAGCTCCCTATAATCCAGACACATGCGCCATGATCCATCCTTCTTGTGCACCAATACTACTGGAGCTGAGAAAGAACTTTGACTCGGTTGAATTATACCAGCCTCTAGCATTTCTGCAACCATACGTTCAATTTCACTTTTTTGGACATAGGGATATCTGTACGGCCTGATGTTTGGAGGAACACTTCCTGGAATCAGATGAATAGCATGATCATGATCACGCATAGGTGGGAGACCTTTTGGAGTCTCAAATACCTTGGAATGATTGTCCAGGACTTTTTGGAGATCTGGAGAAATAGATGATTCCAATGTGGAAACATCTAGCGAACATAATTGTGCAATTACACCTCTTTGCTCCTTTTTTAGAAGCTTTGTCATGCCATTAGAGCTGATTATCTTTCCTGGTTTCCCTGCAATACCCCTTAATTCAACTTCCTTTCCTTCCGTAGAAAATTTGATGAAAAGTTCTTGAAAATTAAAAGCTATTGTACCCAAGGATTGTAGCCATTGGACTCCTAGTACAACATCAGCACCTCCCATTGGAATGGAAAGCATTGGGCTAGTCAATACATATTCTCCCATGGATAGCTTGATATTATGGCACTTTCCAGAGCAATTTATTGTTCCTCCATTTGCAATCATCACTTGACACTCTGGTGCTGGATATAGGAAGCAATTCAATTCTTTTGCTACCCTACAATGAATAAAATTGTGGGTGCTTCCTGAATCAATCAACACTATTACCTTTTTCTTCTTGATTTGTCCTTCTATCTTGATGGTTTGAGGAGTGGTAATTCCCGCCAATGCATTACAAGATATGGTCGGATTTATTTGTTCTTCATCTAGGCTTTGTTCCTGGAGTATATCTTCTTCTTTTGACCTTTCTTGCTCCTTTTCTTCTTCCTCTTCACAATCTATGTAGAATAATTTCTTCTCAGCACACTTATGACCTTTAGTGTATTTGCTATCACAACTGTAACAAAGCCCTTTTGCTCTTTTTTCTTCCAATTGTTGTGGTGTCAACCTTATAGGTTGTGGAAGACTAGGGCAACAACACTTCCGTCTTTATAGTTGTGAGTGGTATGCTTCCTGGTTGCCATAATTTTGCTTTCCATTTTTCTTGCTAACCTGAATGCCTTCTCTAATGAATCAGGTTCCCAAAGGCGAACATCATGTTGGATATTATCCTTTAAAGACCCTATGAACACATCAATCCTATGCTCCTCTGGAATATCTTTTACCCTTATGTTCAATTTTTGGAACTCCTCAATGTGCTCCATTACTGAACCCTTTTGTTTGAGACTTATCAATTGGCTAAAAAAAGTGTTGCTTTTTGTATCTTCATAATGTGCTATCAATTCTTCCGTAAAAATTGCCCAAGTGATAAATTGTTTACGAGAACAAAGCCATTGATACCATACAAACTGATTTGGTTCCAAATATACAGTTGCCATACGTACCTTTTGTGCGTTTTGCACATTATTGAGATCGAAGAATTGCTCCATCTGTAATATCCATGTGGCGGGATCCTTGCCATCAAACTTCCTCATATCGATTTTTGGAATATGGTGATTCTTCGATCCAAATTAGCATCTATGGAATCATGATTAACATTTTTTTTGTTCTCATCATGAGTTTCCTTTACTACCTTTTCACCATTAGTGACCCTTTCTTGTAGCAATTTCTTCAATTCTTCCATGTCTGTCTTCAAATATATCTTCAAATCTGCCATGTCTCTCTTCAAATCTATCTTCGAATCATCCATCTTAGCTTCCATGCCCTTTATCTTAGATTCCACGCCACTTATCTTAGCTTCTGTTAGCTTTTGTGAGCGTGACATTTGTTGCACTTGTTCTTGTAATTTTGATATATCATGTAGCATTTCTTCCTCTTCTTCATGAGTCATGCTAGAGCTTTCAGGTTCCTTACTAGGTGTTTGCATTTTCTTTCCTCGGGGCATCAGTTACCGATAATAATGCTTTACTATGCCCTTTGAATACCGTTAAACCAAGCTTACACAAAAATTTAAAAAAAAACTACACACCTTTTTTCACTTTATAGAAGCCTGATATTGAATCTGATGTATCTCTGTAATTTCAGATCATCCAGTTCTGAAATTGCTACCTGTAGTAGCCTTCTGCGTCCTCTTTCCAATGCCACAAGTCTGAGCCAAATTGGATTCTCCAAGGAAGAGTTATGTGAAATCTCCCACAGTGACTTGCTTTTAGACTGGTTCAGTAGAGCAAACTTGTACGACGTGCCATGAGTCACTGTTTCAACCTTTGAATCTGAAACACACACACAAGAAACTAAAGTCTGTCCTCTTTCTATAACTTCTTACAAAATTTCAATCCGATCCCCAGAGAGAAAGTTATGACGATTTTCCCCAGGTCACCTGTTTTGAATGTAATTCAGGAGTCTGCAAAAAGACCAACTTCCTCAGATCATATCTCCGCAAATATCGCGTGAAAAGCTCTGAAATTTGGACCCAAGGTTCAGCGCGATTTCTTCTCAAATGGGTTTTTTTTACGACTTCTGAAACGTCACAGAAAAAATTTATAGCGAAAATTCCACGATGACCTGTTTGGAGCAGCGAAACCCTAGAATCCAAAGCTCTGATACCAAATGTTATGAAACCAGCTCAAGAAAAGATAGAAAAGATAGATCAACGCCTTAGAATTCAGCCTCTTCGAGGGGGAAACCTCCTTTACATTACATAAATGAACAATTCTTGGATGATACAAATGACAAAACCTCCTTTCTATATATAGGAGTCTAAGGAGTCACAATATAATCCAGCCGACCTAACAATAATAATATAAAGCCACAAAAATAACAATAGAGGGATTCTATGGGGCACAGAAATAACAATATGGGGGTAATAGGGGCACATAAATATAAATAAGGGGTATAACTACAATAGTAATGGGGTAATCACTAGTATTATAGGGACCCAACATAGGCATAGCCCAAACCTCTCCCGGTAGTTGTCATCTTGCTTGAGTTGTTTGTGGTTGTTCGCGAACTTTGGGGCTAAAATCTTGCTTGGCGCTCAACACTCTGTGCTCTATGTAATTGCTCAAATCTCAAATGAACAAGTGTTGTCTCATGGCTAGCCCTTGGAGTTTTATAGTGCCTTTTGAATTCAAATCCGACCTTTCCCCCTAATTCTGAGTCATCAATGCTTTCTTGGCGGCAGATTTCCCTAAATCTAGCTCTTAATTCGTGTCTTAAATGCCCGCTGCCCACTCCCTTTTGCCTTAAATTAGACATCTCGTCATGAACAGTGACACCAACGGTTACTTCCCAACCTACCCGCGCGGCAACGCAGCCCCCCATGCATGGGTACGAACCTTGTGTCATGTTGATTCTGCGCGCACGTCCCTCACCGCGCAGCCCCCCAGCAGACTCTTTTAGAGTCCCACACTCTCTTTCAACTGTTTGGAGCGCTGAGACTATGCTCCCTACTACTAGTCACATGATCGCACCACCTGTGCGATACTTCACCTCGCTTTCCAGCATAGTCCACAAAAACTCGTCAACTATCTACGCGACCACCAGCGCTGCGCATTCTAGCACGTGCAGTGTGCTTCCCTGTTTACTGTGTTTGGTGAGGTGTGGTCGTAGCCATGGCAACAGAGTCATAAACTCTCGGTGATAATCTTCTACTGCAATGGTATGGTCATCCGTATCTTTCTTTGTCATCTGTGGTTTATCAACGAGACATGCCTGCGTGATCTCGTTTTCTAGCCTCTTGATCTCAGCCTCCATCAAAATGCTTTTCTTCCTCAATCGTACCCAATCCTTTTCGAATTCGCAAAGTCTAAGGTTCCCTCACCGAATGGCTTCCTAAATCCTTATATGTTCGACCTCGCATAGATGTGTGATTACTTCCTCATGGTTATCGCGCACTGTCGCCACTACCGGGTCCAGTACATGCGGATTCCCTTTTGTGTTTTCTTCAGTAATTATGGTCTCCACCCTGTTCTGCACCTTGGGAATCCTCTCCGCATTCAGGGATTTTCACATGGCTTGGTAGGCCCATCGAATCGTTGGCATGCGCAGGTCCCAAATAGTCTGTTTTACCTGGTCAACCTTGTTCAGTACTCTGCATAACCTATCGAAGGCTTCGTCGTGGAGAATTGGTAGCGTGCGTCACCTTTCTTGCTCCTGTGATTTTTTATGATTCTCTATTCTGGGGCCGGTGTGCACTTATGCGGGCTTTACAACATATGTCTGTACCCATAGAGAAAGGTGGGTGCACAAGTTGTTCCACCCCTGTTAATTGACTTGTATTCAAAGTTGGGGTTTTCCAAAGTGCAGGCGCATCATCCTTCTACAACCACGCCAGTCCTCAAAATTCCCTTGATGCGTACCCCACCATCGTGTCGGTGTTGCGTGCAGTGCCCACTTCAGAGCATTGAACCATTTCTATTCTGGTATGGCACTTTCAAATTTTCTCAGAAATTCATCCACTGCTGTTAATCCATCATATGTTGACAACTCCCTTGCCTCTGTAGTCATGCAACGCAATGATCTGATCATCATGTTGCAATTCAATGTCGTTACTTCATGTAGCCAATTTTGCCATTGCTCTATCTCTTTGTCTGAATCCGAAGTGCAGGAGCTTTCGCACTCCCACGAAATCCTTCCATCTGTAGTCGAATTCACCCAATCCTCTCCTTGTGCAATTATCTTGTAGATACAGTCGAGATCGTCATCATTATCGTCGTCGCGCATTGGTTCAGTGTATCGCGCTCCTTCGACTAGATCTAGTGGTACTACCACGCGTAGTGACTTTTTCTCCAAGATCATTTTGCGCTTCTTCAAATTTATGACTCCGTTCATATCGGCGGCCCAGTCTATTCCAAGTAGCATGGGATAGGGATTGCTGCCATCGACAATCTCTATCACTTCAAAATTCGTCTGCATGCTCGCACCTTCAATATCGACTGTCACCCCTTGCAATCTTCCCATGGGCAAAATATTACGTTGGTCTATCATTCATAACTGAATAGGGGACCATTGTAGCGCGGGTCTACTCATGCATTCCCATATTTTCTTTAGTATTACATTCATGTCTGAACCCAAATCTAGGATTTCCTGATCCATTTCGTACTCACCTATTTGCACGATCAACCTCATTCCCTTCCTGTGCGCAATGTGTTATCACTCAGGTTGTCCCTTTTGACTCCCAAAGGGATACGGCCGAGGTAACCACAAACCAATCTTTGGACTGCAGGTCCTAGCCTACCTGCAGTCAGAGAGGGCTCTCTCTTTAGGATTTAGCTTTGTTTAAGGGATGATTTTAGGCTAGATATGATGCACATGGGTTTTGTTTGAGTTGGGTGGGATGGTTGATCTATTCAAGCAGAGTTGGCATGCAAAGTGTAAGAAGTTCAAACCATTGGGCATGGAGTCAATGAATGTGAACTGAAGGGTGCGTTTTCCTTGGCAAAAGAGGGGAATATGGAGCAGGATAGCTACGTATGGCACAATGATTAAATGCTGGAACAAGGATGAAATGGAGGTTAGGGGATGAGAGGCAATTAAGGATCTCTCATCCAGCCAAAGAGGGAAAGTGGATGAAGACTATATAGGAGCAATGAAGGATTCCTAAACAGCATTCAGAAATGAGAAATAGCTTAAACATGATCAATCAAGTATGAATATTTATCACTAATTCAGAGGAAAACATAGAAAAGTTACAAGAATTGAGCACAGAGGGCATGAAAGCCAGCTCTGAACTATTCCTTCTTCCTACAACTTAGATATGATATACAGATGATACAGATACATATAAACTGATAAACAGAGGGAGGAAAGACTTATTGAACCATGAGCAAGCACATGAATTCCACATCAAAGCTCTTCAGCCATTGAAAGCACAACCAGCCAGTTCAGATGCAAATATTCCAGCAATCTTTGATTACAGAAGTTCTTAAGCTTATAGCGCAAGTTTGGAATGAGAAATACAACCAACCAACCCTTTACACTATCCAGAGGGTGGTATAAATAGAGAAAATATCTACAACAGCAGATCTGATAGCAGATCTGGAGAAATGAATGCTTCTAACCTAACATTTATTGCAAATAAATGAAAGAATGCCTATCTACCAGCTGCGCAGGGACTGCAGCCGTAAGAATAAATAAATTATTGGTCTTTTGAGCAATGCGCTGGCACTTATACAATAACTATGCCTAAGGACTTGCTGCGCTGCTCATATGTGTCTTTGTACACTGTCTCTGCAAAATCTGGGCTTTAAACACTTGAATTGCCCCTCTAGGCGGTTCTGCTGCTGTAGAGTGGCTTTAATGCTCATAATTGTGATCTAGTGGGCTTTGATGGCTCTGAGCTGCTTTATTGACTTTGATGGGAGCCTCTTTAATGTTCTGCTGCTTCGAGCTGCTGATATTTTGATCTGATACTCTTTGTCGCTTCCTCTGATACACTTTGACACTGAATCAGGCCACTTTCTCTCTCTGATACTCTTTAACTGTCTAATCGCCCCTTTATCTATCAATTTAATGCAAGAATAACTGCTGCAAATGCTTCTGTGGCCTTTGGGATGCTATTGGCGCTTGGCTGATCAAAATGATGCTTAAATCTTCAAAAAATGTTGCGAAACGGAGGAGAAATGCATGCTAATAGATTGTTGAGGCAAAACCATGTGTTTGGATGTATTATGGGCATGAAGCGATTTCAAAATAGTCAAGGAGAGCATCATTCCTTTGCAGTTGTGGCGGGTGGGAGCGTTGTATAAACAAAACTTTAACAAATGCCCCTTTCCTTATAACACGCGAATGCTTAGAAAACATGAATTTTCATTGAAAATTGGCACTGCCGCAACACTGTGCATTCTATTAAATCATGGCCGTTGGATCGCGAGAAGGCAGATCCAACAACTGGCGCTAAATCGGCGATCGGCGGATCGGCGGATCCCAAACCATAATGCCTCCGATGAGCGATGAACCCCGTGGACCCGAAATGCATTATAGGCTCCCTTTTGATTTATATCGGGTCCGGCCCATCGGCAAACTCTTATCGGTGGATTTGAATGAAAATGGGTCATCGGACCCGAAATCCCTTTCAACTGCTCTTTATAATTTATCGGATCCGGATATGGGGCGCACAGTACCAATCTTTGCGAACCCAAAATGCTTATAGGCTCTTTCTTTATGGAGATCGGGTCCGGCCCATCGCCGAGCCCAACTCGGCGGATTTTAATAAAAATGATAAGCGGACCCAAAACCCATTCAAACTGCATTTATATACCATTTCGGCTCCGGCCCGTCGGGAGCCTTCTTTTCGCTGCACTAGGGGCCCTTACGGACCCGAAAACTTTATAAGCCGCGCCTTATATCTTTTCGGCTCCGCTGGTCGGAGCCATATACATGGGGTGATGCGATTAAATATGGGTCGTTGATCTCTGGGCCTGAATGGGCGGCTGAGATTAACTCGGCGTTTCGCGTCAGAGGAGAGCATGGGGCGTGACTTCATTTTTGTTGCAATCGCCGAAATGGGGGTTGCGACTTAATACGGGCCGTCGGATCTGAGGCTTGATCGGACGGCCGCGATATGTATAATGCGATAAAGGGGAGATATGATAAGGGGGGCCTCCGATAGCGATATCACATCGGAGGAGAGGGAAATGGTGTTATATATATATATATATATGCGGCCAACACTGTTAGCACCTCCGACAGCGATATCACGTCGGAGGGAGGGGATTCGGATCGGAGGAGGGTTTCGGCCTATAAAAAAGGGGTTCATGCCTTGGGAAAGGTAAAACAAAGCCCAAAGATGGATTTTTATACATATGAAGGGAAACTATGCAAAGGAATGAGTCCTTATGCATTTGGGAGATGGCTAGAGGGGGTATTGAGGGCTCTTGCTAAGTTTCAGATAAACTTAGCAATTCCCGAGGATGTATATGGTTATCTTTCAACCAGGGGGAGGGGATAAGTATATAGGGGAGTAATATACATAGTTTTAGTAGGGGAAGGGGAAATAGATAGGGAGCTACATAGTAAAGTTAGTAGTTAACATGAAAAGTGATAAGAAAGCGCTAAGTATGTGAATCTTAGGCTATTAAGAGGGAAAATGACTCATAGAAGCAGTATGGACCTTCCTTGAGTGAAGCAGATCTTCACCAAGGCAAATGATATGGAGAATGATGAAACTAAGAGGTATCAAGCAGATCTTGACCTCTTTGGGGGAAGTTAGTGAGTGATTTGGGGAAAGAGGAAGAAGGGGAGTTAGACATGCCTCGCTTGAAGTCCTCCAACTGAAAAATGCCTCAAACCAAAAATGAATTGCTTATCAAAATTGGAACACAGCAGTGGCACTTAGATTAGCACACTTTCAAGGACAGTTCTTTGGCCATCTGTAGCAAATATGGAGCATTGCAGCATGCATTGTACGACATATTTGGCATGTAAAAATGTCGATCATGAAAGATGATTAACCTGCTGCAGCAGGAGGCTAACAGTGGCTCCACTTGGGGATGGATTTTCCTTGTGAAAAGCTAAGAACAGTAGGTCAAACTGCCTTGTATTCAATTGTTGCTGTGCTCTGCAAAATTCCCTTGGCTGGCTGCCTTATTGATCCTACCTACCTACCTACCCTAACCAGCACTTACTTTGCTGTTAGGTGAAGTGAAATAACCAATGCAGCCATTTAAGCAAAATAGACATTAGTGAGCTTTGCTGCTTGTGCTTGCCGGTGAGAAAAACTGAGATCTTGCAATCTGATGTGGCTTTGTTAATCTTTGAGAAGATCAGGAAGCTACTGACCTCCTTTGCTGTGTTTAAACACTGTACAAAACTGTCCTGCAACATATATATACAATTGCTAGGCCGAAACAAAGAACTGTATAAAAGTTTGGGACAGCTATCATGCTTTGAAATAGGGACAACTTGATACTGAGCCGTGCAGCCTGCTAATGGAGAAGAGCGCTGATCTCTTTCATCATTCCGCCTGTCGGCGGACGAATCATTAAGAACTAGGACTGATACTTGTAACTCATTAAAAACAGGCTCAAATGGAACCTTATTGACCTGCGTCGGCTGCTCCTCTTCTTCTTTAAATAATTTAGATGACTCAAAACAAAGTGGCAGTGGAGCAATTTGAATCATTTGATCACATATTGCTGCTTCCGAGTACTCCTTTTTAATCTGACTTTCAATGGCACTTCGGGGCTGCACAACTAGAGGCGATGCATCTGGAACAATATTTAGATCATCCTCCAGGCGGTCAATAATAAGACTTGCTGACAAATGCTTATTAATTGCATGATAGTTCTCCTTAATAAATTGAAAAGATTCAAAACAGAAAGGTAAAGTTCCTTCGCTGATATCAAAATTTTCTGCGCTTTCCTCCTTTACTTCATAGCTGAACTGGGCAAACTGATCATTACATTCAAGCTGCTGAGCCTAAACTTCGCTTCCTGCCAAAATAGGATCTGATTCCTCTGCAAGGCTGATTTGGTCGTTAGGCTCATAAAAATCATCATACTCGTCGTATTTTGGCAAGCAGCTGAAAGAGGAGAAGCTATTATATTCATATAGCATATCCGGAGACTTCTCCTTCACGTATGTCTGTATGAATACATCATCTGTTCTGTGGCAGGTTTGTTCGTGAATGTCACTACTTTCCTCTTGCACAACAGATGTGTTGTGGTGCTCCAAACATTCCACTTTCATTGTGATCAGCTGCATCATTTCCTCTATCCTTTGTAACACACTATGAAGTCTCTCTTCTTGCTCTGCTTTGCGCTGTTCCTCCCTCCTCTTTAGATTTGCCTCCACGTCCATGGCTACGTCCTGCATCTATTTCAAAGTGGACGGGCATCTTCCTCTCAAAAAAAATTCCATTTCTGGATCAAAAGCTCTTGGATATTGCAATAGAGCCAGATCAGGGGGAGGCCTAATATTCAATGGCATAGAGAGATAGACTTGATTGAATTGATCAGAAAATTGCTGAACCGACTCATTTGGAAGCCTTTTTAACTCATCATAATCTTGAATGAGCGAGAGGAAACTAACTTTGATCATCCATCTATTAAGGAAGAGCTTAGCACACTGCTGAAGATTAGAGATGTTGGCCTCAGGCAATGCTTTAAACCAAGTCCTAACTTCGCTTTGCAAAGAAAGGGCAAATAGTCTAAGACTGACATCTTCATCTTCCACTTCAAATATATTAAGATAATCTTCAAAAGCCTGGATATGTTTCTGGGCAGTAATACCATTCTCTCCATCAAATCTAGGGAGATACTCGGGATGATTTGCAGGCAAAGGATTCAGCACAGGAGGCAAAATGAGAGGCTTATATCTATCAGGAACTTTACGAGACACAGGAGTATATACAGGAACTGTAAGACTGGGCTCTATTTTTGGTTCCTCCTTGGCTGTATGATGATCTTCAACAGCATTTGAAGACTGCTGCTCTAATGTGCAAGGAGGCTTTTCAACAACATTTTCCAAAGGAAAATCATAAAAATCTGATATAGAATCGTCTTTAAAATACAATATACACAACAAAACTTTATGGAGAAAAAACATGACCTCTTGGATAGTAATCTAGGTCAAAAGCATGATCTGCTCATATATCTCTTTTGGGTTCATTTCTCCAGTGGAGTCTTTATTCTGAGTGAAGTCGCCAGGTGGATGAATTAACCTTGAAGTGCCTGATCTCTGTCCACCATCACAAATCAGAGCTAAACATGAGAAGCTCTGAAAAAAAGGGACACTTTCTCCAGAAAACAAGGCAAACTGATCAAAATTGGGGGTTTACAGTAATAAACCAATGATTTCAGGTCCCCAGCGGAGTCGCCATTATGTTATCACTCAGGTTGTCCCTTTTGACTCCCAAAGGGATACGGCCGAGGTAACCACAAACCAATCTTTGGACTGCAGGTCCTAGCATACCTGCAGTCAGAGAGGGCTCTCTCTTTAGGATTTAGCTTTGTTTAAGGGATGATTTTAGGCTAGATATGATGCACATGGGTTTTGTTTGAGTTTGGTGGGATGCTTGATCTATTCAAGCAAAGTTGGCATGCAAAGTGTAAGAAGTTCAAACCATTGGGCATGGAGTCAATGAATGTGAACGGAAGGGTGCGTTTTCCTTGGCAGAAGAGGGGAATATGGAGCAGGATAGCTACGCATGGCACAATGATTAAATGCTGGAACAAGGATGAAATTGAGGTTAGGGGATAAGAGGCAATTAAGGATCTCTCATCCAGCCAAAGAGGGAAAGTGGATGAAGACTATATAGGAGCAATGAAGGATTCCTAAACAGCATTCAGAAATGAGAAATAGCTTAAACATGATCAATTAAGTATGCATGTTTATCACTAATTCAGAGGAAAACATAGAAAAGTTACAAGAATTGAGCACAGAGGGCATGAAAGCCAGCTCTGAACTATTCCTTCTTCCTGCAACTTAGATTATGATATACAGATGATACATATACATATAAACTAATAAACAGAGGGAGGAAAGACTTATTGAACCATGAGCAAGCACATGAATTCCACATCAAAGCTCTTCAGCCATTGAAAGCACAACCAGCCAGTTCAGATGCAAATATTCCACAATCTTTGATTACAGAAGTTCTTAATATTATAGCGCAAGTCTGGAATGAGAAATACAACCTGTTAGCGCTTGAAATTTCACCTCAGGCTGAGAAAGGTAAACCTCAAGGCAACATCAAACCACTTAGCCTCGTAGCTAGCCCTACGGGGCAGGAGAGGGCTCTCTCCGGTCTATCTTGGTGAGATCTTCAATGGATGAGATGACCAATAGGGTAACACTGATTTTAGGCTATTAAACTGATCAAAAAGGTTGATTTGGGGTTTTTAGGGTTTTTGGTGGCAAATTGAGGGGATGGCAATTTTGGGTGCGGGGATTGGACACAGTTTCTGCAGGGGGTTCTTTGGGGCGAGGTAGGATACAGTATTGATGCCTTTGATTGAGGTGGATGGTCAGGAATGACAGGTGAGGAGCTAAGGAGAGCAAACAATAACTTTGAATTCTCCTTAAACAGTAGAAAACATTGAAATTAAACAAACTTAAAAGCAAAGCATGACAGTCATGAATTCTTACTTTAACATTTCGTTTGCTTAATGTGCAGAAGGAAAAGAAAGGAAATGATTCACATAACACACTTACAAGTACATAGAGAAACACACCATCAATACATGTAACCACAAGAATCCCAAAAAGGACTGCAAAACCCTGGTCTTCCTTAGCCAAAAATTGCAGAGATACAGTGAATAATACAATGATAGCTTCTCCCTCAAGAGTCCAACCATGAAAATGAGCAAGAAAGTACATAATATAGATCATCTAACCTCTTTCCGTGCCTCCATGGGTCGAGCTCACTATCCTAGGATTTGTTTCAACCACTTCTAAACTAAGCACTACAAACTAGGCAGTCAAAACAACTTGCCTCTATAAGCTAGGAAACCAATTCATTCATTTAATTTTCACCTTTTTCATGACTGAATCTTCTAGAAGAGGTACATAAGAGTAAAAGTGTCAATAAAGTACAATAATTACATCAAATAAGATAATAATCCACCCCAAAAAGTCAAACAGGGTCAAACTGCGTTTTTCTGAGTTGTACACTGAAATCTGGAGAAGTTTGCCTGACGGGTCGCGCGCCTCTGCCTGACGGGTCGCGCGCCTTTGGGACCACATTTGGGGCACTTCCAGGTGGCCAAATTGAGCAAGAGTAGGCTTTTTGGAAAGGTCTGTGAGTCTACTTTCCAACCCAACTAGAATTTCTGAATTTGGTGGTCATTTGCCCCTCCAAAATTGCAATCTCCCAAGACTGCTTTCTGCAACTCAAAAATGTGGCAGAAAGTCAATTTTTGCTTGTTTTTTGACTTTCTGGAGGCCCAAAACTTCATAAAATCTCAATTCCATTGATGAGCATATGTAACTTCTCATGAAAAATCTGGAAATGCTGAGTTTTTGCAAAATGGAGTTGCCGGGATGAAGGGTCGCGCGGGGGGTGAGACCCGTTAATGGACAAAAACCTGTAAATTGCCTGAAAAATCAAAATTGACCCAAAATTTTCAAAATTTCTTGGGATTTGTGCTGTGGTTGGGCTATTTAGTGCCTTGGACCTTAGTGAAGCCTCAGCCAAGATATGGAGGGGATCGGGCCTCTTTCTCCTTTTTTGTGCCTTGGCCAACCGCCTTTGGAACATTTTCAGCTTTGCCTTGCACACATGCATTCTTGCCAGATAATGGTTCTTCATGTGCCTCAGCAATTTCTTCTCTTGGTTGGCCTTAGCCAACAACCTCTCCAAGTGTGCATTTACCCGGATGAGCATGGACTCTCGGTCAGCGGGCAATAGATCACCGGGTCTTCTCCGGTTCAAAATGCGGTCACTACGAATCCTCCACAGCTCATCAAGTGCTTGCTCATCCTCCAACTATTTGTTGCGCTGCTCGAGGTATGTGATGGTCCATTGTGCCCCCTCTAATCTCCTCTGCAAGGCATCATTTTCAGCTCTGAGGTGCTGAATGATCTCCTTTGCCTCTCGGCTAGGAGAACTGACATCAAGATCAATAAGCTCTATATCCGGAACACCTGATGGTCTCTCATCAATTTTGGGTTGTTTGCCCCTTCCTGGTACCTGTGCTGCTGAAGAAAGCGAGGCCCCTTCCACCTGATGTGGAGATAACACTCGCTGAGCCGATGAAGAAGGCGAGACCCCTTCCACCTGGTGTGGAGATAATACTCGCCTGGCTGCTGCAAATAAGGCCCTCTGGCCTCTCTGATAAGTAACCACGGGTGAGGATCTGACATGTCTAGTGACAGGGATGTCATGCTGCTGTGATGGTCCTCCCTCCTCGTGAATAACCTCAGGATGTGGCGGTGGTGGTGCTGTGAAAAACTCACGAGAGATGAACTCCTCCCATGAGATGCCCTGCTGAGCCAACTGATGTAATACCACTAGCTAAATCAAACCATAATGGTAAAGGCTCTTGTACTGCTGTGCCGGGCTCTTCCTCTGCATCATGGACACCATCTTCTCAATGTTCTGATAGAAGAAAACAGGGATGTTCATCATCCGTACCCGGGTGAAGTGCATCAAGAGGCGAATATGGTATGAATATACCTGTGAAAATCTGCCCTCACAGGTAAAATAGAGCATGATGAGCCTCATCATGGGAGCATACTCACTCCTGAGAAATCTGAAGGGAAACACTCCTGTCAAGTGTCTCATGAGTGCTGGTCTAACGAAAGGCTCAAAATGAACATTGTCCAGCACCTTGCGCTTATTCCATACCTCTCCAACATTAGGTATCCCTGTGGCCTGTGCAATCACCTCAGGTGTCAACGTGAAGTCCACCCCGGCAAGGTTGACATGTCCATCATGCAAGTGTAAAACAAACAGGCGAGCCAACTCTCTGTGGTGCTGAATCCGAGAGATCCTCTCACAAAACTCATAGCAAGACATGTACTGGAAACATGAGACTGCCATAGGACAAGCTTGTAAATCTGTCAAAGAGGTGGGCTCCTCTCGGCTATGATGACCACCCTTACCACCCTTATGAGGTCTCCTCTGTATCTCAATCTCTGAAGCTGATGCCTGGTCATCACTCTGCTCATAGGTTTCGGTTTCTGACATTGTTTAAGGAGCAGAGTGGCCAAAATGTACTGCTGTTTCTGCTTTGTAAAATGCTGATTTGTATGATGTTTCAAGGGGGACAAGGAGCATGAAGGGAATGTTAGGGGAGGGACACTTTTAAAGGGAAAATGGGAATAAATATATAAAACAGGGATTTAAGGGAAAAACATTGCAAAAATCATTGCATAAGCATCATTATATACATTGTTTACATGGGTAATGAGAGATAGGTTTAGGGCTTAATTTTTCATTTTTTAGGGAAGAGGGGTAGGGTTTGGATTTTTCTTTACAAATTTAAAAGGGAAATTTACATAGAAGGATAAGGAAAATGACATGGGAAATGGGGAAAATGATTACAAGGGGAATACCTTTCAAACAGCATAAAACCCTAGGCAAATTTTACAAATTTAAAATGCAGCAACATGGAGCTTTTATCTTGCACAATGAGAACTTTCAACATGAATTCATGATGACTTCGACCATAACAAGCAGCAATTTTTAAGTTGGAGGGCCTACCTCAGGAAATTTAGCGATTTGTTGGCTCCTTGGATGAATTTGCAGGCGATTTTGAAAGGAGGACGCTGACGGGTCGCGCGCCTCACCCAACGGGTCGCGCGCCTCTGACGGGTCGCGCCCGTTATAAGTTTACACTGCTGGAATGGCGCTGACGGGTCGCGCGCCTCTGACGGGTCGCGCACCTGGCCTGACGGGTCGCGCGCCTGTCCAGCTCCCAAATTCGCTCAAACTTTCACTCAATCGCTCTTGCAAACAACTTGGATGCACAATGAGGGTCGATGGAGGGAGATTGGGCCTTTATAGCTCTGATTTGAAATAATTTCATGCCCAAACCCACTTTATAATGTTTCTCTTTGACACTTTATAAAATTGACTATTTTGGTTTCCTTTATCCTAAAATTGACTCATTTAATGCTTTTGCTCGATATTTTTTGCAGGGACATCATCTGAGGGATCTTGGCAAGGGAGCCAGGGTTTCATACTGTCTTTGGAAGCATTTTGAAATTTCATCACTTTTTACAAAAATTTGAAAATGACCTTGGCTTTAAAAATAGAGTTTTTAAATCCAAGGTGAACATTAACTGTACAAGATTGAAATTTGTGAAGAAACATCTTTAAAATCATCCCTTTGGCTTGCTGAGCACTTATTGACCTTCAGAGACATGACCTTGTAAACCATCTTGACCAAAACCCTAGACCTAGGAATTTGACGTCAAGACAAGACAAGACAAGCTTGAAAGTGACTAAGGACTGAAATGACTTGATCCAGCAATGCCAAGAGGGGGACAAAGACACCAGCTCCTCCATCAGGGTTATGGCATGCCTAATGGGATGCAAAAATTGACACTGATGAGACACCTACTTATGCAAATGCAAAGATCTTTGATCGCTGATGGAGGGCGACAAGACCGACTCTAACATTGGCTCCAATGGGGATGGTAGCTCCTTGGAGGTACCAAGAACCTTAGACCTCTGGGAGAGCAGACCAGTGCTTTATCATCATTGGGCAATGGAGTCAATATTTATACATGTGACCCAAAGTTGGACAACTTTATTGACTTTGACAATTGACTGAAATTTAAATTAACTTTGACACAAACCGACTCACTTTATGCAGAAAAAAGACTGATTAAAACAACTTGAAAAACTCACACCAACTAATCACCATCTTCAGAAATATAGCCTTCACCGCGGGCCCCAGACTAAAGATGGAAGATCAGTTCACACTTGCTGCAGAATGAAAGTAAAATGGTAATTACAATGAGAGTGATTAGAGCAGAAAATGCTCAAACATGATACCTTTTGAGCAGTCGGCCATTCACCGACCCACCGAGACATTCATCACTGTTCATTTCTTTGAGAAGAAAAGCATTTGGACCACAGTATGCTGCAATTTTGTAGGGACCTTTCCACAAATTGTCGAATTTTCCGTGTTTCCCTTTGTCTTCGTTTCGGGCATCCCATGTCAAAACAACATCATCTATCTGAAAATCATCTGATTTGGCCTTTTTGTCATAGATTTTCTTTATGCGCTCCTGCAACTTAAGGGAATTTTGATGAACCTCCTCTCGTGTCTGCTGTAAATGAATCATTTGACTAATTCGTCGTTGCATAGGATCCTCCTCGCCACCAGCCTCTTGTAGCAACTTTGCCACTGGAACACTAAGTGAAGTAGGAAACGCTGCATCTACCCCATAAACCAGTTCAAAGGGTGACATACCAATTGACTTCTTTTGACTTACTCGATCAGCCCATAATGCATTTACTAACTTTTTTGCCAGCTCTTCTTATTTATTTCCAGCAATTTCTTTATGATGTTCACTAGAGATTTGTTCGAAGATTCAGCCATCCCATTACCTTGCGGATGGTAGGCGGTCGAATGCCCCAAGCTGATGTTATATTTGTAGCAAAAATCAACCATTTTCTTCGACTTAAAGGCTGCTGCATTATCTGTAATCAACTTATGTGGACAGCCGAAACGTGACAATATGTTATTCTCAAGAAAATAAATAATTACCGAGTCCGTGGCTTGCCGAGTGGGAATGGCTTCAATCCACTTTGTGAAATAATCTGTGGCGGTCAAGATCCATCGATGCTGCCCGGAAGATGCTGGGTGGATTTCGCCAATAAAATCCAAGCCCCATTGCTGAAATGGTGCGCTGATTTCAATGGGCTTGAGAGGCAACGGCTGTAATTTCTGCTTTCCTTGAAAAATTTGACATTCATGACAACTCTTAACTGCATTATATACATCAGAAAATAAAGAAGGCCAATAGAAACCAGCTCTCAAGATCTTATTAGCCGTGGTCTTCCAAAACAAGTGACCCCCACAGTCACCTTTATGAAAATCCTCTACTGCTGTCTTAGCTTCATCTTCAACTAAACAATTCAACAATATGCCACCGGGGTCTTTCCAATAGAGTGCAGATTTAATGATACAAAATTTGGCAGCCTTTAATTTCAATGTTCTAGCTTTGTTTCTAGGCATCCTGGGGGGAGAAGACAAATTTTGAAGCACATATACAATATCAGCATACCAAGGAGAAGAAACAAAAATATCTGATACCTGTAGAGCTGAATTCTCTTCGTCTTCATCGGATAAGGCAGCAATCAAATTGATGTCAAGGACATGAAGATTTGTTTCAGCCATCAACTTAGCAAGACCTTGACCTTTAATCAACTTGGTAGGCTTAATTTCTACATCATACTCTAATAGTGCAGCAATCCACTTACCCCTTCTTCCTTCCGGTTCCGCTTGTACCAAGACATCCTTAACAGCTGCGTTGGGAACATAGGCCAAAATATGAGAATTCAGTATGTACACCCGGAAATCTTTCAAAGCTTTCACCAATGCCAATGCTTGCTTTTCAATGATATTATAATTCAGCGCTCCGTCCCTTATGATACGGCTGAAAAAGGCTTTGGGCTTCTCAACTCCATCTCTCTTTTGCATCAACACGGCTGCCAACGTATGCTCAGAAGAAAATGAAAACAAAATAAAGTCTTGTGTATAATCTGGACTGATCAAAGTTGGGGCTGAAGATAAAATTAATTTTATCAAATTGAAAGACTTTACCGCCTCTTCGGTCCATTTGAGCTCGCTTTCCTTTTTGAGCATGTTGGTTATCTCTCTAAGATGTTCGGCAAGATTGGGAATGAAGCGACGCAGAAAATTCAATTTGCCATTGAAGGACTGAATCTCTTTCTTGCTTCGGGGCTGCTCTAACTGCTGAATTGCTTCCACCCGTGTAGGATCGATACGAATGCCATCTTTAGAAATAATATGGCCCAGCAGCTTGCCTTCGCTCATAGCAAAAAGGCTCTTCTTCGGATTCAACGAGATACCATACTTTCTGCACTTTTGAAACACCTTAGTCAAATGAAACAAATGCTCTTCATCAGATTTAGAAAACACAGTCAGATCATCAAGATAAACGACCAAAAAGACATCCTTCTCATTAGCAAAGGCCATGTCCATTGCCCGCTGAAATGTAGCACCAGCGTTCTTCAATCCAAACGGCATCTTGGCATAATGAAATGTCCCCCATGGAGTAGTAAATGTTGTCTTGTCACGGTCATCTTCATGTACCAAAATCTGATTATACCCGGAATAACCATCAAGCAATGACATCCTTGATGCCCCCACTACCCGCTGCAATATATGATCCATTTTGGGCAGCGGATAATTTTCCTTTAATGACACCTTGTTCAGATTTCTGAAGTCTATGCACAAACGAATCTCACCGGTCTTCTTTCTCACGGGCACCAAGTTGGAAATCCAATCAGAAAATCGGATTGGCACTATGATTCCAGACTTATATAACCTGTTGACTTCCTTCTCGATCAATGGCAGCAACTTAGGATTAATTCTTCTCAACTTTTGTCGGAAAGGCTTTTGATTTGGCTTTATGGGAATGGTATGTTGAATGATACTTGTGTCATACATTTTCAAATCTGAATAGTCCCATGCAAAAACATTAGAAAACGAAGACAACAATCTGATATACTCTTTCTTTACCTTGGGCGACAATGCCTTCGAGAGCTTCACCATCTTTGGATTTTCGGCTGTCCCGAGATTCACATCTTCGACACCTTCTTCCGTTGGCCTCAAAGTTGGTTTGTGGGCCACATCATCTTGATCGAACAATTCTTCTAAAGGAATTAATCCTTTAGGAATGTAATTGTCCTTGAGTTGCAACACATCCATCTGATTTACTCCTTCAGCTTCCGTGTCTATTGAGATGTCTTCGAATTTACCCTCAATTTGCAGAAAATCTTTGATTTCTTCGTCATCTTGGAAAACTTGCCAACACCTTTGATTATCTGGAACTGTAGGACGATGCTTCACATATATCTCAAACTTATTGCTGGAATTCATGGGTATTTTCAGATTACTCGCTGCCTTTGCTAATGCATCCGCAACACCATTTTGAATCCGGGGTACACATGTCAAAGTATGTTCTGAAAACAGTTTTAAGATATCTAGGGCAGCATTCCGATATGCTCGCATACGAGGATGTTTGGCCTGAAATTCACCTTTCACTTGCTTGATAACCAACTCGGAGTCGCCATATACCGCTATCTTCTTTGCCTTCAACTTCCGAAGGATTTTCAGACCAGCAATAAGAGCCTCATATTCCGCCTCATTATTTGAACAATCAAATGCTAATTTATATGAACATACCCGTACCTTGCTTGGAACTTGGTTTCGAACTGAAAATGGGCTTCGAATTCACACACCTATACCATCACCACCGCTGCCCACCGCACCATCAAAATCCATGGTCCAAAGACCATCCTCATCATCTTCTAAGTGCTGAAAATGTGATGTCGATGCATTCTTTGTTTGTTGCCCATTTATTTCAGTTGTTGGCTTTATGACAGCAGACCTTTCTTCACTTTCCTTTCTCAAAATTTCTTTGAAATTTTCTGAAATGTTTGGTATATCTTCTGCTTGAACTAACTGACTATCTATCTCATTGAAATTATCCGCAAACAAAACAAAAGATTCTAAATCTGTTTGTACATAATTTACAGGATGATTGACGGGCTTTTCCTTACTAGTGATCATGTATTTCATCTTTTGCTCCCAATATAACTTCCTCATCTGACCAAAAACTGGAATTGTAGCATAGGAAAAATCGAGCTGAAGTGTACCTTTGAGCTTGGCTCCCCATGATCTCAAAAGCAACATGCCAAATCGCAGAGGAATATCCGCCACCACCACGTCCATCAAAACATTCTTTGCTGGGATTTGATCTAGACTCACCACCAAGTCTTTGATCAAACCAATACATTTCACCCGGTTGGAATCAAACGAATACAAATCATGATACTTCCTTGTGATGTCAAGTCCCAGCTTCTCCATAATCGCTTTGGGCATCAAATTATGTGAAGCTCCCGAATCAAACATGGCATTGTGTAGCACGTACTCATGTAGTCGCAAACTGATATAGAACGGAGGAACATCACTCTCGGGAGACTCACCATCTAAAGTAGGCCCAAAAATCAGCTCAGGCCGATCATCTTCTACATTCACCGTGTCTAGCATTGGATCGAAATTCAGCAACTTGGAAATTTGGCCTCGGTAAGTGCTGTTCTTCATGATTTCCGTCAAGGGAATAGATACCTTCAACTTTGCAATCTCATTCTCCAAACTGAAAGCTGAAACCTTCTCGCCTTCTTTGGCCGGATTATCTCTTTTTTCACCCCTATCTCTTGGTGCATTTGATGGCTGGTCTATTTTGCTTGCTGATAATGATTGGCCTGCTGGAGGATCGATTACTTCTTTCCCTTTTTTCTGCGGGACAGCAGAACCATTCTTTTCCGAAGCTTCTGTTCTCTTCTGGATAGGATTTATGGGAACATCTCGGTTTCTCAATTGCCTTTGCTGACCTTGCTGAGCTGATAAAGCATGCAAATACCCTCTTTGATACTCTTCGGATTCTTCTTGAAGTGTTGCATCGTTTGACAAAATATAATGCTCATCTTGGGGAATGATGGAATTACTCACCAACTCTTCCTCTTCTGTAATATAAGTGGGCAGATCATCAGGAGTGAAGAAGTGATTTTCCTCTCCAACATTATCACCTTCATCCTCTGATTCTTGGCTAACGAAATTCTGCTGAAAAGGAGGTTTCATTTGCTGCTGAACTGCTGCCTCTTGTGCCTTTGTTTCCCGCTACTTGATTCTATATTGTGGCTGTTGTGCACCTCGGAAATTAGGATTACGGATCTGCGGTTCCGGCTTGTCAAGACGAACATTTTCAAGTGCCCTTTTTATCTGTTCAACATCACGAAGAAGCTGATTTGAGGTGGATGCTTCCTCTTTGATTGTGACTCGCTTTTCTGCCTTCATCCTTGCTCTTTTATCATTCAAATTCGCTTCAACACTAACAGCAATTTTCTGCATATCCTCTAAGGTAGGTGGATCTCTGTCTCTCAATGAGTAGGCCATCTCCGGATCAAAACCATCCAGGAACTTAAGAAGTGCTGATTTTCTAGATGGCCTCAAATCATCAGGAATAGCATTATAAACTGTATTGAATCTGATTATGTAATCTTGAACAGACTCACCCGGATTACGCTTGAGGTTGTTGTATTCGGCATTAATCTGAAGCGGATCCTTTCTGATTTCTCATCGATCTAAAAATTGATTCTGAAGTGCTTCCAAGGTGGCAATGCTGCTAGCTGGCAACCCTCTGAACCATTTTCTAACCTCTCCTCCAAATGTTTGCACGAACAACCGCATGGTGACATCTTCTTCATCTATCTCATATAGATCGAAGAAAGTTGTCATTTTGTCAATATGTTGCTGAGCAGTAATACTTTGTGGAGTGCCATCAAACATAGGAATTTTACTTTGATAATCGGCTGGCATATCATGAAGATTTTGGGGAAGAGCAAGTGGGGCAAACCGGGCAGCCATTGCTTTAGGAGGGGGAGTAGGATGAGTATGAGGAGGAGGAGCTGTGATAGCAGCAACTATAATAAGAGGAGCTGTAGTTTGTGGAGTTGGGGGAATCGGAGGGGTAGGAGAAGTAGGAGGGGTATGGGGTGTAGAAGGAGAACCGACTGTGGATTCGGGATAGGTGATTATAGGCGAAACTGAAACATAAGGAGGATAAGATTCTTCGTGAGCCGTGATAGTGGATCCAATATGATCAGAGATATTCTCAACAAAATCAGTAAGGGTAGTAGCTTGAATACGTGTCTGGAGATGTCTCAAGATGAAATTTTCGACCAATTTGTTATGTCTCTCAAATTCAATAGCAGCTGCAAAATCAGGGTCAAGGACTAGAGAATCGAGCGCGTTTTCAGACTTGGCTTTAAACAGAGACAACTCAAAGCTTTCGTCAAAATCAATATCTTCGAGATAATCAAAAATAGTTGGGCATGAATGAGATTTGAAAATGGGTCTAGGATCAGTAGCCAGTTTGTTTTTCTCAAAAGACTAGGAAAGAAAAACCATTCAGCCTGTGAAAATTCTCAACCTATCATCCACGACTCAGAGTTAACAATTATACTGGGATAAAGTGTCAATGAAGCGCTACGTTCACAAGCTCACGGAGATTGACTGAAGCAGCGTTTATCTACTAACGCTGATGTAAAACAAGAGCGTTTTCGAAGGCTACCTGGCGTATCTTCAGGCTCCGTCTAAGACTTATGAAATAACACGTCAATGAGCAAACGATTAGTTTGTTCTCCCCAGCAGAGTCGCCAGTATGTTAGCGCTTGAAATTTCACCTCAGGCTGAGAAAGGTAAACCTCAAGGCAACATCAAACCACTTAGCCTCGTAGCTAGCCCTACGGGGCAGGAGAGGGCTCTCTCCGGTCTATCTCGGTGAGATCTTCAATGGATGAGATGACCAATAGGGTAACACTGATTTTAGGCTAGTAAACTGATCAAAAAGGTTGATTTGGGGTTTTTAGGGTTTTTGGTGGCAAATTGAGGGGATGGCAATTTTGGGTGCGGGGATTGGACACAGTTTCTGCAGGGGGTTCTTTGGGGCGAGGTAGGATACAGTATTGATGCCTTTGATTGAGGTGGATGGTCAGGAATGACAGGTGAGGAGCTAAGGAGAGCAAACAATAACTTTGAATTCTCCTTAAACAGTAGAAAACATTGAAATTAAACAAACTTAAAAGCAGAGCATGACAGTCATGAATTCTTACTTTAACATTTCGTTTGCTTAATGTGCAGAAGGAAAAGAAAGGAAATGATTCACATAACACACTTACAGGTACATGGAGAAACACACCATCAATACATGTAACCACAAGAATCCCAAAAAGGACTGCAAAACCCTGGTCTTCCTTAGCCAAAAATTGCAGAGATACAGTGAATAATACAATGATAGCTTCTCCCTCAAGAGTCCAACCATGAAAATGAGCAAGAAAGTACATAATATAGATCATCTAACCTCTTTCCCTGCCTCCATGGGTCGAGCTCACTATCCTAGGAGCTGTTTCAACCACTTCTAAACTAAGCACTACAAACTAGGCAGTCAAAACAACTTGCCTCTATAAGCTAGGAAACCAATTCATTCATTTAATTTTCACCTTTTTCATGAATGAATCTTCTAGAAGAGGTAAATAAGAGTAAAAGTGTCAATAAAGTACAATAATTACATCAAATAAGATAATAATCCACCCCAAAAAGTCAAACAGGGTCAAACTGCGTTTTTCTGAGCTGTACACTGAAATCTGGAGAAGTTTGCCTGACGGGTCGTGCGCCTCTGCCTGACGGGTCGCGAACCTTTGGGACCACATTTGGGGCACTTCCAGGTGGCCAAATTGAGCAAGAGTAAGCTTGTTGGAAAGGTCTGTGAGTCTACTTTCCAACCCAACTGGAATTTCTGAATTTGGTGGTCATTTGCCCCTCCAAAATTGCAATCTCCCAAGACTGCTTTCTGCAACTCAAAAATGTGGCAGAAAGTCAATTTTTGCTTGTTTTTTGACTTTCTGGAGGCCCAAAACTTCATAAAATCTCAAGTCCATTGATGATCATATGAAACTTCTCATGAAAAATCTGGAAATGCTGAGATTTTGCAAAATGGAGTTGCCGGGATGAAGGGTCGCGCGGGGGCTGAGACCCGTTAATGGACAAAAACCTGTAAATTGCCTGAAAAATCGAAATTGACCCAAAATTTTCAAAATTTCTTGGGATTTGTGCTGTGGTTGGGCTATTTAGTGCCTCGGTCCTTCAGTGAAGCCTCAGCCAAGATATGGAGGGGATCGGGCCTCTTTCTCCTTTTTTGTGCCTTGGCCAACCGCCTTTGGAACATTTTCATCTTTGCCTTGCACACATGCATTCTTGCCCAATAATGGTTCTTCATGTGCCTTACCAATTTCTTCTCTTGGTTGGCCTTAGCCAACAGCCTCTCCAAGTGTGCATTTACCCGGATGAGCATGGACTCTCGGTCAGTGGGCAATAGATCACCGGGTCTTCTCCGGTTCAAAATGCGGTCACTACGAATCCTCCACAGCTCATCAAGTGCTTGCTCATCCTCCAACTGTTTTTTACGCTGCTCGAGGTATGTGATGGTCCATTGTGCCCCCTCTAATCTCCTCTGCAAGGCATCATTTTCAGCTCTGAGATGCTGAATGATCTCCTTTGCCTCTCGGCTAGGAGAACTGACATCAAGATCAATAAGCTCTATATCTGGAACACCTGATGGTCTCTCATCAATCTTGGGCTGTTTGCCCCTTCCTGGTACCTGTGCTGCTGAAGAAAGCGAGGCCCCTTCCACCTGATGTGGAGATAACACTCGCTGAGCCGATGAAGAAGGCGAGACCCCTTCCACCTGGTGTGGAGATAATACTCGCCTGGCTACTGCAAATAAGGCCCTCTGGCCTCTCTGATAAGTAACCACGGGTGAGGAGCTGACATGTCTAGTGACAGGGATGTCATGCTGCTGTGATGGTCCTCCCTCCTTGTGAATAACCTCAGGATGTGGCGGTGGTGGTGCTGTGAAAAGCTCACGAGAGATGAACTCCTCCCATGAGATGCCCTGCTGAGCCAACTGATGTAATACCACTAGCTGAATCAAACCATAATGGTAAAGGCTCCTGTACTGCTGTGCCGGGATCTTCCTCTGCATCATGGACACCATCTTCTCAATGTTCTGATAGAAGAAAACAGGGATGTTCATCATCCGTACCCGGGTGAAGTGCATCAAGAGGCGAATATGGTATGAATATACCTGTGAAAATCTGCCCTCACAGGTAAAATAGAGCATGATGAGCCTCATCATGGAAGCATACTCACTCCTGATAAATCTGAAGGGAAACACTCCTGTCAAGTGTCTCATGAGTGCGGGTCTAACGAAAGGCTCAAAATGAACACTGTCCAGCACCTTGTGCTTATTCCATACCTCTCCAACATTAGGTATCCCTGTGGCCTGTGCAATCACCTCAGGTGTCAATGTGAAGTCCACCCCGGCAAGGTTGACATGTCCATCATGCAAGTGTAAAACAAACAGGCAAGCCAACTCTCTGTGGTGCTGAATCCGAGAGATCCTCTCACAAAACTCATAGCAAGACATGTACTGGAAACATGAGACTGCCATAGGACAAGCTTGTAAATATGTCAAAGAGGTGGGCTCCTCTCGCCTATGATGACCACCCTTACCACCCTTATGAGGTCTCCTCTGTATCTCAATCTCTGAAGCTGATGCCTGGTCATCACTCTGCTTCGGTTTCTGACATTGTTTAAGGAGCAGAGTGGCCAAAATGTACTGCTGTTTCTGCTTTGTAAAATGCTGATTTGTATGATGTTTCAAGGGGGACAAGGAGCATGAAGGGAATGTTAGGGGAGGGACACTTTTAAAGGGAAAATGGGAATAAATATATAAAACAGGGATTTAAGGGAAAAACATTGCAAAAATCATTGCATATGCATCATTATATACATTGTTTACATGGGTAATGAGAGATAGGTTTAGGGCTTAATTTTTCATTTTTTAGGGAAGAGGGGTAGGGTTTGGATTTTTATTTACAAATTTAAAAGGGAAATTTAGATAGAAGGATAAGGAAAATGACATGGGAAATGGGGAAAATGATTACAAGGGGAATACCTTTCAAACAGCATAAAACCGTAGGCAAATTTTACAAATTTAAAATGCAGCAACATGGAGCTTTTATCTTGCACAATGAGAACTTTCAACATGAATTCATGATGAATTCGACCATAACAACCAACAATTTTTAAGTTGGAGGGCCTACCTCAGAAAATTTAGCGATTTGTTGGCTCCTTGGATGAATTTGCAGGTGATTTTGAAAGGAGGACGTTGACGGGTCGTGCGCCTTACCCAACTGGTCGCGCGCCTCTGACGGGTCGCGCCCGTTTTAAGTTTACACTGCTGGAATGGCGCTGAAGGGTCGCGCGCCTCTGACGGGTCGCACGCCTGTCCAGCTCCCAAATTCGCTCAAACTTTCACTCAATCGCTCTTGCAAACAACTTGGATGCACAATGAGGGTCGATGGAGGGAGATTGGGCCTTTATAGCTTTGATTTGAAATAATTTCATGCCCAAACCCACTTTATAATGTTTCTCTTTGACACTTTATAAAATTGACCATTTTGGTTTCCTTTATCCTGAAATTGACTCATTTAACGCTTTTGCTTGATATTTTTTGCAGGGACATCATCTGAGGGATCTTGGCAAGGGAGCCAGGGTTTCATACTGTCTTTGGAAGCTTTTTGAAATTTCATCACTTTTTACAGAAATTTGAAAATGACCTTGGCTTTAAAAAACAGAGTTTTTAAATCCAAGGTGAACATTAACTGTACAAGATTGAAATTTGCGAAGAAACATCTTTAAAATCATCCCTTTGGCTTGTTGAGCACTTATTGACCTTCAGAGACATGACCTTGTAAACCATCTTGACCAAAACCCTAGACCTAGGAATTTGACCTCAAGACAAGACAAGACAAGCTTGAAAGTGACTAAGGACTGAAATGACTTGATCTAGCAATGCCAAGAGGAGGACAAAGACACCAGCTCCTCCATCAGGGTTATGGCATGCCTAATGGGATGCAAAAATTGACACTAATGAGACACCTACTTATGCAAATGCAAAGAGCTTTGATCGCTGATGGAGGGCGACAAGACCGACTCTAACACAACCAACCAACCCTTTACACTATCCAGAGGGTGGTATAAATAGAGAAAATATCTACAACAGCAGATCTGATAGCAGATATGGAGAAATGAATGCTTCTAACCGAACATTTATTGCAAATAAATGAAAGAATGCCTATCTACCAGCTGCGCAGGGACTGCAGCCATAAGAATGAATAAATTATTGGTCTTTTGAGCAATGCGCTGGCACTTCTGCAATAACTGTGCCTTGGGACTTGCTGCACTGCTCATATGGGTCTTTATACACTGTCTCTACAAAATCTGGGCTTTAAACACTTGAATTGCCCCTCTAGGCGGTTCTACTGCTGTAGAGTGGCTTTAATGCTCATAATTATGATCTGGTGGGCTTTGATGGCTCTAAGATGCTTTATTGACTTTGATGGGGGCCTCTTTAATGTTCTGCTGCTTCGGGCTGTTGATATTTTGATCTAATACTCTTTGTCGCTTCCTCTGATACACTTTGACACTGAATCAGGCCACTTTCTCTCTCTGATACTCTTTAACTGTCTAATCGGCCCTTTATCTGCCAATTTAATGCAAGAATAACTGCTGCAAATGCTTCCGTGGCCTTTGGGATGCTATCGGCGCTTGGCCAATCAAAATGGTTCTTAAATCTTCAAAAAATGTTGCGAAACGGAGGAGAAATGCATGCTAATAAATTGTTGAGGCAAAACCATGTGTTTGGATGTATTATGGGCATGAAGCGATTTCAAAATAGTCAAGGAAAGAATCGTTCCTTTGCAGTTGTGGCAGGCGGGAGCGCTGTATAAACAAAACTTTAACAAATGCCCCTTTCCTTATAACACGCGAATGCTTAAAAAAAATGAATTTTCATTGAAAATTGGCACTGCCGCAACACTGTGCATTCTATTAAATCATGGCCGTTGGATCGCGAGAAGGCAGATCCAACGATTGGCGCTAAGTCGGCGATCGGCGAATCCCAAACCATAATGCCTCCGATGAGCGATGAACCCCGCGGACCCGAAATGCATTATAGGCTTCCTTTTGATTTATATCGGGTCCGGCCCATCGGCGAACTCTTATCGGTGGATTTGAATGAAAATGGGTCATCGGACCCGAAATCCCTTTCAACTGCTCTTTATAATTTATCGGATCTGGATATGGGGCGCACAGTACCAATCTTTGCGGACCCGAAATGCTTATAGGCTCTTTCTTTATGGATATTGGGTCCGGCCCATTGGCGAGCCCAACTCGACGGATTTTAATAAAAATGATAAGCGGACCCGAAACCCATTCAAACTGCATTTATATACCATTTCAGCTCCGACCCGTCGGGAGCCTTCTTTTCGCTGCACTAGGGGCCCTTACGGACCCGAAAACTTTATAAGCCGCGCCTTATATCTTTTCGGCTCCGCTGGTCGGAGCCATATACATGGGGTGATGCGATTAAATATGGGTCGTTGATCTCTGGGCCTGAATGGGCGGCTGAGATTAACTCGGCGTTTCATGTCGGAGGAGAGCATGGGGCGTGACTTCATTTTTGTTGCGATCTCCGAAATGGGGGTTGCAACTTAATACGGGCCGTCGGATCTGAGGCTTGATCGGACGGCCGCGATATATATAATGCGATAAAGGGGAGATATGATAAGGGGGGCCTCCGATAGCGATATCGCATCGGAGGAGAGGGAAATGGTGTTATATATATATGCGGCCAACACTGTTAGCACCTCCGACAGCGATATCGCGTCGGACGGAGGGGATTCGGATCGGAGGAGGGTTTAGGCCTATAAAAAAGGGGTTCATGCCTTGGGAAAGGTAAAACAAGGCCCAAAGATGGATTTTTATACATATGAAGGGAAACTATGCAAAGGAATGAGTCCTTATGCATTTGGGAGATGGTTAGAGGGGGTATTGAGGGCTCTTGCTAAGTTTCAGATAAACTTAGCAATTCTCGAGGATGTATATGGTTATCTTTCAACCAGGGGGAGGGGATAAGTATATAGGGGAGTAATATACATAGTTTTAGTAGGGGAAGGGGAAATAGATAGGGAGCTACATAGTAAAGTTAGTAGTTAACATGAAAAGTGATAAGAAAGCGCTAAGTATGTGAATCTTAGGCTATTAAGAGGGAAAATGACTCATAGAAGCAGTATGGACCTTCCTTGAGTGAAGCAGATCTTCACCAAGGCAAATGATATGGAGAATGATGAAACTAAGAGGTATCAAGCAGATCTTGACCTCTTTGGGGGAAGTTAGTGAGTGATTTGGGGAAAGAGGAAGAAGGGGAGTTAGACATGCCTCGCTTGAAGTCCTCCAACTGAAAAATGCCTCAAACCAAAAATGAATTGCTTATCAAAATTGGAACACAGCAGTGGCACTTAGATTAGCACACTTTCAAGGACAGTTCTTTGGCCATCTGTAGCAAATATGGAGCATTGCAGCATGCATTGTACGACATATTTGGCATGTAAAAATGTCGATCATGAAAGATGATTAACCTGCTGCAGCAGGAGGCTAACACAATGCATTCTTTCCAAGTTTCTAGGCCTCGTGCGGTTCTCCTGACCCCACGCACCTAGTGATAAGTTCCTATAGTCCTTTGACTGCCTTTCTGTCGCGCAGCAGTTTCATGCATGTCTCCAGAAAGTTAGTGAGCATTGAAGGATCCATCCCCGATTCTAGTTGTTCCTTACTACCTAAAGTGGAGGCCTCCGTGAAGCTCTTCTTAGCTTCCATGAATGTCTCCTTCGTGCATTCTAAATCAAATTTGGGTTCCTTTGTAGGAGCCTTGCAAACCCACATGCTTTCTTCTGGATGCTTTCCTTTATCATCTCCCATGGTCATACCACTCCTGAGCATCATGTTTACATTCGAGTCTTCTTCGCGCGGCTGAGACCTCATCATTTGTAAATTCTGAGTCGGAGGGGGCTGGAGTACCCCCTTTTCATGCATCCTCGCTATCAGCGAAGGGCAGTCTTCTACCTCATGATCAAACTGAGTACAGTACCAACATGATATTCTTGTCGGGTTTGTACAATCGCGAGCATAATGCCCTAGCCCTCCGCAATTGTAACAAATTATTTGTCTGTGACCCCTTCCTGGCCCTATTCTACCTCGACCTCGGCCTCGACCGCACCCCTGAAACCCAGCTCCCACCATCCCTGCATTTGGGTCGAGGGCTCGTGTTTCGATTTGCACCCTGTAAGCAGGAGTTTGATCCATCATTAGTTCATAGCTCCGGCAGGTGCGTTCGTCATGGCCTACCGACTTGCAGAAATTACAAAACAATTGTTGGGACGTCTACGTATACTTTTGCAACAGATGACAATTATCCGTGGTGTGTTTTCCTCCTATCTGGCAAATCACGCACCATAATGTAGATGCCACACTCGGCCCTACCTGTGCCTCTAGTCTTAACAGCATTGGCCCTCCTCCTGCCAATTAGTTCGCGAATACTGGACAGTGGTCCTTGTCGTGCCCTTGGCCTTTACATTTTATGCACCATACTTCCTCATGCACCTCCGGCAGAGGTGTCCTGTCTTGTTTCAAACTTTGCATTTCCACACACAGATTCTGTAGTTTTGCATGGATTTGTTGGACTCCCAATCCATGGTCTTGTATAGGGGTCTCATGCAATCTCATTGCCATCTCCAATGCTTCAGCCTGGGTGGAAAGTTTTTGCTGCGACAACGCCGTCCTTAAGTGAGGCCACAAACCATGCACGATGTTATGCATTTGTTAACGTTATATTGGCTTCACGAATCGTACTCTTCAGCCTTTGGTCCATATCCCAAGGGGTCTCGCCCGAGAGCATCGCGATCTCCTTAAACCCGATGATTGATTGTGTCTCTGATTTTGGCCTACTAAATTCCCTGTTCAGTGCGGCCTAGATCTTTGCAATTCCTGTGTTTGGATGGTCATTAGAATGCTTGATATACCATGTTAATGCATGATCCTGCAGCGCACTCACCAGCGTAGCCTTTTTAATGTTATCATCCATGACTCCCTGTGCTTCCCATACTACTCTTACCACGAACCAGAATTGGTCTGGATCTTCATTCCATACTCCTCTGAACACTGGTAGTTTGATTGCACTTGCCATACTAAACTACAGTGGTGGCATAGGTGGAGTGCGCGAAGATGGAGGTGAGGGGGGTGAAGCAGGTGACAGCGTGGGTGGAGGTGGTACACGCGGAATTCGTTGTCTTATCAAACTGACTGTGCTTCTTGGAGAAACCTTCGCAAGCTCTTCCTCGCTCTCCCATGAGGGTGAAATTAAGGGACTGTTTTCCAACTCTTCACTACTTCCGCTTATGTAGATCTTCCCACCATGCGTAGTCCCAAACATCAATTTCTTTGCAAAACCCACTTTTCACACAATAGAATCTTAATCCAAGTGTTCAAAGATTTAATATACTTACCTCGCAGTCCCTTGAGAAAACGTCACTCCGCCTCACTGTAGCTGACGGTCATGTCTACCGTGAACTCAGTGATAAGTCCTCCTATTATTTGGTCAATCCAATGGTCCACAGGTCGTGCGATCTTATCTTCTGATGCTTCTAGTTTGCGCACTAATTCCGAAGTCCACACTATTGGTTTTTCGAGCCTACACCTTCCCTAGCTGTCTGCTAACTTCGCAATCCACTCATACAGCTCAGAAGGAAAGGATGCAAAGAAAATTTCATGGATTTCCATATACAAGTAGCGCTCCAACCATTGTTCCTTAGATACTCGCAGATTTCTATTCTCCTGCGTCGCGAACTCATGAATCTTCTTATCCAACCACTCTTCAATTTCTTTCTTTATTGGATTCCAGTGGCACGACATCAGACATCCTCTATGCAGATCTCGATCCCAGAACCGGAACCATTTGTTAACTTGTAGGGCCCTGACCCAGGTTCACAGGTGATTTAGCCAAGCAAATCCCTGTACTACTGGCCCTTTCGGCAACAGTCCGTGGAACGCGGACTAAGGTCTCACTCGAAGTAGTATGGGAGGGTGCTAGAACTAGTTTTCCGCACCCTTGGGGTGTCTAATGGGCTTCTGGAGGTCCACCGGTCACTACGCACTTGCTATTCCTTCGCAACCTGCGGTGTTGCTTCCCCGCAGCCCTAGTCGGGGCACAACCCGTAGAATACCCAAGTTCCTTGTTATTTAGTCTATTATTATCCAATTACTTAACTTGTTCATGCAAGACTAATGATTATTATAGCATATTCATCAATCACATCAGTGCGCGCGATAAATAAAATAGTATAAACATAAAGAAGGCAATGTACAACAAATACACAAAAATAAGGATCAACTTCTCTTTATTAATCTTCAATCCTGATTACAGACTTGACATCGCCCTGCACACTCACCTGCAGGGGTCCGTGCACTCATCTGCGGACTCTACTAGGCCTCTGCACACTCAGCTACAGAGCCTCTTCCTACCACTATGACCCAATACACTTAGAATCCTACTTTAAGCTTGAACCATTCACATTCTTCTTTCTATCTCCTATGCTATCTTTACAACTTAGAGCCTCGCTCTATTTATACAATCCCATGGTCCACGGACCATGGGTAGGCCAACATGACTTTACATTACATTACATTATTCTAGGGTGGACAACCCTATAACTTGACCTCTACTTCGCGCTCCACGCCCACAATTTGCGGAGTCTTATAAAACCTTTGACTAACACTTGGGCTCTGAGCCCCAAAACATGTTATGGGGGGATTCCATGCCCAACACTTCTGCCCCAAGCCAGGACTGAAAATTATGAGGAAGATCCAGAGAAGTAGAAATATGAGAGAATAGAAAGATACCTCTATCCTGGATATGTTGGAGAAGGGGGATAGATAATATGTGATTTCCCTAAAAGCCTCAAATGGCATCCAAGCCAACATCAAATTTTGTGTCATTTCCATCCTCCCAACAGAGGCCCCCAAACAACCAATGTTTATTCTCATCATACTATGCCAAATGAGGGAGTATGTTTGTAGGTATCTCGCACCATTTTTTATGCAGACATCGAAATCCTTATATTCCATATACTTACCTCTAATGATTTGTGACCAAATGCCCCTGCCAGAAAAACCTCTCCAAAGGCTCTTGTAGATTAATGCCCTATTGAAGGAGAGCATATCCATGATCCCCCAACCCCCTTATCAACAACTTCAGCAATTAGAGGCAAGCGCACCAGATGGATTTTCCTTATATGATTAGAATCAGTCCAAAAATCTAGCCAAAATAGCATATATCTTGTGTATGATTTCCATTGGAATCATATATAAATGCATCTAGTAGATCGAGATGGACTGCAAAATAAACCTAATCAATATGAGTTTCCCTCTGATGGTGAGTCATTTGTATGACCAATTCGTCAATTTATGCTCAAATTTATGAGTAATACAGCCCCAATATAGGTTCAAATAATGATTAAGCTTTAAGTTAAAACCTAAGTAAACAAAGCCAATATCCAAAGACAGAGTGAAGATACCAAAAATTTCACAAATCCACAATGTCACATAATCCTCCAATTCTATAGTGATCAATTTAGATTTCCTCTTATTCATGACAAGGCATGTAGCAGAGCCAAAGAACGTAAGAATGGAATGGAAAATGGTCCACTTGGGAATAGACATTGCACCACCAAATAGGAGTTCATCAACAAACATCAAGTGGGAAATGTTGATTTGATAAGTCATCTTGATGCCCATGATAAAACCAAGTTCTTTACAGTCATATATCTTTTTTCTTAGGCCATACATGATGAGAAGAAAAAGCAAGAGTGACAAAGCACAACCTTAACGCAAACCTCTGGAAGCCTTGAAAAAAGAGGTTGTAATCCCATTGATAATTACTGCAAAATTGGCATATGTCACACATGCCATAATCCAGTTGATGTTCATTTGTGAAAGACAAATTTTGTGTAAAATCAGTCTCAGGAATTCCCAGTCCACATTGTCGAAGGATTTGTTTAGATCATCTTCAGTAAACAAGATTTGATATTTCTCGCCTTGATGGAATGTAAGAATTCATGTGCAATGGCCACATTGTCTTGTATCTGTCTCCCCTCCAGAAACCCAAATTGTTTTGGCGATATGTGATATGTCAGATAGATTTTAATTCTATAGGCGATTAACTGAGATTTTGTAAACATAGTTTCAAAGGGAGATGGGGTGGTAGTCCATAAAAGTAGGGGGAAGAATTTTTTTAGGAATGAATCCGATAAAAGTTGCATTAATATCTCCAGAGATAAATCATTTGACCCTGGAATCTTCAGCCACTTCCAGGAGATCCAAAGATATAATATCAAATAAATGTATATGCAGTTCCATCCCCCACTTGTTAGGACCAAGACTCTTGTCTCTGGCACAAGAAAGAAGAACGTTGTGTCATTCTTCTTTCATGACCGGTCTACCCAAAGTGTCATTCTCAGGCTCTTGTATCATCAGAGGCAAATTATTTAAGAAATCCATTTGTGCATGGAAAGAGAGATCTTTGGCAGAGAAAAGACCATTGAAAAAACAGAAAGCATTTTGTTCAATGTCTGACTGGGAAGTGTATAAAGTGTCCCCATCATCACAGATCACCAAAATGGAATTCTCTCTCCTCCTCATTGAGGCAAATTTATGAAAAAATTTAGAGTTTTTTTCTCCATACGCAACCCATGTTGACCTACTTTTGAGGCACCAAGCCTCTTCTTGTGCTTTATAAATCACTATTCTCTAGTTGTATCTCTATTCTCTAGGCCTCTGATGATATTTTCTCTTTGTTGACGGACCTTTGTCGCCTCTAAATATGGAAATGTGGTTTTCAATTTATTTAAATCATCCATGAAATTATATATCATTTTATCTATGTCAACTCCTTTGTTGTCTTTATTCAAGGTTTTCCCAGTTCTTGTTGCAGTACCTTTTTAATAGAAGTCTCCCCTTGAGCTCTTTTCATTGTTTGAGGAGTTGGGTATTTTCCCCTTCATCTTATTCAATTATTCCCTTTCTCGATCTTGTTGAATCAAATTATGATATTGTATCATCTCCCATCTCCATAGGTTCCAAAATAGCTAGATTATTTTCCTTTGTTTATAAAATGTACTACAACAAATTGGTCTTCTTCTTTGAATTCTTCAAAGTCGTGGGGGCCTTGGTCCCCTTGGAGGCATATTATCAACATTCTAACATCTTTCTAGCCTTTCCATGAATTTACATGTTATTCTTCCAACATTTTGTTGTTGTCAAGGTCATTTCTCTTCTCCTCTTCTTAATTGGACTATTTCATTTTGCATTTGTCTCATAGTCTTGTTCAACTATACAATTTTTTGAATCTATATTTAAGGAAAAAGGTTCCTCTAATGTAGGAACATTTAATACATTAGGGGAAACACCATGGAAAATTCCTCTACCAAATGTTATATCTTGTATATTCTGAATCAGTGTTGGTTGTCTTGGCTCTATAATTTTCAATGAATACATTTCTCTTTGAAAATTTTCCAAAATAATTTTAGGATCAACATCTCTTTCCAACATGACTCATTCCATATCTTATGCTTTCCTCATAACTTACTGTAAGGTGTTGATATGTGTAGACTTTAATGCATATTTGACATCGGTAGTCATTGCATTCTTGAAACATCCAAAGATAACCAGATAATTAGGATGGAAATTTTGAGGTATATTTTGCAGGGTTATGAAAATCAGAGGTTGAAATCTCTAGTTTTTCATTCTTTCCCAAATGAACATGGGTAACCTAGGTAGTAGAGTATGATATGCAATGGGATGGGAATACCTTCTTATGAAGGTGGTTTATGTATCATAAAAATAAGCAATCGATCCTTAAGTAAAGGAAAGGTGTCAATCATAGGTGAGTCCAATTAGGGTTTGAAGAAACACCCTTACCATGACATTGTCATGTATTATTCCAAATATATCCTAGATAGTGAGAAATTGGTCCATGCGTTTATCTATATTCATATTGTCATCCTCATTAAACATGGGCAAGACTCCTTGAGGTAATTTTGATAATTGATGTTGCTTACCTTCCATGGCTAAGGATTGACATGATGTCTTCATATTTGGTACCTTTCTCTTTCATTATTTATTTCTTCTTACCTTCTTGTATTTCTTTGTTGTATACTATTTCATCCTTTTCAAGTAGGAATAAGAGTGATATTCCTTAATTTGCAAAGCTTCCTGCTTCCTTGACAATATTCTTACTTATTCTTCAAATCAAAGGACCCTTGGGAATCTTAGACTTATCGAAATTCAATTCTTCTATTTACTAGAGTCATCTTTCTAGATTATGTGGCATTGAAAGTTCTTGTTGGGGTAGAGCTTCCCAAGATCTTTAAAAATCTTCTCTAGGTTTTGTTGTCTTCAAGACCAAGTAGTATATTATTTGATCTTCTAATCCAATGAGACAATGAGGCTAGACTAGATTAGGACAAGTCATCTCAGGGGAATAAAATATAGAATCATTTGCATTCCCAGTATTATTGCCAAAGATGTTGATGTCTTTTTCAGTCAAGGAAAAGAGTCAACCTCCTAGGGCCTTATTTCGGTTACCTCTATATTTTTATAGAGGTGGTGTTGGGTCTTGGAATCAACATATTTGTCACCATCATATCCTTATCTTTTCGATCAATTTTACCCCTGAAACTACATCCTTTTACCCCATTAATTACATTTTTGACCAATGTATAATATCCTTTCATGTCACCTTAACTCATGTAGTTTTGCTAATATATTGATGAGAGGTTAATTGTTTTGCGTAACTTTACTAATGAAATGAAAAGAAGGATGTTTAAGGATAACTCGACTTGTTGAGATGTTGCTACTTTGTTTCATGATGATAAGTACTTTGTTTCATTGATGCCATTTTCAGGAGTCAACATGGGTGTTGTTGCTTAGCCAAGTCAATTAGGACCATTGTGCCAACGATGATTCCACCTTTTGATAATTCAACCAACTTGGTTGTGACAGTAATGATTTCCCATTTTGATATCTCGCTAAAATGAGATGTTGTTACAATATAATTTTTATTTACAGCAAATTGATGCAATTTTTTAAACAAAACTCTTAGTTTAGACAACCTGAGACTCGAGAAATTCTCATGGTTGACTTTAGCACCAAGATTTGATAGGATGTAAATATATAAACATAGAAACCCTTTTCCTTGTGCGAGGGTGGCACCATCATGTCTTGTAGAATTATTCATCTTGTGATTTTTCAGAAGTTAATGCAATATTTTATGGGTTCGTGTCTTATTTGTGGTTTGTTGTGACTAGATTGCAAGTTGTAAATTACCAACTCCCTACTAAGGAGGAAGGGCCTTCCTCTTTAGCAAGGATCGTTGTGTTACAGAGGTAGAGTAGAAATTTTATTTTAATTCACTCACATATTATGTTTAGTGTTGTTATGATTTTAGATATCAATGTTACATACCCTTACTCATACATAGAAGTTATTGATTATTATATTAACTTGTAGAATACTTAATATATATTTCTCGTGTGACAACATAATTATTAGATCAATCATTTCTAATAATGTGTTGTTATTGTTCAATTGTTGCTACAATGTTTATGAGTTATTGTTGAAACATAATGTTAGATTGGTTGTTGCTATATCTGCTACAGTGTGTTACACGATCAATGGTTTGGTTGATTGTGATTGGCTTGTTGTTTATGTAATTGTGATTGAATGGTTTGTGCAATTTATTTCCAGGATTTTTATTTCCTTTCTTGCAAGAGTGATCTAGAATAACTAAGTGATGTTTTATTCTACAAGAGTGATTTCAATTTTAGTATTGGGTGCAGAGTGATTAATTGCATAAGGGTTTGATAGTTCTATAAGTGTGAAGAGTTACAATGACCTTTGATGTGATTACTTTCCATGATCTTATAGGAGAAGTGTGGTGACAATTAAGTATTGATCAATGTTAGTTATTAGTTGTTTCATGAATATATTTTGCATGATAACCTTGAAATAAACAAACTCACCCCAGTTGACAATTTATGTGTGCGCAATTAATCTATTTTATTAAAAGACAATTAATTCACCCAACATATTGGCGTCATTTTTGGAGAGGTTATTAAAGTTGCATAAATGTAACTAGATTTTTTTCTTAGATGCATTGTTGATTATGTTCATGAAATTTTCTAATTCAATAACACAACCTTTTGAATCCTGGGTTGGCTAGGCCAAGAACATGGATGTGGTGCCTGGTTTAGAGCTTGGTTGTTTATGGTATAACTTCAAAGTAAAAGAAAAGAAAAAAGGAAAACTTAAAGAAACCTAATAAACTTTACAATATTAATTACAAAGAAAAGTAAGAGAAGATGTATCTTTAAAGAGGAGAGTAAACTAAATAATTTGACAAGCAAAGTCGAACTTACAAACATATTATTTTGAAGTTTAAATTTCAAATATGTATTATTGCCTCCTTCCAAGGTAGCATCCCATAAAAATAAAATTTGTAATACACAATATACACGTAACAATTGTCAAGAAAGAGAAAAATAGAAGTGTAATTATTAAAACATCGAGTATTAAACATACCACAAGATTCTTCATTGAGAATATGAAAGAATAATGTTTAGATATGATGATCACAAACTTGGCAGATTAAATGTTTGCACAAGGAACCTCTTAAAAAATGACCACGTTTACAAAACTATATTGGTTAAATGCTAGAAAATATAAACAAGAAAATTTAAAAATGACTTGCTATAGCGAGCTCAAAAGGCACGTCCAAAGACCAGTATGTTGCTGCAAGAAGAGCCAACATCAATATTGATGAAAGATGTATCATGTATAAATCATTAGTGACTGAAATTGATGATACCTCTAACAACAAGAAATATTATCAACCTTTGTCATTGCTTTCATTTAAAAGAAGCCTTGTAGATCAATGTTTGTAAATCAAAAATAACTGAACGCAAGAAAAATGATAACCCAATTGAAGAACAAAACTATATCATACCAACTATGTTACTATGTGAGAGATACTTGTCTTCCTTCTTCAGCTTGAATTTATATTCATAACTTTTCAAAACAGTTTGGTGATTGTTTATTTAATTTAAATAACAAGTCTTTAAAACATAATTAGGCTTAACTATTTGAAGGTAAGACAAAAAGGGTTGGACTCCTTAAAAATAGAAATGACTCGAAAATGGGAGGACCCACATACATAAATTATTGATCTTATCATTAAGATAATATCTTAAATGCATGATAGCCACCATATAAAAATATGCATACATCAAATAAAGGTTTTCATCAAGTAATCAAAATAACATTATATATATATATATATATATATATATATATATATATTATATATATATATATATATATATATATATATATATATATATATATATATATATATATATAGATATCGATATATCGATGCATGTATGCATAAACATGCCCAAGATTTATCCATATACTCGACAATAAAGTCAAAAATGTGGAACCATGAGGTTGACATGTCAAAATAAAAGATTCAATATCCCAATGTGCACCACCGAAATATAAACCATTAAAATATTTTTGTCCAAATGTCGAGAATCATTAAAACTTGCACCATCAAATTCCTACCATATACTCCTATTAAGAATTTGTCATATGAATCAGAACTTATATGAAAAAGAAGATGAATTATTCTTAAACCCTTTATAAATTGTTCCATAGAGAAGTGGGGCTACACTGCACCTAGCTTTTGTTGTTCTTTAGTGCCCTCTTAGTAGAGGTTCTGGGATCTGGTATTGATTTTAGAGTAACACTATGATTAAGGTATTTTGTAGAATAAATATTGGTAGGAGAAGTGGATGGAGGACAAGGTCCAACAAATACGACAACTAAGGGAGTGGCAGAATATTCACAAACATGACTAGAAACGATAGGAAAAGGGATGATCTTTGAATGAAAATCAAGAAAAAACCTCCTAGAAGACGAAGAGGATGCATGTGTAGCTTAATGAGAGATGGAAATAGAATGTGAAACTTTAGGGATAGTACCTCAGCCATTATTATCACATATAGGCAAATCTTGAAAAGGGTTCCAAGCATCTTTTTCATTCACTGGTTATTGGAAGGCCACTGTAGAGGATTGGTTTAACTCCAATCCTCAATTGATTCTGGAGTATCCATATCATGGCATGGACTTTCGAGGAGATCCAAATATGGGGCTTCCTCTGGGTGATGCCCGAGGACCAGCAGGTATCTTTTGCTTTCTACATTTGTATACATATATTTGTTTGCATGTATCGATATGATGTTTTATTTATGATGACGCTAATACCATGTTTGTTTACTTGCAGATGTGGGGTCGCTGGGGTGACCACTGGCATATTTGGTAGGCCATAATCCTAGACATATGGGTGTTACAGGGGATCCACCAGTACCACAGAGATCGAGGGTGGTGAGGCCATCGATTGGGCCTGAGTGACCGACGAAGCGTCGTCGGTTAGAGATTGGTGGACCCTCTGGAGAGGGTAGTAGAGTAGCAGTGGGTGGGGATGCAGAGCGATGGCATGAATGTGTTGAGACCGCAAGGCACATTTGGCAGCTGCAGAGCCCGAGTTGCAGAGCTACCAAGACACCTGGGGTAGGGCAAAGCCCCTAGATAGAGGGTTGCCTATTGATGGTTGGACAGGTTTGGAAGATGTCATCGCAGAGATGATGATGTCACAGACGCGAGCACATAAACCAATTTTATTTTGTATAGCCATGGCAGTGGCTACGACTGGTCTGATTTGAGCTCCTCGTGCAGAGATTGGTCAATGGGAGCCTTAGATAGACCTAATGGTCTTGTTGTTTTTGGATGTGATTATGCATGTACCAAGGAAAGCGCCCATTATGAGGATGCTCCCTTATATTTTTTGACTTATTTATCCTAGTCGTGGCCCAATGGACTATGATTTTTTGTACTCATACATAATTTTTTACGTATATACGAGATTATTTTTTGGCATATCTCATGATATGTTACATGCGTCCATACTTTTTGAAGTATTTATGCATTTTTTTTTAAATGTATCTTATGTTGATCTTTTATGTATCTTGATGATTATATATATGTGATACATGCCAGTTTAGGATTTGATTAGTGATGCAATCAACTATGTGCTTTTTATCCCTCGGTATATGTGTAAATGTGATATGATCAAAATGTCGAGCTAACATTTGTGCATGTAGATACTTTTGGAAAAGGCATGTATCACGGACTTGAAAAGTCTTGTTTAAATGCGATACAACTAACTGAGAATCAAGGAATACATGAAGTTGATGGATACCTAGGTGGTGGGCATCGGCCAAGAGGCCTAGGACGGCATCGTATTCTTCTTGATTGTTGGTGGTTGACCCGATACAAAGTCCATTAAAGAGACGAGGTGTTCAATCAGGAGAGTATATGGCCCAGGCTGCAGCAGGGAGGTTTTACAACCATCGAGATGTGCCATCAACAAACCTGTGGTGATAAGCTGGCAGAGGATCAATCTGCTGATAGATGATGATAGAATGATATTTTAAAGTGAATCCATGATGAGTTGATCATAAAAAAAATAATTCATGGTGCATACATGTATACTCTAGCATTTTATGGGTGAAAGTTTTTGAGGTAGAGACCATTGACAAGATTTTTTAGGAAAGTCCCATCGAGCTCTGACAATATGTATGCCCCCTTGAGGAGGCAGTGTTTGATGATGTATGGGCCCTTCCATAGGGTTTCAAACTTTCCAGGTCCTACCGCTTCTTGGGAAATATCGTAGCAAAGGACTAACACCTCCTCGGTAAATGTATGAGGGGTGATGTTGCAATCAAATTAGGCTTTGACCATCTTTTTGTGTGCTTCATTATTATGGAGGGATTCCCGTCGATGCTCATCGACAAGCTCCAATTGTACCAACCTTTGTTCTAAAGGTTTGGTCTTTGTTAAAAGTTCGATGTCCAAGTGTAAGGTGGGGATATCACACTCGATGGGAAGTACTGCTTCTACGCCATATACTAGTTGGAAGGGTGTAAACCCTGTGGACGCAATGACCTTTGTGCGGTATGCCCATAGGCAAGATAACATCATATGGTGCCAATTGGTTTTATGAGTGTTCACCATATGTTATAACATGGTTTTTAGGACCTTACTGATGGCTTATACTTTTCCATTGCACTGTGGGTAGTATAGTGATGCAAACTCATGGGAGAAACCAAGGTGTTGGGATAACTCTTGAAAGATTTCATTTTTGAAATGTTTACCGTGGTCTGAAACCAACTCCTTGGGAACATTGAACTATGTTGTGACATGGTTGAAGAAAAATCATGCGGCATTTTCAGCGGTGTTGTTATATGTGGGCATTTCTTTTTCCCATTTGGTGAAATAGTCTATAGCGACCACAATGTATTTGTGGTTGCCTGGTGACAGGGGTTTACAGGTCATGAAGTCGATGCCCCACTTATAGAAGGGGCCATCCACTATGACTAGATGTAAGGGAGTAGTTGGTGCTCGTGCCTTATGAGCGTATCACTAGCATTGCTCACATCGTTTGACTACTTGTATGCAATCGTGGAAGAGTGTGGGCCAAAAGTAACTAGTGTGAAGGATTTTTTGGGCAGTGACCATCCCTAAGAGGCGGTCACTGCAAGCCCCACTATGGCAATCATTTAAGGCTTTCTCAACTTGTTGGTGATCAAGGCATTAACGTAGGATGGTGTTGATGCCTCGTTGATAGAGGACATCCCCCAATAAGAGATAATGGGGGGCTTGTTGACGTACGCGCCTCCGATCATCATGAGTAAGCTGAGGTTTGAACTTTTGGGTTCTTAAAAAGAGTAGGATATCATCGTACCAGTGGTCATCCACTAATACTAAAAATAGATTTTCAACGGGAAGAGCTTCATTAACAGGAGAGCCTTGGGTCTCTGTTGGGAGGTCTGTGATGAAATCAACAAGAATGAGTGATTTTTTGCTCTTATGTAAGTTAAATTGTAGATCAAATTCTTATAGAATAACCACCCACCAAGCATACTTGTGGTTCATCATACAGTGAGTGAGCAGATACCTCATGGGGTTGATGGTTGCTATTACGATAGTTGTTCAAAGGATGATATAATACTGAAGCTCTTGTACAAAACATACAAGGGCCAAGGCAGGTTTTTCTTCTGGCTCATACTTCAATATAGGCCCAAATAAGTTCTTGCTAACATAATAAATTACATGTTCCTCGTTGTCTGGTCTATCTTTAACTAACACCCTAGTGATGGATATCTCTGATGAAGATAGGTATAAAGTATAGTCTTTGTTGTGGTCAAGGGAGATAATCAAAGGAGCTTGAGATAATGCATATTTTAAAGCGTCGAATGATTTTTGGGCTTGATCATCCCACTGGAAGGTGCTATCTTGATGAAGGAGGCACAGGAAACCTTGCACGCAAGTAGCATAATAGGGTAAAGTGTCGTAATAAATTGGCCTTACCCTGTGCTATCACTCTGTAATTTTTGAGGTTGTGGAAAAGAGGTAACCACAGAACCACTTTGGAAGTTGGGATCTAGCCCTACTAGCTTCAGAGAGGGATATCTCTTTATGTTTTAGCTTTATTTGACTAGAGGTATTAGGCTAGTTATTAAGTTCAAGTTTGGGTTTTTTGTGTTGTTGGGTTGAAACTAGGAAGAAAGGCCATTGGAAAAATGGAGTCACTGGTTTGGAATGATCAAATACAGAGTCTACATGCTAAACTTACAAGGCAAGTTAGGAAAATTCACTGGATCCTTTAAGATCTATGGTGTGAAAGAGAGGAAAAGATTTAGAAATCCAATTAAAAACATAACATTTAAGAATTCTGATCTTTATCTTTAGTGGAAACCATAAAAATTATCCTTAAGCCAGAGACAGAGTGTACATTCAAACAAATATTGTTCTTTATCTTCTTAGAATAATTCATATTTTAGAATCACATATGAGAATAAAAACAAATTGACAAAAAGAGATGCACTTCACCAATAAAAATGACACAAGAATCTTGTAATGATTGCACTGTATTACTGAAAAACTGATCAATGGTGGCTTTGTGAGTTGCTTTACAATACAAGTCCTTTCCTTCAAACAAGTCCCAACCCTTCATAATTCAAATTATGAAGTACTTATAGAAAATATTAAAAAATATATTGATTCTAAAGATCAAGATGTGCATCCGGTTTTCCATGTTTCATGCTTAAAGAAGGCTATAGGTGACAAGCTCCCAATTCAAACAATATTGCCAAAACTTGATGAAGAAGGAAAAATCATATTGGAACGTGAAGCAGTCACAGAAACAAGAAATCGATAGCTACAAAATTGATCAATTTCAGAGTATCTCATCAAGTGGAAGAACTTACCCGTCGAAAATTCGACATGGGAGGATGAGAATTTTATACAGAAGCATCCATAACTTCTCAAGGGTTGAGGACAATACTTTTTTGAAGGAGAAGGGCATGTTAGGTCCCTATAATACTAGTGTATTCCCTCATTGTTATTGTCATTGCAGCCCCTTATTGTTATTGGTGTGCCCATGTTGTCCCCATATTGTTGTTATTGTGCCACATAGGAGCCCACTATTGTTATTGTTGTATCCTTACATTATTATGATTATGTCATCTCTAATTATATTGTGACCCCTTAGACTCCTATATATAGAAAGGAGGTTTTTTCATTTGAATAATCCAAGAATTATTCATTTGTGTAATGTAAAGGAGGTTCCCCCCTCGAAGAGGCTGATTTCGAAGTCGTTGATCTATCTTTTCTATCCTTTTGTGAGTTGGTTGCATAACAACCATCTCCTTGGATTGTAATGCTTTCATGTATTTTTTGGGCCAAGGAAGAACTCCAACAGGTCTGTGTGGCTGAAGAGGTTGTGGATTAGTATGGTTTTTCCCTCTTTTCTTGGTCCACGCTTGGTATTTTATTCATAATTGGTGCTCACTTCAATTACTACATCATAAGTATGTATTGTTGTTTGGTTTTCCTTCAATGTTTCTACTTCGCTTTCTTAATTTTATTGAGTAATCTATGTAAATAAATTATCATATTATATAGTCACCAAATGCCTAGAAAATATTCTCGTTGGATCGAATCCTTGGCCTTAGCCTTAGTTAAACTGAAAGGATTTAATACTTCATAAATTCTATGAGATGTATAGAATTATTCAATGTAGCATCTATGAAAGTAAATGGTAATGAAATGAATTATTTATGAATTGTGTCTTATTTTTCTTGTCAAAAATAATTGACTAGCAGAATTATACAACAAAATACTTGTCTAAAGAAAACATGGATAATAACAATGGTCTATGCTCATACCCATAAAGCCTAATATATGTATGCTTTTTTTCTTCCATGTGTACTCCTCTTCCTCTAAGAAACTCTTGAGATCCCAGAAATGTCCTCTAGGTATCATTTCAAGTTAACGTGTATTTGAATTTTGATGAATTCTTTCGGATTAATCACATCATGAGTTTTTGGTCCACGTTTCGAACCATCTAATGTGGTTCGTCATCAGGACAAAGGTGAAAAAATCAAACAGTCGAAATGTTTAAATAGCAAGGATGCATCTATTCCAGAGTTATCCGTTGGGAAATAGCTCTTATGAATTAGCCGTTAAAAAATTAGTTGAATAAATTTATTATCATTTTGTTATGTTTTATTTTAATTTATTAATATTTTTAATTAAAATAATATTGAATTAGTTAGATTAATTTAATAATATAATAAGAATTGAATATTTGTAAATATATAATTAAAAATAAGTTTAATATGGTTATTATTAAAAATGAATAACATTTGACAATTATATTTAAATATTATTATATTAAAATATTGGGTAATATTTTAATAGGGAGGTCAAAGAGGATATAAATTGCAATATAAAAATAAAAATAATCAAATATTAATTATTATATTTATTGAAAAAAAAATATGAAAAGAGGGCGGAGATCCAACTTCTACTTAACTTCCAACCATCGTCCCCGTTAATATTAATAACACGTTTTTCAATTTCAATGGCTTCTCGAAGCTTCCTATGATGGAAGTGATCAACCTTGGCGATGACACGAGAATCCTCAATGCAGACATGGTGATTGGATTTCACTGCATGTTCAACTAAAGCCGAGGAATGAGAGCGATTGTGCTTAATATCTGTTGCATGTTCTTGGATTCTCTGGTTAATGGAGTGACTAGTTTCCCAAATGTAGGGAATCCCACAGGAACATGGGATGGAGTAGACCCCTTTCATGTCTTTAGGGTTTACAGGGTCTTTGACGGATCTAAGAGAATTTCTAATGGTATTAAGGGGTTTGAAGGTAGCAGAAACTTTGTTCTTTTTGAGGATATGAGAAATCTTATCAGTGGTCCCTTGAATAAAAGGAAGTTGAACACTGGAGATTGTATCGTCACGAGAAGGTTTAATCCTTGATTCTTTACTAGCCCTTAGAAAAGCTTTGAGGCCTTGTTGCATGCTATAGCCGTTATTTTCAAAAACTTTCAGAAGATGAGATTTTTCCTCTTCTAAGTGATTCTCATCAGAAATTCTTAGAGCACGGGTCACAAGGGTGTTGAGAACCCCAAGTTTTTGTGCTGGAAAATGATGAGAACTAGCATGAAGATATTGTTCAATGTGCGTTTTCTTACGAAAAACCCAGTGAGAGACAGTACCATCATCCATTCTAGAGAGGAGAATATCAAGAAAAGGGAGACATCCATCTACCTCGATTTCCATCATGAATTTGATGGAGTCAGATTGGGAATTAAGATGGTTGAGAAACAGATTTAATTTTTCACGACCATGGGGCCACACGATATTAGTATCGTCAACAAACCTCTTCCATCGCTTGGGGTAGAGTGGAGCAGAGGCTAAAGCTTTGCTCTCAAAATCTTCCATGAACAAGTTGGAAACTATAGGGGAAAGAGGAGAACCCATCGCAACCCCACAAGTTTGTTCATAGAACTCACCCTAGAAGCTGAAAAATGTAGAGGTAAGGCATAGACCAACCAATTTGGTTGTGTTCTCATCAGTAACACGATTAATGACATCGATGGCTTCTTGAATAGGGATATTAGTATAAAGGGAAACAACGTCAAAGCTTACTAATAGATCCCCAGGCTCTAGCCTTATATCTTTCAACTCTTTAACAAAGGAAGCAGAGTCTTTAACAAAGGAATCAGTGCAACCAACAAGAGGTTTGAGTTTTTGAGCTAGGAATTTAGCAAGAAGATAAGTGGGCCCACCTATTGTGTTAACAATAGGTCTCAGGGGGATCCCATCTTTATGAATCTTCGGAAGGCCATAAATTTTGGGGGTGAGAGGGTTGCTTTCAATAAGCTTTTTGCTGAGATGATTAAGAGAATTATTAGATTTTATGGAAAAAGCAACTTCTTTAGAAACTTTCTTTTTTGAATTCTCTGACAAACTAGTTCTAGATAAGTAAAAAATGAAATGGATCCTTTTGTCTCCACAAAACTAAGTACCAAAATTGTACTAGTTCTATTTCTAGGTTCATAATGCTCTTAATGAGTAATTGTTGAATAAATTATAGAAAACAATAGCCATCATGAAAAATATATGGGTCTTGTGGAAATTATCCAATTGAAAGGAAATATTGTTGGACATAACCTTTGCCCAATCAAAGATAACATCCTTAAAAAAAAAAAAAAAAAAAAAAAAAAAAATTATAGTGTATACATAATTGACCTGGGTACATGAGAAGTAGGTTCGCACCCCATAATGTAAGAAAACATGGCACGAGAAGTCTCTATTAAGCTCTCTTAATAATGAAATATCAATATAAGAAATGTTGGCTTTAACAGGTACAAATTGGAGAATGAAATCTCGTATGATATTCACTTTGCCACCTTGAGAATTAAGGAATGCATTGGCTTTAGGAAATTTGAGTTTCTTGTTCAGATTTGGAAACCTCAACATCTTTTTCAAAACCTTAGAACTTAATAGCACGTGATTCTTCTTCTCCAGAGAAAGATTAATAGTTTTGGTTTTAGGATAAAATTGACTAGCACACCAGCAAACTATTTCCTTGAAATCAAAGACCTCTGGAACACATGTAGCATTATCCAACATAGCATTCCAAATTCTATTATTTTTTTCTCCTCTAAACTCAAATTCAAACACAACTGATAGGTGGCATACCAATGGAAGTTCATATTCTATTGTGCGAGTGAATTAGTTCTATCCCCACAAACAACCTCCTTCTTCCTTTTAGTTGCCATATTGGTTATTTTTTCAATGAAATTTCATATACATAATAGATCAATGAGATTTTGTGGAACTCTTAGCCATATAAAGCTCAATTTACGATACCATTTAGTAACACATCCCTTCATCACATACCACCTTAATTGGGCTATATGAGAATGATAGCAAGAAGTTAGTAACCCATAGTAATTCTTTAAGTGGTATACTAGTGGATAGTTCACATTGTACAATATCAACACCTTTTCACCTTGGAGATCAAACTTTCTTAATGAGCTTTCAATTAGCCTTGAAAGGAGCAAATGACTAATTTTCACTAGGTGTGGAGTATAACTAGAGGAGTCACTTTAATATAGTATTATAGTATGCCTTGTACAGAAACTTAACATGTGCAAAAAGGAATATATGTGGGGATAAATGGGTTGGGCAGAAGATTGGGTTGTGTAGAATATCATGTGTGCAAGAGAAATGAATGGGAAATTCTTCCACACAACTAGAAAATTGGCTAAGTATGGAGTAGTGCAGGGGTGAGTATTGTGCGAAGCGTGGAGTCATGAAAACAGTTTGCACACTAGTTTTAAAAATAAACAACTATGTATGAAATTTGGGGTAAGAACACGCAATACATGATGGTGATGATGATACACGAAAATAGATCAATAGTCATGTTGTTACCAAGCTTGGACTAGTTCATAAATCAACAACAAAGTTAATATGTGACAATTAGAGTGCAATTCAACTTGAACATAATCCAATGTATCACTCAAAAACCAAACACATTATCTTTATATTAACTGCATTCAAGATATTGTTGTGGATGTTATTATTTATTTAGAGTATTTTCCCACAAAACAACAAGAAATAGATATCTTCCCAAAATCCATGACAAAGGTGAAGTTTGTGCAACTTCGAAAGTTGTTGGGAATGCGAGAAGTTGTCATCAAGTGGGAGCGTTGGAATGGGTTACTTTGAAAGGTAATAATGTCTAGTGTTATGTTGGAAGAAGTTGTAATCTTATGTAAAAGAGTTATCCAACATTCATCATGGAGTAAAATACCCTTGTTATCATTTATTATATAAATAGGTGAAATTATGTTTATCCCACATGTATTATTGGGATGTAATTCATCCATATCTCTTGGTATATAATAAAGGTAAGGGAGACCCATGAGATACATGAACATAGGAAAAGGTGAGTTTGAGTATTCAGAATATGATCCACAATAGCCATATTTTAGTGTCAACGTTTCAAGTCTATAACAAGACTCATCCAATAAAAGGTATTTTCCTTATAAAGGGTAAGACATTTGTGGAGGTTCTCTTAAGTGTGAGATTGCATATTTCTAAGGAGTAACGAAGAGGATACCTTTATGAGGATGTTTTCCCACATTAAGGTTTTACCACGTATATCTGGTGACTCTTTTTTTCTCTCATTTCTTTCCTACTTTGATTAAATATTTGTTGTTATACGGATAGGATGATACTCTAGTAATTTTCTTATGTCTAATATTGTTGTGTGTTTATTCATGTCTCAATATTCTAATAAGGTTGGTAGTCCTATTATTCTTTTTATATGACAAAATAATAAACAACTTGCCAGTGGAAGTGGAGAGGTTTGTAGTAAAATTATAATGGATGTTTTCAATGTTAAATTTATAAGTTAAGAGATGTAAATCCCTATTTAAATCCTATAAGAACATATCAATTTTACTTTTTTAGAAAAGTTGGTGCCTTTGATTCTAACAATTCTCTTGCATGTGGCTTTTGTATATGGAAAAGTTTAGAGTTGAGGTTAAATGCTTATAATCAAAGTCAGACTCATGGTCATTTATGATGACAGAATTTACAATTGGATTAGGAAAAGGGGATATTGAATATCACATAATCTATGAGAATACTTCTAATCCCATGAATACAAGTCATCAGGTTGGAGTTTGGCCCCTTGATATGCCATTGGAAATCATAATGCCTTGATAACTACAGAGCTTAACTAACTCAGTACCAAATAATTATTGGTCAAGTATTCAAAGATTATTTTTTATCTACTAGCTAAAATGAGGCCTTCATCTAGCCAAAGAGGATTAGGGTTGGAATCATTTCCTAAAATAATAGCTTGGGTAGTTTTGGTTTTAGAATTAAAGTCTCCTAATAAGAAAATATTGACTTCATTCTCCATGCTATGAATATATTTCTCCAAGATATTAAGGGTAATTTTTATCTAGATTGTTTTTCTTATGAAAGGTAGAGTTGATATCCTATGGTGCGTAATAACAAATTTCAATTTAAATCCTCTTATCATCAATATTAGATATTTAAATCCAAATGTACTAATTAAGAGGGACTATCTTATGAAGTTTAGTGTGAGAAGAAACATTTTTCTTTATATAACAGGTTATTCCTCCAATCCCTTTATGAGGGGATTTCTTGTTCCATGCTGACCACAAAATGAATCCATCTATGTGAGGGAACTTATAATCGTCATGCACCCAACTTTTGGCTAAAAAAATATTATCAATTTCACTCAAGATCCAACTTAACATAGGAGATTTATGTCATGGAAAGCAATGACAATTCCAAAAAGGATCCAAAGTGTTCCAAATTCCTATTTATTACTCTCATTTTTGTCTATATCCCTGATAATAGATTTCCTATTTCTAATGATTTCCCATTCACCTTCCTTTCTGGCTTCCTTTACCTTTTAAACCTTCTTCCTTAACTTAGCTTGGTTTGATAGAATGAGGTCCCAATTTATAAAGACTCGTGTCCCTTTTGAAATTGGAGATTTATTGAGTACTTCAAACTTATGGTCACTACAACTTACTTTAACACAAATCAATCTATATTTAGGTTTGAGTATCTTTCCCATCCTTCTTGCTTCTATGAGATAAGTTGTTTAAATTTATGACTTATTTTCTAGTTCTTCTTTTACTATTGATAGAGTGTCCTCATCTTTCTACTTTTTTATACTAACAATTGTAAGATTCAAGGCTCTTTTATTGCGCTCATGATCCACTTTAATTAGCTTGTTAATTTTCTCTTTGATGGGTTTAATGTCTAATTTATTTTTCATGCTACTTAGGCCCAAATTCTTATTTAGTTTTCCTTTTAATTTTTTAATCTCATCTCTCAAGATGCAATTTCTTCAATTGTAGATTATTTGTGTTTTTCCATTTCTTATAGCCTATCTTCCATTTTTTAGTTGAGTTTCAACCCTAATATTTTATTATCTAGATTATCTACTAACGAATTGAATTTTCTTGTCAATCATTGCAACTAACTCTATTTTATGTTTTGCTTCTCTTTCTTCTCTCCTTTTTTCTAATGGATCAATATGACCATAAAGACTTTTTATGGTGACTTTGTTTGGTCTCCCCTTGCTAGGTTGAGGTTTTGGCATATATGGTGAAGTGCTCATAATTTTACAAAAGAAGAAGAAGAAGAAGAGAAAATAAAATAAAAATAACTTATGCACTCGGATTATGAGTGATCGAATATATTGCCACAATTATTGCCTATATATTACTGCAGATTTCATTACGATATAATGTTATAAACCACAGAGTATATACCTAACTAGATAAATATTCATGTCACCTCAAATATTCATTCTAGATAAGATTAATTCCCATAGAGATTCCTTGTAGGATCTATGCTAGGAAATCAATGCAAATATTCACCACAATTAAAATTAGTTCATTGTGGGATGTATGCCAGGAAAATATCTAAAAAGATATTATATATATTCACCATAGGATGTATGCTCAAAAAAATCTCCACAATATTCATTGTAGATAAAATTAATTCAGCACATGATGTATACAAAAAATTAATTCACCATTATACTATAATATCAATATTAGTTCCTATGAGGAGTGGCAGGTGTGGGTTCGGGGTGCTCGATGGACGCAAAGGACAAATGGAAATATGCTACTCATGGATTTTTGGCATATTTTCCAATAATAAAATGGAAATGTATGCCCTTCTCCAAAGAATCAACTTGTCTAATACTCTACCTATTAGCTCCCTCATTATTATGGGGGACTCCAATAACACAATCAAACACCTCAATCTTGGAATTTTCCTCTCAAAGCTCATACTAAATTCCCTTTTACAAAAGAATCATGTCTAGTCTCTCATTCTTTCACCATACTCAAGAAAATCATGTTCTAAGATAATTAAATATGTTACCATTTTCCCTGGATAATAAAGCAATCACACTCACACCATACACAATGTGGGTAAAAGGAACCATGCAGGAGTTCGCAATTCCGTAACACTAAAATCATGAACCACAATGGGGGTTTCAACTTCAAGTTAAGATCCACATACAATAATTTTTTAAGGGGCAAGGCATGTGGAGGGAAATGAGGGACATGTGGTTTCTTAAGGAATGTAAATGATTCCCCAGTGCAAATTTAATGATGGATGAGCTCAAAGGGCTACAAACAAGCGTTGTTAAAGGTGGATTTGATGAGAACAATTAAGGTAATTACGGGAAAAAGAAGTCTCACTCAACCCATGACAATAGAAATTCGTCACTCCTTTGTGAGATTGGATGGCAGATGGAGTTTGAGACTCACATGGGATGATGGAGGTAGCGAGTGAGAAGTCATACATAGTTATTCCATAGTCATACCCTCGGTATGAGTTCCATGCCTCTCTTATTTCAAACTTATCTTTTTTAGAGTGGAAATAATGTAGAGTGCTTTAAAAATATCAAGCTCTTATCTCCATTATCATCAATTCTATATCATCTTCCTATATTACTCTGCATTAGCCAGGACTTAGAAATTTTTAGTAAGTGGACACAAGTCTATAATCGTTCCATGGACCTATTTGTTGTAGAAGTGAACTATACCCTAAACACCTTAATGGTTGGAAAGCACGGTGGATGGAGAAATAAACATACGTAAATAGGAATTATGGAAATAGAGGCGCAGATGGAATTGACCACCCTTAACAAGAGAAATGACAACATTTAAACTTGGATTAACTCATTGATGGGAATAATGTGTGTACAAAGAAATTACATCCATGCGCTTAGAATGGAGTTGAATGAATTAAAACAACAACTAGAGAGTGTATAAGCAATATAGCATGGAGGCTCTAGAACTATGGTGGCACCTACATCTTTAGTAAAGTTTGCTCAAGCTACACTAGCTAGTCCACCTAATTTGAACTAGGTAGACTCAATGGAAAATATAGTAATTCTAGATGTCAATATTGTTGTTTACCTTCTATCGTTTTGTACATGCTAACTCGATTTTATAAAGATCTAGACATTTATTATAGGCTACATACCTTTATAATTTTATGGATATATGCAACCAATCTCCATGCTAGGAGCTCAATTAACTTTATATATGTTCTAGAAAACACTAGAAAATCTTGCAACTTAAATTTTAGATGTAATTTGGTAAAGTTTCTGCACAAAATATGCTAATACAATTTCAATTGTTTATATATATATATATATAGAGAGAGAGAGAGAGAGAGAGAGAGAGAGGTTCCTGTCATAATTTTACAATTGTGAAGACAAAGGACCACTTCCTATGGGTTTATTTTGATAACACTCATTACAGACATATTATAATATTTTTTTAAGTTAATATTTTTTTAATATATATATATATATATATATATATAATTTATTGAGTATTTCATTTTATTTTGAAGGTGGCACACATGTGCATTTTCTAGGGTTCTAAGTACAACATATATTCATTAAGAGTTTAACATATCACTTGAATTAATAATTGTGAAGGACTGAAAATAAATTCTAATGACATTAGCTTGAGTGGGCCTAATGGTTAAGAGCATGTGTTTCCTCGTAAGAGGTCACAGGTTCAAAACCAGAGGGTGGTAGAGTATGTATGCCTTCATAGACTTAGCAGTCAAATTGCTGCGTGGAGGTGGGTCCCTTGTCCCACAAACAAGGGGGTCTCATACACCAATTTGGTGTCTAGCTTGGCTGTGACCTTAAAAATAGATATTATTATTATTATTATTATTATTAATAAGGTCATTGTCAAGCCATACATCAAATTAGTGTATGAGACCCAAAGAACGTAGACAATGATTTGATTGTTAAAGTAAAGTCATACACCAAATTAGTGTATGATACCCAAAAAAACCCACCTAACAATTTGACTATTTAAGTAAAGGCTATAGAGATGTACATACTCTACCCCACCTTATGACCTTTTAAGAGGAAACATATGTTCTTAATCATTAGGCCCACTCAATCAAAAATAATTCATCACTAAGAAAATATCCCTTAAATAAAATATATATAATATTCATATTTGATAGTTTTTTTCATAATTTACCATTTTCCTTATTATATTTTCATTCATTATTTATGTTTATGAACCTTTAATATTTACATTTTCATAAAAATTAAATTTATATTAATTAAATTTATTCGGGGCGATTAGAGGAATATTTCTTATCCTTTTATTTAGATTTTATGCTAATAAAATTTTGAAAAAAAATATTTAATCAAAACTTTTTTATTAAATATATACTCGAAATTATTTTAATTATTTTTCAATAAATATATATCCAAAATTCTTTTAAATTTATTTTTTACGAAAAATATTATTAATAAATATATATTACAAAATTATTTTAAACATTCTTTCGGTAATAATATTAATAGAGATATCCCAAAGTTCTTGTAAACATTCTTTGGGCATATTTTTTTATAAAAAAAATAATATCAAGAAAGTTATTCAAATAATATAGAGAATATTAGATTAATAATATAAATCAAAAATCATATATAAAAGCAAAATAAAGAACAATAAAGTTATGTTATAATAACTACCCAACAAATTTATTTTTAAATTTAGGTTTATTTATCAAATGCTTTATATTAAATAATATCTTATTAGCAATAATGCTTTACTATTTTATTTATTTTTTATAGAAAATTATGGTAGGGTTACAGTCTTAACCAAACTAGTTTGAGTCTAACTTCAAGGTCATCAAGGAGATTTGAATGGTGATCTCAAACAAATTTGAGTCTAACCTCAAGGCTGTTGAGGAGATTTGAACATATGACCTCCCAATGGCAAGGTGCTTTAGCAATGGGACCTTGACTAATTGAGCTAACCCTCCAGGCTATAATAATGCTTTACAATATATATTATATAATTATTAATAAATTATTATAAAAATTTATGAAATGCCAATTATCACTAAATAAAGTTGTAATTTTTAATTTAATTTTTTTATAATTAATATTAATTTTTTTATAATAAAACTGAAAATTCGTTTGTAATTGTGTAGATTTTCAAAACTAATTATATGGTTATTAAGAGAGTTTTTTTTTAAATATCTAAAGTTTTGAATGTATAATATTTTCAGTAGACATTTCATTTGAATTGAGGAAAAAAAGGAAGATATAATTCTCAGAATGTAGGCTTTTGTGACTGATATTTTGAACAAATTATCTTCCGAAGAAATCACAAATTAATTTTCAAGGTCTACGCATTTGGAACCACTTACTATGGTTCATCATCAGGACAAAGACGGATAGCTTGACCCAAGGAAATAAATAAATATAGTAGAGATGCAATGTTTAGATCCCAACAACTAAAAAACAAATAATACTATATTCAACTAGAACGCTAAACCAAAAAATTAAGATGAAAGTCAAAAAACTAAATCCATAAAATTATGAGTGGACGAGAATAAAATTAAACAAATACAAATAACAATGAAATAAAAATAGAAATTTACAAAGAAGGGGACCAAAACATAGATTAATAAATTAATAATATGAAAATTTATATATGATTATAAGAATGAATAAAAGAGAACCATTAAAAAAGATAAATGGTAATCAAAAGATCAATGGAAAATTCATAATGTAAAAGATTAAATTAATTATTATGATAATAATGCGATGATTAATATCCACTAAGACCAATATGGTTTATTAGTCCTTAAGAAAGTAAGAGATTAGTTGAGATTCTTTAATATTTTATTTGTATGATCAAAAAGAAGGGAGAGAAATGTTCCTAGATCACCATAGTTTTGCTAGCTTAACAAGTCGTGAAGGTTGGTAATGTGGTGAAGATTTTGTTAGGGTCCCACCCTAACCCCCTTATTTATGTCATGGGATCACGTCATAGTCAAGACTCAATAAAGCCCATGTTAATATTTGTAAGTGGTTAACCCGCAATTAATGACGGGACCATAGTTAGTTGCAAATGGGCCGTAGTATTAGATAGATGGTATTAATAAAACCCACGGTATTGGCCCGTGGTATTGCATGTATGAGTCATATATAAAGGATAGAGACTCCCTGCGAGGAGTATCGTGTCTTATTTTGTAGTCGAGCTCTACTCTATTGGAGGTTGCCCCCTCGAAGAGGCAAGTGAACATTACTCTCTGAATAATAAAATCATTGCTATTTTGTGTTCTGGGTATCTTTTCTTCGCATATTCTGTATTTGGGTATCATGTTGCAGGTTAAGAGCATAACAAGTGGTATGAGAGCACTTTCCAGGGCCAGTGGGATCTCCAATTCTTAGCAAAAAAAAATTTCGACTAGAGACGTGTTCCGGCGTCTTTAAACCACGGGATCTGTTGTTGAGCGCATAAACCTGCGGATTTGGGGAGGCATGCACACAGGAAATACAAGAGGTGGTCACGTCTGTTGGACTCCCTTGTAAACCCTGTGGGTACCCCTTCGAGTAGTAGCGCATTAGACATAACCGTGCACGGACTGTCTTCCACGTACCCTCTGGGTATATCGGAAGCCCCCTAGGCTCCCTTGAAACCTCGCCATAGATAAACCGTCGGCCGTCTTGTGGCTACAGTACATTGAGAACAGCACTCAGAGAGATTACTCGCCCGTACGATAGGGTAGTCAGGTTGTACGGCTAAGGGTACGATAGATCCTCCTTAGTTAGAGCCCTGAAACATTGGGCCGAGTACTACTGCCAGACCCTTATGTATATTGCGATCTGTAGCACCTGACACTCCTCAAGACCATAGTTCCCTTTTCTATCGGGGGATCGCACATCATCTATATCAGATCCGCTTGTGCAAAGGAGTGCAGTAGCAGCAGCAGACATCAGTCCCGTAGTCTCGAGTTCGCAGATCAGTCATTCCGATCTATTAGATCCAGCCGATCCGCAGCAGCAGTTTGTTCCGCCGCCCAGAGCTATCCGATCCGCCATTCAGATCTCTCAGATCCACCAGATCGGAGTTGTTGTGAAGGGTTCCTATACCGGGGTATAATTTTCGCAGGACTTTTGGCCGCATTGACATTTTGAGGATTTGGCGACTGCAGTATTGATCAGGAAGGAGTAAAACTCCGTTAGGAGTTTTCAAAAAAAAAAAGAGTCTGAGATCTTCTGGGGCGCTTATTGGTGATCTAACCCATCAGAATCAGGACGACAAGCTGAGAACGGTGGTACCATTCAATTATTAGTGAAAAATTTTTAGGCAGTCCCAATTGTTCATCAGGTTGGTGTATGGTAGAAACTGAGCCCAAGCGATGGCCAATGAAAGGATGGACAAACTTGAAGAATCCATGCAAACCCTCACCAATCAGCTTAACGGACTATGTATCTAGGTCCAGCAATTAATCCCGAAGGGCAAGGAGCAAGCCCATGAGGAGGCGTATAATGGCAATGAATACAATGAGGGTGAGTCTAGCCACTCTCCTCACGTCTGGCACACCCACCAACAACCCAGTCAGCGACCTCCCAAGTTGGATATGCATAAATTTGATGGGTCTCACCCGTCGGCATGGATAGCCCAAATGGAGCAGTATTTCAAACTGAATCGCATCTTAGATAATGCGACTCAACTTATGTTGGGGAGCATGTACTTGGACAATGAAAGGTGGCAATGGTGGGAATGGCATCAACGTTGCAATGGACCTTTTAGGACTTGGACCCAATTTACAAAAGCTCTTCAAGACCGCTTTGAATAGGAAACCTCTTTTTTGGGTCGTCTTACTAAGCTCCGATAGACGGGTACAGTGGATGAATATATTACAGCTTTTGAAGCCTTAGCCTTCCGCACTTGGGGTCTCTCAGATGTGTTCTACACGGAATGTTTTATCAGCGGTCTTAAAGAAGCCATCAAAGCTCAAGTCTTACTGCACCACCCTCCCACATGGACAGAGGCTTGCAAGGTAGCCCGTAACGTGGAACGTGCATTAGCAGCCCAATACAGTCGCCCAAATTTCTCCACTAAAGGTCGCCCCCCACAAGCTCACAACACGACTCAAACACTTAAGGTCCAAAAGGTGTCACCTGCGGAAATGGCCGAAAGAAGAAAGCAAGGACTATGTTACTATTGTGATGAAAAATACTCCCCAGGTCATAAATGCAAGGAGCCAAATTTTTTTCAAATAGATGCCACTGACTACAGCTCAATAGAGGAAGATCCACCACTTGAGGAACATGAGGCGCTAGAAGAAGACAACCAAAAGGACAATGTCTCTGACGAACTAGTTATTTCGTTGCATGCATTGGCAGGGATTTCTTCCCCTCAAACTCTCAAAATCAGAGGTTTTCTTAAACATCACCCAGTAGTAGTCTTGATTGATAGTGGAAGTACACATAATTTCATCCATCAAAAAGTCACAGAAGCAGTGCATTGTTTTGTACGAGCAGTTTCTAACTTCCAAGTCCAAATTGCGGATGGGGGCATAATGAAATGTGAAGGCCGCTGTGAAAATGTCAAACTTCAAATGGGGGATTATCAGTGGAAAACCCACATGTTTGCCATACACATGGGGGGTTGCGACATTGTCCTCGGCGCTGAATGGCTCCGCACTCTTGGGCCAATCACAATGGATTTCCAGGAGTTATATATGAGTTTTAAGCAGAACAACTCCACACATACCCTCCGTGGACTCCAGACGGGAGCCCCCTCTATCATCAGCTCACATAGGATGGAAAAATTGTTAAAAAAGGGCCATCATGGAGTGATAGCTCAATTTAATGCCATCCAGGTAGTCGAAACCAAGTCTCTGCCAATTCATCCTGAGATGCAACAGATTTTAAATAACCATATGCCGGTCTTTGACAAGCCTCATGAGCTTCCACCCTCGCGAGGGGAACATGATCATAGCATCACCTTGGTTCCAGGGGCCCAACCCCCAAATGTGCGGCCATACAGATATTCGTTCACCCAAAAGAATGAAATAGAAAAAATAATCAAGGAACTTTTGGAAGCAGGTGTCATTCGTCCTAGCATTAGTCCTTATTCATCCCCAGTGGTCATGGTGCTCAAGAAAGATGGGGAGTGGCGAATGTGTCCCGACTTCAGGGCCCTCAATAAATTGACAGTCAAAGATAAATTTCACATCCCGGTGGTTGACGATTTGCTGGACGAACTCAATGGGGCTCAATTCTTCACTAAGTTGGATCTTCGCTCAGGCTACCACCAAATTCGCATGAAGGAAGTCGACATTCCCAAGACTACTTTCAGAACTCATGAAGGCCATTATGAGTTCCTGATCATGCCATTTGGTCTTTGTAATGCCCCCTCTACTTTTCAGAGTCTTATGAATCACATTCTCAAACCATATCTCAGGAAATTTGTCCTTGTCTTCTTCGATGACATCCTCATCTATAGTGGCACTTGGGCTGCACATCTTCAGCATGTAGATCTACTCTTGCAACTGCTCCGCAAGCATAAATTATTTGTCAAGATGTCCAAGTGTTCGTTTGGCATGGAAGAAGTTGAGTATTTGGGCCACATTGTGGGGCATGAAGGTGTCAAGGTGGACCCCAAAAAGATCCAGGCAATGCAAGAATGGCCTCAACCTAAGACCTTGAAGAGCTTGAGAGGATTTTTGGGTCTCACAGGCTATTATCGTAAATTTGTCCACAATTATGGCCGCATAGCGAAGCTCCTTACTCAACTCCTAAAGAAAAATTCCTTCTTCTGGAACGAGGAAGCACAACAGGCATTTACCGCTCTAAAAAACGCCATGTGTTCCACTCCAGTCTTAGCACTACCTGACTTCACCAAATCCTTTGTCATTGAATGTGATGCTTCGGGGACAGGTATTGGGGCGGTCTTAATGCAGGAAGGGCGACCTTTGGCCTTCACAAGCCAACAACTAAGTGGGAAGAATCTGGGCCAATCTACCTACAAAAAAGAAATGATGGCCATCTTACATGCAGTCGAGACCTGGCAACCTTACTTATTGGGGCGACGTTTTCAAATCCGCACAAATCATCACAGTCTTAAATATTTTTTGGAGCAACGCCTATCCTCCCCACAACAAAATAAATGGCTCGCCAAAATGTTGGGATATGATTATGAGATCATTTACAAGAAAGGGAAAGACAATAATGTAGCAGATGCATTATCTCGCCAATTTGAGGAAGAAAGTACTCTGCTAGCAATTTCCCTCCCCATTCCAGAGTGGATTGAAGAGGCTCGTAATTAATGGTTTTCACACCCCAGGCTATCCCAACTCATTTCTCAATTGCAGGTAGATCCAAATTCCACCAAGGGCTACTCGTGGCAGGATGATATTCTTCACTACAGGGACAGAGTCGTAATAGCACCAACATCCACCCTCAAAAGTCGCATTTTGGCAGAATTGCACTCATCTCCCATTGCAGGACATTCGAGCTTTCAGAAGACGTATGCTCGCACCAGAAGATCATTTTTTTGGACAGGCATGAAAAAGGACATCCTTACTTTCGTAGCAGAATGCGAGGTCTGTCAACGCCAGAAAGGGGAAACCGTCAACACACCAGGCACATTACAACCATTGACGATTCCGACATCAATTTGGACGGAGGCTTCTATGGATTTCATTACAGGTCTTCCAAAGTCTGGGAACAAGTCAGTCATCATGGTGGTTGTGGACCGACTGTCGAAGTATGCTCATTTCTGCGCCCTACCCCATCCATTTACACCAACTTTGGTCGCTCAATCTTTCATGGATCAAATTTTCAAATTGCATGGCATGCCCACTTCTATTGTGTCTGATCGCGACCCGATCTTCACTAGTAATTTTTGGCAGGAACTTTTCAGGATACAAGGCACTCAACTAAAACTCAATACTTCCTATCATCCGCAAACGGATGGTCAAACTGAAGCCGTCAACAAATGTCTAGAAACTCACCTTAGGTGTTTCACTTCAGAAAAGCAACACCTTTGGGTACAGTGGTTACCTCTGGCTGAATGGTGGTATAACACCAACTATCATGCCACCACCAAAATGACTCCCTATGAAGCAGTATATAGTCAACTTCCGCCTTCCCCTACTTCTTATCTCAAGGGGTGCTCCAAAGTACAAGTAGTGGATCAACTCCTACAACACCGCGCAACCATGCTCGCCCATCTTAGAGAGAATCTTCATCAAGCTCAAAACCGCATGAAGCAACAGGTCGACCAGCATCGCTCAGAGCACCAATTTCAAGAAGGGGATCAGGTCTTTTTGAGGCTGCAACCATATAAGCAAACATCACTCAAAGACAAGGGTTGTCAAAAGCTCTCTCCAAAATTCTACGGACCATACCAAGTACTTCAGGGCATTGGAGAAGTGGCTTACAAGTTGGCTTTGCCACCTACTGCAAAAATCCATCTAGTTTTCCATGTATCGTGCCTCAAGAAAGTGATTGGGAACAATTTCTGAGTTCAAACCAGTCTACCTGAATTGGATGAAGAAGGGTCAATCTAGCTTCAACCCGAACAGGTTCTAGACACACGAGACAAGCACCTGCGCGGCCGCATGATTAAGGAAGTCCTCGTCAAATGGAAAGACACCTCTCCGGAAGATGCAACTTGGGAACCAGCCACTATTCTTCAGCAGTTTCCGCAGCTTCAGCCTTGAGGACAAGGCTAGTCTTAAGGGGGAGGGCATGTTAGGGTCCCACCCTAACCCCCTTATTTATGTCATGGGATCACGTCATAGTCAAGAGTCAATAAAGCCCATATTAATATTTGTAAGTGATTAACCCGCAATTAATGACGGGACCATAGTTAGTTGCAAATGGGTCGTAGTATTAAATAGATGGTATTAATAAAACCCACGGTATTGGCCCGTGGTATTGCATGTATGAGTCATATATAAAGGATAGAGACTCCCTGCGAGGAGTATCGTGTCTTATTTTGTAGTCGAGCTCTGCTCTATTGGAGGTTGCCCCCTCGAAGAGGCAAGTGAACATTACTCTCTGAATAATAAAATCATTGCTATTCTGTGTTCTGGGTATCTTTTCTTCGCATATTCTGTATTTGGGTATCATTTTGCAGGTTAAGAGCATAACAGATTTTGAACAATAGAATGGAGGTGAGTAAGAGTCGAGCAATCCAAGAGAAAGCATTTTTCAGCTTCAACCCTCTTAGTATCGCAAAGATGACAAACTCTTTCGTCCCAAAGTGTTTTGGGAATTAACCAATGTTTGGTTTCACTTTGAAGCTTATGATAATTAGTTCTTATATTGGAAATAGCTATTTTCTTCTTAGCACTGGTCAAGACAGAAAGATAATTCGAGTTATCAAGATTGGGGTTGATCACCTCCTAATAATACATTTGCTACCTTTTTTCCCTCTAACTCCTTATCATCCCACAACTTATCTTTGAATTTGGAAGTAATAATATTTTTAACATTATCCTTACTATCCAAGATGATCTCCTCCTTTAACCCCTGCCAACCTCACTTGAGCCAGAGGTGGGGGTTTTGGATAGAGTTAGAAGAAAATTTTGGGAAACTCTTGGCTTCCACGTTGTATAGCTTCTTCTTATACATGAGAAATACCTAACCATAGTCATGCTTTCAATGGGGGAAGGACTAGCTTCAACTAAGAGTATAGGGTAGGGAGTATTTCATGAGAAAAAAGATAGGGTTACATGAGATTTTTTTTTTGTAAATTGTTGCTTTTTATTAATCAAAATTCAAATATCAGATATACATTGTTTTCCAAACTTCTCTCTATGGATTTGGATTTCCTCATAATACAACTCAAAACGGGACAAAGATAAAGAAGCCCATACTGAACTAAACCCAAAAATTCCATACAAAGCTCTTAACTATGCCCAACACTTAACCCATAGTCGTGCAATATAACAAGCACAAAGACCTTCCAACAAGTGATCACACACAACAAAGCCCAAACATAGGCGACCACAACATTAAATCTAGGGTCAACACTTAAACAACCGAAGGCTAAGATCATCAAGCAAACAAGGACCCCATTGACTGGCCCAAAAATAAAATGCAAAGTCACCAGACTACACAGACGACCATCTGAATCTCTATTCATTCTCAGAAGAGAAAATTGTGGTTGAAACTCTTACACTTGATCCTGTGGGATCCACTATCAGAATCAGATGCAATGTGATCCTCCACATGCGCTAGGTGGGAATCAATCATGTCCAAACAAGACCCCTAATTTTTTAGCATCATTTTGACATCTTCCAGGGTGGAAAAGATGTTATATCTCTCCACTTGCTTGTCTTTCAAAACCAGAACCAACAAACTTTTCATTTTCCAGTTCAATTTGATCGAATTTAGGTATTTCTTATTCTTGCCCCTAATGTGTCTAAGGTCAGGAACCCATGTCGACATGTCCTCTAATATTTCTAAATCAAAATGGGATTGATGATAAATCCTTGCTTGAGTCTCTAAGTTTCATATTTCCTTTCTCGTCTTTGGCATAACAACATTGAGGTAGGTGGCAATAGAATCATGGGCAAATAGTCTTGCCCTTCTCTGCCCCTGTGGAGCACTACCACCTCCCCCCATCTGCAACACATTCTTTGTCTTGGAGGCATAATTGATATGTTGGGGGCACACTTGGAGCACCCACTATAGACTCCATGACCTACAAAGTAACAACAGAAAAAATTGGATGAGCCCACCTAAGGACCAGGACTTTAACCAATTATATCATCCCCGTAACTCTAGATATATGTTTTAGCCTTGACCAAGTTATCTGAAGAGACAAAAGAGGTCCTAACACCCTCGACAGATGACCCAGTCCCAAAAACCATGAGCCCACTCACTTTACTAATGGAAATCACATAGAGGCACCGTGCAATTTTCATTGAAATTACAACCTCATACTCCAAAACACCTCGAAATAAGAGACCTTGTAAATGATTACACAAGTTGAATACCAAGGTCCCTTGACCTCTTTCAGTTGGCAAAGATTGGAATTCAACGGATGAATACTCTAACCCTAACAGCACATACCCAAGAAACAACCTTTTGAAAGATAAAGTAACCAAAATATAAAGGAAATTGACTAGTTATTTCACACTGGAATAAGAGTTTCGCGTCCTCACCAACCCACCGCAATGTCTAGTGCCCCACAACCATAACCAATCCTATAAACCAGGGGAAATTCGTTGCATCTCCCAAGTCTCACATAGGCCATCAACTTCATCGCCTCTAACTTCAATTTCACACCCACACTGGGGCCCAAATATCACCACCATCTTAGTTAAAACATATAACATGCAAAGGGAGGTCAAGGACCAACCCTCTCCTCCACTCAAACCTTCACCAGCATACTCCAAAACCTTCATGCTATCATAGATAAATAGAAACTACCAATTTTTGTATTACATGCCAATGTATGAAAAGGCAGGTTATGCCCCTCCTAGATTTAAATGTACATCACGTCTAGGGGGTGGTGGGTGTTGTCCCCATACCTTCCATATTAACACCCCCATCGGGGGAAACCACTTCTTCCTCTAGTAAAATTTGGAAGGGCTCTACCCAAGAGAACTGTGATGGGAAGGGCCAGCTCATATCTACATCTACTTAATTTCTTTGACAACCCAATTTGGCTATGAAATCTATGACCTTGGTGTTTGTTCTCCTGGAATGGAGGAAAATAACATGCTCTAGTTTCCTAATCAAATCATGCATACTACCAATTAGGCTTTCTAACATCCAACTATTTGCCAATTTTCCTTGGGGTTGACCATTAATTGAAATTTAGGTGTAATTGGTTACTAGCTGAGAATCCACATTGATTTGAATTAAGTGGAACCCTTTCCAAATGGAAATTTATAGGCCAAGTTCCAAAGCATGAACCTTTGCCACATTATTGTTGGAAAAAGGTAGCTTCAACTGGTATTTTCATGGTCAAATTAAAGGAGAAATTATTTATCTTACAGTTGTCCAAGTTATCCCACCACTTGAAGGGGTTTAACCCCAAGGTCAAAACCCACCTCTTGACTCATATATAAATTGGCATTCGTTGGACCTCATTTAGCATCATCTTAAACTCATTCATTTGACAAATCACAAAGATTATGTTCACAAATGCGAAGGAGGAATAAGACAAAAGTTTCCAACAAAGTTTGACTTGTCTTATCTTTGCTTTGACCAGTGTTGAATCAAATCTTCTTATTTTTGTTTGATTAAGTTTTTGACTCAACTTTGAGGCTGAATATTATTTGATTTGTTTATTATTAATTGACAAAGATTATGTTATTGTTTTAGGAATTGACCGAGTGTTGACCACAATTCAAACCCTATAGTTTGATAGAAGTTTGACTGAGGCATTACATACTAAATTTTGGCCCCTTTGGCTGAGCTACTACAGGTCAAAATTTGGCCCATTGACGAGACTTTTATTTGTAAGCAAAGTGCAAACTTTCTCTCTCCTTTGACTCTGTTTGAATTGGAAATTAATGTGTTCAATGGTTGACCTTTGACTATAATATTCTGATGTACATTTTGATGAACTAAACTCTCTTTCTCATAAGGAAAGATTATCGAGTTTTCCCCCTTATGGGGCTTTGTCCCAAGAAATTTTGGGGTCTCTTATTTCATTATTTTTATTGTGATCTCTATTTCTCTATTGAAGTTAATGGTTGAAATTTTCAAGTATAACTCCTTAATGATTGGAATGCTCTAAAAAAGTCAAATTGTATCATTGGAAGTTGTTATCAGTTTGAAAATTGTTCTAGTATTGTTTGCTACAAGAAAATTAACATGGGATCATAACTTTGGTGAAGGAAAATAGCATTCAGAACACCTTCAAGAACATTGATATCATCTTGAAGAGCATCCTACATATTTTGTCTTGATTGGTCATCTTTATCATGAATTCCTTCATGAAGGCAAAATCAAGCTTGAAGGAGCTACAAATTTCAGAGCATAGAAGACTAGAATTTACATGTTCTTAGAAGGCATAAGGTCTTGGATATTGCGAAAGGGAATGTTACAGAACCAAAGGATGATGGTGTAGAAAAATACAAGTTCAAATAAGATGACATCATAGCTATGAGAATCATTGTGGAATCTGTTAGAGATAATCTAATTCCTTATATTGTTGATCACCAATCTTCTAAGGAAATGTATGATGCTCTCACTGGATTGTACACCATCAAAAAAATTGGACAATCTATAAGTCGCAGGAATTAGCTTCATGATACAAAGATGAGAAAGAATGATAGAGTGGCATCGTACTTCGTAAGGATCTCTCAGTTAAGAGATCAACACAAGCCTATTGTTGAGATTGTATTTGAAAACTAATTGTTGTCGTTGCTACAAAACCCTCTAAAATTTTGGAATGCATCAACATTTCGGAGCCTACTTTGAATTTTCATGTTTTCATCGCAAGTATTAGGAGTTGTTACATGTGTTTTCTCTAAGTGTTCTTGTCCCTTTTGAAGAAAATCAAAATGTCATATTTTAGCATAGTCAAGTGTTTCATATCACATATATGTGGTTTTGGTTTGTTTCAAGGGATGATCGTTGTGTTAATGAGTCATTCTTACCATGTAAACATGTATCACACTCATTTCCAAAGTTTCAATCACTGTCGCACAAGTGTCGTCGCAAAGTGTTCCTTTTGTGTTGCACTTGGGGTAAGTCATCGCAATGTTGTCGCATTGAGGAAAGTATGTTTTTCATGTGTTCTGTGTGATTTATGTTGTGTCGTCAAGTATTATAAATGTTTGATCATACTCAAGTCTTATCACTATTAATTTTCATTTCTCTGATCCCACACTTAGTGAAATCTAGAAAAATTTCCCGACCGAGCAACCTGACATCACTCAGTCCTCTTGAACTATGCACTACGCAGTCTCAGTCCTCAAGCCTTAACCTTGCCTCTTGGAACTAACAATGCACAGTCCTAGCATCCCAAAATTGTGCAATGCATAGTCACAATGCTCAATCCCAACCCTTGAGCTCCAGAACTGTGCAATCCTTTCCCTTAGCCAGTATCCATTGCACAGTCTCAAGCATAAAGCCTCAACCTTGAGCTCTTGAACTGCACAACTTCAGAATCCCTCATCCTTTATCCCTCCAAAAATATGCAGTGACAACCTCAAGCCTCAAGACCTCAGCATGGCCTCTTGAGCCCCTCAACTGTGCACATGACAAGCCCTAGCCTACCTAAACTGTGCACTGCATAGTCTCAAGGATCAATCCTAGACCCTAGCCTCCTGATTTTCACAAGCATAGTCATTGAGTCTGTCTCCCAGCTTATCACCAAGTTCCAACTCAGTCAATGGCTATCATGAATTATCTTAGACTAGGGGTTTATCAAACTGAGGTCGTCCTGTCATGATTGGATTTTAGTTGCGGGTTTTCCATCATGTTATGACAAGATGATGATGAAGGAGATGGAGAAGGAGACCCTGCTAGAAGACAAACCTTTGAACCTGTGAAAGCAAGTTGATCAATCAAGAGAAGATGAAGGGACAGTAGTTGGAGATCAAGTTTACACTGAAGAGTCCTTATATTCAAGTGATACGGAGGAAGAAGAAGACCCTGTTCCATTTCTCATGGAGACAAAAAGAAAGAAGCAAAAAAGAGTAGCTTAACAGTGCCATGTCATCATACAGTCCATATCATCGGTGTACTGTCATGCCAGGTCATGAGTCATCATGCACCACATAATTTTGTGGATTATTTAAATTTTATATTAGAAAAATGTAATGTAAAGTGGAAGTCCAAGATTCATCCATGTAATGTGAAAATTCATGTGGGAGACAAAAGGTCGAAGTCAAATAGTCATGAGGGTAGTCCAAGAGTCATAAGGGAGGTGAATGATCACCCATTTGTTATATATGCACCCTCATTGCTCAAGTAAAGAAATTTTCACCTTGGCTCCTCTTACCAGACATCGGAGAGGAAGATAGTTCTTTTGGAGGAGCAAGTGGTTGCTCTAATGCTCCACTATTAGAGCTGGTGGTGTTCATTGTCTTGATGTATCTTGGAACTTTTACTTAATTCAGAAGCTCATTGAGCCAACACACTTTCATGTGTATGTCGCAAATATTGTAAGACTATTCTTTGAATGTTTGCGATGTATTTTGTTTTCATTGGTACTATGCAAATTGAACTATTTCAAAGGCTTTGGTACTTATCTTATTGAAGGTGTATTTTATTTGTTTCAACAATCATTGATTTTGTGTGAACTATTTCACTGGTTGATCAACGATTGATTCTTATGTACGTGCACGTATGTGTCTTTTCTAGATTAGTATTATTACTTGTCTTCTAAAGGCTCACCTTTATTTCCCTTTTGGTAAAAGAACCTTGATACATTCTGTCATTAAACATCCACAAGGCATACTCACTTGTTAATCCAAAATTACCTGTGTATTACTCTCTCATGCTAAACATTGAATCCAAGGCATATCTTTAAAAATATATGGCAGTAGAGCCTTAATTATGGAAGGGCTCCCAGACCAAATGGTGTAAAGTCTAATTGCGAATTTTCATCAGGGAGACCCCCTTGCATGTTGGTGGTATCCAGCACTATCAACATTATGGCAATAAAAGGAGGGAAACCACCTTTTTATGGCTAAAATTTCTTCGCATCCTAACAAACAAAACTTTGTGCAAGGCAATAATATTCCCATTACCACTCCCACTCACATTCATGAAAACAAAGAAATTGTTCATACTAGTTGGGGACAAGACCTTAAAGTTACTTAAGATCAAATCTGGGCTATTTGGCCTATCACTCATCGGTTTCCAATAGCTCTTAGTTTACTCCCTATTGTTTTGATTCTGCCTCATAAGCCTATAAAGAAATAAGTCACACCTAATGGTGTATTGGTTTCATCAGTGGAAGATTTAGTTATCACAACCCTTTAGGATCTGATTGAACCTTCAGAAAACCAAGGAGATCTTCTACCTATTGAGGAGAATTTAGATAGTGAAGGAGGATATTTTCAATTTTCTAATAAGGAGCACCCTGACTGCATCACAGATCCTAACGATGAAGAATAAAATTCTTTAGATTCACAAGAGGAGGAGGACGACAAAAATGCAGAGATGGCTTATACATATATGGATTGGATGGACCAAGGGCCACTCGCTCTTCTGTCCAACCTTCACAAGATGCCCAAACATCCAGAAAATTTATTGTCAAAGTTTGATCCGAATAAGAAGACTAAAGTTGAAGATCATATAGACGAGTTCTACATGCATTTGCGGATGCTTGAGGTACGTTTTGATGATGTCGCTTGTAGAATCTTTCAGTACACCTTTGAAGGTAGAGCTTTTGTATTGTACAATAGTCTTCCATCCAATTCAATCTGAAACTGGAGGGAGTTTAAGAAGTTATTTCTAGAAAAAATATTGACGATAGGACTCCCACCATGTTGTTGAAAGAACTTAGGAACCTAAAAGGGGGGAAAAGGAAAGAATCAAATATTTATGTAATCGTTGAATAAGCTCCTCGCTAATGTGAAACCTCACGATGACATCACAAAAGATCATTACACATCTACCTTGCTAACTAGCATTTTTGTTTTCGTGAAGAGAGTTGTGAATGAAACATTGGCCTTGAAATATACAGAAGCTCTCGCTGTAGAAAATGACTTGGGATCCATTGGAGTCTTCGAAGATGATGAAGATTCCAAAGACTCCAAGGAAGATGGTAAGAAAAACCAAGCCTCTTCCAGTAGAACAAAAGACGATGATTCTTTCAACATGGAAAGATTGACCAAGTCTTTGAAGTTACTCATGAATTATGTTTCAGAATTGAAGAGATGGTCAAGCAAGGCATCAACTACTAGTAGCAATTATTCCAGGCCACCATTCTTCAAAAGAATTAACAACTCACAATAGGCCAAATCTTCTTAGAGTTCCAATTCAGTGTTCAATATCAAAAGTTTGGGCATGGATAATTTCTGAACTTTTTATCAAGAGAAACATTCTGAGAAGACGTTCCCGCAATGGAATCATAATATGAACACTATGGTGGTGAATATCATTGACACCTTGTTGACAAAAGAACAATCTTTGCAGAGTGAAGAAAAAAGCGAACCCATCGTGACTGAAGACAACACTAGTGTTGGACATTCAATTAACATGTTTAGTATTATTTACAACACTGGCAAACAGAGTGTTGATCAACCAATGAGTGAATCTCCTCCCAAGTATTCATTTGATCATTACAATCTGAGGAGAAAAGGACCTGTTTTTGAGCAAGAGATTAAGAAATAGTTGTTGTGCATAATTCTACCACCTTCAAATCTAGCTCAGAATTCACAGAACAAGTCTAGAGGTGCTCCTTCTGCAAAGAACACTTCCAACAACAACAAAAAAATCCACTACTCCTACTATAGCTAAAAAAATTACACCACCAAACTCATTAGCACAGCTTGTTGCGATGGTTAACATTGATTATAACATTGTGGAAGATATGAAAAGAGCTCATGCAAGCATTTCACTCTTCGCGCTCGCAAGGATAACAGGCCAGCATGAGCTGATTCTCCAAGCACTCTCATCGCACACTCTGGTAGGTAAAGAAGTTTCTACATGGCACATAATGTCCGATAACTCTTATGATATCCTTGAATCTGTTGTAAATATTGTAAATTTAAATTCTAACGCTCTCTACCCATCTTTTTTGTTAGCGTTGAAAATTTTCAATTATAATGGTTGTAATTAATTAGTTGATTCCTGTGCATCCACGAATGTGATGCCATTGTCAGTTGCCAAGAAAATAAATGCACAATGCGATTAAAACGATGCACAAATTATACAATTGGATAGATCGTTTGTCCAAGCTATAGGTGAACTCAAGGATGTTCTTATACATCTCTCATCTGATCATAAATTTCATCAATGTATAAACATCGTAGTTGTGGACATTCCAAAAGTGTATGGATTATTGTTAAGCAAAGATTGGTCCAACAAACTCCAAGGATACTTTGTGAGGGCTAGTTTCACTCATGGCTTCCGTATAAGGGTATAAATAATCATATTCAAGTTTATAGTGAGCCCTACATGAAGCGTATCGTGACAAAACTAGAAGAATAAAATGAACAAATGGGCTTTGCAAAAGCGATTTTTTTAAATTATTTTCTGGAGGTAGATCATAGATGTTATCTAGCTCGGCCTTCACCAGTCACACCAGATGAACAATTGGAACTCCTTCCTAGAAGTCCAACTGGTGATAATGACCTCTATATAGTAGACATAGGTAGTACTAGTGTAGTACATAGCTCTGATGTTTCTATTTTTTCTATTTTATATTTTTTCGTTTGGAAACGCAAGAGGGATCTGGCGTTAGTTATATTTTAGTAGACCTGCAATAGAGAAATCATGTGTTCTCTTGCCTCTTGGAATTTGAGTGCACCAACAACATCACAGAATATGAAGCGCTCATTTTGGGTTTGAAGAAAGCCATCGACCTCAAAGTTGAGGTTCTCAAAGCAATAGGTGATTCTGATGTAGTCGTACGACAGGTAAAATATAATATATATTGTGTGTCACATAATCTTAAAATCTATCAACAAAAGGTATGGAATTTAATTTCAAAATTCCAAGATTTCAATATTGTTTTTGTTCCTAGAATTTGCAATGCCGCTGCAGATACATTAGTAAATTTCACTGCTAGGTTGTCATCGTTGAGGGATGGATTTTCTATTGAAATTATTTATAAGCCATCCATACCTAATAATATCACTAACTTTCGCATTTTCAATGACGACCAACAGATACTGGACTTTATGGAGAATTTTGATGTGTTCAAGGATGCAACCACCGATGAGGATGAGCATGATAAAGCATTGCAGGATGCAGCGCGAGCGAGCAAAGAGAACACCATGCCCAAGGGTGTGGTGTCACTTGAGAAGTTATATGACTTGCAAAATCACTTTAAGGGACTGATGAACACAAAGACTCACAGTTCGAATCTGTCGCACAAACAGATTAATCTTGGTACAAAGCAAGATCTGACGTTTATCAATAGCGATACTTGTTGCACACCCCAAGAGCGGCAAGCTTTCATCCACCTTTTAAGCAATATGGGAATGTTTTCACGTGGACATATGATGATCTCAAAACTTATGACATTTGAATAATATAGCACATGATTCCAATTAAGAAAGGAGCCAATCATTTTCAACAGAAGTTGTGTAAAGTTCATCCAATGCTTGAGACTCTAATTCATAAAAAATTACAGAAACTGTTGGATGCTCAAATCATCTTCAAAGCGTGAAATTCAACATGGGTCTCAAATTTGGTCCTGGTAATAAAGAAGTCTGGGAAAATACGTTTGTGTGTAGATTTCTGAAATCTCAATCATGCCTCGGACAAAGATAACTACCTAGTGTTGTCAATGGAGTAGATTCTAGAGACAGTATCAGGGTCAGAAATGTTTTCCTTGCTGGATAGTTTTTTGAGTTACAACCAGGTTCTAGTGTCAAAACCTGACAGACATAAAAACAACTTTTCGAACCAAGTGGGGCACGTTTTCCTCTAAATGAATGTCATTTGGATTTATTAGCAGCGATGTGACTTTTTAACATGCAATGGAAATCACATTTCGCTAATTGATTGGATAGAGCGTAGTGGTCTACCTCAATTATGTAATGGTGTTTCCGAAAAGAAGATTAGACCACTTACACCACTTGAAATAGATTTTCGAGTGATGTCGTAAGTACAATATATCGCTTAATCCCAAGAAGAGCATTTTCATAGTGGCTGAGGGAAATATCTTAGGCCAAATTATTGCAAAAAGTGGGATTAAGGTGGACCCTAAAAGGGTCAGGGATATTACACAGATTCCCTTCCCAGTGAGCAAGAAATCCATGCAGTCCTTTTGGGGGGAAATTAACTTTCTTTGCAAATTCATCTCCGACTACACCCAAATAATGAAATTGATGCAAGAGATGGTGAAGAAGGATTTGATATACAAAAGGGATAAAATTTAAAAGGATGAGTTCTCCCATATAAATCAATTCATCGCAGAAGTACCAACATTATATAGTGCAGACTTCAGCAAAGATTTCCTGCTCAACACCTTCACTTCTAATAGTACTCTCGATGTCGTTCTTACGCAGAAAAATGATCATAATAATGAGCGGCCTATATAATTCAAAATTTCCAACTTGCAAGGGCCTAAACTCAACTATCATGCCATTGATAAACAAGCATACAAGGTATACAAGGTGGTAAAACACTTTCAGCCTTACCTTCTAAAGAATCATGTACTATCTTTGTCTCACACCCAACGGTTAGATCATTGTTTGTTCAACAAGAGCTGGGTGAAAGAAGGGCAAACTGGATGACTAGCTTGCAACAGTATGACCTTGAGTTCAAACTAGTTCACACCATTAAAGGCCATGGTATATTCCAACTAGCAGCAGAAGCAGTAAACACACCAGAAGAGGATTCTTCTGGATGGGAGCAGGAGATTGAAATATGTTAGGATATTCCGACACATAGGAAATAGTTAAGTATAACTTGGTCTAGTGTAGAGTTAGGTAAAGTGTGTTTCTTTACTATGTACTTTTGTAACTTACAATCTGACGGTCACGATATGTAGTGATCTGATGGTTCATTCTCTCCTCGGTATTACCGACACTTGATCCGTGGCTTAACACCCGATTGGTCCATGATCTCTATTTAAATAGCATGGAGGGTCATTTTTAGTGTAACCATTCATGATATAAGATTATGTAAATTTTCATTCTTTTATTAATAAATTTCCTGAAGTGGTCGCATTAGCTCAGGTCGTGGACTGTTTCCCTCTTTGAGGATTTTAACCGCGTCAACAATACTGGTGTATTGATCTGTGATCTATTGGTGAGTAGTGTTCTTTGGTGTTCTGTCTGAGGAACTTACCCTGTAAATTCCTACATGGTATCAGAGCTAGGTTGAGGGCCGCATCCGTTGGTGATCCAAATCTGAAGCCGGTAGAACTACATCCGACTGTCGTTTCGTAGATCTATTGTTTATGACTGCTTTCGCGCTGAGGGGACTGCTCTATTGTGTTAGGAGCATCTGTTCCAGTGAGGAACCCCTTTCATTTCATGCGAAAAGGTTTCTGGTAGCCCTAGCTAAGTCATTTTTAAGATCTGGAGGTATACAATGTCTATTTGCAGTTTTTAGTTATTTTCTTTCTGTTTATTTCGATTTATTTAGCTCTTTGTTTCTTTTATTACTGGATCTATACCTTTCATTTTTGTGTATGCTCTTTGCCCCACAACCCTGTGCAATCTGGGCAAATAAAAAATAAAAATGAAGGATTTTTCTCATCCGTATGCTCTTTTCCGCCGCGCCTTAGTGTGATCTTGGAAAATCAGAAACATTGAGGAAAATATTTAGTTTTTGGCTAAAGCTAACTTCAAGCTGTAAGGTTTGTTTTTTTTTGTATGTCCATGTTGGGTTTTGTGTTTTTTGTTTTGTAGGCAAAAAAGAGCTTTCTCAAGTAAGCACGCACCCCAAAGCTTCAGTGACTAAAAAAAAAACTTCCTCTTTTCCAAAAATTACTAACCTTTTAATCTAGCTCACTTGGTCCAAAGCTACTTTATGAGAATAGAGGTCTTGAGTTCAAGTCTTTATTTTTGTTGAGCTAATTAGATTAAGTTTGGAAAAGAGGACAATTTTTTTTTAAATATAACATTATCATTCATTTTCGCACACTCCCGCACTTCGTCGGCATCTTCAACAACTTTTCTTCAAAATGTCGTAACTTCTTCATCCGGAAGCCGTTTTCAGAGCCGTTTTTTTTTTTAATCAACCTATTTTTTTGAGATCTTTCCATTGGAACACTTAGTTTTAGCATCTATAGCTTCAATTTCTGTTAAAATGGAAAGTCCATGCTAAGTTATTCTTGACAGCACCAACTAATTCTAATGGTGGTCCTACATTGTGGATTTACTTAGAAGTAAAGGTCTTTACAGAATAGCCTCAGGCCAAGAAGCCAAACTGAAAGATGAGGATAAGGCAACCAAATGGGAAAATAGGCAAGATCAAGCACGTGGGTTGATAGGGACGTCTATTTCTCCAGACCTTAGATTCCATATCGCATAACTTGATACTCCTAATGAAGCAATGAAACAGATCACTAAAGTTTTTGGAATTAAAAATGAACTTAGAGCCCATCAACTCGAAAATGAGTTGCTTACATTGGATCCCAATAATTTTTCTTCCAAAGAATATTTTATGTCCAAGTTCAAGACCCTTATACTTCTCTTGGAAGGTGTTAAGGTTAAGAAATAAGATGGTAACCTTCTCTATTCCATTCTTACTAAATTGGGACCAACCTACTATGTGTTTGTTTCCACCTTCCATTCTACAAGAGAAGCCTTCATTTCTCAAAGACAATACTACAAGTCCCCTTCCTTTGATGCCTTTTGTGATTCTTTAATAAGAGAACAAGAAAAACTCTTACACCTTGGTCTTCTTAATCTTGGAAACTCTTCTAAGAAAGCCTTAGCCGCCCAGCAACAACCAAATTCAAAGAATCCTAAGAAGCCGTATCCTAAAAAGAATGGTCCTAAACCAAACAAGGGTCCTAAGCAATTTCAGCCTCAAAATGAAAAATCATTTCAACAAAATGATAAGGCAAATAAAAACAAAGGGAAGAAGATTGATAGACATTGCCACTTTTGTAATCGAGATGGCCACTTAGAATCCAAATGCTTTAAGAAGATGGAAGCCTTGGAAGTAACAATGAAGAAGCATAACATCCATTTGGAGCACTCTTCAACTTCAACTTCATCTTCAGGAATAGCACTTTTTGCATGTGGTTGTCAAACATCTCGATCTGGATATGCACTAAATGTATCTTCTTCTTCTAATTCTCATGAGTGACTCATTGATTCTGGAGCTTCTTATCACATGGCCAAAAACAAAGCCATGTTTTCTTCTTTAAATGATTGTAACACCAAAAATACATATGTTGGTGATGATAGATCTCTCAGTGTTGTAGGGACTGGAACTGTTCATATAGACAATGGTCAATTTAATGATGTATTATGTGTTCCAACCTTATCCTGCAACCTTCTATCTGTATATTAGATAACTCATTTAGGTGAAGGTAAAATCATTGAATTTTCACCTCACGATATTGTAATTAAGGACCTAAGAGATCCTAGACAGATTTTAGCTACTCGCATTGCTGGTGATTCTACAAGGTTGTATAATTTTAACAACTTTGGGTCATCAAATCTTTCCTCGGTATTTGTTGCTCATAATGATGAAGTGAGCAAACTTTGGCATGAGCGATTTGGTCACTTAAACTATCGCTCCCTTCAGAATCTATGTAAAGAAAATATGGTGACAGGTCTTCTAATGGTATCCTGCATAGATGGTGTTTGTTTCGGATGTGTACTCGGAAAACATCATCACGATAGTTTTGAAAAATGTGCCTCTTGGCACACCTCAGCCCCTTTACAGCATGTGCATAGTGATTTATGTGGTCCACTTCCAGTTGTTTCATTCTCTAGCTACAAGTATTTCTTAACTTTCATTGATGATTTCTCCAGACGCACTTGGGTATACTTCTTAAAACTCAAGAGTGAAGTATTTAACATGTTCTTGGCCTTTAAGGCCTTTGTTGAAAAACAATCTGGACATCAAATTCTTAAGCTAAGATCTGATAATGGTGGAGAATATGTTAATAACAAATTCATCAACTCTTGCATTGAGAATGGAATTCAAATGCAACATATTGTTCCATATACTCCACAACAAAATGGTGTAGCTGAAAGGAAGAATCGCACCTTAAAGGAAATGGCTAATTGTATGCTTCAATCTAAAGGACTTAGTCTTAATTTTTGGGCATAAGCAATTAACTGTGCAAATTACATAATAAATCGCACTCCTACTAAGGTTCTAAAGAATATCACTCCAGAAGAAGCATGGAGCTCAATTAAACCAGATGTAAGTCACTTTCGTGTTTTTGGAAGTGAAGCATGGGCCCATATTCCATATGAGAAACATAAAGCTTTAGAACCTAAGAGTGAAAAATGTATTTTTGTTGGATATTCTGAAGATGTCAAAGGATATAGACTTATTCCACTTAAGTCCAAAAATGTTATCATTAGAAGAGATGTAAAGTTTGCTGAAAATATATCGGCCTGCGAGCCTAGTTCGGCGGATGTGCCACCTCTCTCTATCTCTTCTACTTTTGAAAATATTTCTTCTTCAGATGATGAAAGCGAGGATGACAATCCTCCCCCACCTTCTCAGGATCCTCCTTCAGCTCCTCAGCTTCCAAAATGGGTTTGTGCTACTCGGGATGCAGCAGGTGCTCTTGCCGGTGATCCTACAGATCAGCGACGTACACGTTCTCAGTTCGATAGAGCCTCTTCTTTACTGGCTCAAGCTTTAGCGAATTATGATCTTGACACCTTTTCAGAAGCTTCAGGCCATCTAGATTGGGACGCAACTATGAATGAAGAATATTGTTCATTACTGGAAAATGATACATGGGATCTTGTCCCTCTACCAAAGGGATGAAAACTTGTTAGATGCAAATGGGTTTACAGAACCAAGTATGGACCAGATGGAAAAGTTGATAAACATAAAGCTCGTCTTGTTGCTAAGGGTTTTTCACAAGTTGAACGCATTGACTATACTAAAACCTTCTCCCCTGTTGCCAAAATGAACTCTATCTGCCTTGTTCTTTCCCTTGCTGCCTCTTTCAAATGGGAAGTCCATCAGATGGATGTTAAATCTGCCTTCTTGCATGAAAAAATCTATATGGAACAACCTACTAGCTTTATACAAGCAAACTCCAGCCTTGTATGTCGGCTTAAGAAATCCCTTTACGGTCTCAAGCAAGCTCCTCAAGCTTGGTATGCCAAAATGGATAGCTTTCTTTTAGAAACTAGCTTTTCTAGGTGTCATTCTGACAACACTGTCTACACCAAGAAAGTGGGCAAGTATCTTATCATTCTTGTTCTTTATGTTGATGATCTTAGCCTTACTGGTAGTGATCCCAACCTTATAAACCATGTGAAGTCTAGCCTTAAAAAGAAGTTTGAAATGACAGACTTAGGACACTTGCATTATTTTATTGGTCTTCAAGTCTTGCAATCCAAGGAAGGTATTTCCCTTTCCCAGTCCAAGTATGCCTGTGATATTTTATGCCATTTTCACATGGAAGACTATAAGCTAGCCCCTTCTCCCTTTCAGAGTGGAGTCAAACTTTCAGTCACTTGTACTTCCCCTGAAGTTGATGCTACCTTATACCATCAACTTGTAGGAAAACTTTTGTATCTGACCCATACTCGTCATGACCTTTCCTTTGTTGTTGGCCTTATTGCTCGGTCTATGCAAAACCCACATGAAATTCATTGGAAAGCAGCTAAAAGAATACTTCGTTATGTTCGAGGTATAATTTAGTTTGGGATTCATTACAGTGCAGAAGCATCTCCTCTATTGGTTGGTTTCACTGATTCTAATTGTGTTGGTGACCCTGATGATCGGAATTCTATTGCAGGTTATGTGTTCACTCTTGGTTTAGGACGTATTACATGGGCTTGCAAGAAACAAAGTGAAATTTCTCTTTCTTCAACAGAAGCAAAGTATCGTGGTGCCGTAGAAGCTAGTAAGGAAGCCCTGTGGCTTCATCAAATCCTATTAGAGTTTGGCTTTCAGCAGTAGCATCCGACTTCACTTTGGTGTGATAACCAAAGTGCCATTCAACTATGCAAAGATCCAGTCCAACATCAGCGCAACAAGCACATTGAACTACACATGCACTTCATTAGAAAGATCATTCATGACCATGTTGTTGAAGTGCAATATTGTTCAATAGATGATCAAGTTGCAGACATATTTACAAAGGCTCTCATAGAGGCGAAGTTTACTAAACTTTGATTTATGGTTGGAGTTCAGGAAGTTGTCACTAAGGGGGGATAGGCTCTAATGCCTCCTTCCTTCTCCTATTGTGTCATATTTGTACATCATTCAATCCTATCCCAAGTTGTTCTTAAGAGGGGATGTTAGGATATTCTGACACATAGGAAATAGTTAAGTATAACTTGGTCTAGTGTAGAGTTAGGTAAAGTGTGTTTATTTACTATGTACTTTTGTAACTTACAATCTGACGGTCACGATATGTAGTGATCTGACGGTTCATTCTCTCCTTGGTATTACCGACACTTGATCTATGGCTTAACACCCAATTGGTCTATGATCTCTATTTAAAGACCATGGAGGGTCATTTGTAGTGTAACCGTTCATGAGATAAGCTTATGTAAATTTTCATTCTTTTATTAATAAATTTCCTGAAGTGGTCATGTTGGCTCGGGCCGTGGACTGTTTCCCTCTTTGAGGGTTTTAACCATGTCAACAATACTAGTGTATTGATCTGTGATCTTTTTGTGAGCGGTGTCCATTGGTGTTCTGTCTTAGGAACTTACCCTGTAAATTCCTACAAAATGTACAATATCAAACGTGCTACCCCCACTGAAATGCCAACCTCTTAGTATGCAGACGTGCAATAATATCTTGAGCATGGTATATGCCCTCTCATTTATATGCAAGATATAAGAGGGAAATCATATTGAAACCTCTATCCTATTAGTTGGTACACAAAAAAAAAAAAACAGAAAGCACCACAACAAAGTACTACTTAGATGCTTATAAGCACCAAATTCAGAAAAGGTTCTTTGTGACCTCGATGATGGACCAGCCAGATGACATTTCAAGGGTGACACAATGGTGCAATAAGTTATGAGGGTCGACTTTTATTGGCCCACACTTTTCAAAGATGATCATGCCTATGCTTGCAAGTGTTCGGTCTATCAGAAATGTGTTGAACTAGAATATAAGGCATTCGTCCCATTACAACCCATCGTTGTGGAAGAACCATTTCAAAAATGGTGCCTAGATGTTATCGGTGAGATCTTTCTACACTCATCAAAGCAACACCACTATATCCTCATTGCTACAAATTACTTCACGTGGTGGACAAAAGCGGTTCCTCTCAAGCAAGTGAATGATCAGGAAGTCATCAACTTTCTCAAGCAGAAAATCATTACTAGGTTCGGTGTTCTAACTTCAATTGTTTTTTATAATGCAACGTACTTTTTATCATTAAATATTTACGATTTTGTATTGGAAAATGGTATCGTATTGAAACACTCATCCAATTAGTACCCACAGGGAAACGGTTTTGTTGAGTCGACCAATAAAAACTTCATTGGTATCATTAAAAATACCGTCTTCTTTGAATAAAGGAACTAACACTCTGTTTTGGTGAACGCCCTATGGGTTGACCGTGTCATGCCTAAGCCTTCTTTGAATACCTCTCCTTACTTCCTGGTGTACAGTAAAGAAGCCATCCTACCTCCCAACATCTACCTGCCTGCACTTCAACTTTCACAAGAATTGCATGGAAAACCTTATCTCTTGGTTCAGAGTAGGATAGACACTCTCCCTAAGCTACAAGAATAAAAGAAGAAAGCAAAAGAAAAAAATTCTCTTCACCAATGTCGTATCAAGAGATGGTTTAACAAGAATTCTGCAGGGATAAGGGATAAATCCCACGAAGACAAGGGAAAACACACTAAGTTCCAATCTCTATGGATTAGACCATATGTTATTATTGAGAAGCTTGGCCATCACACTTATCATCTTCAATATTTAGACAGGAAGACTGATTCTATCCCTGTGAATAGCCAAGGTCTAAAACAATATTTTCAATGACAGTATAGGGTTGTGCCCTACCCTATGTACATAGTTTGTTGTCTTGTTCTTGTCATGTTTAGTCTTTCATTTTGTTTTCTTTGTTCATGTGAATAAGCGTCATATTTAAGTGTGTTTTATTGCTCAATGTATGTGGCAGAATTGAAAACAATCTTGTGACACTGCAACATTTGGCTAACTTTGAGTCCTTCTTCTTCCTCTTGGTTACACCTTTTAGTTGATGATATTCTTATGATCCTTGCATAAGGAAAGCCTTGTATCGAACAATGATATTTGTGTCTATTCTGAAAACCTCATGCCTACACTCGATCCTTTATGTTTTGGTGTTATCCATGCTTATCCAATCAAGTAAAGAAGGAAAAGGGGAAAATCTAAACGAACAAATCAATATTAAAGGTCTATACATACTTCTCTGGAGGAAGAACCTCCTCTACTCTCAATAAGTCAGGATCCCTCTTCTTCCCATGAAATGAATAAGTGTCGATGAACAGTCCTATATAACATATATAAATAAGGGTGCAAGAAGAGAAAGGCTTCATGTACAGGGAGGTGAAGCAAGCAACTCCGTTGAGGTACTATCAAGGCTCACTGGCAGCGGAGCAATGTTTTTGTTCCTAAAGTGACTCAGTCGGGGTATTGTCCAGGCCTGCTGGCGCCGAAGCAACACCGAAGATGAAAAAATCATACTTTGAATATCTAAATCTTACGAACTACAATACCCTTTTCCTGATTCGAAACATTGCAATATAACAAGCTTTATGCTTGTATTCAACCGTGAAAAGAAATTAAGGGGTCTATGTTTATACATAGGGTAAGTGGGGAAGCTAGGGTAATCTAAAACAATGAATCAATACTCCCGGAAAAACTAGACCCTACATGAAAGATTTGACCAAGGCAGAGTAAATGGAATTCAACCAGTGTGTCGCCAAGTGTTGTCGCTACTACAACACCCTCCAAAATTTTGGCCTGCATCCAAATTTCAGAGCCTACTTTGACTTTGCATGTTATCATCGCAAGTATTAGGATTCATTGCATGTGTTTCCTCTGAGTGTTCTTGTCCCTTTTGAAGAAAATCAAAATGTCGTCTTTTAGCATAAGCAAGCGTCGCATATCGTATATATGTGGTTTTGGTTAGTTTTAAGGGATGATGTTTGTGCTAATGAGACATTCTTACCAAATAAACATGTATCACACTCATTTCCAAAGCATCAAGCACTATTGCAAAAGTGTCGTAATTGTCGTCGCAAAGTGTACCTTTAGTGTCGCACTTGGGGTAAGTTGTTGCAATGTTGTCGCATTGAGGAAAGTATGTTGTTCATGTTTTCTAGGTGATCTATGTTGTGTCGTCGAGTATTCTAAGTGTGTGATCATACTCAAGTCTTATCACTATTCATTTTCATTTCTATGATCCCACACTTATTCAAATATGGAAAAATCCCCTGATTGAACAATCTGGCATCACTTAGCCCTCCTAAACAGCACATTGTGAAGCCTCGGCCTTGTCTCTTGGCACTACGCAATGCACAGTTCTGGCATCCTAGAATTGCCCACTACGCAATCCAAGTGCCCAATCTTGACCCTTAAACTCTAGAACTATGAAATCCTTTCCCTCAACCAATCTCCACTATGCATTGCGCAATCTCAAGCATCAAGCCTCAACCTTGAGCTCTTGAACTATGCAAATACACTATCCCTCAACCTCCGTCCCTATTAAACTGCGTAGTGGGCAACCTCAACTAACCTCAAGCCCTCATTCTGGCCTCTTGAGCCCCTCAACTGCGCATATGACAAGCCTTAGCCTACCTGAACTACACATTACACGGTCTCAAGGATCAGTCCTAGACCCTGACCTCCTGAGCTACGCAATTGCGGAGTCATTGAGTATTTCTACCATCTTATCACCAAGTTCCATCTCAGTTAGTGGCTATCATGAAGCATGTTAGACTAGGGGTTTATCAGACTGATGTCATCTTGTCATGAGTGGATTTCAGTTGCAGGTTTTCTATCATGTTATGACAAGATGATGATGAAGGAGATGGAGAAGGAGACCCTACTAGAAGACAAACCTTTGAATCTACGAAAACAAGTTGATCAATCAAGAGAAGACAAAGGGACATCAATTTGTGACAATAGTTGGATATCAAGCTTACACTAAAAATTCCTTATCTTCAAGCCATACAGAGGAAGAAGAAGACCATGTTCCATTTCTCAAGAAGAGAAAAAGAAAGCAACAACAAATAATGGCTTGAAACTTCCATGTCATCATACAATCCATGCCATTAGTGTCATGTCATGTCAGGTCATGAGTCATCATGCACCACATCATTTTATGGATTATGTAAATTTTATATTGGAAAAATATAATGTAAAGTGGAAGTCCAAGAGTCATTCATGTAATGTGAAAAGTCATGTGGGAGATGAAAGGTCATAGGGAAGTCAAACAGTCATGAGGGTAGTCCAAGAGTCATAAAGGAGGTGAATGATCACCCATTTGTTATATATACACCCTCATTTCTCATGTAAAGGACTTTTCACCTTGCCTCCTCCTACTAAGCATCAGAGAGGAAGATAGTTATTTTGGAGGAGCCAGTGGTTGCTCTAATGCTCCACTATTGGAGCTAGTGGTGTTAACAATCTTGATGTATCGTGGAACTTTTACTTAATTCAGAAGCTCCCTGAACCAACACACTTTCATGCGTATGTCATAAATATTTTAAGGCTATTATTTAAATGTTTGTGATGTATGTTGTTTTCATATGTACTAAGGAAATTGAACTATTTTAGTGGCTTTGGTACTTATCTTGATGAAGGTGAGTTGTATTTGTTTCAACAATCATTTCTTCCATGTGAATCATTTCGATGGTTGATCAACAATTCTTTCTTATGTACATGTGTGTGTGTCTTTTCTAGATTAGTACTATTACTTGTCTTCAAAAGGCTCACTTTTCTTTCCCTTTTGATAGAATAACCTTGATATGTTTTCCTGTTGAACATCCACAAGGCATACTCACTTGCTAATTTGAAATTACCTGTGTATTACTCTCTCATGCTTAACATTGAAGTCGAGGCATATCTTTAAGAATATATGGTAGCCGAGCCTTAATTCTATAAGGGCTCCCACACCAAATGATGTGAAGTATAATTGGGACTTTTCATTAGGGAGACCCCTTTGCATGTTGGTGGTATCCAACACTGTCAACAAGAACTTGTAACTCTTGCTCTCAATGTTTTGCCTGGCTCTTGACATCCTTTTGCATCAAGTATGAGTAGCAAATAAAAGGCACATACTTTTAAAAAACTATGGGCTTATTGCACTCAAGAAAAATCTAGGCTCATGTCTAAAAGAGAAATTCCAAACCTATGTGAAGATTCTCAAACTTTTGCAACCTACCCAAAGAAAAAAAAAAATATTTATTAATTTTAATAAATATTTATACCCATCATCATAAAAAAATTGTAATTTTTAATTTAACTTTTTAATATATTAAATTTAAATGCAGGCTCATTATAACCCGGAACACTATAACTTTTAGGTGTAATTATTATGTTCCTTGAGACCACGTAAGTGTTTACAATTTGGGATTTGAAAAAAAAAAAACATCATAACATAAACTTGCCAAATAAACTAGGTCAAAAACTAACTTTAACATTTTTATTATTTAAAATGTTAAAATTACACAATATACCATTCAAACTCAAATTTTAAAAATAACCAAAATACACATTTAAATAATTTGTAACCTTTAAAGCAAGGATTATGTTGCATGCACATTGTTATTTAAAAGCATTTTTAAACGTTGTTACTTGGGAGAAAACCCTCCCATACAAGTAAACAGAATACAAATTTAAATAATTTTTAAATCATTAAAGTAGAGAACACATGACATGGTATGCAATTATTGTTATCTTTTACATTTTTTTGGACATAGTTACTTGTGGACAAAACGCCAAAATGCATACACTTTATATGTAAACTATTAAAATTGATATAGAAGTTCACGTTATATTTCAAGATCATGATTTTTCAAACAAGGAAATTTTATTATTAAAAATGAAAGTAGTAGCGTGCACATTCAAAGCATACAATGTGAGTATTTATTAAATTATTTAACACAAAAAAAGGTAAATTGGAAAACTACATAGCTCAGCACATTTTTCTATGAATTTTATATGTATATGGAAAATTGTTCACATAATATGATTAGCTTCATTGAAATTTAAGTCAAACATGTTATACATAACTTACGCAGCACATATGACTTATGCATGATCTATTAAGTAAAGTTATTTTTAACATATTAGCCATATTACTTAAAGCTTTATATTATATAATAATTTTATATTTATATAAGTAATTTGAGTAGTTAAGATGATTAATGTTACTTTTCTTAATTTAATTTTCAATAGTTATATGTTGAATTATTAACGTTTTTTTTATTTCTTTTAATTCAGTAAAGTTTTCATATAGTTTTTTTTACAAGACCAGCCTGGGCCACTTTCACTAAGTAGGTAGGGTTAGGTTTGTATAACCTAATTTGGATAGTAGGGAAGAAAGATAATGATTTAAATTAAATTGATTTGAGTTGTAAAAGAGATATTGGCTTAATTACCTAAGTATTATAGAGAAAAGAAAAAGAGAAATAACTACATAATATTTTGTAAATAAAGTCTTTTTTTTTTATATTTTTTTTCTTTTTTCATGGAGTGGGAGAATTTCTCATAACTTAGTTTTCAAACTAGTAGTGAGGACAATCAATGCAAGTTGGCTCATTACAGTTATTCAAGGAAAACTACACCACCTCAAATTACCCATTGGTGGTCCATAAATGGACATGCTTTCACTCCTACTAGATGCCTCTATACTCATTAGATATATGAATTGAAGATAAAATTGTCTTTCTTATTTAAATTTCTTGATTTTTTTTTCTTATAAAATCTTAAGATATTCTTATTTATCTTTTTTCAATTCCAAATTTTCTTTGTGACTGATGTACTCAAGTTCATCATTTATGGTCTCTTAAGTATAACTAGACATGGATAGAATTAGACTAAGTGATTCCAAAACCTTAATAATGAGCCTATAATATTAAAGAATACCACATCTTAAGAGATTTTCCTTCGTGAAACAAGATTATACCCAATAAAATTTCAAATGCACCACCTCTTACAAGATTCTCTCGTATGAAACAAGACATTAAACAATAAAATTGGACACAAAGAGAAAACATATTCCTTATGGATAAAAAATAGTAGACATAGGTTATCATAATATAACAAGGTGAGCTAATAAGGATAAAGAAAATTTGGAATAACTAGTGAGGATAATAGTTGGGAAAGTGGGATATAGAAGAGGAAATGTACATAATGGATAAATGGCATTTGAAAATCACGTACAAAAACATGATAAAAAGAGAAAACAACTAAAACAACAATACTAAATAAACAATTTCAATAGAGAGGAAGAGATTAAGTGCAAAACTACTTAAAACTTATCATCCAAAAGCATGAAAAAAAGGTGATGAACAACTAAAAAGAAACTCACTTAAGTGAAATGCAAAACAAGAAGATAGGAACAATCCAATGAATCTTAGGAGAAAAGATTATGAATATGTAAAAATGGAAGAGCTAAAAGTTTAGTGCCACTTTAGCAATATTATAAAATTTAATTATAAATCAAAAGAGATCAATTTCTTGCCATGATTGGGGTGATATATTGGACATGACGAAGATGTAGTCCTCCAAGCTTACAAAAGAAAAGAGATAAATTTTATAAACAAATACTAAGAATTAACATTTCAAAAAAAATACTAAAAATGCAACACAATTAGGTAGTCTTGAGTAAAACCAATAAGAAACATAAATCTTGATGAATCGTAGCACCAAATCAGAGGAAATAGACAATAAAATATATAATTTGAATGTAAAATTATATCATTATTTATAGTCATTATATATTTTTATTATATATGAATAAGTTTGTAAAAATAAATAAATAGTTGTTAATTTTGGTTTTGGAATATAATTTAAAACTACTTCTATTGGGCTAAAAACTTGTCTTTCTTTTAAGAACACATGTTAAATGGTTTATCTAATAAGAACAAAAATTTATCTCTACCAACCATCAACTAGTTATTCTAAATTACATGTTTATTTAAAATAATGATAATGAGTCAGAATACATTTATTAATACGACAAAGAAATATCTATCCTCAGAGTAATTTTGACAACTAAACTATCATACATTTCCCACTATTTCAATATATATATACACACCTAGTTATTCCAAATGATATATTTTTTAATAATGATAATAAGTCAAACCCATAAATATCTATCTCAACTTCAACTTAAATTTAACCACTAAATTATAATAAATTTCCAACTATTGAATAGATATATCCACTAAACCTCTTATAAATTAGTGGTGTAATAAAAGATATCCACCTCGGAATGAAATCACTCTGCACACTGCACCTTTTTTTCAGCTTCTTTTCTCGTTGCCTTTACCATCAGAATCAAGCATGAAGAGTAAACATCACCCATGCTTTACAAGTGGGTTGGTAGCAATAGCGATTCCCCTCACCAAATGAACCCTATGCTGGTGATGAGTGGACAACCTAAAGTTGTTTGCTGGTGATGAGTGGACAACCAGAGTGGGGGTTGGTGAAGGGCAGTGGACAAACACAAAGCAATCAAACCTGGAAATGCTATATTAACTCAACTAAGAATTTTCAGCCAATCACAATTTGACAGGTTTGAAATGAAAGATTGCAGGCATTTCCAATGGAACAGAATATAATTACTTTATTCCCATCAAAGTATCGTATAATATAAATCTTTTGCTCCACACACTTTGGAAAATACATTTTCAACAATGCACCGACAAACGTTTTCTACCACGTTATGGAACCATACAAGTTAAATTTAAACACGAATTACGCGTATATTTCTAATAAATCGATGGTTGAGATTGAATGCCGTGGGCGATTCTCACGCGTCCGATTGGGATCACTGGTCCATCACTCATGGTCTGCATTGCCTTTAAATTGGCGGGGCGAGGAAAGACCAATGCGTCATTGGTGTAGCTAAGCTCTATTAGCTCAGGCCTCTCTGCAGCTCCTTGGATTGCAATCTCATTCTCTGGTTTGCCGTGCTGTTTGCTCTGCTCACTTCAGCCCAGGTAGGCACAACATGGCCTTAGTTACTGTTGCTCTGAAAATGGTTCATTGATATATGACCTTAAATGGGTCAGGGAGGGGTCTATTAAAACCCTAACACCTTGTGGACTGTCATTTATTGACTGGATCTTTATCTAGTGGATTTGATGTCTGATTCCAAAATGGGTTAATTAGGAGGAAGTAGATTGGGTATATGATTCCCAAGATGTGTTTGTCCATTAGTTTTGTAGTGTAGATCTCTGAGCTCCCTACTATGGGCCTTGGTGTTAACAATGGGATCAAGATCTCAAGGGGAAATGCTAAAATCTGTCATGTAATTTAGAAATGTTCGGTATATGTATGCTGGTGTTTTGTTTCTAGTGTATGAAATGGTGAAATTTTATGTTTTTATTCATTTACTTCCAGATCTGATGGTAGAAAATGGGTAGCTCTATATAGATCCAGGTTGGTGTGATAATTATCCAAAGAGGTGAACGGATCTTGTATTGGTCTGTTTTCGTCTAATTTCGCATGCCTCTATACGGATTTGGAGGTCTATATTCATGCGTTTTGTTTAAATCTGAGATCTTTGATCCAGACTGATTAGAATCTGAATACTGCAGGCTTTTTTATAAATATTTTAGAGATCTGTTGGATTAAGCTAGGGTTGTGGGATTTACTTATGGATTTTGACTGTTGTTGCAGATGGAGACCTTCTTGTTCACATCGGAGTCTGTAAATGAGGGACACCCAGACAAACTCTGTGACCAGATTTCTGATGCAGTGTTGGATGCATGCCTCACCCAGGACCCCGATAGCAAGGTAGCATGCGAGACTTGCACTAAAACGAACATGGTCATGGTTTTTGGTGAAATCACCACCAAGGCCGATGTCGACTATGAGCAGATTGTTCGCAAGACCTGCAGGGAGATTGGTTTCATTTCTGACGACGTGGGTCTTGATGCTGATCACTGCAAAGTGCTGGTTAATATTGAACAGCAGAGCCCTGACATTGCCCAGGGAGTTCATGGACACTTTACCAAGAGGCCTGAGGAGATTGGAGCTGGTGACCAGGGTCACATGTTTGGATATGCAACTGATGAGACCCCTGAGCTTATGCCCCTGACCCATGTGCTGGCTACCAAGCTGGGAGCGAAGCTCACCGAGGTCAGAAAGAATGGAACCTGTCCCTGGTTGAGGCCTGATGGGAAAACCCAAGTGACTATTGAGTACCGAAACGAAGGGGGTGCCATGGTTCCTGAGCGCGTTCACACTGTTCTCATCTCCACTCAGCACGATGAGACAGTGACCAATGACCAGATTGCTGCAGATTTGAAGGAGCATGTGATAAAGCCGGTGATTCCTGAGAAGTACTTGGACGAGAATACCATATTCCACTTGAATCCGTCTGGTCGATTCGTGATCGGAGGGCCTCATGGAGATGCAGGCCTCACCGGCAGGAAGATTATTATTGATACTTATGGAGGGTGGGGAGCTCATGGAGGAGGTGCATTCTCTGGGAAGGACCCCACTAAGGTGGACCGAAGTGGCGCATACATAGTTAGACAGGCTGCCAAGAGCATTGTTGCAGCTGGACTTGCAAGGAGATGCCTTGTGCAGGTGTCTTATGCCATCGGAGTGCCGGAGCCTCTGTCTGTCTTTGTTGATTCGTATGGTACAGGGAGCATTCCAGACAAGGAAATTCTGGAGATAATTAAAGAGAACTTTGATTTCAGGCCTGGCATGATCACGATCAACCTTGATCTGAAGAGAGGAGGAAATGGGAGGTTCCAGAAGACGGCCGCCTATGGCCACTTTGGCAGGGATGATCCAGATTTCACCTGGGAGACTGTTAAGCCTCTTAAGTGGGAAAAGGCCCAAGCCTAAAATAGCAGCATTTTTCTTCATTGCCAATAACCTCATATTCCAGTACTGTTTTCTTTACAAGTAGTAATAATAATGTGTTAGTAATTGTGTGGTGTCATCACTTTAGCTTCGACCTGTAACTGTTTGGGTTATAGTGGCTGAATTTGTACTTCATATTTCATCTATACTATTCGGTTCCATTCACATATTGACCATATTATTGGCTGATTTTGTAATTCATATTATCATTCACATACTTTTAGGATTCCATTCGCATATTGACCATAATCATCTGTATTTCATATAGTTTTCAGAGACGATCCATCATCTTGCAGCACTATAAGCTGCTGGTAGTTATGTATGCTTTGAATTGTAATGGCTAAGTTGATTATTCCATGTCCAGTTGATTGTTAACATGCAAGAACAATCCCTCATTATGGCTTTGATTTAATTTCCTGAGATTGATGATATGATTTCTAGCGTATAAGTGAGCTGAATTTGATTCTCTAACTATAATATCCGTGGCTGATTTTGTAATTCATGTTACCATTCATACTATTTGGGGATTCACAGATTGACCGTACTATCACCCATACTCAATTGTTTTGAGAGACTTTCCATCATCTCGCGGCGTTATAAGCTGCTGCTGCCAGCTGGTTATGTATGTTTTCGCCTGTAATTGCGAAGTTGGTTATTTGATTCCCAGTCGATTGTTAATGTGCAAGAACAATCTCTCATTATGGCGTTGATTCAATTCCCTAAGGTTGACGAATGCTTTGGCCTGGTTGATTACTTAATTCCCAGTTAATTGTGAATGTGCAAGAACAATATTTAATTCCTTAACATTGATGATATGGTTCCTATAGGTGAGCTGAATTTGATTCATTAGTTTAAACTATGAATCAACTTAAACTACTTTACAATATCTGCATTGAGAAACTGACCCATTTTTGTAAGTATTTTTTATATTTGCAGGCTTTTTAGTCTTGTTGGTCATAGATAACTGTTTTGGTTTTATCCACGGGATATGGACATAAACAATAATAAATAAGGAAATTTTCATGAGCCCACATAAGCCACCAAGCAGGGGAATCAACTTTCGTTTGTATTGATTAATGATATGGCTCCAACTTAAACTCTGTTGAGGGGAATGACCGTAATTCATTACTTTACAGTATCTGCATTCAGAAATTGACCCTTTTTTTCAAGTATTCTTTGTGTTCGCAGGCATTTGATCTTATTGGTTACAGATAACTGTTTTGGTTCACTTGTAATGCTTGAAAAAAATGCTATATTTGGTTTTATCAACGGGAAGTATGTACAATAGTAAAGATGGAAAATTTCATGAGCCCCCATGAAGCCGCCAGGCGGGGGAAACAACCCTCCTTTATTTTCACAATGGCATTAATTAGATCATAGCAATGTACCGTTCAAAAATGCCGGTACTTATATGTACCACAAATGAGGTAACCTAATTTTAGGTGTCAAATTTCTTTTTAGAGCGTCATCGTTGAAGTGCAATTTAGACAAGTCTGGCGAATTCTTATTACGACTGCCAATTGGCACATTTCAAGAATAATTTCTCATTATATTTATTTTGTCCTATAAAGATTCATGATAGGATTTCAAGTACAGAATATCCTGTTGACGTCCTTAATTGTGAGTGGAATTGGATTCTTTCCTTTACAGAAAAGAATATTCCAGGAGATATACCAAAACTCCTTAGATGGTTTGCAAAAATAATTACAAAATAAGTTGATACGAGTTTTAGAACAATTTTTAATTATGGATTTGCTTTATGTCCTTAGACATTTACGATAGAATTGGATTCTTTACTTTACAGAACTATCTGCTAGGATGATAAAACTCCTAAGATTTACAAAAATCCCGCAAAACGGATTGATACACAACGTTAAGAACAATTTTTTATTGTGGATTTGTGTTTATGTCCTTAAATATTGATGAGAGGACTTAACTAGAGTATCTCCTGGCCTCTTCAACTGCAGTATATCCCGTCAAACATCCTTTAGTGTTGAGAATATAAGTTCATACTTATCTGAGACTCCTAAGATGGTTTCTAAAAGTAATGACAATGGATGGATTTGACTCAGCTTCCATGTAAATCTTCTTTGAGGAGGTAGCAATTTGACAAGCTAGGGCATAATAACATACAACCTAGCTGAATACATGTTGTTTTTCCTGTCCACAGATGACATGCATTTCGTTTTTGTATTTGGCTCATTGACACTCTGTTGAGGCCCGGGGGTTATTCACACTTGACAAGCTAAGGCATAATAACATATAACCTAGCCGAATACATGTTGTTTTCCTGTCCACAAATGACCTGCATTTCGTTTTTGTATTTGGCTCATTTACACTCTGTTAAGGCCCAGGAGTTATTCACACTATAATCGTGCATGCAGCAACACATGTAGTAATTGTGCATAATACAGAATCTTCTTTTTTATTTCCAATGGAAAAAATCGATCAAATTTTATTTGATATCAACAAAATTATGTATGCATAATATCATAGAGGGCATTTCCATTATCCCTGAAAGAACAGGTAGCCTAAATCTCAGCAATAAGGCAAAATTACACAATGTTTTTAGCAATCATATGTACAGGGGTCCCATGCCACCCTTTTGGCAACCATGAACCGGCAAAGTATTAGCATCTCTGTTTAACAGAGAACAAAATTTCAAAAACTCCTTGAGCATTCGAAAATTTCATGGGTTATCTCCGTAAAAGAGTATTTCAAAGATTCATTTGAAAAATGGACAAAATTCCAAAGCCAGGATTCATGAAGATAAGAGGAAATGTATCCCTGTTGGGCCTCTTGTATCTCTTAGTTACCTTCTTACAAATCAAGGACATATTTAGATAGACTATCATCTTCCTTGTGTTTTCTTTCTAAATATGAATAAAAATGATGTGAGTAAACGAATACAGTATATCTTCTCGATGTCGGAGATTGTGTGTGGAATTTGATTCCTTACTTTTATAGAAGTATATGCTAAGGGAAATATCAAACTCCTTAGTAAGATGGTTTGCAAAAATATTAAAATAATAGCATAATGGATTGATATGAGTTTAAAAACAAATTTCATTATGGCCTTCCTAAGGCAGTTTACAACAATAATGCAAAATGGATTGATACGAGTTTAAGAACAATTTCTCATTATGGCTGTTCTTTTATGTCCTTAAATATTGATGATAAGACTTGACTACAATATATCTCGTCAACATCCTTGATTCTGAGAATATCAATTCATACTTCAGAGAATGGATGGATTTAAGACATAAACGGCTTCCGTGTGTACTTTCTTTGAGGAGGATTCAGTCTGTTCCAAATTGGCAATCTAGGGGATTCTATATAGCCTAGCTAAATACATATTGTTTTGCAGTCCACAAATGACCTGCATTCCGCTTTTGTGTTTAGTTCATTGACACGCAAAAGGCCCAGAGGTTGTTAACAATAATCGTGCAGCCTACAGGTACTAGTATTGCAGAGTACAGAATCTATGTTATCCGTTTTGGGAATTAAATTAGTTGGCATAGTTGAGCCATTCCCATGAGAAAGGGGAGATGCTTCTACAATTAACATAAACACAAATTGATGTGATGTGTCTCTGCTATACATTTGTGGACGTAATTAAACACATTAATCTGTGCTTGTGTTAGTTACGTGCCCATAGACATAGGATTACCTTGTCTTTATAAATCTTAAGATCAATAAAAGCGAGTCAATTGACAGTAACATGAATATATTCTAGTTTTTGTTTTTATTTTTCAAGAAGAATATTCTAGTTTTTATTTTTATTTTTCAAGAAGTCATAATCGTTGTGCAGTTACTTTTTCAATTTACTTCAAAACCACAAACAGGTCCAATAATTACTTGTACTAACCAGTAGTCAGAAACAGAGCAGTATGTTTTAATAAATGTCAAACAATTGATGGAACGAAATACAAATTTATAGGTTCATCACAAATTTAGTGATTTTTATTCTGACATCGTTTATCATCCCCGAAAATCAACAAAATATTACCTACTATATATTGTCTTGCCTTGTGCAATTGAAGATATAACCTGTAACTTTCTTATAGTGTCACTACGTAGATCATCTAAACTCTCGAGTTTCCATTTGGCCACGTTTATTATTTTAATCCCGGTTGATTGGGCCGTGCAAGAACAATTACTGGCTCATTGTAACTTTTACTTGGTATACTATTTTATTACCAAATTTGATTTAACAATGAGTTTTATTTACTAATGGTGTATTGATAAATTTTTCATAGATTTTTTTAATATTTTTTCTCCTTTTCGATGTAAATAAGTATTTTATTTTTTAATGGGTTCGTTTTAATATGTTTCATGTAAGAAAGTAATTTATCTTCTAACCTTTTTTTTTTTTTCCGAAGGTGGCAAAACCTATCAAACTCAGGTGTCAAACCAACAGTGAGGACAGCCATCTCTGGCTGCTATCCGCGAATGTCGGTTTGACTCATCACCGTTATCAAGGAAAACCACGCCACCTGTAATAACCCGCTGGTGGTCCGTAAGGGAGCAGGCTTTAGACAAAGGGAAGATATTCTTTAAATTTCAAAATTATTTAATAATAAAATTTTATACTATCATAAGAATACACTCAATTATGAACCTGTATATTACTGGCAAGAATCTAATTTAGATGTCTTGTTAAGCTATTATAAAAATCCACTTAATTATGAATCCACAGCGAAAATTTAATCTAAATGAGGAGAACACTTAATTATGCCCCCTTTGTATGACAAACACTGAGAACAATTTACACATTATTCTTCTATGTCCACAATCTCAGATCATTCGGCAGAATCTTTCTTCTATGTCCACAATCTCAGATCATTCGGCAGAATCTTGCAGCACATTTTGGCTTCAATAGAATCTCCTTCCCTTCCATTCTAGAGGCTTTCAAAACATGGAGTCACATGTACATTGATTGGAGGCACATTCCTTTATTGACTATTTGGGCCATATAGAAATGGCGGAATAGGTCTGTTTTCAACTCCAAAAGGGAATCTCATTCTACAGTGTTTGAATCTATCCTTCACATACACAACGAGCTAGGATTATCTTGCCATTCCAGAGACAGAAGTGGGAGGAGATCTCTATCAAGGGATCCCACGGGGATTCTGCGTGCTTTTTTTGATGGCGCTGCTCAACACGGTCCTTGCACCTGCAGTGTTTATATTATTCCAGAAGTTGGTCAACAGATCGAAATATATTGTAATGGAGGGGCCGGATCCAACAATAAAGTAGAGGCTATGGCTCTTGCTGCTCTTCTATATTTTTGTGACTTTCTTGACATTTAAAAGCTCCAAATTTTTGGAGATTCAAAAGTCATCATCGATCATGTTCAGTCAAAACATGCCATAAAAAATATCAACCTTTCAGGATGGCTGAGCAGGATTGAGGCTTGTTGGCGCTGCAGGAGGGACTACTCAATAATCCACATTGACAGGGATAAAAACAGGCGGGCAGATGCTCTATCTAAAAAGGGTTTGAATTTTCCACAAGAAGTCCAGACGATGCAAATAACGGTGGATAACAAAACTTTCCAGATCCAAGACTTTTGCATGCCGGGTACATAATTTCCTTTTCATAGCTGCCTATCTGGTATGTGTCTGGTTCCCACTAATTAGATTTCCTTTTTTGAAAATATTCTTATATATTCGGCCCCTGGGTCCGATAAATGCCTTTATGTTTTGCCTATATCTTATATTTCTCCATATGATCTATCTGTAGAAGAACAGAAATATGGTTTTTTTTGTCCACTCCACATGATTGTGATTTTGATCCACATATATCGGCTATATCTTGTGATTGCTGTACAAATTTTCTCTTATGAATATAATACAAAAAAATATAGTTTTTTTTTCGTGCTGAAAAGAAACAATTACACTCAATTATGAACATGCATATTATCGGCAGGAATCTAATTTACATGTCTTGTTATGCTATTATAACAATCCACTTAATTATGAACCCACGTATTACTCGTGAAAATCTAATCTAAATGAGGAGAATAACCATTATTTAATTTAAATGGGGGAATAACAACCATTTCTTCTCACTTAATTGACAAATTAACTCATTATTCCTTCATTATTCCAACACATTCAATAGTTAATATTCTGCATTTAGCAAATGTCGTTCCAGAATTCATTGAATCAACTTTTAGCATTTAAGAGCTATTATATCTGGTGTTATCCATGCACAGTGCGCGTGAATAGGAACAAAGGTACGTGACAATCTTGGTCTTATCTGCTGTATAGGAATAACAAATGTAGGGCCTAACAGTTAGGAAAGATTTTATGAGAGATTATATGATGTGCCTTTAATTCAGCTGTTCGGAATCAAATGCGTGTACTTTACATGGAATTAGCGTGGTTTTGTTATGAGAATGAGAGTATCACTATGCGTACAGAGAATAGAATTTATTAGGGAAAGAATCTGCATCATGAGTTTTTTTTTTAATAAAAAAGGTGAAATTTATCATTATCATAATATTTAGTTATTAATTTTTAATGGCGTTGTTTAATTATTTAAAAGTTTTGGAATTTTTGGTCAGAATCGGATGAAATATTTTTGGCTAAATTTTTATTTGTGTTGTTTAAACTGGGTTTTTGACTGCATATATAAATTCAGCAATTTGAAAAACCACTGGGACACTTGGATTGTAAAGAGTTCACAACTAGAACTTGTAATATTAACAAATCCCTGCTGGATTCGGAGCAAATTAGGTCGGAAAAACCTCCAAAATGTCTAACAAATAGACTTGCGCGATTTTTAATGAGGACAGTTATATCTGGTTGTTACATGTGAATGTAGGATGACTTATTTACCATTATTCAAAGAAAACTATGCCACTTTAAATTATTTGTTGGTGGTTTTTACTCCTATTATGAAAAGACAAGCTCTTAATCCATAAGAAACAGTGTCAGGCCTTACTCTAAGACAGCACAGTAGTTTCAGTCTAGATAATATCCACTAGAAAATCAGTGTCATGTACTGTCATCACCGAGGCTATAGTGATGGGATCATGTGCTTTTAAAATAGCATCTAACCTTAATGTCATACATGAGAGCACATAAAACTAATCTTTTAGCTAAAATATTTTATGAGAACAAATCTACAAAAACACAACAAATAAAATAAAAATGTTTTGCAATTCATCATTTTTTTAGATCCACATCCTAGAACGTTACACATGGACATCATAGATTATCCTAGAAACCCTTACAGGACAACTAGCTCCTAATAATAAATATATTATTCTTTGGCCGAAAGACAGCTTACAATGGAGTCATCATGCCCTAAATAAGTTACATTACATGAAAATGCCCCGGATTATTAAAACCTCAATCCCATAAACCATTAAAGATAAAGTTAATAGAAGTATCAAATTAACTTTGTAACCAAGTCAAATTTAACGTAACTACCTTAACACAGTTTTTTAAATGGCATTGCAAATAAACTCGTCTTGTGTCCCTGGTCCATATTTCCCTTTATTATTATTCTGGAAAATATTATTAGATAGAGCTATCACAGGGTTGCAGTAATCCTTCGCAGCAAATTGGGCTCTTCGCATATGCACATAGGAAGACAAGTAGTGTTATTAATTTTTTATCAATAAAGGCAAAAATGATTCTTCTGTTCAGTGAATTCCTTTCGAAGACACCTACTAAAACAAATGCATTATGGTATATGTTAAGTAGTATGTTGGAGGGATGAAACGAGTGTGTTATGCAAGGCTGCACATTTAAGAGAGACAAGCATCTTGAAGCGTCTATTAACTTTATTAACCTAATTTTCCTGTAAGAAGTAAACAGCTTCACTTTTCCCTTGAAATTGTCAACGAAAATTAACAACAAACATTTACCTCAAAACTTATAAAACGATAAGTACAAAGCTTTTTCCCTTAACCTCCGAGCAAGAGAGATTAAATTTGACATCTACCATTAAAATGATTTTTGCATTAAGTGATTACAAGGAATCCATTTTTGTGTAAATTAGGTTATATAATTGCTTCTCCTTTGAGTTGAAAGGAGGCATGTTAATTAATTCCTCGTGGACAAATTCAAGATTATATTCTAACCTCCAAGGGACACGAAAGAATAAAGATTCGCCACTTCAAAATCATATCAAAATGATTACAAGGAATCCATTTTGTGTACATTAGGTTATGGTAATTGTTGAATTTGTAATTTCAACGCAGCTGTAACATTGCCAGAAACCGGTCAACAAACCCGCCGGAAACATATCGCACCAACTTTCCGACGATGGAATCTTCCGGCGAGCGACTCCGATAAAACTTGGTGCAGACGCGTGTCACTCGCCTGACGTAAGCCAACGTAAAATTTCGGAAGCTAAAGGTCTGCAGCAAAGTGCCTTCCGATATCTTTGTCCGCCGTTCGATCTGTTCCACCTTTTTCATCCGTTGATTGTCCGAAGCTGCTCCAAACCTGCATACGGCAAATATTAATTATGTTGCGTGGAGTAAAACTAAGTTTTTCGTTGACCATACCTTTCATTTAATAAACTGTCATATGCGTAGGTGAAGTTTTAATGTTTCTTTTATGCGGGAGGTATGGGCATATATTATATGCGTTATATTTCTTTTAAAAAAAACGTTGACCATATACCCACGGTTGTAAAAAAAAAAAAGTTTTTGTATTTAGTTTTTATTATTACGAGCCAAGTGAAATATATGTTTTGTTGTTGTATTGGTTGGATATGTGAGAGTTGTTGTGCGCAGCTCATAAAACCAGGGGAGCACACATGAAGCAAATGACCATGAATTTTTGCACAGCAGTGCATAAATGAAAAACGTGGGAGCACATCTGAAGATGTATGTCATTTTTTTACTGGTGGTGAATCAAAGTGAAATACCACAAGTAGAGGAGCGCATTTTGTTTTGTAAGGAAGTATGTAAATTTTTATTACAGCAATAAAGTGTTTTTCATAGCAGTGAATGTAAAAGGGGTTTTACAGCAGTAAACCCAGCTCAGTGAATTCTCAGGTGAAAACAGAGTAAATGTTTTGTTGAATGTATTTTTGTGGTGAATCCCTCTCAGCAAAGAGGATGAATATGTATCAAGCATATATCTTAATGAATAGAAATGTTTTTATGGTGTTGAAATACTCTGTTCCTCAGTAAAAAAAAATTTAAAGCTTCCCTGTGCACAAAAGATCCTAGAAAGGTGAAACAGAGCATTGCCTCTGTGTGGTTGAATTTTTGTTTTTGGGATTTTCTCATTAAAAATACCCAACAGTGGTATCAGAGCAGGCTTAGGCTCTTTGATGGTGACAAAGAAGCTGAAGGGAGGAGTCTTTTGTTGCAGCAGTAGATCTTCTCCAACAAAGTAAAGTCTCAGGCAAAGGATTCATGTATTTCAAAAGTTTTTTTTGTGTTGCTGAAGAAGCAGTCAGTTGTTTTAAATACACAGTCAAGGAATGGCTAGCACAAGCACTGGTATGGGTATGTTTAATACCCAGCTCCCACAGTTCAATGGGAAGAACTATGACTACTGGTCAATAACCATGACAGCCCTGTTTGCCTCTCAAGATTTATGGGAAATAGTTGAATCTGGGTTTGAAGAACCAGCAGATGAAAATGAGTTCAATGCATTAACTCAGGGAGAGAGAGATCAACTGAAGAGCAATAGGAAGAAGGATTCAAAAGCCCGTATGTTGTTGTATCTAGCAGTAGACCAGAGTGTGTTTCCAAGGTTAGCAGCAGCTAAGACAGCAAATGAAGCATGGCAAACCCTCAAGACAGCCTATCAACGCATGGAGAGAGTGAAGACAGCAAAACTACAATTGCTGAGAAAGGATTTTGAGAACTTGAACATGAAGGAGTCAGATAACATTGACTCCTTCTTCACTCATGTGATTGGTGTAATCACACAAATGAGAACTCATGGAGAAACCATTGAAGATAGAAGGATTGTGGAGAAAATATTGAGGGTCTTACCCTCAAGGTTTGATGCCATAGTCACCACCATTGAAGAGACAAAGGATCTCTCAAACTATTCAGTTGATGAGCTACATGCATCACTGATAACACATGAGCAGAGGTTGAGTAGAAATGAAAACTCATCTCTAGAGCAAGCCTTCAAAACCCAGATGTCTTTTGGAAGAGGAAGAGGTCAAGGCAGAGGAAACAAAAGAGGAAGAGGCAGAAGCCAGAACAGAGGTGGAAGGAACAGCCCATCAAATGCACAAGGAAGAGGCAGCAATACAAATCAGAACCAAGGCCAAGGCAGCAGCCAACAAAGAGAACAATATCATGCTCAAGGACAAAGGTATGATAAATCTAATGTTCAATGCTATTATTGCAAAAAGTATGGACATTATGCAAGTGATTGTAGAAAGAAACAGCATGATATGAACAGTAGACAAAATGCAAATGTCACTAGAGAAAACAGCAGTCAAAATAATGTGTTGTTAGCTTGTAACATGGCTGAAACAAACAGTGAAGACATATGGTTTTTAGACTCAGGTTGCAGCAACCATATGACAGGAAACATAGCCTTCTTTTCTGCCCTAGATCAGAATGTGAAATCAGAAGTTACACTTGGTACTGATAGTAAAGTCTCTGTTATGGGAAAAGGAGAGGTAAAAATATTTACAAAGCAAGGAGAAAGGAAAATCATAGCAGATGTCTACTATGTCCCTGGAATGAGATGTAACCTCTTGAGTATTGGACAGCTTGTCCATAAGGGGTATAATGTTTTCTTTAAAAATGATGTATGCACCATCATGGATATAGCACCTAGCAAAAGATGCATTGCTGAAGTGAAGATGACAAGGAACAGGATGTTCCCTCTTAGAATCAGGGCAGATTTGAAAAACAAAAATGTAATTGCAGCAGTTACCCAAGAGGCCTTCCAAAGCGTGCCAAAGGATGAAAATTGGTTGTGGCACTTGAGATTTGGACATCTAAATTTTGGAGGTCTAAACTTGTTAAGCAGAAAAGGAATGGTGAAAGGATTACCATTGATAGAGAAACCGGACAGCCTATGTGAAGGCTGCATTTTGGGAAAACAACATAGAGAAAGTTTTCCATCAGGGAAGAGCATAAGGGCAAAGGCACCCTTAGAGATCATCCACTCAGATTTATGTGGACCGATGCAAGCTCCATCACTAGCAGGCAGCCAATATTTCCTAACATTCATTGATGATTTTACAAGAAAGACTTGGATATATTTCCTTAAAAACAAAAGTGAAGTGTTTGAGAAATTCCAAAATTTCAAGGCATTTGTGGAAAACCAAAGCGGGCTATAGAGGAGGTGAGTACATCTCCAATGAATTCCTACGATTTTGTAGAGAAAATGGAATTCATAAACAGTTTACAGCAAGGTACACCCCACAGCAAAATGGAGTTGCTGAAAGGAAGAACAGGACCATCATGGATATGGCGAGGAGCATGCTGAAGGCAAAGCATTTGCCAAATGATTATTGGGCTGAAGCTGTAAATTGTGCAGTGTATATTTTGAACAGGTGTCCTACAAAAGCAGTGTTGAACAAAGTGCCGGAAGAAGCATGGAGTGGGAGAAAGCAAGGAGTCACCCACATGAGAGTTTTTGGATGTGTGGCTTATGCACACATTCCAGATCAGCTAAGGAGGAAGTTGGACAGCAAAGGGGAGAAATGTCTTTTCATTGGATATAGTGAGGAATCCAAAGCCTACAGGTTGTATATCCCATCCACCAAGAAGTTTTTTGTCAGCAGAAATGTTCAATTCATTGAAGAGGAAGCTTGGGATGGAAGCATAAAGAAAACAGTGAATGTCAAGAACTGTTTGTCTCATGATGAAGATGAAGAGGAGGTGGCTGAAATGCATCCCCAAACAGCAGCGCCAACACAAGGACAGCAAGGGACACCATTGAGGATCAATGAGAGTGCTTCTCCAAGCACACCACAAGGAGGAAATTCAAGTGCATCTTCAAGCACTTGCACACCAAGTGAAAGAGGTAAGAAATTTAGAAATCTAAGTGACATTTATGATGAAGGAATGAATTCCTTATTTGCCTTGTATTGTCATGTTGATGATCCTATTCATTTCGAGGATGCAATTAAAGATAGGAAATGGATAAAAGCTATGGATGAGGAGATGAATGCCATAGAGAGAAACAAAACATGGGATTTGGTTGAGCTACCAAAAGGTAAAGAAGTCATTGGAGTGAAATGGGTCTACAAGACCAAAAGCAATGCTGAAGGCAAGATAGAAAGGCACAAGGCAAGGCTGGTTGTCAAAGGATACAAGCAGCAGTATGGAAGAGATTATGAGGAGACTTTCGCACCGGTTGCAAGAATGGAAACCGTGAGAGCAGTGATGTCCATAGCAGCACAAAACAAATGGAAAGTCTACCAAATGGACGTGAAGTCAGCATTCCTAAATGGAGTGTTAAAAGAAGAGGTGTACATTGAACAGCCTCTCGGCTATGAGAAGAAAGGAGAAGAGCACAAAGTGTGCAGATTGAAGAAAGCTCTTTATGGGCTGAAGCAAGCGCCAAGAGCATGGTACAGCAGGATAGATTCATATCTGTTGGATAATGAATTTGACAAATGTGAAGGAGAACCCACAGTCTACATCAAAGAAAAAGATGGTAAAATTTTAATTGTTGTCTTATATGTTGATGATGTTATTTTCACAGGTAATGATAATCAGCTCATTGAGAATTTTAAATCAGTCATAAAAGAGGAATTTGAAATGACTGACATGGGTTTCTTGAGATACTTCTTAGGCATAGAAGTAGATCAAAATGAAAAAGGAATTTTTATCTCACAAGCAAGATATATAAATCAAGTATTGGGCAGATTTAACATGCAAGAATGCAAGGCAGCGATCACTCCCACAGTAATGGAATTAAAACTCAGCAGAGAGGACAGCAGCAAGGATTTTGATCCTAGTTTGTACAAGAGTATTGTTGGCAGCCTTATGTATTTAACAGCTACTAGGCCTGACATTATGTATGCTGTTAGTTTAATTTCCAGATTCATGGAGAGGCCAAAGGAGGCACATTGGCAGGCAGCAAAAAGAATTTTGAGGTATGTCAAAGGTACTAAAATGTTTGGCATATTATATAGTGTCTCAGAAAGTTCAGATTTAATTGGATACATTGACAGTGACTGGGCTGGAAGTGTAGATGATCGGAAAAGCACTTCCGGTTATGTTTTTCATATGGGTTCAGGAGCCATTTCATGAGCTTCTAAGATGCAGTCCATTGTAGCATTGTCTACAGCAGAGGCTGAATATGTGGCAGCTACAGCAGCAGCATGTCAAGCAGTGTGGATGAGAAGAATGTTGAGGAGCTTAGGCCAAGAGCAGGCAAAAGCGACAGTGATTTTTTGTGACAATAGCTCAGCTATTGCATTGTCAAAGAATTCAGTGTTTCATAAGAGAACGAAACACATTGATACAAGGTTTCACTACATCAGAGAATTGGTGAACAATGGAGAAATTGTCCTAGAACATTGCAGGACTCAAGAACAGGTAGCAGACATCTTGACAAAGCCTTTGGATCAGAAAAGCTTTGAATTTTTAAGGAAGTGTCTGGGTATAACTGAATGCCCAGCAATTGAAATTAAAGGGGAGTGTTGAATTTGTAATTTCAACGCAGCTGTAACATTGCCAGAAACCGGTCAACAAACCCGCCGGAAACATATCGCACCAACTTTCCGACGATGGAATCTTCCGGCGAGCGACTCCGATAAAACTTGGTGCAGACGCGTGTCACTCGCCTGACGTAAGCCAACGTAAAATTTCGGAAGCTAAAGGTCTGCAGCAAAGTGCCTTCCGATATCTTTGTCCGCCGTTCGATCTGTTCCACCTTTTTCATCCGTTGATTGTCCGAAGCTGCTCCAAACCTGCATACGGCAAATATTAATTATGTTGCGTGGAGTAAAACTAAGTTTTTCGTTGACCATACCTTTCATTTAATAAACTGTCATATGCGTAGGTGAAGTTTTAATGTTTCTTTTATGCGGGAGGTATGGGCATATATTATATGCGTTATATTTCTTTTAAAAAAAACGTTGACCATATACCCACGGTTGTAAAAAAAAAAAAGTTTTTGTATTTAGTTTTTATTATTACGAGCCAAGTGAAATATATGTTTTGTTGTTGTATTGGTTGGATATGTGAGAGTTGTTGTGCGCAGCTCATAAAACCAGGGGAGCACACATGAAGCAAATGACCATGAATTTTTGCACAGCAGTGCATAAATGAAAAACGTGGGAGCACATCTGAAGATGTATGTCATTTTTTTACTGGTGGTGAATCAAAGTGAAATACCACAAGTAGAGGAGCGCATTTTGTTTTGTAAGGAAGTATGTAAATTTTTATTACAGCAGTAAAGTGTTTTTCACAGCAGTGAATGTAAAAGGGGTTTTACAGCAGTAAACCCAGCTCAGTGAATTCTCAGGTGAAAACAGAGTAAATGTTTTGTTGAATGTATTTTTGTGGTGAATCTCTCTCAGCAAAGAGGATGAATATGTATCAGGCATATATCTTAATGAATAGAAATGTTTTTATGGTGTTGAAATACTCTGTTCCTCAGTAAAAAAAAAATTAAAGCTTCCCTGTGCACAAAAGATCCTGGAAAGGTGAAACAGAGCATTGCCTCTGTGTGGTTGAATCTTTGTTTTTGGGATTTTCTCATTAAAAATACCCAACAGTAATTGCTTTTTCTCCGAGTTGAAAGGGAGCATGTTAATCAATTCCTTGTGGATAAATTCAAGAATATCTATTCAAACTTCCAAGGGACGCCCGAAAGAATAAAGATTCGCCACCTCATATTCATATCAACGTTACAGAATCATTTCTTCTTCTTCACATCATGTTAACTTTTATCGGTTTAATGTACAACCTGTAAATAGAAAATAAGAAGCTTGGAAATCTGCCCAAAAATTGTGATAATTAGTCTACTTTTATCTTACCCCAGGTTTATTCAGCCTTAAATGGATAAAAAGCCCTCCCTGTAAATCTCAATTGTTCAATTGACAATATAATAGTGATTAAATTTGTTTTTTGTTATTTTAAATCTTGATTGCGTCACAAAATATATTTAAAAATGAAATTTGCTCTGAAAATCCAGTTCTGCATTGGTAAAATGATGTTACTGACAGCCATAGAGATATCACCAATTTCGGCACTGATGATGGGAGAATGCTGTTAATGAAAGTACCTCAGAGAGTCTTCTACAGTCGCAAATTAGAACACCTACTCAGCAGCACTGTATTGTGTCACGATGAAGTTAGTGAGGGCACATCACAGCTCTCAAGGAGGCGGCACATCACTCTTATATTCTAAAGGGGAAGAGTGTGTGAATGCAGCTGCCAGATAGCCTTAGATAAGGCATGCGCCACCACCAACAAACACATACCAGGAGTCAAAATTAAAATAAAATTCAGTTTGGTTTTATGTTTAGTAAATTATATTTCTGAGTTTGACCTACGATAAAGTAATTTCTATTTCTGAGTTTGAGTCACATGCAAACTTATTTTTGCAAAACCTAGTATGTCGTTCTCAGATCTATAAGATAAAGAGTAGAGGTACTGATTTCATTGAGCCTTGAGTCTAGCAGCTAGTAGTTTAGGAGTATTTTCCTGTAGCAGATCTTTCATCTTCAGAATTAATAAAAGTAGTGATAGGTTTCGACAGTGGTCTATTAAAGTCTGCTCATTGTTTTCTATAGCATCTGTTTGTAGATTCTAGCATTTAGTACTAAGTTGTTTTGATAGGTTACTAGTTCTGCTGGTTTTTTAGTTTCCTGTAGTAATTGTATTACAGTGCAGAATCTGCCATGAGATAGAAAATTTCTTCATTGTATCATAGCAGTTTGTTGAAGCCTTCTAGAAATCTTTGAATGGATAATAAGGTTGCTACCTGTGAGAGGGAGTTGTCTGATGGTTTTAGGGGTGAGACTTCCATCATCTATGCTTGAGAAAAGCACAACAGACCTATGATCAGGGTTTTTTTTCTTTTTGTTAGGTTGCTGATCATTTTTGTTTAATATAACATTAGTGCAACAATATGACTACATTCAGTCTTTTAGATAGGAAGATAGATTGGAAAGTCTTTCAACTTCATCCCGTGAAAGTGTTGGAGCAAGGTGTTGTTGGAGCAAGATTTGTGGGACTTTGTTGAGAAACTAGTTGTACAGCCTACCAACTTTGCGTTGTTGACAAATCATAAAAAGATGGTCAAGTGAGTCATCCTTGACTCCGTAAACAATCATTAGATCCCTCATATTGCCAGGAATGCCACAGGAAAAGACAAATGTTTGATGATGGAGTCACTCTCTATGAGAACATCAATCGGAAGATATTGTTGACGAAGGGCCATGCAGATGAGCAATACAGTTACTGTAGCTGCCTACTCGATGAAGATTACTTACCTCTGTGATCATCTTGCAGCAGTTGGAGAGGAAGTCAAGGGTGAAGAGCTAGTACTCATCGCATTAAATGGGTTCTCTTCTTTTTAGCAATCTTTTGTACATGTGGCCTATGCCCGGAAAAAACTTTCCACTTTTGAGAAGCTATGGGATGACTTCATCCAAGAGAAGAGGAGATTGAAGACTAATGTAGGTACGGAGGAGGAGGAGCAAAATCTTGCCCTCATTAGCAATATTAAAAGGGGCCACGTGACAAGAGGAATTGGGAAGCATCAAAAAGGGAAGAAAAAGGATTCAGGTTCCTCTAACCAGGGAAAGGACTTAATCCACATCAAGTGCTTCAAGAGTCAGAAGTTTGGGGACTTTGCTTCTCAGTGTCATGAGAAGAAGGGGAAGGGAAAGTAATAGTGATAGAAGCAATTTATATGGAAAGGAGAAGCATTAGATGGAGTGATGAGCTTTCATCCAAGCTAGAGACACACTTCTCTATGGTCTCATGCCTCACATCTAACACCATCTGTGGTGTCCACTAGTATGTGGACAATGGAGCCTCCAAATATATGACTTCTAACAAGAGGGCCTTCAACAAACTTTCAAAGCAAGAAGCAAGCATTAAGTGGAACTTGGTGATAATGCCATGTCTCTAGTTGCTAGAGTGGGATCCATCTCATTTCAGATGTCATCTAGTGATATCCTTGAGCTTACTAGTGTTTTGTATGTACCTAGATTAACTAAAAATCTTGTTTCAGTTTTAGTGATGACAAAGCTCATTAAGTTTGAGGACAAGCAAGTCCTCATTTGAAGAGATACTTGGATCCTAGTTGAGTGTTTTTAAGAGTTTTCTTGAGGGTGGTCTATACCAGTGTTGATAATATCGGTATCGGGAAAATATCGGCGAGGGTCTGGAAAATATCTTATCGGAAATATCGGCGAAAATATCGGCAAAATATCGGCAAATATCGGCAAGCATAAAAAATGCATAATATATTCATTTTTTTTCAAATTTCTAAACATATAAAGCAATAACAACATGAACTAAACACATTGGCACATAAATATGAAGAAAACACTGATATATATGATATCAAATAGAAATGATACATCAAACTTCAAAGGCGATACCAAATCCTGCTGATCCCTGATAGTGATAAATTGATAATTGTCCAATCAAGGACTCAAACAAAAATTAAAATAACATCACACATCCTGCTGATCCCTGATAGTGATAATTGTCCAATCAAGGACTCAAACAAAACAACATCACATATATAAAACTTTAAAAGTATTTCATCATCATGAGTTATAAACTTATATGTAGCAAAAGTTGCAAAACAAATAAAACTAGCAGCTATCTATCTGAGACCATTGGCCTCTCCCTAGCAGCTTTCTTTCTGTCTTGTTCAGCAATTGCTTCACGAGCTTTTTGTATAACCTCTGCACTAGAAACCATACAAGGCATGACATCTGCATCATATGCAGAGAGTTTAGCCAGATGGTATTTCAATCGTGTAATCCCTCCTGACATCTTGGTCCCACACAAGTTGCATGATATAAGTGCCTGATTTGCCCCACCAACAGCCTCCCCATACTCCCAAAATGGGTCCAAAGCTTTTGGCATATTTGACATTTGTACTTGTAGTGAACTAATTCAAACCTAGGGCACAAAAAAAACAAAAAATTGGCATTAAATGAGTATAACTATACAGTGCGCAGCAAACACTCAAGAAACTATTTTAATTTTTAAAGCAACATCTTCATGTTCAGAATTTAAACAACAAAAGCAAGCATAAAAAATGCATACTATATTCATTTTTTTCAGATTTTTAAACATATAAAGCAATAACAACATGAAATAAACACATTGGCACATAAATATGAAGAAAACACTGATATATATGATGTCAAATAGAAATGATATATCAAAGGCGATACCAAATCGTGCTAATCCCTGATAATTGTCCATTCAAGGACTCAAATGTGGAGAACCAATACAAAATAACATCACATATAATAATAAAAGTATCTCATCATCATGAGTTACATGTAGCATAACAAATAAAACTAGCAGCTATCTATCTACTGCCCTCTCCCCCTTTTACGGGAAAACATGATGGGCTGTTTGTCAGGCCTGCCCCTAGTAGTAGAAGGCCCTGACACTGCCTCTGCACCTAATGTCAAATAATGAGTGATAGGCATGGAGCTATGCTCTCCTATATCTATAGCAGATGGTGTTGATGCTGATGCTCCCGCAGTGTCCTCCTCCAGCTCCTCCTGCTCCTCCTCTAAGTGCTGCTGCTCCTCTGACTCCGAGTCCTCCTCTTGCTGCCCCTGCTCTAATGGATCATCTGCCACTGGCTCCTCCAACCATGAAGGTGACTCCTCCAATATGGGCTCCTGAGACTCCACCCTCCACGGAGACAATACATCAATATTGTCTAAGGAAATGGCATCTGGATCCACTGGTGATTCTATTTGCCTCACTCGAAGTCGGATGTTGTAATGCACATACACCAAATCGTTGAGGCGTGCGAACTCCAACCTGTAAGAGTGTCAAAAAAAGTAATGAGTCTTGACTCTTGACTCTTGAGTCTTGACACTTGAAGGTCATAAATTAAAAATTAAAAATTACAATAAGTGTAATTGCTCAACTGAAGGCTTGAGTTTAAAGTTATACCTGTTGCGCTTTTTGGCGTGTATTTTCTCAAATACACTCCAATTGCGCTCACACCCTGAAGAGCTACATGTTTGACTCAAGATTCGCATAGCCAAATTTTGCAAATTTGGTACCCTTGCACCATAGCTTCGCCACCAAAGATCTACAACAAAATAATGAAATAAAAAATTCAAAAACTTAAAAGTTAAAACATAATTAAATTCAAATTTATAATTTCTAATGAGTGATGACTTGTCACTTACGTGGCATGAAGAGGGCCCTTTCCTTAATGGCCTCATCAAAGCCAAATAGGCCAACACAATCCTGATAATTATGTATCTCGCGGCTGATTTTGAGACGAACCTCAGAATCAGGTACCATCCTCTCAATACAGGAATGGAGCCCTTCAATCACCTCGCCATCAAAACGAAAATTGCATTTGTATGCAAATGCAGGGTTGAGGAAGAGTGCTGCTACATGAATGGGTCGATGAAGCATCCCTGTCCACCGACTATCGATCACATCCCATAACATCATCTGCCTATTAAGGCCAGCAGAACCCTTGTCTGCATAATAGGAACGAATGGCCTCCTTGGCCCTATCCATGGCCTCATACAAATAAGGCATTGCAGGCTTCTCTCCATCCACCAATCTAAGAACCTTTACTATAGGTTCGCTAACTGCACATGCTTCTTCTACTCCACGCCAAAATGTCTCAGAGTACAACATTTTTTCAATGGCTTTCCCATCAGGTCTCCTGCTGTATCTACAACCACGCCAATCATTAGACACAAACATTTGCTTCAACTCGTACTGACATCGAAGCAAAGACTGAAGAGTAATAAAGGTTGTGGCAAAACGTGTGATGGCAGGACGCCGCAACTCCTTGTTTCCTGTGAACCTCCTCATAAGGCTAAGAACAATAGCATGGTTATAAATAAACTTGGGGATGCTCCTAGCCATATGAACTGCCTCCTTGATGAAGGAGAGTTTCCCCATATCCTCAAGCAACAAATCAAGACAATGCGCTGCACATGGAGTCCAGAACAATGTGGGATGCCTCTCCATAAGCATTCTGCCGGCAGACACATAATTAGCTGCATTGTCTGTTACGACTTGCACCACATTCTGCACACCAATCTCCTGAATGAACCCATCTAACAACTCACATATCGTTGCTGCATCTTTGATATGTTCTGATGCATCCAACGATTTAATAAACATGGTACCTTTAGGACAATGTACCAAGAAATTTAGAAGGGTCCTACCCTTCCTATCTGTCCAACCATCAGACATCACTGTGCATCCAGTGACTTCCCATGTCTGTTTCAACTCCGCCAATCTAGAGTTGATGTCCTCTTTTTCTGCTTGAAGAATTGGCCCCCGCAACTCCTCATATGTGGCACTTTTGTACCCTGGGCCCACAACAGCAATAGCATCACACATTGGTTGCCAAAATGGATTGGTTTTTGTGATGCTGAGAGGTAAGTCGCTCCAATAAATACACCTCCCCATGACTCTATCTGCTTCTTCCTTCTCCTTTTTTTTGACAAGCGATTTTATGCCAGGTTGTGCTCCAGCTCCTGTTCGTGGAACAAAAAATGATGACCTCGCATTCACACTAGCATGTGATGGTGTGCCAGTTGTGGAGCCCCTCCCACTAGCGCCAGTAGGGCCACTACCCTGAACATCAAAATCATGAGAAGATATCCCAAAGGATCTACCTGCACGTTCAGCTTTGTTTCTTTCCGCCTCTTCCTTCTTTCTGTCCTTTTCTTCAATTGCCTCAAGAGCTTTTCGTATAAGCTCCGGACTAGAAACTCTACAAATGCCAACATCATGTCCAGGGAGTCTAGCAAGATGGTATTTCAGTCGTGTAACCCCACCTGTCATCTTGTCCCCACACAATTTGCATGAAAGATATGCACGATTTGTCCCACCATCAGGGATCCCATACTCCCAAAATGGGTCCAAGTTTTTTGGCATATTTGTATTTTTGTATTGCTGTTAGCCGCTAACTCAAAAGGAAACCTACAGCACCAAAACAAATTTGGAATTAGTAACTTAATAACTTATTAAGTAATATATAACCCTTGTTTTTTTAATATATAAATTTATAAAATTCTGAAGAAAAGCTCTGACAGCAATCAAAAAGCTCTAGGTTCAAATCCCTCCTCCATAAATCCAGGGTTAAGACAATCTGTGCCAGCACATACAAACACAAACACACACGTATGGGCTCTACCCAAAGCTCACTGGATAACATTGGCTTCCTCTAGTACTTATAAAGTTATAAGTTATGACCCCAGGAGGTCATGCTGTCACTGGAGGTCTGGTTAGCTGGCTGCTGTATTGTAATTTGTCAACCAGTCAAATTGATGTACTCCTTTTACCTCTATAACGGAAGGTGGAAGATGATGCAAACTTCAAAGCAAACCATGAATGCATTGCTGCAAATACATTATCAGTTGCCAGAAGTTAATACAGTCAGGATCATTTGAATTTTGAACAACAATAGAAATTTGATCTCTCTGTACTCATGAACAATAAACGAAGAGCTGCATATAAATTTACTGATAGGCTGCTACAGTGACCACCACTAGGCTACAGTCTCTATGTGAAACTCTGTTGCTTGGAGGAATCTGATTTGAATTACATCTTGAATTTGCACTATAATTGGTTCAAGGAAGGATTCGGGCTTGATGATGACATAGATAGGCTTCCACTCTTTAAGTCATGACGGTGGTCTGTGGCTGCTTGAGAATAGACTGACTCACTGAGTGACTTGGGCTGCGTCAATTTCAGAGATTTGTGCCTTTTCGATACTTCATTACAGTGATATTATTTACAGAATGCATGCAGCCTTGCAGGTATATTCCGAAGTGTTTTGGAGTGGTCTTCAATACAGCTGTAACAATTTGGGAATGTCTTTTAATGTAATCATCGCTAACAATAAATATGAGGGAGAAAAGTTCATGTCTCAAAGACCCTTTATGGACCTCATAGCAAATAGAAAGTAGTTTCACTGCATTTTCCTAAAGCTAAACTGCATTTTGCTCATGTCTAGAGGCCAATAATGCAATGTCACTCAGCTTTTTCAAAAGACTGTGCATAAACTGTGATAATTTTTGCCTTAAAAATGATGCATATTACGGTAAAAAACTGGTGTCACTTCACTCTGCATTATACTGTGGCATTTCTTATAATTTGTTTATCAACACAAGCAATGAACTTCATATATCAAAAGCTATTCATGCTATATATCTATAAGCTGTTCACATTCATTTATACACAAACATATGAATATGGAACCATGCTATACACAGTCCATATAACGCACAACACTACCACGCAATCCATACAAATTTACAATGCATTATGTATATATGTTGGGCATTGTGTATATAGTTATACGCTGGGCATTCATATAATAATAATATACCACGCAGTCATACACAATGATGAGATCATACGTGGTATGGAACACAGTGTTGAAATTATGGTCAAATATTAAACCCTCCGCAGCCAAAGTATTAAGTTTTAACGGTTGGGCAATGGGGAATACGTATTACGCTGCACGCATACCTGGAATTTGGAAAGTTGTAAAGTTTAAACACATAAACTGGAACCCTCCGCAGCCAAAACCCTCCGCAGCCAAAACCCTCCGCAGCGTCTCCAGGCTCCAGCTCTAACGAAAACTCGAAACAGAAATGGTTCATTTACGAGGCCAAACCCCAATTTATAAATGCTGCCGGCGATTTTTAGGGTCGTCGCGCGATATTTGTAAAAAAATCGCCGAGATTTCGGATATATCGCGAGAAATTCAAAACTAGAAAAAATCGCGAGAAATTACAGCCGAAATTTCGTTTTGGTAAAAATCTCGCGATATTTACGATTTTCGCCGAAATATCGGCGATATTTTCAACACTGGTCTATACAAATTATAGGGGGGGTCCTGTGAGAGCTCTAGTTCATGACAATGACAACTTGTGTGAGCTTTGGCACAAGAGACTAGGTCACCTAAACTATGGAGAACTGTCAATCTTGAAGAACGGGGTGTGGGAATTGCCAAACTTCAAGGTTGAGAAGAAAGGAATGTGCAAGGGCTATGCACTTGGTAAGCATGTGAAAGTTGCTTTTCCTAGAAATGAGCATAGGTCAAGAGAGATTTTTGACCTAATCTACTTAGATGTATATATACCCATGTTTCCAACTTCTTTATTAAGTAATATTCACTATGTATTTTTTATTGATGATTCTTCTAAGAAGTCTTAGATTTGCTTCATGAAGACCAAGGATGAGGTCTTCAGGGAGTTTCAAGAGTTTAGGTCTCTTGCAGAAATCAAAGAGGTAAAAAGATTAAGGTGTTAAGATTTGAAAATGGAGAGGAGTATACCTCCAAGGACTTTGATACTTTTTGTAATGAAGCAAGAATCAAGAAGGAACTCCTAGTTCCCTACAACCCTCAACAAAATGGAGTTATAGAGAGGAATGGGGTTATAGATAGGAAAAACAAATCTATCATAGAAATAACTAAATCCATAATTCATGATCTGGATTTGCCACATGTATCTAGCAATAAGTATGTCATATAGCTATCTATATTCGAACTTGACCCCTCAAGTATTTTTGAAGGGAAATACACTAGAGGAGGCATTCATAGGTGAGAAGCCTCATGTATCACATCTTTGTATTTTTGGTTGCCTTGTCTATATTCATGTTCTTGAAGGGAATCTTTATGGATTACAATGAGATATCAAAAGCTTACAAAGTCCACATTCTGTCTCAATGGAAGGTACTTTTGAGCAGAGATGTCAAGTTTGATGAGGATGCATGGTCCTAAGTCTCAAAAGCCTCCAATAGTGACCATGGAGGTAGAAGAACTTGCTGTCACAAAAACAGATCCATAGAAATCAGAAAAAAAAAACAAAGTTCTACCAAGTTTGCGAGAGAAGGGAGCACACGAGCAGGGAAATGCACATGGGGGACATTTGGGAGCACCCCCAAATTTTAGGGAAATTCATGGGGGACAAGGGGATGTTGGTTCCCTAGCATAGGATTCTTGGTCTCTAAAATTATAAAAATAAATATAAGATAAAACCCCAACAATAGCAATTCAACCCACACAAATTTGTCATTATGCAATCTAAATACTAAATACTAAACAATAAAATACTAAATCCAAATGTATAAATGATACAAACACAAATTCAGAAATGAAATATTGTATACATTGATTTAGATCCATCGTTTGTCATTCTAGAATCTAATTAATAGAAATTAAGCAAAATAGTAGATATCGGAGTCTAAAATTATAAAATAGTGAGTTGAAGTTACTCAAAGTCAAAACTAGTAAAAAGTAACGAGTCAAAGACTTAGTATGAGGTCATCAATATCTAGAGTCAAGACTCAAAAGTTAAAATTGAAAATTAACAATGGACAATGAACACTAAAAATAAAATTATCAAAGAGTCAATCCCATTGATTGGTCCTCTACAATCATCCACTACATGGAGCCATCAGGACCATCAATGAGAGTGTCATATTTGAGTTTGAGTCACCCTCATGAGTAACTAATGGCACACCAGCCAAACCATTTTGTAATTGTAGCTAATCCGATCCATCCTCCTCATATGTCTATGCACCATTCTCTGGTTCCACATCCCATCATGTTGCTAGTCACCTTCAATAATCTAGTGTCTTCTTATGTGCAAGACGTAAGCCATCATGCATTGCACTAGCTTCTTTGCTCTCCAAGAGGCAAGTCTATTCCTCTTGATAGAGAGGATGAAGCTATATGTGGACCAATTCCTCTTTGCTATGGAGTGACTAGCAATCTAAGACAATAAGAAAATAGCAAGATGTTGGATCTTTGGATCATCATCCCCATGCATAGTCCACCAACATATGGGGTTGTCCTAGCCTATGTCACTGTGATAATTTCTCGCACCATGCTTGCTAAGAAGACCATTGAGACTTGAAAATTGCATCCTTTGTATTCTAAGTGTTCTCCCCTCTTTAGCATTGTACATCTTTGTAATGACAACTCAAAATCCCTTCTTGGTCTCTAGCTTATCAAAGGGAAGAATTCTACCAAGCCTTGCCATATACCATTTTGGGTTGGGTGCACACAGTGCAATGTACAAAGGTGTGTTCATTCAATCCCACCTATGCTAAACAATGGATTGAATATGGTTCGCATAAAAATCTAAGGAGGGTTCTTTCTCATGAATGACTACCTCTGTTGGAAAACAGAAGGTTTTCAATTTATTATTAGATTTTCGTTACATGATAATTACTTGTGAGACTATTAGTAGTTTTATTATTATGTTTTCTTTCCATCATCAAACAATTATCATAAACATGAAGATCATAGAAGACGATATAACACAAGATATAGGCTCCAAGCCAGGGCAAAACCCCTCCAAGGGGAAAACCTAGAAAATCTCTTCTTATAGAATCAAATCAAATGAGATATCCAAGACCCATGATCACAGAATTCCCACCTCTACATGCCAAGCCAAACCTTCCTTCCTTAGCAAGAGACCAACAACAAGAGGCAAACCAAGACAGATCTTCCTCAAACCCTAACTTCTCTCTTCCATATTTTCGTCCTCCACTTCTTCTCTGCGATATTCCAGACCAAAGATCCATCCAAGTGTGTGTCCAAATGAGCTCCATCTTTCCTCTATTTATATAGATTGGAGGGGTGTGAATAGACATGTCCATTGGGGCAAGGTCAACCTGTCATGTAGATTGACTTGGCATCTAGAGGGGCTTTTGTCCCAAAAGTTACATTTCTTTTCCATTTTCTTTTACAATAGGTCCAAAATAAGACTTTGATTTTTTGACTCAAAAACTTGAAAGCACAAAGAACCTACTTATCTAGAAAATAATAATAATTTTATTTTTCCTTTTCATTTTCTTTTTCTTTTTAGTATTTACATAAAATATAAAATGGTACAAATTATGAAGACTGAAACTAGTTACATTCTTCAAAACTCCCTCTTAACTAGGGAGGTATTATTAATTGTACACCTAGTACAAGGATATTCTCAAACTGAAATATTCTCATAAGAATAGTCAGATTGATAATCCATCTATAAGCATCAACGTCATATCAACATAACCAACATTGTCAACATAGCAAGGCCTTGACTAACAAGCTCTATCTCTTCATAAGATTAAAGCACAATGCTGGGAGGATTTATGTGGGACACCACACTACCTCTCAAGGCACATACCCCGTTTGGATGTTCACAAGGTATGTCCTTCTAGGACTATTCTTATCTTGGATTCCCAATCCTCAAAGAATATCGGTCCTCTTCGACCACTCTTGTCTTGGATACCCTGTCCAATCCTCAAAGAGTGTCAGTCCATGAGACCACTTCCCTATCTTGGATTCCAAATCCTCAAGGAGTACCAGTCTCAGATGCTTACCCAATCCTCCAAACCCCATTCTCTCTCCATGGCCTTCACTAGACGTATGATTGTTAGTCCTGGCCTAGTGCATGACACATGAAGTAGAGAATCATGTCCATCATCACTACCTCTCAACTAAGGAGGATATATTCATTCCCCCATTCCCCCACACACAAAGGGAATATATCCAAGCTCCCTCTAAACTAGGGAGATGTGTCCAACATCAAATACTTGTATAGTTGCATGTTTCCTTCTTACCTTGGTATCTCTTCCTTCAATCTTGTGATAGGGTTCGAGCCATCGACCTTGCATATCACATTCCTTTCTTTATCATCAATGAAGGCATTATATTGAGTCTTATCAAACTTCAAGCTAATCATAGCTCCCTCTGAAAGTGATCTTTATTGTAGGAAATTGAACTTCAGGTTATCTTCTTGCATTGCTACCTTTCAATCCCAAGATGAAAACATCTTGACTTCATAATTGCCAAATATCATATGTTTAGCTTGTCTCAACATCCTTCACATATTCCTGCAATATCCTTCCAGGTAGAAAAACAATATGTTAACTAGATAACCAATAACAAATATATTAACATCAGACTTACCTTATCATTATGGCCTTTTCATTAAAGCATCAATTTACTTGAGTTCTTTGAGATCAACAACATTTTGCATAATCCATCTCCACATGAATCTTTCTTCATGCATCCACTTTAATCAAAGTGCCCATGGATCGAGCTTGATTACCAAGTTGTAATATTTTCCTTGGAGTTGTCATTGTTAACTCCCTTTCTTTTTTCTGGAGACTATACTTGATGTTGATCAACATTGCTATATTTATGCCATGAAATCCTGTGAGAGAGTCTTGATCTTTTTTTATACCAAAGCATATCTCATTTCTTCTTTCGGACATCATGCATCCATATGGAAAGCTTACCAAGCATATTTTATATCCAACTCTTTTTGCAAGGTTCTTATAGATATGAACCTTTTCCTAAAGAGTTACTTATAATATGCATACCTTTGTTTTATATTCAATCATCTAGTCATCCTTAATGAGCTTGCTTCTTGTACTTGGAACTTTGACCATTTGCATTCCTTCATCCTTCAAGAGTATTGATTCTATACTAGATGGAATATATACCAATCATAATGTTGCTACTAAAAATCTTCCAAAATGATGATTCTTATAGGATCTTTATGATCCCTCTTTGCAAAATGACTCCCTCTAACATGATGTTAGAAAATGCTTAGATGAACAATAATATGCAATATGGTTCCAATTTTCTCATTCTTTTTAAACTAGATGAGCTTTCCCAAAGCAAGTTAAATAAGTAGATTCTATTATCATGTGCTTCTATTTATAATGCCATGCTTCATAACAACAAAGATTCTTTTAGAAAATGCAATGATGCATGCATGCTCTTTTAATCATCAATGAATTTGTTAGCATTAATTCCTTCAGGGTCTTTATAGTTCCCTCCTTCCATCATGCTCCTCATTGCTTTGATTTTCATCCTTCTTATCTTGCTTCCTTTATGTACTTGCAATTTTCAACAAGTACAACCAAGCACATTATACAACAAATACAAGAGCATGATGTCAAATCTAGGGTTTCCATGGAGTCTTAGAGGGTGAAATCCTAGGGTTCTTAAATACAAACCCTAAATTCCTTGACTTCACCCTTGATAAGGTTTTTCTTTCGACAAAAATATCAACCATAGGGTTTTGATACCACATCCTAGGGTTTATCCAACTTAACCCTTACTAGGGTCTACCATATACCCTAAATTCTTCTTGCAAACCCTAGATATCAAAAGCTAGGGGTTTTCAATGAGGGAACAATTATATAGGGTTTCCTTCACTAGGGTTTTCGATCCAAGATTCATCTAGGGTTTCAAAAACTTTAAAAATAGAATTTACAAACCCTAGATTCTTATTATGCTGCAAAACCCTTATTACTTTATAAGTTTATAGACCCTATATATCTATGCAGACCCTTCATGAAATGCACAAAAAAAATTATACATACATCTGCAATACTATCATACCTTCTTCTTGCAGAGATCTGGTCCCTTTTTGCGTATCAACACTTCTTCAAAAAAGTGTCAATCTTCAACACAGGTGCCACAACTATTAAAAAATTGCTTCTTATTTTTGTGGTGCAAGGATTAGCTTTACTGGTCTACATAGCATACATAGTCTCAATTTTTTCACCATGAGCTACAACAAAGTAATATTTTTACAAGTTCCAGACTTTAGGTCAGCTTATGTTAATCTGTCACATCTTAATCCTTTTCATGATCGCTATGATAGAACGTATGTTTATATCCATAGAGTATGTGATTTATCAAGTCAGTGTCTTTCCACAAGCCTTCTTCATCATCTTTGTCAAGGTTGACCTCAACGTTTCTACCCAATAGTTTTTCATTGTGTAGTTAGAGTCAGAGGAGGTATGTTGACTTTAGCCATAACAAATATGCGAGGTACAGAGATCAAAATATGATTCATGAGATCACTAACACATTGTAAACAAAAATGCATGCCATAATAATCTCCAAACTATATATGTTTGCGTGTGTGTGTGAGAGCTACTATTTCAAGCTACCAACCCATCGAAGTTATGGAGCCAATACAATTTATAACATAATCGAGCCATAGCGAAATCCAATGCATAATATCGAACACTCCATCCACTTCATAATATGATTTAGATTATCATAATAAATGTGATCTCAAAGCAAGTTTGTCCACACTTCCGAGATTCAATCCTTAGCATTTGAGTCAAGAACGAGTCATTGTGATCTACTATGGCTATTAAAATCTCAGTCACAGGTGTGAGTGACACATTGTATAGTTATAGATTCAAACCATTGAGCCATTACAGTCACCACAAAGTAATTATGCAAGCATATAGATTAATGCAGTCTCTGTAAAGTAATCCGTGGAGACAAAATCTTCAAAAAGTCAGAGAGAGATCCAAGCCAAATGCCAATACAGTTTGATGTGATCCATTGTATCGTTACTTCATAGATCGAGCCGCAGAAGAAGACTAAGTGATATCAAACTTACGAGCCACCATCCTGAGCTTCTTCAGATATTGTATCAATCTTTTGTTGTTCATTTTAATCCTTCAATCTAGGGTTTTCACAAAGACAATTTTCAACAGTAATGCGATCTTCAAACCATACACACTTTTATTTGGCAAATAAAGCTACAAGAAGTCATTGAGATATCGATCTCCTGTATAGGAGAGCAAACGGCTTTTGTAATGAGCCTGTCCATAGTCTTTTGGCATAGAGATATTGTTCTGAGCCAATGAATAGTGATCTTCCGACCTCCTTGATCAACCACAACTTTGATTCCATGTTGGAAATCAGGAGGTTTTCAACTTATTAGATTGTTGTTACATGATAATTACTTGTGAGAATGTTAGCAGTTTTATTATTATGTTTTCTTTCCATCATCAAGCAATTACCATAAACATGAAGATCACAGAAGGCAATAGAACACAAGATATAGGCTCCAACCCAAGGCAAAACCCCTCCAAGGGGAAAACCCAAAAAATCTCTTCTTATAGAAAGAGATCAAATGAGATATCCAAGACCCATGATCACACAAATTCCCACCTCTAGATGCCAAGCCAAACCTTCCTCCCTTCCAACAGATTCATCAGCAAGAGACCAACAAAAAGAGGCAAACCAAGACAAATCTTCCTCAAACCCTAGCTTCTCTCTTCCATATTTTCGTCCTCCACTTCTTCTCTACAATATTTCATACCAAAGATCCATCCAAGTGTGTGTCCAAATGAGTTCCATCTTTCCTCTATTTATATAGATTGGAGGGGTGTGAATAGACATGTCCATTAGGGCAAGGTTGACCTGTCATGTAGGCCAACTTGGCATCTAGAGGGGTTCCTGTCCCAAAAATTACATTTCTTTTCCATTTTGTTTTAAAATAGGTCCAAAATAAGACTTTTATTTTTTTACTTAAAAACCTAAAAGCACGAAGAACATGCTTATCTAGAAAATATTAATAATTTTCTTTTGCTTTTTACATAACATATAAAATGGTACAAGTTATGAAGACTGAAACTAGCTACATTCTTCAACAACCTTCACTTGACCCAACATGTTATCAAAAGTCTTATAAATTTCTCCAAGACTAGGAGAATTTGTGTCAATGTAGTGAATGACCTGATCCAGGTGGATATTGGTGGCCACCCGCTAATTCCACTTGGATCCCCTCTAGTGCTTCTTACAGTTTTTTTCAGTTTCCTCAATTATAGCACAGTTTACTATTTTTAGCAGTTTTTCGGGTTCTAAACTTCCGGAGCCGTTTTGAGGCCCTAAACGACGTTTTTTGGGAAATCCACTGCCAGCCATTTTTTTCATAAAAATCATCTTTTCCGTCGTAGTCCTCGGAGAGATCTTTCCAACGGGCTATCATGCACGTCAAACGGAGATAGTACGACCAATTCGCGACCCCGGGAAGTTGATGTACCAACTTACCCAAAAACGGGGCCCACAATTTGGCGTTTCATCTTCTAGGGTTAGGTTTTGGAATGTGAAGGGTTTTTCCATTGTTTCTCAACAATAAATAGGCCTTCGAGCCTCATTGTAAGACAGTTTAGAGGCATGTAGCCACCACATCTCTTCTCAGAGATAAGCTACCATCGCCCTAGCTGGTTTATTTCCATTTCTGTTTGTAAGCATATTTCAGTATTTTACAGTAATGAATTGAGGTATTATTTCCGCTGCATATCTGTCTTTATGGTTATCTCTGTATTTTATTGCGTTCCTGTTTAAATCCGGATCAGTGGTATCAGAGCGGTCTGCTTTTCTTTTCTGTTTTTCTTTGCATGTCCCCAACGAGGTCGGGATATAAGGAGTTAGGGCTTGAATTGGTCGAACCTTTGCAAGACCAGCCTCGCAAAACCCGATGGCCTCCCATGGCGGATGAAAAGAAAGACGAGGGGGCAGGAGATCCTATCAAAATCTTGCTCGAAGAAGCCCTCGAGCGACAAAGGAACGCGATGATGGATAACTTTGCCCAAATCCTTCAGCGGCTACCCAGGGGCGACGCATCGGCTTCCAACAGCAACTCTGGAAACGCCACACCATTTAAGGTACAAGTTAATTTTGAAATCCCCATATTCAAGGGTCAGATAGACGCAGATGCCGTCGATAAATGGTTAAATGTGCTAGAGGGTTATTTTTCTGTTCATGATTTTTCCAGTCGGGAAAAGATTATTTTCGCTCTTCTCAAAGCAGCCCCCCACGTCAAGGATTGGTGGGAAACCTACTGCGAGCAGAAAGATGAAAGTACAGGCTCACTATTTTCAGTCGCCCCGACTTGGGATTCATTCCGAGATGCCATCAAGGAGCAGTACTACCCTGTCGGAAGCTATGAGGATCAATACATAAAGTGGACCACGCTACGGCAGGGAAGGGACCAAGACGTACCAGAGTTTACCAATATTTTCCATACCCTTCGCACAAAGTTGGGTATCAAGGATACAGAGCAGCATTTGGTACTAAAATACCGTGGCTGCCTGCACAAGTACATCCAAGAAGAAATAGAATTCATGAACATCTCCTCGCTCGGCACGGCATACCGATATGCCGTCAAGGTCGAGCAAAAGTTTAAACAGAAGAAGCGAGACTTTGGGTCTGCGAATCCGAAACAAGGGAAAGGTGCCTCCAAACCGCAGAACAAAGGACAAAGCCAAGGCGGGGCGGCCCAAGACAACCCGCCAAAGCTGCAAGCAAAGAATAGCGCCGCGAAGCCGAAAAAGGACACCGGAAAGTGGTGTGAGTTCCATAAGAGCTCCACTCACAACACAAGTGAGTGTCGGGCCAAGCAGTCACTGGTGGCCGAGCTAAATGTTTCAGAATCAGATGCATGTTCTGACTCTGAGTCAGAACTCGATAAGGGGAATGACAAAGGGAAGCAGATTATCGATGCGGAGCCCAACGCCACTGTTGCCACCACGAAGATCCAGAAGGAGGAACCTGAAGATCCAGAGGAGGAGGAGCGTCTCTTCCACTCCCAGATGTGGGTAAAGGGCTCCCCGCTATAGTTCATTGTCGACAGCGGGAGCCAAAAGAACCTCATTTCGGCAGAGGTCGTGAAACGGCTGGGCTTACCGACCACAGCACATCCACAACCATACACCATTGGGTGGCTGCACCAAGGACGGGATCTTTGCGTGAGCCAACAGTGTCGCCTTCCATACAACATCAAGCCCTTCACGGATGAGGTATTGTGTGACATTGCACCCCTTGAAGTTTGTGATGTGTTATTAGGACAACCATACTTGTGGAAGCGACATGTTGTGTATGAGTCAAGGCCCCGTGCTGTTATTGTTACTTTGGGAAATAAGTTGTACAGGATACCAGAGATAGCACCGCCTACCGCCATCTCTTTGGTTACTGCAAAACAATGCAGTAAGCTCATTTCCATAACCGGGAAGTTTGTTTTCCTGATGATACGCCCTCAAGAAAAGAAGAAGACGGTGGCCACGACCTCCAGACAGGGCCCCTCCGCATGACAACTACAGATGGACAAGGTCGTGGAGGAGTATGAGGACATCTTCACCTCCCCCGTAGGGGTTCCTCTGCACTGTCAGGTCAAGCACTCCATTGATCTAACCCCAGGTTCGTCGCTGCCCAATGGACCAATCTATCGGCGCTCTGTTCTGGAGAACGATGAAATCAAGAGGCAGATTCAGGAGCTGCTGCAAAAAGGTCACATCTGTCCGAGTTCATCGCCCTGTGGGAGCCCGATCGTGCTGGTACAAAAGAAGGATGGGACTTGGAGACTCTGTATTGACTATCGGGCGCTGAACAAGATCACTGTCCGTAATAGGTACCCAATCCCACGGATTGATGACCTCCTGGACCAACTAAAGGGGGCAAAATATTTCAGCAAGATCGATTTGAAGTCAGGATATCACCAGGTACCAATCGAATCCTCCGATGTGTGGAAGACTGCCTTCAAAGCCAAGGAGGGCCTTTTCGAATGGTTGGTTATGCCTTTCGGATTGACGAATGCTCCTGCAACCTTCATGAGGCTAATGGACGACATATTGCAGCCATTCACCAACTCATTTGTAGTGGTATACTTGGATGACATCTTGATCTTTAGCAAGACTTGGGAAGAGCACCTCCACCACGTCCGACAGGTTCTCCAAACACTGCGACAACACAAGTTATGTGCCAATTTGGAGAAATGCACTTTTGGCATGACCCAGGTTCAGTATCTGGGATACATTATTGATGAACGGGGGGTGCATGTGGATCCAGCCAAGATCCAAGTCATTCGGGATTGGCCATCTCCAACCACTCTGACAGAGCTTCGCAGCTTTCTAGGCCTTGCCAACTTCTACCGCAGGTTCGTGTTGGGATTTTCTCATATCACTTGGCCCTTGAGTCAGGTCACCAAGGGAGGAGCGAAAGCAAAAAAAAATTGGTCCGAATCTCAATAGAAGGCATTCACAGAGTTGAAAGATCGACTCTACACAGCACCAGTTCTTGCATTACCAGACTTGCAACAACCATTTGAGGTCGAGACAGATGCCTCTGACTATGCTATTGGGGCAGTCCTTACTCAACACGGGCAACCAGTGGCATATCACAGTGAGACACTTTCAGACACAGTCCGGAAGTATCCCACTTATGACAAAGAGATGTATTCCATTGTTCAGGCCTGTCGACAATGGAAGCATTACATTTTGGGGAAGGAAACGATCATCCACACAGACCACCGACCCCTGCAGTTCATACAGACCCAAGGGAAATTGCAAAATGATCGCCATCAGAAGTGGTCCACATACCTGCAACAGTTCCATTTGAATATCAAGTATAAGAAGGGCAGCACCAATAATGTCGCAGATTGCCTCAGTCAACCACCGATCATGGCATTAACCACCGTGCTCAACTCTTGTGGGCACGAGACTTCTGATTGGCCACTGCTCTACAAAAGCGACCCGGAATTCGGCCACACATACCAGACACTCTTGGAGGGTCAACATGTTCTAGATTTTCACCTCCAGAACGACCTATTATGCCACCTGGGTCACCTTTGTGTTCCTTCAAGCGAGCGTGCCAAGATGATCTGGGAAGCACACTACAGTCGGGCCGTTGGGCATTTTGGGGTTGAAAAAACGGTGGCAGTACTGCAGAAATATTTCTATTGGCCGAATCTTCGACAAGATGTCGGGAAGTACATCAGATCATGCACTGCTTGCGCCATTGCCAAACCGACCATCAAGAAGCAAGGCCTCTATACCCCACTGCCTACCCCTAGTCGACCTTGGGAATCCATCTCCATGGATTACATGTCAGGCCTCCCTTCCACTAGGCATGGAAATGACTGTGTTTTTGTGGTCGTTGACAGGTTCTCGAAGATGGCCATTATGGCAGCCTGCAAGAAGAGTATCACAGCAGAAGCCACTGCTAAACTCTTCTTTGAACGAGTATGGGTACACTTTGGGATCCCACAGTCTATCATTTCGGATCGGGACAGCAGGTTCCTCAGTACATTTTGGTCTAGCCTCTGGTCGATGCTGGACACCAAACTCACAAAGTCCACAGCCTTCCATCCTCAAACTGATGGCCAGACTGAGGTCGTCAACAGGATGATCGTACACATTCTACGCATGTACAACTCAAAGCATCCACGCACATGGGACGAGAGCCTCCCCTATGTTCAGCACAGCTACAACCGGGCTCTCCACAGCTCGACTGGCCACAGCACTTTTCAGGTGGGATTGGGATTCCAGCCACTATGTCCCATCGATGTGGCCATGCCATTTGCAGCTACTCACGCAGATTCTGCTCATGTCCAGTCTGAAACAGATAAGGCAAACAGCTTCATTGAGCACATCCAACATATTCGTCAGCAGGTCCATGACATTCTGGAGAAATCAAATGCCAAGTACAAGCAGCGACATGATCAACATCGGGTGCTACACAAGTTTCAAGTGGGCGACAAAGTCTGGTTGCATTTGCAAAAGGAACGCCTTACCGGAGCCTATCGGAAACTCAGACCACTCCGATATGGCCCTTACACCATTACCAAGGCTGTGGGAGACAATGCATTTGAGCTCAGCATTCCCCCATTCCTTGGCCTGCACCCGGTGTTCAATGTTGACCGCCTTCGGCCATACTTTCCACCATTACTAGACACATCCGACATTGCAGAACAACTCGCACCCACAGAGTTAAATCCAGCTTGCATGGAACAAGCTGCAACTGATCGAATCATGGACACACAGATCAAGCACACTCGCCAGCAGAATATCCAATTGTATCGAGTTGTCAAAGCAGGACAACTCCTTCACCAGGGCAAGTGGCTCACCAGGGACCAAGTGCAGCAGAAGTTCCCTCATCTCATGGAGGAACTCAACGCAATGGGGACCATTGCTTCCTAAGGGGGGAGGAATGATCCAAGTGGATATTGGTGGCCACCCGCTAATTCCACTTGGATCCCCTCTAGTGCTTCTTACAGTTTTTTTCAGTTTCCTTAATTATAGCACAGTTTACTATTTTTAGCAGTTTTTCGGGTCCTAAACTTCCGGAGCCGTTTTGAGGCCCTAAACGACGTTTTTTGGGAAATCCACCGCCAGCGATTTTTTCGATAAAAATCATTTTTTCCGTTGTAGTCCTCGGAGAGATCTTTCCAACGGGCTATCATGCACGTCAAACGGAGATAGTATGACCAATTCGCGACCCCGGGAAGTTGATGTACCAACTTACCCAAAAACGGGGCCCACAATTTGGCGTTTCATCTTCTAGGGTTAGGTTTTGGAATGTGAAGGGTTTTTCCATTGTTTCTCAAGAATAAATAGGCCTTCGAGCCTCATTGTAAGACAGTTCAGAGGCATGTAACCACCACATCTCTTCTCAGAGATAAGCTACCATTGCCCTAGCTGGTTTATTTCCATTTCTGTTTGTAAGCATATTTCAGTGTTTTACAGTAATGAATTGAAGTATTATTTCCACTGCATATCTGTCTTTATGGTTATCTCTGTATTTTATTGCGTTCCTGTTTAAATCCGCATCATGACCTTAACTATAGGGTGTAAGAATGACACCAAATAATTACAATATATCCACCAATCATTATCCGATATCCACAACATGATTTTCTTCCCCTCATCTATCTTGACTTTTTTCCACCTATTCGAAACCAAATACACAACTATGACTTGCAATGTTGATTGAACCTCCAACATCCTCTCCAATAAGAGAAAATACCTAGGTCCTAACATATCTAGTCTTTGTGGGCTTGAGGAATTCCTTGATTGAGTGAGATCTATATTTGATTAACGGGGTGTGGTAGTTGCAGATAAAAATTTGCACATCTCATGCATTTGTCACCAAGCTAGATACCCACTCAAATTTTCCAATCACCAAGCTAGATGCCCACTCAAATTTTCCAATATCTTTTAGTGCATTGTTGAGTGCATGCAAACATCAAGGGGTCTAGAAAATATGCATTTATTTACTTTGAATTGATAATCCATCTAATATACACATTGTTGCTACATTTTGTCACAACTTGCAAAACATTGGTAGGCGCAACCTCTTCTATACCATCTCAAAGAAGCTCAAATTGGAAAGCAACATCTTTGTGTTTTCCAAATAGCTCTAAGAAAAATAGGTCTATCTCGGCATGTAACTATGATGTTGATAAGAGGATGTTTGACAATGTCTGTAATAGTAGAACAAAATTTTCTCACCCATTTCTATCTCATCCACTCTTTATGCACATTAATATTGGACACTTATCTTTCTAAGATCATTGTCTTCAACTTATGTTCACTCGGGAGCACATATTGGTGTCCCACTACTGCAATTTCACAAACCATCTCCTTATAATAAAGAGAGTGACTAACATGGAAAGCAATGTCATTGGCAAAAAGAAATCCTCCAATGACATTATCTGTATCATCACGGTTCAACTTACCATACATCAATAGTTAGTCCTATTGCGTGACAATAAGAACCATTATGTTTGGACGAACATATCCAATTGCCAACAAGAGATGGTGGAGGCACAAGGCCCATGTATGGTTGTTTTCCTTTTGGAACGTGCAGTTTCTTCCACATTCTAATCAACTTAGGATATGACATTTTTTCTAGAAAATATTCCCTTTGCATCTACTACCAGTTGCATCCTCAAAATTTCATATTTTTGTAGAATGGTTAACTCTGTATATACATTAACCCCTTTGCTACATGTTGCCGCCTCGCTTGCACACCTAAGTTAATGTGGGAAAAATCATCAACCCCACTAGGTGTGGCCTTGTTGGCAAAGCTCAAAGAAGGGGTTGTCACCTAATCCCAACTCTCTCCATCTAGGCTCTCTCCTAGCTAAAGCCAAAGGGGGTGGACCCTAAGGAAGGTTTCTAAAGGAAAGACTTGTTGAAAACAAGTTCTATGAGACTAAAGGCAAGGCAATCACTTCCAAATGCAACTTGATTTTAAAATTAGCAAGTACAAGGGTTAATGAGCAATCTAAAAGATAAATTTGTTTAAGATCAATATGGAATTTAACAAAAGTAAAGATGAGAAACCAAAGCCTTATAAACAATGCTCAAGTAAAGATTGTACACTTGCGAAATGGAAATAACACTTCAAATTGCAAGGATAGAAATGATGCAAGACGAGTGTTAATACAAGATGATAACATAAAACGAAATATAAGCAACAATATAGATCTTGCAAGATGAATGAAACTTGTACTTCTACTTCAAGAGATGCTCAAATGAAATGGGACAATATCAAAGGGCAATGAGCAAGTAAGTTAAATAACAAGTACAAGATAGGTACAATGTAATGTGCAAGCAAAATATAATACTCACAAATCAACAATATGCCAAATGAGATGATGTTAGATAGATGAATGCAAAATTTAAACTATGTGAAATGCAAGGATCTTGGTTGATTTTAATTAAATGCCTAATCTATGATGAGAAATCTCCTTTCAATTTCTTAAAACTTGGTAAAGATTGGGGTGATTTGCAAGAAGGATAAATTGAGGAGGTACAAGTCCGTCATTAACGATACCTTTCCTAGCCTTCTTGCAATCCACGTGCCTTCATTCCTACAAGGGCTCGGCCACAAGAGAACTGCGAGGTCACGTGTTTTAACTTTACTCCGTACTCAAGTGAAAGAAAATCAGGAGACTTATCATAAAGTTTCTATTCAAGGGAAGACTTATCATAAAGTTTTTATTCAACCAAGTTTATGCTTGGAGGTAGGATTTAGAAATGCAAGTCTAAATCTAATATGCAAATGAGATGCTTAAATGTTAATGAAAAGTCTACAAAAAGACTATGGTGATAACTATATGCTTCGAATAAAGAGATAGCAAATGAAATTGTGATCAAGATTACATTAAGCACAATATGACAAAAACTTGTAACAATGATCAATGAAGCATGTACCAATTACTCAATGAAAACAATGTCAATAAAAGAGAATTAGATTAATAGTTGAAAAACTAACTCAATTGCCTTGAATTGAAAGTGCTCTATAAAAATGTATCTTCACTTATAATGCTACGACAATTAAACCAAGTGAAAGTTGTACCACAAAGCACAATAAAATATAATCTAATGAGTTGCTCCAAAATGTAAAAAGGAATGTAAGTTCAGCAAATAAACAATTAGATTGTGAATAAAGGAAGTTAACAAACTAGAATAAACTTGAAAAATTTGTTCAAGTGTAGAGATTTGCTCAAAGCAAACTTTCCAAATGAAACAAGCTTGCAAATGAGTTGAATCAATTTGGGTATGAAACTTGAGATAAGTAGATGTTACAATGTAAATTAAAACTATACTATCATGAAATTGTACATAGATTGTAGATGGCAATAAAAAGTAATGTGAACTAAATGAAATAAAATGGAAAACTTGTTAAGTGAACAATTAGCATGTGATTATGTTAAAAATGGTCAACTAAGGTCAAATTCCACTATAGACAGCGCCTTTGCATGAGATGATGATGGCTTTGGATTCCTTTTCTCAAGAGGACCAATTTTGACCTAAGACACAATGGATTCTAACAAGCAGAAATGTATTTTTGAAGTCAAACCCACAATGTTGATTTTGGTCAGGGTCAGCCCCACAGTCATGTAGGCTCATGAAGCCTAAGATACATGACCTTTGACCCACATTGACTTGTATAAATATAAGATGAGTTCACTCCATTTTGGCATCAACACACACATGATTTTCTCTTTCCTCTCATGATGGATTCGACTTTCTTTGGGCAACTATCTCTCTCTCACACATGTGAATTTTTGGAGGACGAATTTTCTACAATTTTTTGCAATTTTTTTGTGGTTTTTGTGGTTGACTTTTCTAGTACACAAAGCAACATTGACCAAGCACTTGGACCAACTGTTTGACGGTGATTTTGATTGATGATTACTCTACCAGCTAGGCCGCACTTGTGAGCACAGGAACTGAGAAAACTGAGGTGTTTGACCTGCATTGATTGCAGGGTTCACTGCAGGTCTTAGGCAGGTTTAACCGCAAACTATTGACTGAGTTTTCACCAGATTCTTGAAGGTTGCATTGACTGCATTTTGGCTGCCTAGGGAGAGTGAATTTCTCTCTCCTTCGACCAAATAGATTGGGTTGATTTGACTACATTGTTAACCGTTGACTGGTTAGGGTAGCTTTGACTATTGTTGACCACTGCATTGACTGTTGTTGACTTCTGTAGATGTGAATTTGACTTTCAGACAGTGGATTGGGATCATCTGTGGCAAGTCAATCTAATGAAAAGATCTATGGGTTTTCCCCATTTGTGGGCTTTTGCCCCGGTTTTAAGCCTAAATCATGGTGTCCTCTTGCCTTGGCTTGTCTTCTGCATTTATGTTTGATGTTCTTTCATCGGTTACTGTCATATGATAATGGTTAATGTGATTGCTGATGGATTAATGGAATTAATAATGGGCTAATGTATTAATGAAGTAACTGACCTAAGCAAAGAACATGTTAACTCAAAAATTAACAGATTATGAAAATTAGTTTGACATGAAATGAGATGAATGAGAGCATTAACAAACCAAAAACTAACTTAAAAAAAGAAATGGAAATCTAATCAAACATCAAGCAAGAAGAAGGCCTTCTCTCAAAAAAGAGAAGGGGATGGATGTCAAGGGGATGGTCCCCAAGCTCCAAAGAAAAAGTCACTTTATTATTATGATGTTACAAAGGAGATCCTTTGACCATGAAAATGCTTCAAATCTTTAAGGAAGGCTTTACAAATGATATTAAACCTTTGAAATAGGATGAACCTTCCTTTAAGAAAACAGTGAGGAAATTAAACAAATTTAGAGGCAATGAGGCACGAGAAACCCCTCAATATAATTCTCATATTTTCAAAGGGATTTGTACTCAAAGGATTAGCCACTTGTGGTGACGAAATCTGCCCAAAAGAGAGAGCATGGGCCTATTTTCACTCACTGTTAGGATAGAGGTAAAGAGCATCCTTTTCTCACTGTTTATGACAACCCTCAAGGGCTCACGGCCAAGTGAGTTTTTCTCCTCCATTAAAGTGTCGACGGCTTGCAAAAAATAGTGCAAACAATTTCCAGCCTTAAGCTTCACAAATCTTTGCCAAAATGTGTGAGGAAAACACCTTAGATGATCGCGTACAAATGAAAGAGAATAGATGGCCTAAGGTTGTCTTTAATGACATATTGTGCAACAGAAAAGAGACTTGGATGCAAGAAAATAACAAATGGTTTAGTAAATGGGGTATTTGCTTGAACACGTGCCCCATAAACAACAAAGAGATAAAAGCTTTTGTTATGGATAAGTTCCACAAGCATACTTGGGATAAGGAGCTAGGAAAAAAGAAAAAGTACTATATTGAAGTGTTTAATCTCATTCATATTCATCAACCAAAAGCATACATAGAGGCCAATATCTCTTGGAGAGCCAAAATTCTTATTGCTTAGTTAAGGACTAATTCTCATCAACTCCATTGTGAAACAAGGCACTGGAAAAGGCCAAAAGAAGTGTGGGAGGAAAGAGTGTGCATTTTTTGTTCTTCCGAAAAAGTGGAAACAGAGAAGGATTTCATTTTAGAATGCGAGGCCTTCAAAGGCAACGGAGAAAGTTATGCAGATATGCTGGAGGCTAGCTCTTGGGATAATCTATTTAGCGAGGGGTTTGTCGAGAAGGTGGGAGAATTTATTGTGAGGCTTCACAGAAAAAGGGTCGAATACATCAAGCAGATGAAGAAGCAATCTGTCCCATAGGCTATCTTTAGCCTCGTGGACGTTAAAACAATTTTCTTTCTTTCTTTCTTTCTCTGCAAAGCAGACTTTGGGATTGTTAGCTTCTCCAAGTGGCACAAAAATTGTCCAAGTGTATGAGAGCCCAACCAAGTGTGGAATTTGATCTCTGAGATGTGGCAACATTTTCTTCATGTGCAAATTCAAATTTCCTATGTAGATGCCATGTGTGGGTGAGGAGGGAGCCAACTCCCAACGAATCTTCAACAAAGAACCATGCTCTACCACATCTGATAAACGAGCTAACAAACTATTGTTCATGCTCTCTGTGGATTGTTGTGTAACCGCCTAGAATTTGTTGTAGCATTTGCATAGATTTTGATAACTGGCAACTGCATACAAGTGTGGAGGAAGAGTGGTGTTGGTGTAGACCAATCTCCACATTTTCCTCAATCAAATTTGTCATCAAAATTCTGAACCATGCATTGTTTTCCTTGCTGGCAGTGTTGACCATTCCTTTATTTGTCATGTGTGTATTACTTTTGATAAGTAACCATGCCTTGAGATGAAGTGGAGAGTGAGGTGGTGTCTACACCCCTTTACTAACTTTAATCTCATACTTTAATTCCTCCATATTTGAAAAAAATCAAAGTCAAAATTTTTTCCATACGTGATTTTCTCATGAGCTCAATGTGGGGCTAGTTTGACTTGTTACTTGGAACTTTGCCTTGCTTATTTGGTATTTGGGTGGTGGGCCTTACATGGTTGCCATATCACCATCGATTCTCCACTTAATTTCCATGTAACCTTTTGACTCAATTTTGACTTTGGAAAAAATAATTATTTTTTCCGATGATTAATTTCTTGAGTTTTTTCCTCATTTTTGCCACTAATATGAAAAAAAAAATTGGCTTTTGAGGGACTACAATTCGTTTTTTGACCCTCAAAGTGGGTCTTAAGATAATTTTGGGGTCCTAAAGATGAATTTTGAGTAGTCACACACCCCAAACATTTCCTAGGACCACTTATTTACATTATTACATAGAAATTAATTAAAAAATCTTGTTTTGCGAGAAAATTTTAATTATTAAAAAATCCTACTTAGACCTAGTCAAATATTGCAAAATTTCATAGATGACCTAGCATGGTAATATGCATTGACCCTAGACCCTAAGATTGACTTAAGGCACAATCTTCAAGCCATCACCCCGGCTTTGGGGTATGCAGTGAGTGAAAAAACCTAGAAAATTATTTGTAGCTAAAAAGTAAAAAAAAAAAACACTCCAAGGTGTACTCGCTTGTTTATGGAGTCTCAACATCCTAGGTATGTTACATAGCTTTATTCATCATGCTAGTGACATTTATACAATATCCCTAGGGTTGCAAAACTTGAGGACTGAATGAAGAAATGGAGAAGGAAAGGGGCTTAGAAGCCCTGATGAAATTTAAAACTTTGTAAGTGCATGAATGCTCTGACATATACTTGCGCATGGAGTCTTCAAGTGCAACTTTAGCGGTCAACACTACCTATGGCCAAAAGGTGCTACTTAAATTGACTATAACTCCCAACCCAAGGATAACCACAAACATTGCATGTCTAATGGTGTGACCCACCTCTTTGCTTCCTAAATTTTTGTTAGTTCAAGGGCCAACTACTTTGGTGGCATATAGTAAAAATGGTTTTTTTGGATGAAATGAGCCCCTTGCATATGTTAAGAAATCTATAGGGCAATGATTAGAGTGATTTCTCTTTCCTTGATAATTGTTTGTGATATATTTTAACTTTTTCTTACTTATTAACTTCTTTACTTATTATTATGTTTGTATATCATCAAACAACTACCAAAACAAGAAGAACAAGAACACAAAATATAGGTTGTAAGCCAGGGCCAAAACCTCTCCAATTGAGAGGAAAACTTGCAAATCTCTTCTCTTCCTTATAGATTCTTCAATTGACGAATTCCAAGACCTTTAAACCAAGACCAATACCCTCCAAGGCCACGTCCAACCTTTCTGAATGATGTGCTTTCCTTGAAAAAGTCAAACCTAGTCAAATCTCTTCCAATAGCACATTTCAACCCCCAACTGGAGAATTTCAGCCTCCACTACATGGCGGTGCAGACCTGAAATTTTTGGCCCTACAGCAGTTGTTGCTGCCACACGTGTGAGCTTCGTTTGGCCTTCAAAGGTTTCCTCAAACCTTCACTTGGCTTTCTCTTCCTTCTAGAGCTTGAGAATGGCTTCTTGTGACCTTCGCTTGACCTTCTTTCCTTCCCTTCTTCAAGATCGAACTTGTAGAAGAAAACCCTAGATCTGTTGTAGAAACCTTAGCCTTCCTTCACACGTGTGAGAGAGAAATAGCCAAAAACAAATCTCCTTTGTCCTCTTCCTTCTGCTTGCGTTCTTGTTCAGCATTCGCTTGGATGAGTGAGTGATGAATGTGTTTCAAGGAGGTCGAGTTTCCTCCTTTATATAAGCCTCTCAAGGTGGACGTGGCTCCTAAAATGAGGCCGACTTGCTCGCTGTCAGGCCGACTTGGACTTGAAGGGTATTTTGATACTTTCAAGGACAAAAATAATTTTCTTTACAAGTTATAATGTGCATGATGGGGTCTTCACCTTATGACAATGACTCTTTTGACTTCTTGACCTAGGACCAACCCTAGAAGCACTCAATGGGTGCTTGACCTATAAAATAAAAGACCTTGAGCATGAAACCCATGCTCCAAAAATATTAATAATAATTTTTTTTCATTTTACAATTTAGAAGAATCAAAAGTACATTTCATATTTACGAAGACCGAAACTAGTTACACATTTTTCAACACTCCCTCTCAACTAGGGAGGTATTCATAAATGGTACATGGACATTCTCAATCTGAAGAGATCTCATAAGAAGAGTTGGATTGGTAACCCATCTATTTAGCATCATAATAACTAGCATTGTCATATAGCAAGGCTTTGAATAACAACTCTACCACAGGATCAGAGCACAATGCTGGCGAGACCAATGATTTATAAACATTATCATCATTGTCTCTCAAGGTACATACCCCACCCAAGTGTTCATAGAGTATTACCTTCTTTGCACTATTCTTATCTTGGATAGCTAGTCCTCAAAGAATATCGGTCCACAACTACTCTTATCTTGGATTCCCTACCACATCCTCAAAGAGCATCGGATGCCAGATGGTTTCCCCAATCCTCCATTATGTCTTCCCAAGTGAAGACAAGAACGATGTGCCTATCTCTCCCTCTCAATCAAGGAGGATATATCAACCAAACCAAGCTTGTCTCTCAAATATACAAGCTTCTTATTAGGAAGAGGTTTCGTCAATAGGTCAGCTACTTGCTCATCGGTGGAGATATACTATAGCTGTAACACACCATCTTGTACTAGCTTCTGAATGTAGTGATATTTGTGGTTGATATGCTTTGTCTTTCCATGAAATACTGGGCCTTCAGACAATTGTATACAATTGGTGTTATCACAATGTATCACTGTAGGGTCCATTGGTCCTTCAAATAGGTTTGATAGCAACTTCCTTAACCAGACAACTTCTCTGCTTACTTCACAAGCTGCAATGTACTCAGCCTCAGCACTACTCAAAGCAACTATATCTTGCTTTCTGCTCATCCATGAGATCATGGAGGATCCCAAACTAAAACATCCTCCTATAGTGCTCCTTCCATCCTGCTCACTGCCTCCCCAATCAGAATTTGTATATCCAATCAAGTGGACATCATTCCTCCTATCATATTTTAGGCAGTAGTGGATTGTTCCTTGCAGATATCTCAATATGTGTTTTGTTGTTATCCAATGATCATGCTTTGGCTCCACTTGCAAAACATTTGTCTGGTCGAGTATTCACCAAGTACATCAGTGATCCAATCAATTGCATATACCTAGAAGGATCCACAAGGCTTGATTCAGAACTCCTTTGTCTTTTCAAGTTTGTGATCATTGGGGTTGTCATTGGTTTGCAATCCATCATGTCAAACGTCTTCAACATCTTGATCACATACTTTCCTTGACCTAGATAGATTTCATCAGGTCCTTGGCAGACTTCCAGTCCCAATTAGTAGTGCATCAAGCCTAGATCCTTCATTTCAAATTATGTTGCTAGATGCTTCTTACATTCTTCAATTCAACCTTCCACACCTATCAAGAGAAGATCATCCACAAACAGAATAATGATTATTGGCTCTCCCTTCACAACCTTAATATAAAAGTTTGGATCGGCAGAACTCTTTGAGAAGCCTAATCTTTGAAGGTATGCATCTATCCTAGCATACCATGCCCTTGGTGCTTGCTTAAAGCCGTATAGTGCCTTCTTCAACCTACAAATATATGCCTTTCCGTCTTTAACTTCAAATCCCAAGGGTTGCTCTATATAGACTTCCTCATCAATTGTGCCATTTAGGAATGTTGTCTTGACATCCATTTGGTGGATGTTCCATCCCATTGATGCTGCCAAAGAGACCAACAAACGAATAGTTGTATACCTTGTTGTTGGAGCAAATGTCTCTTCATAATCGATGCCTTCTTGTTGAGAGAAGCCCCCAGCCACAGATATTGCCTTATATTTATCAATACTTCCATCTATTGCATGTAGAGCCACTTGGAAGTTACCACAAATTTGTCTTCAGGCCTAGGTACGATCTCCCAGACTCCATTCTTCATTATAGATTGATATTCTTCATTCATGGCATCCTTCCATTCTTGGTGATTGGCAGCTTCTTCAAAAGTGGATGGCTCTACTTCAATTAGTTATGTCATGTAGGTTGCATACCCAGAATATCGTTTGGGCTTCTTGCTTTCCCTGAATGTGCCTTGAGCTTTTCCGTGACCTTCTGCATATAGAGGTGTAGACTTCAACCAGTTAGTCTTTTTTGGTTTTGGGAATTACCACAGGTTGTATTGGTTCATAAGTACCTTCATCTTCATGGTTTGATTCTTCTTCTTCCCTAGTAATTTCTTCTTCGAATACCATAAGTTCTTCATCATCAAAGTCCATAGGGAGATCCTTTGATTTCTTGAATGCAAAACTTTCGTCAAATATCACATCTCGACTAACTTCTATTCGGTGTCCTTCCTTTATGTAGATCCTATTGGCTTTAGACGAGTTACTGTATCCCACAAAGGTTCCCTTCATGCCAAATGGATCCAGCTTCTTTCTTTTGTCCTTAGGTATATGTATATAGACAAGAAAACCAAAAATTCAAAGATGATCTACGATTGGTTTCTTCCTAGTGAACACCTCTTTGGGAGTCTTGTTATCTAGAGACCTGTGGGGACTTCGATTTTGTATGTATACAACTGTCTTTGTAGCTTCACCCCATAAAAATTTCGGTAAGTCTTGATCATGTAACATTGCTTTTACACTTTCTTCAATGGATCGATTCTTTTGTTCTGTAACTCCATTTTGTTTCGGGATTATATGGGACTATCAACTCCCTCTTAATCCTAGACTCCTTACAGAAAGCTATGATTTCCTTGGATGTATATTCTCCTCCATTATCAGATCTTAATATCTTGATTCTTCTTTCTGTAAGGTTCTCTACTTCAGCTTTGAATTCTTGAAATTTTGTAAATACTTCATCCTTGGATTTCATTAAGTAAACCCAAGTCTTCCTTGAATGATCATCTATAAATGTGACATAATATAGATGACCTCCAAGTGATTTAGGAGTCATAGGACCACAAACATTGGAATGAATAAGATCCAAGATTTCTTTTGACCGTGAAGCACTGCTTCCAAATGGTCTCTTGGTGTTCTTACCCAATGCACATCCTTTGCATACTCCTTCGTGATCTTCTTTTAGTTCAGGGATTCCATCTACTATAGAGCTTAGAGTTGGAAGAATTTTGAAATGGAGATGACCAAATCTCCTATGCCAAAGTTCACATGGGTTGATTTCAATGTGAACTAAAGCTTGAGCAAGAGGGGATAGCAACAACCTGTAGAGTCTTCCTTCACGAATCCCAATTACTCTAGCATTTTCTATGCTTGAATTTTTACTCCATACTACAACTTTTCCATCAATGAAAGCCACTCTATCACCTTTATCTTCTAGACTTGAAATGGAGAGTAAGTTCTTATGCAAACCTGGAACAAATAGGATGTTGTTGAGATGAATATTGCCTCCATTCTCCAGCTCTATTGAGGTTGATCCAATTCCTCTCACAGGATAGCTCTTATTATCTCCAAGCTCTACAGAGTAAGAAGACTTTCCTTTTGACAATGTTTTTAGTTGCTTGTGATGCCCAGTCATGTGCCTTGATGCTCCACTATCGATTACCCAAATGTTCTCATCTTGAAATGTGCCAGTGAGTGCTGAGAAGAGTCCTTCGTCCTTTGTCTTGGTTACTTTCTTCTTTGGAGTAAATAGGAGATTCCATGCTTCTTTGATACCCTTCTTGAGATGACTTGCTACCTTTGAACACTTCTTTAGGAACTTTTTCAATGTAGTAGAGATCTTCATAATGCCCTCTGCCAACCTTAGCTCTGATACCATGTTGAGAAATCTATAGGGCAATGATTAGAGTGATTTCTCTTTCCTTGATAACTACTTGTGATGTATTTTAATTTTTTCTTACTTATTAACTTCTTTACTTATTATTATGTTTGTATATCATCAAACAACTACCAAAACAAGAAGAACAAGAACACAAAATATAGGATGCAAGACAGGGCCAAAACCTCTCCAATTGAGAGGAAACCCACAAATCCCTTCTCTTCTTTATAAATTCTTCAATTGACGAATTCCAAGATCTTTAGACCAAGACCAATACCCTCCAAGACCAATTCCAACCTTTCCGGATGATGTGCTTTCCTTGAACAAGTAACCCAATCAAATCTCTTCCAGTAGCACAACTTCGACCCTCAGCTGCAAAATTTCGGCCTCCACTACAGACCTAAAATTTTGGGCCCTCCAGCAATTGTTGTTGCCACACATGTGAGCTTCGTTTAGCCTTCCAAGGCTTCCTCAGACCTTCACTTGGCTTTCTCTTCCTTCTGGAGCTTGAGGATGGCTTCTTGTGACCTTCACTTGACCTTCTTTCTTTCCCTTATTCAAGATCGAACTTGTAGAAGAAAACCCTAGATCTCATGCAGAAACCCTAGCCTTCCTTCGCACGTGTGAGAGTGAAATAGTCAAAAACAAATCTCCTTTGTCCTCTTCCTTCTTTGTTTTCCTTCTTGTTCCTCCTTCGCTTGGATGAGTGAGTGATGAATGTGTTTCAAGGAGGTCGAGTTTCCTCCTTTATATAGACTTCTTAAGGTGGATGTGGCTCCTCAAATTAGGCCGACTTGGTCTTGAAGGGTATTTTGACACTTTTAAGGACAAAAATAATTTTCTTTACAAGTTACAATGTGCCTGATGGGGTCTTCAACTTATGACAATGACTCTTTTGACTTCTTGACCTAGGACCAACCCTAGAAGCACTCAATGGGTGCTTGACCTATAAAATAAAAGACCTTGAGCATGAAACCCATGGTCAAATAATAATAATAATAATAATTTTCTTTGATTTTACAATTTACAAGAATAAAAAGTACATTTCATATTTATGAACACCGAACCTAGTTACACATTTTTCAACAACATATTCAACTAATGCCTTTGGTGGCAATGGATTAGCACTGCCTTGGGTTTCATTCAATGTTAATGAGGTGTTCCCACTTCCAACTTTTGTTCCACTCCCAACATGACTCTTTGCTTGGGCATCATAATCACTATCATTGTCATTGACATTGTAGCTATTGTTGTAATCACTAATGTTACGAGTTCTAAATTTTATATGTATATTTTTCATTTTTGGCAACTTGCAGCAAAAATTTCTCATTAAGTTTTTCATATTTCATGGTTGATAGCATGCCCAAATGCTGATTTTGAAGGATGGAAATGAAAAATGGAGATAAAACTTATAAGAAAAAACCACTTGGGGGGCACATATAAGGGTCCTACCACCCACACAAGTGGGTGACTCCTCGAAGAAAACTTTTTTCCCATTTTGTTCAGCTTGCTAGCTAACATCTTTATGTATCTACAAATAGCTAGCCTCAAAGGTCCTCCATATCTACTTTAGTTAGTGCTTTTTGGTATCTAGCTTGTCTAATGCAGATTACATCCCTATGTAATCTACATAGCTAGCCTCAAAGGTCCTCAATCTATGCTTCGGTCAATGCTTTGTGACATCTAGCTTACTTGTCAAATGAAGGTGAGTCATTTATCATAAGGTACACTAACCATGTTTGTAATCAAGTGATTGCATTTAATGTTAAAGAGCATATTAGTATGAATCCCAAGGTTGAATTGGATGATTGATTGTTTTCAATTATATTCTTGTTCCCATGCTTCACCTTGGTGGTTATCCTCTGCTCCTAGTCTAGTGTGACATTTGAGGCTTTTCTTTCCATTGTCTAGGAGGGGCAGAAATAGGAGGTTCGAGGAATATATTGATGTTGTCTACCCATGGTAATCCATATTTATCACTTTCCATCTTTCCTCAGTTTCATGTCCCAATCTTCAACTTGATTGTTGTCTATCACTAGTATTCGTTCCATGATTTCCTCATTCTTGAGTAGGGGCCCAAAAAAATTGCCCTCAGAGGTTGATGCAACAGAAAGAAAAGAAAAGGGATGAGCCATGAAGATAAAATGCAAAATATTGGTTGGGATAAAAGAAAGTACGTGGAAAAAAGCCTATCATAAGCGTTAACCCCCTCATCGTCCCTCACCTAATTCTTGGCTAATGCATCAACAAATCAAAATAAAAGGAACTTTGATATCCCAACCCCGATGAACAATAAACTGCTTCATCTTAAAGGGTTGTAAATGAATAAATCAATTTTGTAGCCCAAGCTATGCAAGAAAAAGAAAATTCAATAAAGGGAAAGGCACCCAAGAGGGATGGTAAAAATAGGCCAAGGAAAGGGGTAACTTAGGTCCCACGATTGCTCCCTTTGCACATTATAACACTCAAGAATGATGGTATTGCATACCTGGTACACAGATGGTGGCATCCTCCATAAAGTAAACCCCCATCATACCACTATTCACTTGCGCCTGTTGATTGATGGGTCGGCCTAGGAAATGTTCCTCCCCTTGAGGTTCGAAGCACCTAATAGGGCCTATGAATAATGCTCCCATACCTAAGCATGGTCACTTGTTTGCAAACCCTAAGTTAGAAATACATTTGAAGATAACACTTGCGTGAAGTACTCTTGTGTTGTTTGCTGTAAATATGGTCCATTGTGTTACTTATATGGTTTCTTTACCTATGACTATTATCTCACTTGATTTTGAGGGTGCGATACAAATGTTGTCTACTACGTAGAGTAGCTATCCCTTGAGGGATTGATAGAGACTTCTCCAACACTTCAAAGAGGACATCCAACCTCACTTAATGACACTTCAAGCACTATAGCGAGGATGTTGACCACTGAAATTAGGATTGATCTAGCATTGATGATGAGTCGATGACACTCTCCTCTCCCTCAAAAGACTAAAACACTACCCAAAGAACCCAGGATGTTTCCAGAAACGCTAATGTGCCCCAAAGACCACAGGACACCCCCAGGTTGGCATTGCACCTTCTTGGTGGACATTTCCTTGTTCCTAGACTAGTTTATGGACAATGATGACTTGAGATCCCTTTGGAAGGGGTAGTGCACCTTTCTTGACGATGACATTATGCCTTAGCCTCGTGATATCACCATAATGAAACCTAGAGAGATGACACTGGCTTGATTGATGGAAATATCTTGATGAGGAGGGCTTGCTAGAACATTGGACACCTTGTTGATGAGAAGATGGCTTTGAGTTAGAAGCACTCATGTGACTCATCTGTTGCACCTTATTGATGGAGATTTTCACTTTCAGATGACGATGTCACCTTTGGAGGCCTTTTTACTCACATGAACAGGGCAAAAAGAGGCTAATTCTTATGTTTTATCATTGAGAGAGCTACCTTTTAGGTCGACATGTGACCTAGGGCTTTAGTTGATGGTGAATGAGTGCCTTGTTAAGGTGCTCCTTGCGATAGGTCACTGCTTCAAATCCCTTGTGGGTGTTAGCCTACCCAAAAAAAAAACTTGTAAACACTTAAAATAATATTTTATGACTTTTAGTCTAAATTATCTCAAAATAGCGTCACCCTCATATAAATAGAGGGGAGTCAATTTGTAGAGGATCATTGTCACACACACATTTCTTTCGTAATGGAGTGCACACTAGCTTCTTTTTCTCGCTTGGATGCAATGGATCACTATGCTATCAAATCATCTCAGGGAAGATAAAATTGCATAGATGGAATTTCTTTGGATTGATGAAGTGATGCTATGGTGAATAATGCTAATTTATTGTGAGTATTTTATTCCATTTTGCTAATTTTGTAGAACTAGAGTTTTATGAAGTCTTCATGATATGTGGTACCTTTTACCACTCTAAAATCTCCATATGCAAGATTTATCACCAACTATTCATCAAGAAAACTTAGAAAAACATTTGTTGACCTAAATCTCCTCTTTGTGAAAGTCGCTAGGGTTAGATTGAGAGGTTTTCCCCTCTTGTTCTCTCTCCATTCAAGGTCTTCCACCTTTGACCTCACTCTTTTTGACTCCATATACCCAATTGATAAAGGCGTTAGTCATTACGTGTCGATCTTTCTTAAGTTTTACCTTTTTCTTATTTTTCATGGTAAGCTAGGGTTAAGGTTTGGAAAATATGCATTAAATATCACAAAACACCTTAAATGTCATAGACCTAGGGTTAGGGCTTGAACCTATTTAATTAAGAAAAGGAAAAATATCATTTTCATGCATTTTTCAGCCATAGATATAGGAAAGACATCTGGAGTTTCCTAGTTGTTTCGTGCATTTTCAGCCATTAAAATATTTACTTTAACCTTTCTCTTGTTTACCTATTTAATAGCCTTGATATTTTATTGTTTATCATCACTTATAGGCTATTTTTATGGTTGTTGTCATAAATTTTGCATGTTGTAAAGTGTCTTTATCTCAAACTTTAATTTATAACAACAAAGGTTTAATTAATGGTAGCATGTATGTGGAATCTATTTCAGCATCTCCAGGACTTAACTCAACCCTCTAGACTTAGCCATAGGTTATTTGAACTTGCTACCTCATTCTCACCTAGAGCCCTACCTTATTAAATGCATTTCCAGGGTGTCTAATTAACAAGTTCCCAGGAGGGTATTTAGCCTAGGAATTCTGAGGTTAATTAATCTCCGAAACCTATTGCCCTTGACCTAGAGTGCTTAGTGAGGCTTTGCACTAGGATACTAGATTTGGTGGTAATAGGTGACATTGTTGTAATTGCATAAACCATCTCCTTACAATAAGAAGACTAAATAACACAAAAAGGAATGTCATTGGCAAAAAGAAATTTCTCAATGGCATCATCCATATCATCATGATTCAACTTACCATACATCCCTAAAATAGTTGGTTCTATTGGACAAGAATGAAAACCTTTTCTATTTGGTGTTAGTTTTCTAATACCCACCTGTTATTTAATAAAAATTCTGAGATGAGGAAAATGAAAATTGAACTCCAAGCTCTTTTACTAAATATGCCAAGTATTCTAACAAATAATAGCAGCGGAAAATAAAATCACGAAAACACAGGCACACAATAAATAATACACCAAAATTTACCCATGAAACCCCAACGGGGGAAATCCTGCTAACTTGTGTGTTTTATTATTATTTTTCGGAGCAAAAATCTCAGAAAATTGATTACAAATACTAGAAAAAATCCCCCTTTAATTTGTTGTCCCTTAACACACTGTTCTGCGTCTCTATAACCAACTCGATCTCTGCATACGCAGTTGTATGAACTCGTACATACTATTTGGCCCTCTTGCGTAGGCTGACTCGACCTTGGTAAGTGAGCACACTGCTAAAGAAATTGTTGAGGCTATTCAGCCTCTTTCTCTCTGCCCTAGCACACTGAACTGGAATATCTTCTTGCTGAGCTAAAACACACAAGTCACTAGTGCATAATGATGATAGCCAACTATGCGCCCTCCCCTTTTATAAACTCAAATTGGCCCATCAATGGAAGTCGAACTGGCCTATTAACTCAAGTCGAACTGCTGAAATCAATTTACTATTTTTTACTATAAAAAAATTAGAAATTTCCGAAGTCAAAATTAAGTGAAAGTATAAATGTGCCTTAGCTTCACTTGTGGCTTCCACTGCCAAATTTAACGCACTTCTAAATTTAGCAATGCCGTCCCATCTCTAACCTCAATTAACATTTGGATGGAGATATCCCACTCCCAACAAGGGATGGTGAAGGCATAAGGCATGTTGATAGTTGTTTTCTTTATTTTTTTCCTTTTGGAACTTGCACTTGCTTCCACATTCTAATCAGCTTGGGACATGTTGTTTTGGCTAGAGAAAATTCCCTTTGCATCCTTAGAAGCTCAAATTTTTGCCACCTATACCCAAACTATAACTCCCAACCCAAGAATGGCCGCAAACATTGCATGTCCAATGGTGTGACCTGCCTGTTTTGCTTCCTGGTTTTTTGTTGGTTGAGGGGCCAACTACTTTCGTGACATATAGCAAAAGTGATTTTTTTGGATAAAATTTCTCATTCGCATCTTTGATGGGGCATGGACTAGCACTTCCTTAGGATTCATTCGACATTGATAAGGTGTTCCCACTTCCAACCTCTATCCCACTCCCAATATGACCCTTTTCATGGGCATCATAATCACCATCATTGTCATTGGCACTGATGCTATTGCTGTAATCACTCATGTTACTGGTTTTTAAATTTTATGTGCAGATTTTTAATATTTGGCAAACTGCAACAAAGGTTTGTTATTATTTTTTTTTATCTTTCATGGTTGATTGCAGGCCCAAATGTTAAGTTTGGAGGATGGAAATGAAAAATGGAGATTAAAAAAAGAAAACAGCTCAAAAATTAAAAAACAACAAGCATTTCAATTTCAGATTTGAGATAGAGAGTTTTGACCCTACCTCCACACTGCTAAATGAAAAAATATGCTGAAGGAACTCATAATGCTAAAGGAGGAATTTGAAAGCCAAATTTCAGCTCAAGAGAATTAGAAAACCAAATCTCATGGAGCAAAATAATAAATCATTCCACCAAAGGACCAAATCATTTTTCCAATCGCCCAAATTACCCTCATGGAAACACCCAAATGGCCAAATGGCTAGCTATGGCAGCTTAAGAAAAGTTCAAATCATGAAATAGGTAAATGTAAAGTGACATAAGGGCAGGTATACTTTATAATATGTTTTTGGCTTTTAATTTTTGCTTTTGCTGTTTTAAGCTTAATGGACAAAAGATGGCGGTGGTTGTCCCCCCTTGTTTGGGAGGTAGATGCCTCCCTTCTCGAGGGGAACACCCAAATGCCCCATTTTGGGAAATGCACCCCCGACACTAGGGATATATTTCCCCGTGCATTTCCTCAAGTTTGCCAAAAAGGGGGTTGTGGGGAAATGCTTCCCATGGCGCCAGCCTACCCACCCCCAAAGCGTGGGAAATGAGAGAGCCACACCCCCACCTTGGGGGACATGTCCCCATAAAACACTAGAAAAAACAGATTTAGATCAGCAGGCTTTTGGAGGTGTACGAGGCGCCTCTTTAACTTCCAATTCAGCCAGAAAACCTAGATTGCTCAACCAAACATTGTAAGTGGTAGAAGAGCATGTTGGTGCTCCATATTCTTCCTTTCAAGTAAGCCATCCTCTTAGAAAGTATTTCCTTTCAGGTAAGCCATCCTCCTAGAAAGTTCCCTAGTTATGTTGCATTGATGTATTTCACTATTGATACAAAAATTTCTAGTTATGGGGAGGCAACAAGGAAGCAGTTATGACAGAATGTCACGATGGGGTAAAACTCCATCATGAAGATTGATGTGTACTGCCTAGACCAAAGGGGAAGTCAGTGATTGACTCTGTGTAGTGATACAAGGTTCAGCATGTGGCAGATGGCAGCATAGAGAAATACAAAGCTTGGTTTGTGGCTAGAAGGTTTTCTCAGAAAGAGGGAGTTCACCATGAGAAGACTTTTGCTCATGTTGCTAGGTATAACTCTATCGGATTTATTATGGCTTTAACAATAGCCTTTGATTGGATTTTATATCAAATGGATGTAAAAACCACATCTCTTAATGGGTTGATTGAAGAGGAGGTATACATAAGCCAACCAAGAGGCTTTAAGGTGCATGGGCATGAGAACCATGTTTGCAAGTTGAAAAAAGACCTTTATGGGTTGAAACAAGCACCAAGTGCATGGTACTCTAGGATCAATGAACATCTTTGACGTTTGGATTTCATTACGACATGCAGATTTTAATCTTTACGATTTGGTTGATCATTCTTATCAGTTTATTTTAGTCCAATATGTAGACGATCTTATATGAAGTTTAAAAGAAACTCATAGAGTGATGCAAGCCAAAGTTGGAAAGAGAATTTGACATGGAGGACATTGCCTTGATGCACTACTTTTTGGGTCCAAAGGTGTGGCAAAGTGCAGGTTAAGTTTCCTTGGAGGTAAGTATGAAATGGAGATTCTAAAGAGATTTTAGATGATGAATTGCAAGCTTGTGACTACTCCTATGTAACTTGAGGCCTAACATTTGTTTTGTTGTCAACACCTTGAGTCAGTGCCTACGCAGGCTCATTGTTACAAAACAAGTGCTCCAATACTTAAAGGGCACAATGCATTTTGGAGAGAGGTATGTTACTAATGGTGAGGTCGCACTACTAGGTTTTTCATTTTTTTATTGGGCAGGTAGTCCTACTGATAGGAGGAGCTCTTTAGGGTGTTGCTTCAATTTAGGTTCAAGCATGATTTCCTGGTTCAACAAGAAGTTGACTTCTGTAGCACTTAGTTCACCAGACGAAAATATATGGTAGCTAGTTTCCCTAGTTGTGAAGCCATCCGGTTTCACAAGTTAGTAGCAAAACTAATAGATCACACTTTGGATGTTATTGTGATTTACTGTGAAAAGAAGAGATGCATCAAACTCTCTGAAAATCCAGTATTTCATGATCGCCCTGAGCATATTGAGATCAGGTACTACTTCATCAAAAATAGGGTTCAAAAGGGATTTGTGGCTTTGCAATACATTCCAGCAAAGCAACAAGGACTGATATCTTGACTGAGTCACTTACTAAAGGAAATTCAAGATGTTCAAAAAGCAACATAGTGTCACAGTGGACAAAACTTTCCTCAGTAAGAGGAAGCAATAGTAAAAGCACCTTGAATGGTCTTCTATAGTAACAGATCTAGGCACCTATTAAGCAACACCATATTGTGTCTTGTAGAAACTATTGAGGGCCATCATAGTTCTCAAAGATATTCATCACTTTTGAGTTATAAAGGGAAAAGATGCATGCATGCACTTATCGACTAGGGCATGTACCACCACCAGTTAATCTTAGAGGCATGTGCTACCAGTTAAAGATAGACTAGCAATCAAAATAAAAATAAAATTCAGTTTGTTATATTTTAGTAAATTCTATTTTTTGAGTTTGATTTGAGATAAAGCAAATTCCATTTCTAAGTTTGAGTCACATGCAAACCTATTTTTGTCAACCCTAGCATGCCCTTCTCACATCTATAAGAGAGGGCAAAGATAAAGATTATTCGTCGAGTCTTAAATCTAGCAACTACGAGTTTAGGAGTATTTCCTATTGCAGTTTTTTCAGGTTCAAAATTAGTAAAAGTGGTAGTAGACTTTGACAACCATCTATTAAATTTTGCTCATTGTTTTCTATGGTATGTATTTATAGATTTTAGCATTTTATTACAAAGTCGTTTTGATAGGTTCTTAACTCTATTGGTTTTAGTTTCCTGATGGAATTGTATTACAATGCAAACTGTGAAAATTTCATCTATCACAACAACTAGAAATTAATTGTTAATTTATTTAACAATTTATTTGCAGTTTGCTATGGAAAATACCAAATAATTCACATTGTGATTTTCACAAATAAATACTGCAAAAGAAAAAAAATAATGTTGGAATCTGAGAAAATCTAGCACACACACATAAAAATATGACATCGTTACTTTTGGACAAATGTCCCTGGAAAAACCCAACTTGGGAAAACTGATGCAGCTGTTGAGGGTTTTATTATTATGCAATACTGAGAAATTGTCAATACAGTAATCTGGATGCCGAAATTTGCAATCCTGCAAAGAAAATACTAGCAAAAATACTAGAGGGAAATTACCCTCATTCCAGGCAATTCCAACACTGGACTACCTCTGAAAAGCAAGCCATCCAACTGGGCCTTCAGAGGCTCTGCGTCAACCTCACGCTACCTACTGCAACTATTGCTAGTCTAGCTGTCTTGCCTACTATTGGCTGGGAAAACGTCTCTCCGGCACTTTGGGACCTTTTCCCGGCCTCTGGAACTGAAAACGTCTTCCTTCCCAACAAATCAAACTGCCTTCCTGAGGCTCTGTGTTGCCTTTGTGCAGCCTCTTAGAGAAATCTCGCCCTCTCTACAAACGCACTCACTAGATCTGGAAAACTTCCTCCAACCTCACTGTCCTTGCCCCTCACTGACTCTGCTTTCTCACTGAAGCTCGAACTCTCCAGCAAATGACTGCTGCTACTCTGGAAAATCGAATTCTCCAAGTGTTTTTGGCATACTCTCCAAGTGTCCATCGACTTCTTCTTATAATCCTCTGTTGGAACACCAACAACCAAGATTAAAACTTAATTAAGGGCTAGAATCATATTGAACTCGATCTGTGTGAGTTTCTAAAGAATTATCACCTTGAATTAATTAATTATGATTAATTAACCAATTTTCCTAAGTTTAGACTTAAGAAATATTAAAAAAATAGGTTAATAATTTAATTAAGTCATCTCTAGGTGGAATTTTCAAAATTGATTTCTGGGTTTTGGAGATCTCATGCATTCTAGCCTTTCTACCAAATTTCATGGCTAGAACACATCCGATGCTACAAAAAATAACACTCCCTCTTAGCTAGAACTATGTTCTAATGTTGCACACCACATCACAACACTCTATCTCTGTATCATCCTTTGTCACGTTGCTAATGTCTGGCCATACTGTCCACGAACCACTGTGCAACTCTGATGCTGCATCTGTGTTGCTGCCAACACTACATCTGCACTGCAACTCCTTCTTTGTCATTGCTACAACTACAACTACTGCAACTAAGAAGCATCCAAAATACTGAATCATCTGTGTTCAATATGATGCATCGGTCTTCCAAGTCTCTAACTGCTACTAGCTATTGCACTGTCCACCAAGGAATCTACGCTGCTACTGACTCTGCCACTGTGCCACACTGCACTGCGCTCCTTAGCACTTGACTGCTACTAGTTTACCACTGTCACTCAAAATCTGACTGTATCTTTGACACTGATCCATCCTGCTATTGAACATTGTGGGCCCCCCCGTAGCCAAGGAATGATCCATGAGATGGACTCCTCAAGGATCCTGCCCAACCTCTGTAACTCTCTGGGACTACAGCACCCAATCACCCCACCTCACTCCTGGAGGTATATCTGCGAGCATAGCAAACTCTTCCTCTAGCTTAGAGGAAAGTCTGTCTATTTTCGCGGATGTTGTCTGCTAGTCCTACTTCTCCTGCTTGTCCTTCTTCCTAAGAGGACATTGGGTATTGTAGTGACCGAACTCACCACATCTAAAGCACTTGACCTTAGACCAGTCCTCCTCCTCCTTCTTCTTCTTCTTCTGCTCCCCCTGCCCCTGACTGAGACCCTTAGATGCAAGGGCCACATTCTACTCCTCCTTCACACCCTTCGATCCGTTGTTACCACTGCCACTGATGGAGCTCTTTAGAAGAGCTCGCCTCAACTCCTCCTGCTGCAAGTCGGACCACATCCTGTCCCATTATGGTATCTTGCCTCGGCCCAATATACTTTGGACGAAGACTTGCCAATCATCCAAGACACTGTTGTGCCAACCGCACTAGCTCTGTTGCTTAAGCACTACTCCAACAGCGACAAGTTGATCTCAAACCTCCTCAATCCTGGTGAGGAAGGGATCTATGCCTTCCTCTTTCTACATCCTAATGCATCTCAGCTTCTCTTCCAGAAACATCTTTCACTACTCAGAAGTACCCTGATATAGTGTAGAGAGAGCATCCCACGTCTCTTTGGCAATACCTTTGCTAGATATATGCGAGACTATATGGTCCCGGACTCCATCCAAGATCAACCACTTCGCCTTTTCCATTTACTTCCTGTATTCTTTGCGCTGATCTACATCTTGGGGAACTGCCACAACATTGTCTATGTAGAGATGTTATAAATTTGGTACCGGAGAACAGGTGGTTCCCTAAGGCTTTGATCTTTGGCCTAGGGAAAAGTGTCCAAAAGAATTTAATTTTTCTCCTAAAGTGACTTTATAGTTTTTATAAAGTCAAATCTAATTTAAAAGTGACTTTAAGTAATAAAGTTACTAAAGTCTAATTTTAAAGTGACTTTAATAAAGTCAATGTAAAATTAGAAAGGAAAAGTGACTTTGGAAATAAATGACTAAGTGGGTCTTTATTAAAGTGGGGTGAATTAAAAAATAGAAAGTGAGATTTAAATGAGCATTTAATCTCAGCCCTAGATCTCAATCTATTTCAGCCATTGGATTTAGGGATTCCCCAAAAGTCACTTAGGGTTAGATTAAAGGAAGAAAAGGTCATCCATTCTTTCATGAGCAGATTGAGAGAAGAAAAGCAAGAGAGCAAGGGAGATTTCTGGACAGGGAAGAGAAGGAGGCAGCGGCTTGGCACACATTCCAAGGTAGCATTTTAGCAAATCCGTACAGCTGAGTTAGCACACAGTGAAAGGCAGATATTGGGCACGATTTTCTAAAAATCCGTACAGCAAGTGGTTGTACCTTGGCACGCAAATCGAGGCAAATCCGTACAATTGTACTGCTGGTTTTTTTCTGCACGCAAATCGAAGAAATCCGTACAACGTATTTATGGCAGCTTGCACGCTTTTCTAGGAGGCTGTACAGCATTTATTGCTGTTCTGTTTTGCTGTTTGCAAGTTTTTCCAGTTGGCTGTGAGGCACAGAAAACGAGATAAGTTGTAAAAGTTTGCTTGCTGATTTTTTGCTGAATATTTCTCACTGTAAAAAGCATTTTCCAGAAATAAGAAGGAGCTTTCGAACTGGTTTTCCCCAAGAGTTGTAGGGCATTTTTCCAGGGTCACCTTGACCAAAATCACTGTGTTTAAATGTGTTGAATCGCTGTTTGTATGTGCTGATTTTTATATTTCTGCATTTTCCAGCATTCTGTAAAATTTCCAGAATTTGTGTTTTCAGCAAAATTTATTTTCCAGTTGTTGAATGTATGGATATGGGAATGGGCATTTAACTATTTTGGAGAAATAAGGTGAAACTGAAAACCGGGGTGGGAAATGAGAAATTTTTACATGGTATCAGAGCTTGAGTGCTAAAGTGCAGTTTGGGACAGCAAGGAGGAAAATTACAGCCTGCTGATTTTTCACTCAGAAAATTTCAGCAAGCTGATTTTTCACAAACAACAGTTTTATCCTTACTACAGCAGTGCTATTTTTCAGTTTTTAGGACAGCAGGATGTCATTGGGATTGAAAGTGGAGGACAGGTTGGATGGGCATTCCAATTACAGCATTTGGAAAGAGAGAATGCAGAGTATTTTTGAGGCAGAAGTTTGGGACATCATGGTGCATACCACACAGAACCCTGTTGTTGTGCCTCCTGATGCTACTCAGTTGGCTGATTATAATAAAAAGAACAACAAGGGTAAGAGACTGATTCTAGATGGAGTCAAAGACCATTGCATTCCTCATGTGAGAGGAAAGAGAAATGCCCATGAGATGTGGACAGCATTGTCCAATCTCTACCAGAGTACCAATGAGAACCGAAAAATGGTCCTAAAGGAGAAGCTGAAGACCATTAAGATGGGCAATGATAGTGCAGCTAGATATCTCACAAAGATTACTAATGTGAGAGATGAGTTGGCAGCAGTTGGAGAGGTCATTCCACCCATTGAGTTGGTGCAGATTACAGTGAATGGCCTCCCCCGTTCATGGATGAACTTTGCTGATGGAGTTTGTGCACGTGAGACCCTTCCCACATGGGAGAGATTTTGGGATGATTGCATTCAGACAGAGATCAGGAAAGGTCAACTTGGAGCAACCAAGCCAGTTGAGCAAGATGAGGATGTAGCACTGTTGGCAGGAGGCAAGAAAGGCAAAGGGAAGAAGCAGGCTTCCACAAGCAATGGTGGGGGCAAAGGCAAAGGTAAAGGTAAACAGGATAACACACAGAAGGACTATTCCAAGGTGAAGTGTTGGAATTGTCAAAAGATGGGACACTATGCAATTGTGTGTCCGGAGAAGAAGATGAAGAAGGGGAAGAACCAGAGTATGGCAGCTTCAGCAGAGGTTGAGGACTTTGCAGATCGTTTTGACCGGGAGTTTGCGTTCACTACGTGTAAGTCCTCTAGTGCAGGATCACCTGCCACACAGGTTCAGAGGGAGCATGCTTTTCCCTTGATTAGCGAAGCATCTTCGGGTATCTGGTATGTGGACAGTGGGGCTTCACGTCACATGACAGGAGTCTGTGAGTACTTCTCAGAGCTTTCAGAGAGTGGCACTGATATAGAGGTAGTACTCGGTGATGACAGAGTTGTTAGAGCAGTCGATGTGGGGACACTGACATTTCAAAGGGAGTCCAAACCTCCCTTGAAGGTGTCAGATGTTCTTTATGTGCCAGGGATGAGGAAGAACCTCATATCCGTCTCAGCTTTGGAGGACAAAGGATATGAGGTACTGTTCCGAGGAGGACAGGTGTTGATGTATCCCAGGGGCACTCCAGCTGATTCAGCTAGAGTGATAGGTGTACGCCATGCAAAGGTGTACGAGTTTGCATTCTAGCCCCTTTTGGCATTGAGCAGTAGTACCGACAACAGAGCTAGCAGCATTGAGCTGTGTGAGATTTGGCACCGCAGGATGGGGCATATGTATCATGGAGCCTTGAAGACCTTGCGGGAGATCACTACAGGTGTGCCAGATTTCAGTACTGATCACTTTGATACTTGCAGAGGATGTGCGATGGGCAAGTTTGCCAAATCCCCTTTTCCCAGCAGTGACAGCAGAGTGACTGCGATACTTGATTTGATTCATTCCGATGTGAGCGGTCGGATGTCTCATGTTTCCTTGAGTGGATATGAGTACTATGTTTTATTCATTGATGATCACTCCAGGAGGACCTGGATTTATTTCTTGAAGACCAAGAGTGAGGTCTTCAAGCGGTTTCAGGAGTTTAGAGCTCTTGTGGAGACACAGACAGGTCGGAAGATCAAGTCCCTGAGGTCGGACAATGGGGAGAGTACACCCTTGGAGAGTTTGTTGACTATTGTGCGGAGGCAGGCATTAGGAGGGAGTTCACTGTTCCTTACAACCCCCACCAGAATGGGGTTGCGGAGAGGAAGAACAGATGCATCGAAGGGGCTGCCAAAGCCATGTTACATGATCAGGGGTTGCCATTGTTCTTGTGGGCAGAGGACTGCAACACAGTTGTTTATTTGCAGAATAGGAGTCTGCATTGTGCCTTGGGGCACATGACTCCGAAGGAGACTTTTTCTGGGAAGAAGCCTGATATTGGTCATCTTCGTATCTTTGGGTGCATTACATACTCCTACATACCCAAGGAGAAGAGGACCAAACTAGAGCCCACTGCAGAGAAGGGTATCTTTGTGGGCTACAGTGAGACATCAAAGGCCTTTTGGATTTACATTCCTGCACAGAGGAAAGTTGTTGTCAGGCAAGATGTGAAGTTCGAGGAGGACAGGGCCTTTAGGAGGTCACGGGAGTTAGAGTATCTGAATCAGCTAGACCCTCAGCAGCAGTTGAGTCAGTCGCAAGGATCCAGTGGGCAGGGATCAGGAGGATCCGAAGGTACATCTATGAGGATGTCAGGTCCGTCAGTGAGCAGTGGCTCGCCGAGCCAGAGGAGTGGTGCTCCGGGCAGCATGCAGAGCAGTTCACAGAGCAGTTCACTAGGGAGTCCACTAATGGACAGTTCACATGGTACCTCAGCTTCTACAGGTTCAGGTGCAGGCAGGAGGACAGTAGACAGACAGTCAGGAGTTTAGGCTCCTGATGACAATGAGGAGGAGTTTCATTCTCCAATGGGAGAAGCACGCTCAGGGAAGAGGAAGCCCAAGTGGCTTCAGGACACCTTGAGAGATGCCACATCTGTTACTGAGCCTAAGAGGCCGGTCAGAGAGAGTAGACCACCTGAGAGGTTTTGTAGCTATATGGCAATGGCTACCAGCATCCTTGACTCTGAGCCTTCTAGCTATGAGGAGGCAACTAGCCAGCAGGTCTGGAGAGAGGCCATGCAGGAGGAGTATTCTTCTATCATGAAGAATGATGTTTGGGAGGTGGTGTCGAGGCCTGAGGGCAAATCCGTGGTTACTTCCAGATGGCTTTAAAAGGTAAAGCATGTTGTAGATGACAGCATTGAGAAATTCAAAGCGAGGTTTGTGGCTAGAGGGTTCTCCCAGGTAGAGAGAGTTGATTATGAGGAGAGATTATGGGGAGTTGATTATATCGATAGCAGCAGAGATGGGTTGGAAGAGCCACCAGATGGATGTGAAGACTGCATTTCTTAATGGCTTCATATAGGAGGAGGTGTACATTGAGCAGCCACAGGGCTTTGAGGTGCATGGGAAGGAGTCCCATGTGTGCAGACTGAAGAAGGCCCTTTATGGCCTGAAGCAAGCTCCCAGAGCTTGGTACTCCAAGATAGATACATACTTGCAGGGGATGGGTTTCACAAAGAGTGAGGTAGATCCGAACCTTTACTATATTGTGATAGGTGAGGAGCCTCTCATTCTGGTGATGTATGTGGATGACTTGGTCATTACAGGTGTAGAGAGACTCATAGAGCACTGCAAGAGAGATCTTGCGGCGGAGTTTGAGATGAAGGACATCGGCTTGATGCATTACTTTTTAGGTTTGGAGGTGTGGCAGGAGGAGGGGCATTTCTTCCTGGGGCAGGAGAAGTATATTGTGGACATCCTTGGCAGATTCCACATAGAAGATTGTAAACCCATGTCGACACCGATGATCACCAACTGGAAGAAGCTTCATGCTTCGGATTCCGAGTTGGTGGATCCCACATTGTACAGGCAGCTGATTGGTTCCTTGATGTATTTGGTCAACGCTAGATCAAATATTTGTTTTGCAGTCAACACGATGAGTCAGTTTATGTGAGCCTAGGAAGGTTCACTGGGTGGCTGCAAAACACATTTTGCGGTACTTGCAGGGGATAGTGGATTATGGTCTGGACTATAGGCAGGGGGATGGAGTGAGACTGGCAGGTTATACTGATTTTGATTGGGCAGGTTGTGCTTCTGATAAGAAGAGCACTTCAGGATGCTGTTTTGGGTTGGGTTCGGCAGTAGTGTCATGGTTCAGCTGGAAGCAGCAGTCAGTAGCATTGAGTTCAGTGAAAGCAGAGTATATGGCAGCCAGTCTAGCTAGTTGTGAGGCCATCTGGCTTCGTAAGATGTTGTTTGGCTTATTTGGTCAGTCGTTGAGACCTTCAGTGATTTACTGTGATAATCAGAGTTGCATTAAACTCACGTAGAATCCAGTATTTCATGACAGGTCAAAACATATCGGGATCAAATATCATTTCATCAAAGACTATGTTCAGAAGGGCACTGTGAAGCTTGAGTATATTCCCACTGATGAGCAGGTTGCAGATATTCTTACCAAAGCCTTACCACGGGGCAAGCATGACTACTTCAGAGACAAGATGGGTGTGGTGAGGAACACCTTCCTCGGTAAGAGGGAGTGTTGAAATTGGTACCGGAGGACACGTGGTTCCCTAAGGCTTTGATCTTTGGCCTAGGGAAAAGTGTCCAAAAGAATTTAATTTTTCTCCTAAAGTGACTTTATAGTTTTTATAAAGTCAAATCTAATTTAAAAGTGACTTTAAGTGATAAAGTTACTAAAGTCTAATTTTAAAGTGACTTTCATAAAGTCAATGTAAACTTAGAAAGGAAAAGTGACTTTGGAAATAAATGACTAAGTGGGTCCTTATTAAAGTGGGGTGAATTAAAAAATAGAAAGTGAGATTTAAATGAGCATTTAATCTCAGCCCTAGATCTCAATCTATTTCAGCCATTGGATTTAGGGATTCCCCAAAAGTCACTTAGGGTTAGATTAAAGAAGGAAAAGGTCATTGATTCTTTCATGAGCAGATTGAGAGAAGGAGAGCAAGAGAGCAAGGGAGATTTCTGGACAAGGAGGAGAAGGAGGCAGCAGCTTGACACACATTCCGAGGTAGCATTTTAGCAAATCCGTATCGCTAAGTTAGCACACAGTGAAAGGCAGATATTGGGCACGATTTTCTAGAAATCCATAGAGCAAGTGCACAGAAATCGAGGAGCAGAAATCCGTACAGCAAGTGGTTGTACCTTGGCACGCAAATCAAGGCAAATCTGTACAGCATATTTATGGCAGCTTGCACGCTTTTTTAGGAGGCTGTACAACATTTATTGTTATTCTGTTTTGCTGTTTGCAAGTTTTTCCATTTGGATGTGAGGCACGGAAAACGAGATAAGTTGTAAAAGTTTGCTTGCTGATTTTTCGCTAAATATTTCTCACTATAAAAAGCATTTTCCAGAAATAAGAAGGAGCTTTTGAACAGGTTTTCCCCAAGAGTTGTAGGGGGTTTTTCCAGAGTCACCTTGACCAAAATCACTGTGTTTAAATGTGTTGAATCGCTGTTTGTATGTGTTGATTTTTATATTTCTGCATTTTTCAGCATTCTATAAAATTTCCAGAATTTGTGTTTTCAGCAAAATTTATTTTCCAGTTGTTGAATGTATAGATATGGGAATGGGGATTTAACTATTTTGGAGAAATAAGGTGAAACTGAAAACCGAGGTGGGAAATGAGAAATTTTTACAAGAGCTTCAGGCCATATTCATCTAACAAGGACATCTTGGCCTTCCAGATGACATAGTTAGAGGAACCCTCCAACGTATCATGATCTCTAAGCCATTCTGCGACTATCTTTGAATCTGTCAAAAACATCCTCTTTCCCTGCGCTTGGATGTTGGTCTGCTACTCGCACTCCCTTTTGCAGTGAGAAAATTTGCACTTAGCTACTGCCAATCTACTACTAGAAAAATCAAACTTTTGAGACTCGAAGTTCCCCGAGAGAAATTTTCCCTCTGTGTGTGCTTTTCTCTTCCCCCCGACACTGATTCTGCTACTGCAAACTGCTGCAAAAGCCTCTGCGTCCAATCAAAACTTTGCTCAGCAAAAATCTGAGTTGTTGCTCCCTCTGACTGCTAGAATTACTATCTTGAGCAAATCGAATTTTCTACCAACCTGCGACTGAAAATCGAATTTTTACCCCAATAATTTGGCCTGTCTGTCAATGAACTACGCAGCCTCTAGGAATTTCGGCCTGCTACTAACGCTGAACAACGAAATTCCTTCTCCGCGTCTGAGCTTCCCAGCTGATCACTCATGCTCTAATACCATGAAAATTTCATCTATCATAGCAACTGGAAATTATTTTCCTAATTGTTAATTTATTTGCAGTTTGCTACGCAATACCAAATAATTCACACTGTGATTTTCACAAATAAATACTACGGAATAAAAAAAAATACCGCTAGAATCTCAGAAAATCTAGCGCACGCACATAAAAATATTACACCATTATTTTTGGACATATGTTCCCGAAAAAACTCAACTTGGGAAAACTAGTGCAAATCGGTGCAGCAGCTGAGGGTTTTATTATTATGCAGCACTAAAAAATTTTGAGTACAATAATCTGGATGCTGAAATCTGACAATCCTACAGAGAAAATACTGGCAAAAATACTAGAGGGAAATTACGCTCACTCTGAGCAATTCCGGCACTTGACTGCCTCTGAAAAGCAGGTTGTCCAATTGGGCCTACGCAGGCTTTGCGTCAACCTTATGCTGCCTGCTGCAACTACTACTCGAACTGACTGCTAGTCTAGTCATCCTACTTGATGCATCTCTCCAGCACTCTCTGACTTCTGGCCAACCTCTGAACCTAAAAACGTTTTCCTTCCCAGCAAATTGAATTACCTTCTTGAGGCTCTGCGCTACCTCTGCACAGCCTCCTGGAGAAATCTCGGCCTCTTTGCAAATGAACTCGTTGGATCTGGAAAACTTTCTCTAGCCTCACTGTCCCTGCCCCTCACTGACTCTACTTCCTCATTGAAGCTCGAACTCTCCGGCAATTGACTGCTGCTACTCTGGAAAATCGAATTCTCCAAGTGTCTCTGGTGTATTCTCCAAGTGCCCATCAACTTCTTCTTATAACCCTCTGTTGGAGCACCAACAGCCAAGACTAAAACTTAATCAAGGGCTAGGATCATATCGAAGTCGATCTGTGTGAGTTTCTAAAGAATTCTCACCTTGACTTAATTAATTATGATTAATTAACCACTTTTCCTAAGTTTAGACTTAGGAAATATTAAAAGAATAGATTAATAATCTAATTAAATCATCTCTAGGTGGAATTTCCATAAACAATTTCTAGGTTTTGGAGATCTCATACATGTTAGCCTTCTGCCAAATTTCGTGGCTAGAACACATCTAATGCTACAAAAACTAACACAATCTTTTGTTTACCATGAATTAGAAAATTTCTTTAAATACAATCACATCAGCTTTGATACTTGCATTCTAAAGTCAACTTCTATAAATAAAACTAAGTTAACATTGAAGTGAGTGAAGATGCTATCATATATTACAATAATGCGGGCACTCAGTTTGTGTACCATACATAGGGTTCGAATAGGAAAATTGATGTTGGCATTGAAATGAATATGGATTGCTTTTCATATAATACTGAATTCGAGTTTAGCAAATTTCAAGTGATCTGACCAATGGCTTGAATGTTGTCCAACAACCCCCAACTTTCTATTGATCATCTATCTCACTCCAATGATACCTTCTATCTTTGGAGATTTCTTCCTTTCCCCTTCTCTCAATTGGTCTTCCTCTTCTTTGACCTATTTCAGATTTTGTTCCACTTTTCTCTACTATTGAACAGACATGTCCCTGTGCTATTGCATTATTATTTATTGCATCTGCGGGGTATTCTATCTCATAAAAAAAATCTGACCCTTTGGTGCCTTCGTTGCCATTGCCAAATTTAACATTGTCACAAAATCACTCTATTATTCCCTCCGTTCTCCTCATCCATGGGATGTAGCTTAAACTTTTCCCCACTTCGTAAGTGACGAACAACATATTTGTCGTATTTCGATGGTCTTCCCAACAAAATGTGATTGGCATACACAAGAAACACATCACAGGACACCTGGTCATTGTAACTTTCAAAATGAAAATCAAACATACACTGCTTCGACACAGTGTATGGAATCCATCTTAAAGCGATGGATTCCGGGCACTACCAACCTCAGAGCAGTAGCGCTCGCCCTTATCTCACGCTAAAATCCTGAGTTCACCTGTGATAATGGATTGTTGTCGATGCATTGCTGGAAAGGGAGAATGACAAAAAAGATCCTTATCATTTTAGGACTTTGGGTAGTTGTCAAAAGGCCTCCGTTAAGGCCCTTCCCAGTGGTACTTAGCATTTGCCCTTATGTCACACCCGAATCTCAGCTCGCCCGGTGATAATGGATTGTGGTCGGTGCATTGCTGGGGAGAATAACGACTAAGGGGCCTAGGAAATGGACAGTTGGGAGATAAAACTGTGCCAACCAATTTAAGGTAATCGCATTCCTTTAAGAGATATCGGACCTTCCTGCAGAAGAAGTGGGAGAAGCGTCAAACTCGGGGCCAATAATATCTCAAGGGAAATCTCAATCCTTGTTAGGAAATGGTATGTCAGATTCCTAGACATCATCACCCTATTTTTGCTAACGCGGAATCGCCGAAGGAGGGAATTAAAAAAAAAAAGAATACGTAAAGGGAGATTGTTAGGGCAACAGGAGGGTCAGATGATTCTTCCTGATACATCGCATATATTTTTTTATAAATAGACGTTTTAGATCAAACCTAACTTGAATTTATTACAAATACAAGTGATTCTTCCTGATGTATCGCATATATTCTTATAAATAGATGTTTCAGCGATTGAACTGGAAGAATTATCTCACCATAATTCTGTCAGAAATATTATATTTGAGAGAAAGAGTATTCCCTCCAATTCTGGGTACTAATCTTCTATTAGCTATGTAGGATCTTTGATGTGGCCACTCTACTCATGAATTTGGAAAAATATAAATAACAAAAACAGAGCGTCCTATCTCTTCAAATTCCCATTCCCGGCATTATCACTTTAAGATTCAGAACAGCTGTACCACTGCAGGATTATGAAGAGTTCTCAATAGGTCTTTTTATAACCCTTCCCAGAGTAGCTTCGTGATTTCAGCCAACTGTCAAAAGGACCTTTATGACCCTTCCCAGGTGTGCTTGGCGCTTGGCCTTACCTGACGCCGAAATCTCGCGACTCGACCTATGATAATGTATTGTTGTCAGTGCATCCCTGGAAAGGGTAAATAAACACAAAGGCGCAGTGAATTGAGAGAAGACAGAGAAGGGAACAAGTCATTTTGACTCAATGAAATAGAATAGCTGTGTTTTTCCTAGGGAATTAACAAGTAGGTGATAAGGACACCACAATCTTGCTGACTAATTTAAGGAAATCAATGTTTAAAGTTCCAGGTAGCAACTTATCATTTCAGTATTCCAAATAGTTTGTATGGCACTTCCCAATTATAAAATACTTTTTATATTTTGAAACTGTAACCTTAAACTATAATAAAAACTCTATTCAACCGAACAGATGAAGATTCTAACAATGAATAAAAGATGTCTAACAATTGTCAATTCACCAAATTCGAAACCCTTATCCAACGCCCAAGATTTGCCATGGCTGCCTTTTTGCAACAGTGGGTCCAACATAATAACTGAAATATAATCAAACGTGCATTTCACAGCAGGATTAATATTAGTTTGAAAAGTAAAGTACCTGACTATCAGCAGCGTGGTTGGGCTGACGTCAATCCTTGCAAATTGATCACATGAAAAATCTAAAGAACACTTCTAATCTAACGAGAGCATATGTTATAATTAAACGTATGTTTGTTTTTTGTAATGCAGGGTCGCCACTGGTTGAGGGACGTTCCTGTACCGCAGTGTGATTGGTATTCTCTTCGATTTTGTGACTCCCCATAGCCAAGGATCACAATTCAGCGAAAAGAGATTCAACTGATAATAATAATAATAATAAACTGTCCATCCGGCCAAACAAGGAACAAATGATAAAGGGGCTAACTAATAATCAGTCCAATACAATTACAGATTGCATGTTTTAACTGTTTATGTCAGATCTTTAATCTGATTTTCTAAGCTCTCCAAAACTCCTAGCTGTCCAAAAGTTCTCGAGCGATTTTTTTGCGGATATTAAGTTGCTCGAAACTGTCTTTAAATGAAACGGTGTCTTCTTTTAAAAGCTCTGAGCTTTTCTCAACTCTGTTCATGGTAGTTGACCATGTCTACTGGACCTACTGGTTCCTAATTTATGTCAAAGCATCTTTGTTACGGGTCCTTGGAAAATGTTTGTGGAAGTCATTAACACTGCAAAATCTGTGAAAGTGCACGATTGTACAAGATCCAAGAAGCATGAAACGAACTGGAATACCAGGTAGATCAACTACATTGTATTTCAACTAACAATCAACTCGTTTGTTATGGAGATTTCTTAGTTTATTGGGATTTATTTGATCCCTTTCCAGGGATTCCTCTGGAGCAAACTCATAAAGGCGATTGATATGGACAAATTTGATTTGCTTCATATCCATTCATATATCTGTTTATTGGAATTTGACCTATGAAGAATTTTGAAGAATTATTTAAATGATAGTTTGTAAAAATCAACTTCTTGTGATGGAAGGCCTGAGCAGACTTATCATATCCACCAAAAGGAGTGGGAGTATTAGTGGTCTCAAAATTATGGAGCATTTCTCTCTAACTCATCTACTTTTTGTTGACGATATTCTGGTATTCATAAACGGGAGTGTCCGGGACACCACCTCGCTCAATGAGATTCTACATCTTTTCTGCAATGCTACAGGAATGGAGATAAATAGGGGAAAATCCTCTATATCCCTCTCGGGTTGCACTAATCAGGAAACTCAGCTCGCAATCCAGAATTTCTCCTTCCAAGAAACAAATCTGTTGGAGGGTATCAAATACCTGGGATTCAGACTTAAACCAGATGGATACAAGATTGAGAACTGGACCTGGCTCATCACTAAAATTGAAAAGAGAATCAATTGCTGGCATCATAGGCTCCTTTCTAAAGCGGGCAGGCTTACTCTTATAAAAACGGTCCTTGAAGCCACCCCGGTTTACTGGATGTCTCTTGCCTGGATTCCCAGAGGAATACTTCACAGAATACAACAAATTTGCAATAGATTCCTCTGGAATGGCAACAAGAAGGGAAAGATCTTTGCCTGGGTCAAATGGTCCAAGATAGCTACTCCCAAGAAGTGGGGGGGATGGGGACTAAAATTACTCCCGGCCTTTGCACAAGCTTTCGCTGCAAAACAAGGATGGCTATTAATAAAACAATACAGTCTATGGGCGGATGTCATCCATCACAAGTATATATGGCCATTGATCATCGCTAACTGGATCCGTAGGCGAAATTGGAATATACATGGCATCTCTGGGATATGGAGAGCCATTCTAAATGCCATGCCTATTATCAGAGATAGCCTTTTATGGAGAATTGGCAATGGCACTTCGGTCCGTATTGGTATTGACCCTTGGCCGGGATTCGGGAACGCACACAGTTTACCAGAAGGGTTGGTCCTCTACCTAAACAACAGAGGTATTAAATTCCTCTCACAAATAGGCAACCAGCAGAATTCCACAATTTATACTCAGGGCTGGTTAAATGAACAGCACTGGGACTTACCTATTGAGTGGAATGAAGATTGGAAGCAATATATTCAGGCCTTAACCGAGTCCCATATTAGATTAAGGGCAGATGAGGATGAACTCATATGGGCTCTAGCAAAAACTGGTCAATATTCGCCGAAGTTGGGATATATCAATATTATTGATGACAAAAAACCAGACATACACAAAAGCTGGTGGGTCTCACTATGGAAACTGAATGCCCCTCCAAGAACCAGGCTGCTGATGTGGAACATATTGGAGAACAAAGTCCCCACTGGATCTAATCTAAAGAAAAGAGCTTTCTCTGGACCATCCCGATGTGCAATGTGCTTGCAAGCAGAAGAATCAACCCTACACCTATTCCTCTCTTGTCCGACTACCAGAATTATCTGGGCATAGGTCATACAGTGATTAAATATGAATGTGGTCTGGCAAGGGGTCGACATTAACTCTACGTGGGAACAGTGGTGGATCTCAGTAGCGGCGGAAAAGCCTCGGAACCTCCCCCTCTTGGTTTCCTGGTATGTATGGGTCAGGAGAAACGCTATCATATTTGAGAACTGTACTGTGAACTGGAATCTCCTTCCCCCTATCATCTATGCGGCATACGCAGAACTACCAAATGAGATCAGTCAGAAATAGACCAGGAACATCATTCAGGAGCAAATAAATAAAGACCTGCCGTGGGCATACTTTGATGGGGCTGCCCAACAGCAAGGATGTGGTGGCGGCATCCTCCTGCATCTATCCGACACGCACTACTACCAGATTAGTATGGGACTTGGTCCCGGAACAAACAATCATGCAGAACTGATAACTTTGCATCACCTCACATACTTTGCCATGTTAAAAAACTGCCATCAACTTCAAATTTTTGGTGATTCAAAGACCGTGATTGATTGGTGTAACCAAAACACTATTTTTCATGCATATACTTTGAAACATATCTTGGAAGAAATTGTTTTTTTCAAAACATTCTTTGACCAGATATCTGTTTCTCATATCTACAAGGAAAGAAATGCCACTGCTGACCGGCTTTCGAAAGAAGCGGCGAATCGTCCTCTAGGCGAGTGGATGATCGAGGAATTTTCACCTGCAGGGACATTTAGATACTTCCACAGGCCATATATAGATAGGCCACTTCAGTGAGGCAATGGCCTCAATATCAGCATTTTGATGATCACTATCTTTTGTTTATACATTGTATATATCTCAGTATGCTAGTATGAACTCATATGTTCAGGCGCACTATCATGATGGTCTCAGCACCTATTACTGTATCCCTATGGGAACATTTCTGCTTTTTTGTTTTTGAACAGTGGCGGTCTGTCACATTACAGTATATGCCTTCGGGCATCAACAACATGTAATTTCTCATTAATAGAAATTATGAATTTTCTTTATCCGGAAAAAGATAGTTTGTAAAAATAAAAAATTATTTAAATTTAAATGGTGGTAATTTGCATTATTTAATCTATTTAATTTGTAATTTAAAATTTCAATTCCAAACTTCCGAAATAATTTAAATGACTAATTTATAATTATTAAAAATACAATTTTACACCATTAAGATTATAATTCTAATTTGAATTAAAAAATCTAACTTTTAATCCTTTAAAAACTCTTGGATAATTCTGGATACTTTTTATAGGACAAACTATTGAATTATTATGCATTTTTAATTTCAAAGGTGTTTAGGTTATTATATATTTGTTTATTTAACTTTTAAAATATATAATTAATTTATATTTTATTAGCTTAGGTTCATTTAACTCTGGATTTATTATGGGCGGAGAAGGATCAAATCTCTTGAGGTGTAAATTTTTTTCTCAAATTCCACACTCCAAAAAGGTGGTTTTCACCTCGAGGGATTTGATTTCCACACTCCAAAAAGAAGGTTTGCACCTCAGGGATTTGATCTCTCTCATCCCATGATAAATTAGAGTTATATGGATCTAGGCTGGTTGTAGTCGACATGAGCAAAATTTCAATTTTGATGACGGACGAACAGGTTTACACATCATATTGGGCTTGGAATGCCCGCAATAAATAATTAAATGATTTTATTTTAGAGTAAAATTTTAATTTTAGTATTAAGAGTTAGGTTATGTGGTTTAAAGTTTGACATGAAGTTCTTTGTTTGATATTGTTGTAGTTGTTGTTAATCACGGGTTTGACTCTCTTGGATTCCTTTTAGGCAAGCCCCTTAATCACGTGGTTTACCATCCACTAAATAATATGGAGAAGTACTCTGAAGTTTTGGGTGCTTTCCTTCTTAGTAAAAAAACACTTTGGGTGCTTTAATTCTACCTAAAAAACAAAAAAGTAGAATTTTTAGAGGCAATATTTCTTAAATTGAAATTTTTATATTGTAATTTTGTTTTTATTAATAAAATTATGAATTTTTTTACATACATATCACATTAAAATATAAAACATATAAATAATAGTTATAAATTAAAATCAATTTTATCATATTTAAATTTAATTAATAACCGCATAAAAATTTAATTCTTACAATATAACAAAATTCTTAACCAATAATATTCTAACCCATTTTACCATGGATATTATTAACTTGTAAAGAGGCTTTCTTACAATATCACTGGTAAAAAACATGACTTATCAATACCACTTGTCCAAAACGAAAGTAATGGTTTACTAGGAATTGACTTCAACAAAAATCTAAGTTGGGATGTCTTTAGAAAGTAAAGAACTTTGGGGGGTTGGAAAGCATTTTATGCTTTTCAAAATAGGTGTAGAGGCAAAGTTATGGGACTCGAAAACCACTCAAATTCTTTTTGGGCTTCTAGTGATTCTCGTGGTTCTCTATGGTTGTGAACTATGGGCCAGCATTATATCCGACATGCAATGGAAACAAATTCAGAAAATCCAGAAGTGCTTGATTACAAACAAATTCAAAATTAAAAGTGTAGTTCCTTACGTTATCTTGTTAAGTGAAACACGGGTTGTTCTTATTGAAGCAATTGCTACGGTGCGAGTCATAAGGTATTTAAAAAAATTTGAGCAAATGGAAAAGAGCAGATGGCCTAAGGTTGTCTTTAATGACATATTGTGCAAAAGAAATAAGACTTGGATGAAACAAAATAACAAATGGTTTAGTAAGTGGGGTATTTGCTTAAACACATGCCCCATAAACAGTAAAGAGATAAAAGCTTTTGTTATGGATAAGTTCCACAAATGTACTTGGGATAAGGAGCTAATCTCACTCATAATCATCAACAAAAAGCATACATAGAGGCCGATATTTCTTGGAGAGTCAAAATTGTTATCGCTCAGTTAACAACTAATTCTCATCAACTCCGTTATGAAACGGGGCACTGGAAAAAGCCAAAAGAAGTGTGGGAGAAAGAGTATATATTTTTTGTTCTTCCGGAAAAGTGGAAACAGAAAAGCACTTCATTTTAGAATGCGAGGCCTTCAAAGACAACAGGGAAAGTTATGTAGATATTCCAGCAGCTAGCTCTTGGGATACTCTATTTAGCGAGGGGTTTGTCGAGAAGTTGTGAGTGTTTATTGTGAGGCTTCACAAGAAAAAGGTTGAATACATCAACCAGATGAAGAAGCAATCTGTCCCAAAGGCTATCTTTAGCCTTATGGACATTAAAATAATTTCTTTCTTTCTTTTTTCAAAATCAAAATATTTTATATATGTTATTTTAATTTTATTCTATAACATTTTTTTTAATTATCTAAAAGCAAAAAATATATGGGGGAGAGATTGCACTGGTGTAGATGTTTATAAACATTTACATGTGGGCTCAATTAAAAAATAATAAAAGGTTAAAAGTAATTGCCTCAAGAGAGGTGCTCTCCAACTCAATATGTAAAGATGTCGTAATGTCTTGTAAACATTTTGACTTGGTCAAATTACACAAAACTAAAGACAAAATTAAAATTAAAATAATAATAATAATAATTAAATTTATAATTATAATCAATTAATTATGATCAAATCAACCTAGTCCATCTTAACTCCAGATCTATCAAGTGCCTAGAGGGATTGAATCTCTGGAGATGCAAACATCTTTTAGAGCGAAAAGGGATTTGATCCCTCTCGGCGCTTGATAGATCTGGAGTTCAAATGAATCTAGATTGATTTTGTTTTTGTCGAGATGGGGTCCCTCGGTCAGTTTTGCGGTTAAAAACCCAAGTTTTGCTATAATTTTTTGTAAAAGATGTAAAGTCTCTGTGATTTGTGGATGCGGAGCACGTAGGTAATTAGGAGTAAAAGGGGTTTTAGCCCATTGTTTATGTAAAGTTGAGTCAGCTTTGAGATCCACCCATGGTCTGCGGACCATGGGATTGTATAAATAGGTGTGTCTTAGAGAGTCTAAGGCATGTCTATAAGATCAATGTTAGTAATGGGTCAATAGAAGATAGCGCAGAGAAGTGGGTCAGATAGGAGAGAAAGGCTTCGCAGCTAAGTGCGCAGACCCCTGCAGCTGAGTGCACAGGGTAGTTTTGAGTCTGTAAATCCTAACTGAAGATCAATAAAGAAGATTATCAAAGAATTCATGTGTTTATCTGTTTACTTCTATTTATTTATGATTGCGATATATGTTGTGGATGAATAATGTATTTATGAAATATTGATCTAATGATGCGCGACTCTATGGAATAATTCTTAATAACTGTATGCACTACATGTTAAGTACTTTCGCGAAGATTATGATACATTATGTTATGTTTATTAAATACTTAAGTAGATCTACGCAAGCTTAGATCTAGGTTTACTTTCGGATGCGCATAAGTGAATGATTCGACTGTTAAGGGTCTGCAAAGACCAATCGTAGACCTTCGTGAAGATCTAGAGGTTGTTTAAAGGGAGTTGCAGTATCGAGCCCTAGGGGCTTATAGATCTGCGTGAAGGCAGATCTAGGGTGCTAGAAGACATCACACTTGTCTTTGGATGCAGAAACTTGATTCTTGCATCCCCCCATGCTGCTTTAGGTGAGACTGCAACCTGCGCTACGCAGGTTTTTGCCGAAAGGGCCAGTTGTGTAGGGATTTGTTGGTTGGCGCAACTAACTTTGAACCTAAGTCAAGACCCCGTAAGCCAACAAATGGTTCCATTGATGGGACCGGGATCTGCTTGAAGGAGATGTGTGATGTCGCATCACTGGAATCCGACCAAAAAGGAAATTGAGAAGTGGTTGGATAGAAAGATTCACAAATTCGCGGCGTGGGAGAACATAATCCGCGCATGTCAAAGGAGCAGTGGTTGGACAAATATTTGTATACGGAAATACACGAATTTTTCTTTTGCACCTTCCCGATCAAATTATACGAGTGGATAACTAAGTTGGCAAACGACCAAGGGAGGTGGAAGGTTGACGGTCCAGTAGTGTGGACTCTAGAGTTGGTACGACGATTAGAAGCCTCTAAAGACAAGATCATGTGCGTTTTTTATCCCTGGCTTGATCAAATTATAGGAGGATTAATTACAAAATTTGCAGTTGATACCTCAATCAGCTACAGTGAAGCAGAGCAATGCTTCTTCAAAGGACCGCGAGGTAAGTATCTAAGATCTTTGAATACTTGGATTAATATGCTCTTGTGTAAGAAATGGGTTATGCCATTGCCTTGATATTCGGAGCTACGCAAAGTGGAAAACTCTTCAGAGATCAAGAGAAATCAAATCCTAAAGATATCCCATTGATTGAACCTCCTACAAGCGACGACGAGGGAGCGGTACAGGCCTCACCGCGGAGTGATGTTCAACTGATAAGACAGGGTTTTCCACGAACACATCATCCATCCACTCCACCTCCACCTCCACCTCCACCGCATACACCTTCGCCCATGCCTCCACCACCGTCGTTCAACATGTCGCACACAATGAAGTTTCCAATTTTCAAAGGTATAGGGAGTGAAGATACTGATCAGTTCCGGTTTGTTGTGAATGTTGTGTGGACAGCGCAACAGATAACTGATGACAACATAAAGAAGGTGCAGTTAGTTATTGCTCTGCAGGATCACGCGCTAATGTGGTATATTAAGTATTGTTCTGATCATCCCATGGCAACGCTAGCAAAGACTAAGGCTGCTTTAAACAAAGAATTTAGTAAGCCTAAGTCTGACTCGCAATCAATAGTTGGTAAGGAAATCACGATGAGGGTTAATGAGACGCCCTGGGATTTAGATCAAAGGTTGAAATGTGTGATCTGTGAAGCTAACATGCAACTCGCAGATGGTCAGTATCGCGAATGGTTTATAGCCTCGCTTCTGCCCCACCTAAGGATTGCTTTGTCGCGGCAGAAGATAGGAACTCAGGCAAAAGCCTTGGAAATCGCGATGAGGTTGCATGTGACGCCTATGCAGGATGCGACCTTGGGGGTACAACAAATCAATTCTCAATTACAAAGCTTATGCTTAGGATTGCAGAGTTTGAAGAAAGATAAGGAGGCTAAACCAGAGGTGCGCGAGGAAGTCTAGTGCCTGAAGTGTAAGAGTCAGGGGCATGATAAAGACCATTGTCCTGTATTTGTGAACTATATCACAAGAGGGGGGCCAATTCGCCTGAGGCCAAAAGTTCCAGCAAGACCGAGTGTGGCGGTCGCGTTACGGTGCGTTGTTTGTCAAGTGGCTGGAAAACACGCAACAGATAATTGTCATTTGCTTCAAAAGTTCATTCAAACACCACAACAGTTGTTCTGCGACTTATGCAAGTCAATGGGCCATGATGAGCACCATTGTCGCAGCTGTCAACTAATGATGGAAAGAATGCCTACCTACTGAATGCAAGCAGAAACTCGGTCTCCATAGCAGGGCGCCGGAGGAGCTCGTGGAGGATATCATGGACGAGAACGAGGCCAAGGAGGAGGAAGGCCTGGTAGAGGTCGGTGTCAGGTTATTTGTTACAACTGTGGAATGCCATGGCACTACACGCGAGAGTGTCAGAATTAGACATGACCGTCATGTCAATATTGCAGCCAGTTTGATCACACTATAGAAAAATGCCATGTACTAATAACTAAGATGTAGGAGAAAAAGGCACAGCCTCAGCAACCTACGCAAAACTTACAGATGATGAGAGTTGAGCCCCGCAAGGAGGACCAGAGCGTGAACATAGTGCTAAGAAGCGGAATAACAACTGGTGATGATAAAGGAAAACAGCTTGAAGAGGACGGATGGGTTTGCAAGGCCCCAGAAAAAGAAGCTGGTTTTGATTTGGCGCGCGCTAAGGAAACTTTTATGGAAGCCAAGAAAAGCTTCGTTGAGGCCTCCACCTCAGGAAGCTAGAACAAAGTACCAGAAACTAGCATGCCTATAGAGGTTGATCCCTCTATGCTTACCACGTTCTTGGAGACCTGCATGAAACTGTTGCACGATAGCAAAGCTATGAAATGCCTGCAAGAGTTAATAAACAAGTGTTGGCAAAGAAAACGCCCCTGATGGACACCGTGTAGTAAGAAAAAATGGCAAGCATAAGGCTAGAACAGGGCGCGAGATGAGGCTCACTGCACAGATAGGAGAATATGAGATGGACCAGGTCATTCTAGATCTAGGGTCTGACACAAACGTTTTTCCTAAATAGACATGGGAGAGAATGGGGAGACCTGCACTGTCTTGGTCTCCAATCCAACTTAGGATGGCAAACTAGCAAAAGATCATCCTTATGGGACGACTACATGGAGTAACAATGGATATAGAAGGTGTGAGCATGCTGGCTAATTTTGAAGTAATAGAGATTATCGATGATAGTAATCCATACCCTGCACTCCTCGGAATTCACTGGGCCATTGACATGAATGGGGTCATCAACTTGAAGAAGAGGACAATGTCATTTGAAAATAAATCGCTTCGAGTTGTAGTGTCGTTGGACCCTGCAGAAGGGGCACGCTACACTGAACCAGTCCGCGATTATGAGGAAAGTGAGGATGACTTAGATCAAATCTACAAAATAACAGCGTGAGATCAAGACTGGATCAATCCAATAGCAGATGGATGGATTGCATGGGACCAGGAGAGTTCCTGCACCTCTGATTCAGATGAAGAGTTGGAGCATTGGTAGAATCGGCTGCATGAAGTATCTACACTGCACTGCAACATGATGACTAAATCGTTGCGCTGCGTTTTGTCAAAGGTAAGGAATTTACCTTATTATGATGGTTTGACTGATGTGGATAAGTTTTTGGATGCATTTGAGCATGAAGTCCCTAAGCATCATCTCTTCCAAGCGTTGGATCTGGCACTACACGCTACAACCGCACGATGGTGGGGTACGCACAAGGATAGCTTTGATGGATGGCGAGATTATAGAAGAATGATGAGGTTGCGGTTTGGTCGACCTAACCTTTGATTCACTGAGAAATATGATGGGAGGGATGATTCGGGCGATCGCCTAATGAAGTGGACTAAAGCTTATGGAACGGAACCGCAATTGGAGTGGGTACACTTGTTTTGCCATACTTTGGACACAATCCCCATGAACTGGTATTTGGAGACAGAGCTCCGCCATGGCACCGCGGAGTGGGATACATTAAGGGAAGGATTCTTAATGACCTTTAGTTTTGAAGATGGGTTCGAGGGCATTGATGAAGCTCTGCAGGAGGTTAAGGAAGTGACCTTGAGAATACCGCAAGAACCTCTAGAATGGGTCCAACCGTATTGGAGCACCCAGCTGCGCCATGCGCTGGAATGTTATAATGTGACCGCTGAGGAGGAGGATGAAGATCCAAGAAATATTAATATTCCAAAGGCCGAAGGGCATCGCAAAGTCGAGGGCCCACAAATAGACAACCCGGACATCACTGCGCCATTGAAAACCAAGCAAGTAAACATTGGGACTGAAGCAGAACCAAAGTTTGCAAAAAATGGGGATTATTGGGACGACGCTACTATGGATAAGGTTGCTAAGTTACTCCGCAAATATCAGGATTTGTTCCCTACTAAGTTTTTGAACTTGAAGGGCATAATAGGAGACTTGGGTGTTATGAAAATCACTCTAAAGCCAAACGCAAAGCCTGTTAAGCAGAGGCCGTATCGCCTGAATCCTAAGTACAAGGAAAAGGTTCGCTTGGAGTTGGATAAGATGCTGGAAGCAGGCATCATAGAACCAGTGGAAGAATCTGATTGGGTGAGCCCAATGGTGGTTTAGGAGAAGAAGCAGAAGGGCGAGATAAGGATTTGCGTAGATCTGAGGAAGCTCAATGATGCCTGTGTCCATGATCCATTTCCAACACCGTTTACTGATGAGGTATTAGACAATGTTGGAGGGCAAGAGGCTTACTTGTTCACTAATGGGTTTCTGAGGTAAACATCAAATTAAGATCGCACCTGAGGATAGGAGCAAAACGACCTTCGCGACGGAATGGGATTATTTTCAATATACTCCAATGTTGTTTGGACTAAAGAATTTGCCTGCGATATTTTCTTGCGTATTCATTGCAACGTTCAAGGAGTTTATTCATAAATTCTTGGAAGTGTACTTTGATGACTGGACGGTGTTCATACTAGTAAAGCGCCATGTAGCAAGTCTCCACTTGATGTTGGATACGTGTCGCAGATACCAGATCGCGTTGAATCTGAAGAAATGCATATTCTGTGTTCCCTTTGGAATCTTGTTGGGTCATGTGGTGTGGAAACAAGGATTGATGGTGGACCCTGCCAAGCTTATGATGATAGCAAATATGGAGGCCCCAAGGAACGTAAAGCAAATGCACGCAACATTGGGACATACGGGATATTACAGAAAATTTATCAAGGCATATGCTCAAATCACCACGCCTATGGAGAAGCTGCTGAAGAAGGATGCCACATTCTATTGGGATGAAGAATGTCAGTGCAACTTAGATGTTTTGAAAGAAAAGACGGTCACCGCACCGATCTTGGTCTTCCCCGATTGGAAGAAGGAATTCCATTTACATGTTGATGCCTCTTACATTGTGTTGGGTGCAGTATTAACACAGGTTGGTGAAGGACAGATGGACCACCCTATAGCCTTTGCAAGTAGGAAATTATCAAAGGCCGAGAAGAACTACTCAACGACAGAGCACGAAGGATTGGCCATGGTGTATGCACTGTAGAAGTTCAAGCGCTATTTGTTGGGAGGGCACTTCAAGATGTACACGGATCATTCTGCCTTAAAATACTAGTCAATAATCCTGTGCTAGGGGGGAATATTTGTCGATGGTTACTACTATTTCAGGAGTATGACTTTGAGGTCATTGTGAAGCCAGGAAGATTGAATATAGGACCTGACCATCTGTCGCGGATCGGAACAGCGGAGGAACCTACTAATTTGGAGGAAGGGTTACCAGATGCGCAGCTCTTCGCGGTGTGCATAGCGGATAATCATTTTGCTAATATCATCCATTTTATGACTACGGGGATGGCACTGAAGGGGTATACAAGTCAGCAAAAGAAGGAATTAGTAGTGTGCGTGACAGACTTTTTAGTGATTGTGGGACATCTATATAAGATGGGTACAGACGAGATATTGCAACGATATGTGCCAGATTTTGAGAGGAACAACATTCTCGCTAAAACTCATGGAGGGGCCGCGGGAGGACATTATGCAGGAAAGGCGACTACGCAGAAGATTTTGTGCGTAGGTCTATGGTGGCCAGCGCTGCATAAGGATTTAAAGCGTATTGTAAGGCATGCAATGTGTGTCAGAGAACAGGCAGACCATTGCGAAGGGATGAATTACCATTACAGCCTAAGTATCGTTGCAACCATTTGAAAAATGGAAGATTGATTTTGTTGGGCCAATTCAACCCCCGGGAAAGAAGACAAGGTGTGCGCTACATCATCACCGCGACGAAGTATCTAACCAGATGGGTAGAGGCACAACTAGTTAAAGATTATACAGGGGCTACAACAACGAAGTTTTGTTTGAGTATGTCTTAACCAGATTTGGTTGCCCCAAGGTGTTGATGAGTGATCGAGGTACGCACTTCCTAACCAGACGATCAGCGCGCTAACAGAAGAATTCCAAGTCTGCCATCAGAAGAGCACTCGGTATCATCCTCGGGCTAATGGAACAGTTGAGGCCTTTAATAAGATTTTGGAGAACGCGCTGACAAAGATCTGCAACGCATAGCAAAATGACTGGGATGTGGGCGTACTTGTAGTACTATGGGCATATAGGACTATTTGCAAGAAGTTGACATGACAAACACCATTCAGATTGGTCTATGGTGTAGAAGTTGTGATGCCAATGGAGTATATCGTGCCTAGTCTGCGCATAGCAGCTCTCATAGATATTGCAGATCACGTAGCCTTGGAGGAACAGCTTGTGCAACTAATGGAGTTTGAAGAGGACCGATTCTTGGCTAGATTCCATCAGCAAGTACAAAAGGAACGTGAAAAAGCATGACACAATTGACACATCAAGATTCGCATGTTCAAGGTAAATGATCTGGTATTGTTATATGATAGTAAGTTTACTAAGTTTCCGGGGAAATTTCAGATGCATTGGCTAGGGCCATATATCATCAAAGAAATTACAGATGGAGACACAGTTCAGCGTGTGAAGCTGAATGGAGAACCTTTTCTGGGAAGAGTGAATGGAAGCCAATTAAAACTGTATACAAGGGATCTTGCCCAATGACTATATGGCGACAGGACAATCTCAGTGCTCCAAGTAGTTGCAAGGGAGCGCGGGACTATAAATTACACTACTAGGGTCAGAGGACTACACAGCAGGTGGGCTGCACAAAAGATGATGCAGATACAAGCTATGAAGCTACGCGAAGGAGGCTGCGCTATAGGGGGAGGTACTGCGCAGCACAATAGAAAAATTCCGTTGGAGTCACTGTTCATGATTTGACAATCGGAAGACGGTTAAGAGGAGTGGGCTAGTGGAATTTAAGGCCAAAATTTTTTAATATCTGCCGCCAAAACAACATTAATGGTCGAAATTTTGGGGGAAAAGGTTGAATTTGAATTCAAAAACCCCTATAAATTACGTGTGCCAATCTAATAAAAAACACTTTGCACCCTTAGAGTTTTTGCTGAGTTGCACTGTCTGTTGCCTATGAATCACTCGTATTGGGAGGATTTAGTAGCGAACCCTGCATTTTCTATGTTGTCTGAGTTGAATCAGAAATTCATCCTTGAAAAGATGTTAGGACCAAGCTCTGCAGAGACTGTGATTACTGGTGGAGATGTCTCTTCTGAAGCAGCTGCTCTAGAGGTAGGTAGTATGGAAGCTCCGGCTCCTATGCCTACTGTGTCGAGGTTGGTTAGGCTGAAGTCTACCCCTGCTAGAGAAACACAGAAACCAAAGAAGGATAAATAGAAGAAGTTGGTGCCAGTGCGCAAATCACCTAGGAAGCACTCTAAAGCACAAAAACAAAAGAAAGACAAGCAGCGCGAGAAGGTCATCGATTTGGAGGCAGAGGAAGGATAGGGCACAGAGGACATAGATGCTGAGGGAATGGATCCCATCACAAAGTTGCCTGACTATATCCCTCCACGCAAGGGGAAGGCGAAGGGCACCAAGGACCCAGGCTCAGACAAATTCACTATTTCTACGCCCTTGTTGCCTAAGCAGGTTCCCTTTGAAGGTCTGCGGCTTGTGCAGATCCCACTGTTGAAGATGGAAGATTGGGACCTCATAGATCATGATAGGTTCCCCTCACTTAGCAACAGTTAACTATATGAAGAGCATTTACTACGCGGATTCAGGTGTCACCGCGCTAGAGATGGTGGAATAGATCCACAGTGTAGAGAATTCAGGATTGTTGAACATATTGTGGGTGCCCCATTATCACCGCACCCCTATCAACACAGCCTGTGTGCGCCAACTACTCACTCTAGTGCACGATGGGTGCTTATGGCTAAGAGGGCCTATACCCATCACTGACATGCTCATCCACAGGATCACGCACCTGTCATATGAGGGATTGAATCTGGCTAAGGAGTTTGGCGGAAAGACAAGAGAAAATGATTTGACAAAAAGGATGAAGAAGGAATTTGCCCTCGTGAAAAAGGCGCGAGGATACTCAATCACCTCCATAAATGACCCCGCAATGCAAATTTCCACACAAATCTTAGTAGGGAAGGTAATGAGGAAGTGTCGCACGGACGAAGTTTTGGCGCCCATGGTCTCCCTAGCTGCACAATGCGCGAATGCTGTGCAGTTCAACTGATCCAGGTACCTGTGCCAGGAATTCCTTGCGAATTGCAGTAAGGCCCAGGATGAGACAAAGCCATTCCATTATGCTTGGTTTATGCTCTCCATTGTGTTGGTTGCATGGGAGCTGCCGGAGGACAACCAGTTTCCTCTGTTGGAAGAAGGATTGCCGGAGGCCGCGTAGTTTGCCTCCCTATGGGCTACAAAGGACCCCACGCAGGTCACAAAAACAAAAATCTTCTAGGTTCTGATGGAATCAAGCCTTCGCACGGCCATCAACCAGTGCCCAAGGTTGTCCCCGACCTTGTACACGCAATTGTCAACCTATGTCGTGTTCAATGCTGACTTCCACTGAGTTTACATTCAAGCACGGAAGGATCCACAACAGAAATGGCATGACTTGCCATATTTGGTAACAGATACAGACATACAGGAGGTAATCAAGTGCTGGCCAGCAGAGTGGCGCGCTCCTTCGGACTTGGACGCTAGAACCAGTAAGGGCGCGGGAAGCTCGGTAGCACAGAAAAGAAAGGATGCAGCCAAGAAGGTTGCATAAAACTTGGCCGCGCAAAGGAAGAAGGAAGCTGTAGAGAAGGCTCGGATGGAGAAAGAGCGTGTTGCTAAGGAGCGAGTTGAAGAAGAGCAACGCGAGTCAGAGAGAAGTGGAAAATCCCCTTCGCTCGAGACCGAGGAGGAAGAACTGTCTGAACAAGATGGTGGAGGAGACGAGGGGTAGAGCACCCCGTTTCTGCTAAAGAAGCATGGGCAGGAGTAGCCGGAAGGTCCCTGGAAAAAGAAAAAATCGGACAAGTCGCAGGGTGATCCCATGGTATTGACAGAGGGCGATCTTAATGAGATTGACGACAAAATACAGGACACTACAACTGAAGTGTTGTAGTAGTTCGAGCAACAGTATATGCAGATGTTGGGGAGTGTCCAAAAGGATTTGCATGAGCTACAAATCCAGGCTAATAGGATATAGGTGGGTGCAGGTCAAGCGAGCGCAACACAAGTGAGCCTGGCCCCGGGGACGAGTCAGGCTGCGGAATTGGTAAGGACCCTAGATCTTCGCACTGTTGCATTACCCGAAGGGTCCCTACGTGTAGAGTCGGTCGATGATCGCATCATCTTAAGCACCCTTAAGAACATCGAGTTGAACATCGTAGCGCTCCCCAATGAGCTTCTTCACGCGCTGTAGGCAGGGGTGACGGAGGAATTGAGAGCTCGGGAGCAGCGTGCTCTCAATATGATCAGCAAATACAGGGTGAACAATGAGCAGATGTTCGCCGAGAAAATGCAGGCCTTGAAAGAAAAGGAAACGTTGTAGGCACAGAGTTCCCAACTGGAGTCCACAATTGTAGAGGCATGCAGAACAATGCCTGAGCTTCACATTCCAGAGGATGCACAACCGGAAGCTAAGATCAGGAAGTTAGCCGCTGGAGTGCGCAAGGAAAAGGTAGAGGTTGGACGAGTTCAATTCGAACTCAACATGAAAATAACTGAGTTGTAGTTAAAGTTGCAGCCCACGACTCCACCTGAGGTCAAGGAGCAACGCAGAGCCGCCATAAAAGAAGGGATGGCCACTTTGGATGCCGCAGTCGCTGATTGCTCGACATTATTTGAGCAGGTAATGGAGTTGGTGGAGTCTCTGTAGGAAGACCCAAACCTACAGATACTGAATATAGAGGTGTAGGAGCTATAGAAACAATACGATCAAGTCCGGGTAACGGCACGCTCCATTGCCTCAGCACAATGCTTAGCCAAGTTGTAGGAAGGGAAGAAGCTCCTCGCGCAGGTTGAAGTAGCACAGAAGAAGGAGGCCTTGCTTAAGGCCAGGTTGGGGTCCTGGTTAGATGAAGCTTACTAGGTCACGACAAACATTAAGGAAAATCTCACAGGCTTGCAGCAGACGATGAAGCTGGCTGCAGAAGGACCAACTACAAAGCAGCTAGTGGAGGAGATTAAGTAGGCAGCCACTCAGAGCGTTGCTGACGTTATTGTAGTTCAAGTGGAGCTGGGGGATCTTCGCAGCAAGATTGCAGCGCCAACCGAGTGACTCAAGGGCGAGTCATGATCTTTGTGTTGGGGGCCTGTTGGGATGGGGCCCTCTTGGTCAATTTTGGGGTTAAAAACCCAAGTTTTTCTGTACTTTTTGTAAAAGATGTAAAGTCTTCGCGATTTGTGGATGTGGGGCACGTAGGTGATTAGGAGTAAAAGGGGTTTTAGCCCCTTGTTTATGTAAAGTGGAGTCGGCTTTGAGATCCACCCATGGTCCACGGACCATGGGATTGTATAAATAGGTGTGTCTTAGAGAGTCTAAGGCATGTCTATAAGATCAATGTTAGTAATGGGTCAATAGAAGATAGCACAGAGAAGTGGGTCAGATAGGAGAGAAAGGCTCTGCAGCTGAGTGCACAGAGGCCTAGATAGAGTCTGCAACTGAGTGCGTGGACCCTTGCAGCTAAGTGCGCAGGGTAATTTTGAGTCTGTAAATCCTAACTGAAGATCAATAAAGAAAATTATCGGAGAATTCCTATGTTTATCTGTTTACTTTTGTGTATTTATGATTGTGATATATGTTTTGGATGAATAATGTATTTATGAAATATTGATCTAATGATGCGCGAATCTATGGAATAAGTCTTAATAACTGTACACACTCCATGTTAAGTACTTTTGCGAAGATTGTGATAGATTATGTTATGTTTATTAAATACTTAAGTAGATCTGTGCGAGCTCAAATCTAGTGTTTTTTTTTTTTGTTGATAAGTGGGTGAATCCTGAAAATCACTCTTATCCTGTGGCTGAGAGGCCACGACTCAGGGGCATCTAAGCCGTCAAAGTCACCCGGGGATCGCACCCGGCGTGAGCCGCACCAGCAGAAACCATGCTGGATTTTTTGGTATCGGCGAGACTAGAACCGGTGACCTTTGCATACGGAGCGCCTTAACAGCGCGCTCCTTCACCAACTGTTCTATATCTCTTTGATAGCTCAAATCTAGTGTTACTTTCGGATGCGCATAAGTGAATGATCCGACTGTTAAGGATTCGCAAAGGCCATTCGGATACCTTCGTGAAGGTTTAGAGGTTTTTAAAAAGGAGTTGCAGTACCGAGCCCTAGAGGCTTATAGATCTCCGCGAAGGCATATCTAGGGCGCTAGAAAACATCACACTCGTCTCTGGATGCAAAAACTTGGTTCTTGCATCTCCCCATACTGCTTTGGGTGAGACTACACCCTGCGCTACACGGGTTGTTTCCGAAAGGGCCAGTAGTGTAAGGATTTGTTGATTGGCGCAACTAACTTTGAACCTAGGTCAAGACCCCCTAAGCCAACATTTTTTGTTCCATTTATATTGATAGTTAAAAGTAGAATCTTAATCTTCCTTATTATGTCTATATAATTAAGATTGAACTCAAAGTTGTCAGGTTTTTATTCTGAAAAAGAATTTCATACTTTGCATATAAAAGTGAATGTAACAATGTAACAACATCTTCATTCCTCAAATTCAATTGAAATTTGATGTTTTGATAGCTCAACTTGTAAGAGGTATTGGGCATTGAAAATAAAGTTGCCTCATTAGTTGTTATTATCATGTCTATTGGGCTAACATTGAAGTTTCCTATGACATCATAAGTATCCAAAGAATATATTCATGTAAGTTTGTGATTTATAATTTTCCTCAGATAAATTGGGAGAGTACATCCACACATTTAACTATCTATCTTGGTAAATCAAATTTTGAACATGTATGGTAATGTGGCCAAATTTTTGTAGTCAAATATTGTAACAAGGAAATCGATTCCGGGATGGATATTTGGATTATCATCAAGTTGTTTTCCAAAGCTAGTTTGGTTTCAAGCCTCTAAACATGATGTACATCCTTGATACCAATTGTTTACCACATTGTTGCTTAAGCATTAAGCATACACTTTGCTCATGCTTATTCCTTACATTTCCATTGCATAGAAGTCTATAAGTTGATCTTTTACTATAGATTTCAACAAATATGTTTCTATATCTCACATATGCAACCAACTTTGTCACATCTTCCAAATAACATCAATATCCATGTTGCATTTTTAATAATGCATCCCTTTGTAAGTAGAAAATCACAGTGTAGACAACGTTTATGCACTTATGCTTATTGCAAATAATTTGTTACAAAAGATCTCAAATGCTTTCATGGACGTTTTTTTAGAAAACTAGTCTTACTCAAAGACATCAATTATTATGTTTTTTTTTAGTTACTGAGGAGGTACTTTATTAGTTAGGTTATGAATTTCAAAAATGTTGTGTGTGAAGGGTAAGGTAAGCTAAATAGAATTATGGTGTTCATCATCAACCCTTTTGGTATGACAAATTTTAGGACCTTGTTCCTATCAAGGTATTTTGGGATTAATTGAAATTATAGACAATGTTATTATGTAGGTCATGAGCCCTTAAGCTCAAAATCCCTAGGAAAATAGTTTGATTGACCAAAATTTGTTTTGTAAAAATATTTCAAATCTCTTAGTAATGATTTTGTTGTTAGGGCTTCTTTTTAATCTTCATAGCAATGTAATATTTTGTATTGGTGATAATATTAGTTTGATTGTTTGCTTTTATGTTTCAATAATTAAGCCAAGTTTTTGAATCTTTTGTTGGGTCTCTTTTAAGCTTGTGGTGACCATTACTCATACCAAAAGTAATAATTACATGGAACTACATCTATTTTGTTAGGCCCCTATAATACTAGTATAGACCCCATATTGTTATTGTTGCGCACCATAGAACCCCCATATTTTTATTATTGTTCCCCATAGAAACTCACTATTGTTATTGTAGAGCCCTTACATTATTATTGTTATGTAGGCCCTAATTATATTTTGACCCTTTAAACTCCTATATATACCAAGGAGGTCTTGTCATTTGAATCATCTAAGAATTGTTCATTTATGTGATGTAAAATGAGGTTGCCCCTCCAAAAGGCTTTTTTTCAAGTCATTGATCTATCTTTTCTTCTGTTTTTGTGATATGATTACATAACATTTGGTATCAGAGCTTTGGATCCTAGGGTTTCATTACTTCGAATAGGTCATCTTGGAATTCTCACTATATTTTTTTTGTGAGGCTTCAGAAGGTGAAATTTCTACCACGTGGAGCCGAAATCTTGGTGAGCCTCGTGTACACATTTCAGAACTTGGTTCGCTATATTCTCAAAGATATGATTCAAGGAAGTTAGGGTTTTTGTACGCTCCATAATTTTGTCTTAAATAGATGTCTTGGGGAAAATCGTCATAACTTTTGTTTCAGGTATCCAAATTGGATTTCGTAAGAATTGGTTGAAAGTGCACAGACTGTAATTTTGTGGGTACCATTTTCAGGGGAGAATAATGAAACAGTGACACATGGAATTTTGTACAAGTTCACTCTATTGAACTAGTCCATAAGCAAGTCATCTTGGAATACTTGACCTAAATCTATCTTGAAGAATCCATTCTCGGTCTAACTGGTGGTGTGGAAAGAAGAAATAGAGGAATACTACATGAAGAAATTTCAGACCTTGGGAGTCCTAAATCATAGAGATACAACAATTTCATGGTCAACCTTATCAGCAAGCACAAAATCAAGCTCTAAAAGGTGTGCATTTTTAAATTTGCATAACACTGCTTTGAAAAATCAGTTTGAAGTGATTCAAAGTGCATAGTGAAGGATAGATTTCATTATTTGGTTCCAAAATGCCTCCCAAACAAAAAAAATATACACTCATTAAGCCCTTAGAAAGATCCATTATGACGTATAAAGATGAAGAAATGCAATATGATATATCAAATTTATGGAACCAAGTGCAATAAATTTCGCTCTCACAAAGAGCCACCAAAAATCAACTAAAAAGAGACATCGGAGGTTTAAAAGGGGATTTGGAAGGTTTAAAAACAAAAATGGAAGGTTTGAAGGAAGGTTTGACAAAGTTGCTACAAGAAAGGCTTCCTAGTGGTGATAAGGTATCCCATGAGACTCATAATGAAAACAAAAAGAATGTGAATCATGATTTTAGAGACTCCAACTTTGGGTTGAAGACTAACCACATTCTGAAGATTGATATGAGGAAGTTTGATGGAAAGGATCCAATAACATGGATACTACAGATGGAGCAGTTCTTTGATCTACACGATGTGCAACACACACACAAAAGGTACACATTGCATCTTTATATTTAGAACCCAATCAGTTTGTGTGGTATTGATGGCTTTGTTCTCGTAAACCATTTGTCACTTGGACAATTTTTACTGAGGAACTGATATCACATTATGAGGATACAAAGAGCAATACCTTCTTTAGCCAATTGATAAATCTCAAACAAAAGGGTTTAGTTGGGGAGCACATTGAGGACTTCCAAAGATTGAATATCAAGGTAAATGATATTCCAGAGGAGCATATGATTGATGTATTCATAGGGACTTTAAAGGATAACATCAAACATGAGGTTCACCTTTGGGAACCTAAGTCATGAGAGAATGCATTTAGAGCAACAAGAAAAGTTGAAAGAAAAAATATGGCAACAAGGAAGTCTACCACTCATAACTATAAAGATGGAAGTCTTGCTACTCCTAACCTCCCACAACCTACAAGGTTGACACCACAACAAACGAGGAAAAAAAAAAGCAAAAGAGTTTTGTTACGGTTGTGATAACAAATACAATAAAGGTCATAAGTGTGATAAGAAGAAATTATTGTACATAGATTGTGAAGAGGAGAAAGAAAAGGAACAAGAAATATCCAAATAAGACGATATACACCAAGAACCAACCCGAGGAGTTAAAAAAAAAGAAATGGATTTAACAATATCTTGTAATCCATTGGTAGGAATTACCACTCCTAAAACTCTCAATATAGAAGGATATATCAAGAAGAAAAAGGTAATAGTGCTTATTGATTCAAGAAGTACCCATGATTTTATTCATTTTAATATAGCCAAGGAGTTGAATTGTTTTCTATATCTAGCACTAGAGTGTCAAGTGATGGTTTCAAATGGAAGAACTATAAATTGCTTAGTGAAGTGCCATAATATCAATATAAACATGGGGGAATATGTATTGAATAGTCCAATGCTTGCAATTCCAATGGGTGATGTTGATGTTGTATTAAGAGTCCAATGGTTACAATCTTTGGGGACAATAACTTTTAATTTTCAAAAACTTTTCTTGAAATTTTTCTGGGAAGGAAAGGAAATTGAATTAAGGGATATCATAGGGAAACTTGGAAAGATAATTATCTTTAATGGAATGACAAAACTTTTGAAGAAGGAACAACGAGGGGTAATTGCACAATTATGCTCACTAGATGTTCAAACATTTAAGCCATTCATTTCTCCATATCTCCAAAGAGTCCTTGACAATCATTCCAAGATATTTGAAACTCCCAAAGGTCTTCCACCTATTCGCAATCACGATCATATTATTCACTTGATTCTCGAAAATCTCCCTCCAAACATTAGACCTTACAGATATCCCTATGCCCAGAAGAGTGAAATTGAACATATGGTTGCAGAAATGCTAGAGGTAGTATAATTCAACCTAGAAAAAATTCCTTCTCTTCTCCAGTAGTATTGGTGCACAAGAAGGATGGATCGTGGTGTATGTGTATGAATTATAAAGAGCTCAATAAGCTCACTATTAAAGATAAATTTCCCATTCCTGTCATTGATGAATTGTTGGATGAACTACATGGAGAAATTTAATTCACCTAGTTAGATCTTTGCTCAAGATATCATCAAATTAGAATGAAGACAGAAAACATTCTGAAAGAAACATTCAGAACTCGTGAAGGACATTATGAATTTTTGGTCATGCCTTTTGGTCTTACTAATGCACCTTCCACATTTCAAGGTTTGATGAATCCTATTTTCAAACCCTTCCTTAGAAAATTTGTGGTAGTAATTTTTTATGATATACTAATCTACATCAAGTTTTGGAAAGATCATCTTCAACGTGTTGACAGAGTGCTCAAACTATTGGAGGAGAAACAATTGTATGCAAAACCCTCCAAATGTTTCTTTGGGGTATAAGAAGTGGAATATTTGGGTCATATTGTATCTCGTGAGGGTGTTAAGGTAGACCCTAAAAAAATTAAAGCCATAAAGGAATGTAAAATCCCCACAACCTTAAGACATCTTTGAGGATTTCTCGGGTTGACAGGGTATTATCGCAAGTTTGTTAAGAATTATGGGAAAATAACAACACCACTAACAACATTACTAAAGAAAGATGCATTTTTTGGACTCCAGAAGCAATTAATGCCTTTGAACATCTTAAAGAGGCAATGTGCTGAGCACTAGACTTAGCTACACCAGACTTCACAAAACCTTTATTGTGGAATGTGATGCCTCAAGAAATGGAATTGGTGTTGTTTCAATGCAATAAGGAAGGCCCATTGCTTTTGAAAGTCATCCAATCAAGGGAAAGTATTTACACAAACCTATTTATGAGAAGGAAATGTTGGCAATACTACATGCTCTGAAGAAATGGCGTCCTTACCTAATGGGACGACACTACAAGGTAAAAACAAATCATTATAGTCTTAAATACTTCTCTGAACAACGATTATCTTCAAAGGAGAAACAAAAATGGGTCACAAAGATGTTGGGTTATGACTTTGAAATCATCTACAAAAAGGGGAAGCAAAATGTTGTTGCAAATGCACTCTCAAGAAGGGACGAGGATGTGGAAGCATTGCTCTGTGCCATTTCTATTATCCAACCTGATTGGATAACTGAAGCAAGCGCTGAATGGAAGAATGACGAAGAGGTTTGGACACTCATTCAAAAGTCGCAACAAGGTCCTAGTGCATCTGATGCATTTATCTGAGAAAATGATTCATTATGGTACACAAATCACTTATATATATGCAAGAACTCCCAACTTAAACAAAAGGTTCTTTTGGAATTTCACACCTCTCCTATAGGAGGGCACTTAGGATTTTTAAAAACTTACTATAGGGTCAAGAAGGATTTTTTGGGGATGGCATTAAATCTAATATTCAGAAGTTTGTGGCAGAATGTTTGGTTTGCCAACAAAATAAAGTTGAGACAATTAAGACCCTAAGTCTTTTACAACCATTAGTCATTCCAAGTCAATGTTGGGAGGAAGTCTAAATGGATTTTATCACAGGTTTACACAAGCCCGAAGGAAATAGTGTCATCATAGTGGTAGTTGATAAACTTACCAAATATGCACACTTTTGTGCGTTATCTCATCCTTTGAAAGCTAGTACAATTGCTACTGAATTTGTGGAAACAATTCAAAAGTTACATGGAAACCCAAATGATTATTATCAGTGACAGAGATCCCATTTTCACTGGAATTTTTCGGACAAAATTATTTTCTTGTCTTGGTACTCAATTCGCTCATAGCTCACCTTATCATCCTCTATCTGATGGGCAAACTGAGATAGTGAACAAATGTTTGGAATGATATCTTCGTTGCTTTGTATCTGATAAACAAACACAATGGGTCAAGTGGTTACCTTTGACAGAAATGTGGTATAACACCACCTTCCATGTCGCAACAAAAATGACACCATTTATGACACTTTATGGATATCATCCACCATTCATCACATCATTTTTATGAGACAATTGTAAGGTTCAAGCAGTGGAAGATCACATTGAGCATCAACAACAAGTTCTCCAACTCTTAAATATAACCTAAATTTAGGGCATAATCAAATGAAACAACAAGCATATCAACATCCCAGTGAAAGAAGTTTTGATGTGGGTGATTGGGTATTTTTACAGCTACAACCATATAAACAAATGTCCCTCAAGCAAGCCAAGAAGAATAATAAATTATCACCCAAATTTAGTTACTTATCCTGATTTTGCTTCTATTTCGGAACTAAAGTGGGCAACATTAGTGCCAATTCAAAGATTGATGGCAGTGCAAATATTGATAGAACTGAACTTTCTTTCCCTCCATTGGGAATCTCTTAGCCTGAAAGTTCTTGCATATCCGATATTGATCTTGTTGCAAAATCATAAAACCTTAGAATGGGAAATTGGAAACCTATTTGGGATACTTACCATTAGAGATATTATTACTATAATCGTGATATTTAGGAGACATCTTGGGACCCTCCAGGGGTGGAGCTTCAGAAATATCCTCCTGGGGTTGATGAATTAGATAACTATGTTACGGGAGAGCAGGTGATATGTAGAGCCGATACCAAAAGTTATGATGGATATTCAAGATCAAGTTTTATAATTGAAGAAGATGGTACACTTGTATATGAGAAGACCAACGAAATGTTAACCTTGAACTTGTAGCATGTGAAGTGTCGAATATGCCAATTGATAGTATGGAATCTAAACAATCGACTAGGAATGGTACTTTTAATGGAGATATTTGTTCAATAGACAATGTTCTTGAAAATAAAGATGATAACCATAAACATAAGGATTTATCCTCAGCTCACAGTAAAAATTGAATTGTGCTATGGGAGCCGCAACCAAAAACGTGAAGAACCCATAAATTTTAATTTTGGTTGCAGGCCTATTGTCGTTCATTTTATTTTTATTGCTCTGTTTTATGTTTTTCGACTCACAAAGAACCCATGCAAAACAAAAAGGAAATCTAGGCAGAGCATATGGGTGGTCTTCATTAAGACCCCCACAGGTGTTGCTAACTGTTCTTGTGCAAATCAATTAGCACACCACATTCCTGATGTCCTAGAGTAGCAAAAAGATGGAGAGAGGGACAATTTCATAGCCCAACAATTTAACCTAGCAAAAACAAAGGAATCCAACCACACCAACAACTAATAAAAGATAAAGGGACCCAGCAGGTACGATGTACATGGACAATGGAAGAAGCGAGAGCAACAAATAACTTAATGTAGGGTGCAACAATTAGTTGCGACAGAGGTTGGAACACTCACGAGAGAAGATCAAAGATGGGGTCTTCCACGCTGAAGGCTGGGACACCCTTAGAAAGAAGAAGAAATGTGCAGAGAAGGGTAGAGATTAGGGAGTGTGTTACAGTTCAACATTCAGAGGTGGATTGAGATTGTGTAGTAGCTACACAAGCGAGCATGGTTGTTCGCTTGAACCTGGCTCGAGACAAGCCAATGGTTTGTGCTGGGGGCTTGTTGGGAATCAAATGTGACCATTACAATAAAAAAATGTAAATGTAAGGGAAATGAAATGCAAATTATTTTACCATGGGGGTAAAAGCAATTATTAGATATTTTCATTAAAATATTAAAATATCCCCCTTTAATTTCATGATTTTTTTAGGGTTAGGGGTTTTGAAGGGCATGTGTGCTGAGATTTCAAGTTTGTCTCTTTGTTGGAGTACTGCGTAGGGTTTTGGAGTGCGTAGGGAGAGTTTGGAGGCAATGCAACCTCCCAGCCAACATAACAGGGAGGGTTGCATATTATGAAAATTTTGTTTATGATTAATGAGGAATCTGGATTCTAGTGCGTTCTGGTATTTGCACCAATGTTATGTATTTATTTGCAGTAGTATGGTTTTATGTGCAACAATGTGTGTCGTGTGATTTGTTGATTTAGTTTCGTTTGTTGTCTTTAGATGTTTCTATACATGTATTTTTGCTATGTTTTGTCTTTTTGTTGGCCCTCCTAGCTAGAGGGTAAATTTTGCCTAACATTATGCTCTCTCTCATTACATAGAAAGAAAATTTTACTCAACTATCCATTTATTTGTTGATTTCATTATTTTGTACTTTGGGTGGGGAAAATAATTCAATTATTTACTTTTGCATGATCATGAGATCAAAATTTGCCAAAAAATCAAAGTTTCAAAATCTTGATAAGATTAGCTTCAGATCGAAGAGCTCATCATTCTGAACCCAATCGTGCAAACGACAAATTCGAGCTCATATGCAGAAGTTAGAGCAAGTCAAAGTTCAGGTTTGACTTGGACACATGGCAGGATTGGATGGCATGGAAAAGGTCCCAACGAATGGGGAAGCACCAAGTGGAAGGTTGCCATTGGTTCCCGCATATTTCATATCGAAGGAGTTAAGGTAATAGGCCCCCCCAAGCAGTCAGAGTTGCGATGCGATATATTGCAATCCTAGATCGGCAAAGGGTCAACGTTAAATAATTGACGCCCGACAAAGCTTAGGTGTGATGCGATATATCGCATATCGCAATCGCAACCGGGGCAGGTGTTTACAAAGAGGCCCTGTCTCTAAGTGTCGATTGCGATTTTCACTAGGGTGTCAGATGCGATATTGTTATATGTTGTAGTTTATAACTTGATGGGTCTGTCAGATCTCCAGATCGTATATCGCAATGAGTTAAGTCCCACATATACAAGAACCCAGGTTATCTACCGATTGCGATGAGCGATAAGTCCTAGATGCGATGCGACTATAGGTTCCATTTAATCACCCGTCGGGTACCCCAATATCGCAATCGCACAAATTGCCCGCTTTTGTTCACTGATTTTAAGACCACAGGTTTTCCGCCGATTGCGATTTGCGAGAGAGCTACGGAACTGTCGCCTTAACCGCCAGACCAACCACTTTATATGTGACCACTTGACCTTAACTGTGAGATAGGCAGGGAAGATGGCAGGACCGCCGATTTCGGCGAAACTGCCAAATTTAACTCTTGATAATGAATTTAACTGACAATAACCCAGATTTGGAGGAGAAAATTGTGGAAAGACTGACAAAAGTCATAACTAAGGAAATTTATGACCAAAGGGGATGCAAAAAGAGGCTAGATGTCCATTTTTGGACATTCTAAATTCATTGGAACAAGTTTCAAGATCAAAGGAGCACTTTTGGGTAAGATTTTTGCAAAGTGAAGCCTATGGGTGCCATGGTCAACTAGAGTGTTGATTAAGTTTATGGAGGAGTTTGAAGATGGAGATGGCCTTGCAAGGGTTTTCCAACCTCCATGTACTTTCTGCAGCAGCCATTACAGCAGTGATGTAGCTTTATTTATTCTTTTCTCTATATGTGTTTGGAGAAATAGACTTATTTAAGTACTTCAAGTGGATTGTGGTATTGTTTATGCTCTTGGAAGTTGGAGTATGGGGTCTTGGTGTAAGATGCACGTGTTTGTTGAAGGTTTACATGTTTGACTATAGGTTAACATGTGTATGGAGTGAGAACTTTTGCAGAAGTTGTTTCTTTGATGGAGAAACTAGCCATTCCATTTCAGCGATTTATGTACTCTTTTTTCTAGATATTGAGCATAATGAGAAGGGGTCATGCCTTTAGAGCTAATCCAAGGAGATGTAACCTAAGAGGGGTGAACTCCTTTAATAATGGATGGTGTGTTACTATTTGATGCATGTTAATTCCATTCATTGTTTTGGTTTCATGTTTTAAGTTTTCTTCGTGAAACTAATTTAAGTAAACACATAATATTCATGTTTTTACTTGCTATTTTGGAGTACAAACCTCAAGCACATTTTTATATTCTGAATGGGGAATTAGCACAACATTACTAATCTGCTCCATTTCAGGTCAAGTTGGTATCAAAGTTTTGGTTTGCTTTGTGCAAGGAGGAATTGACTATTGTTTGCAAGTGAATGTGTTTTGAAGCTCAAGTGAGGAGAAGGTTTTGGAAAGGATAACAAGATTGTTACAATCTCTGCCACCATGTTCTACCTCAAATTGCAGTAGAAGCTTCAAGAAAAGCATGTCCCAAGGAGGAGAGCCTGCAAGAGTGTCAGAGGATGTGAACGCTTTTAGAAAGGCTTTCTTAGACATGGCAGAAATGGTGAAAATCCTCTATGAAGAGAGAAATACCAAATTTCAAGGCGAAATCTCTAAACCTCTAAGAGGAGAATGTTATCCAAAGGAAGAAGGTAACAAGAATGGTGATAAACCACCATCTTCTCCACAATATTCATGTTTTTCTACAACTCTTATGCAAGATGCTAGTGTATAAAGTCCCTCAGAGAAGGTAGATGGACAAGTTTGTACCTTTTGTCCACATGATGTGGAAGATGAGGTTCTATCAGCACCCAAATTCAAGGAGTTGAAAGAAGAGAGCCAAAGAGTCCAAGAGGACACATCCAGAATCAAAAGGGAGTTTGAAAACATCTTTGTATGTCAATCAAAAGATGAGGCAAATGGTAAGAATTTACATGCTTCTTCCTTATGTGAAAGTGTTGATGTAAATTCATTTGTAGCCTTTGAAAAACATAGTAAAGGCATTGGATCCAAGCTCTTGACCAAGATGGGTTAGAAGGGAGGAGGCCTTGGAGTAAACCAACAAGGCATTAAAAATCCAATTGAGGCCAAGGAGAGGCATAAATATGAAGGCTTAGGCTATGTTTCAAAAGAAGAATGGTCTTCTAGCGACAACTCATGGGTATTTTGTTCGTTTTTCAGTAAGAGAAGACATGAGGAGGCAAGATGTTGGGATTTGCATCCAGAATTGGTTCCTGCTTGGTTCCTCAAGCGTAAGGAGGACTTGAAGTGCAAAACATCTCCAAAGAGAGATGAAAACGTTGAAGAAGAAGGGAAGCTAAATTCTTCTTGCCACACAAGTTCCTCACGCAAGTAGTGTAAGCCAAAGGAAAACAGAAAGAGGTATAACCATTCTGTTAATTAGAATGCTTTTCATAATGGAAAACAACATGATGATATGAATAACATGTTGAGAAATATGTTTCCATGCACCTTTTGCCTTTCATCTAACCATTGTGTAGATAAGTGCAATAAAAGGAAAGAAATCATCAAGAAGATGTTTATGTCTAATGGAATTGAGACCGAAAAGAGAAAATCTCATCCAAGGTTAAAGGCAAGTGAGCCAAGAGGAGCTCAAAAGAACTTTTGTACTCACTGCAATATCAGTGGACATTGGGTCGAGAAGTGTTGGAAATTGTTTCCACAACTTCATCCTGGTAAGGGCAAGCAAATACTGCAAGCATTAGAAGAGGAAGCAACAAAAGAAAAAGTGGCGCAAGATGCGATCATACCTGAAGCAGCTTCATAAGAAGAGAAAGTTCAAATAGATGGTTCATTTACCTGGTTGGGTAAGAAATGGGTGGACTATTTGTCCAGCTTAAGTTTGTAAAATTTTGTTTTGCACTAGTTGCATATCCCCATAGTTGGGTAATTTGTAAAAGTGATGTTCATAAATAAATCACTTATATGCAACAATGTTTTCTTTAAGCATTATAATGCTATTTTGGCTTGTTGATAGCTAATTTGAATGGAAAATTTGGGAGTCAATTTTATTCCATTTTGTAAAATGCATTTCTATTTGTAGCTTGAGAAAGCATTTTAAAACTATTGTATGAGTAGTTGTAGCACATTTAGTATGTTCCAAGTGTGTTTAGTACTCAAGTTATACAAGTATTCACTATGTGAGTCTTGTTTTGGTTCATTTGGTAGATTCTTTTAGGATCTTATCCTCGATAAGGATTTTGCAGATGAGCACCTTGGAATTCTTGTTGGAAAGGATGTTGCTGTGGATGGCCATAGTGACGTGGACAAGCCGAGAAGAATCTATTTTTGACCAGAAGCTCAACATGATTTTGACAAACAAAATGTTGAATGCATGGACAGACTTACCACAAGCATGGGTGAAATTTCCAAGCGTTGTTCATTGTTGAGAGAATGGAATCTGGTAGTCTGCAAAGAGCATGCTCTTCAAAGTAGACATAAAATGAGAGGAGGCCAACACATCTTACAAGTCGACTCCATCTTGTATAGCAAGAATATGTGCATCAACTGGCAGCGTAGTAATTTGGCCATCGTGCATGAAATGTTGAAAGAAGCGAGGAACTCTTTCTCTTGTTGCAACGAGAGTCACATTTCGATGAACAAATCTTACATAGACCTTAGAAGACATGAGTGTCATCTTTTCAGAAGATATCATGAGAGTTTGGCAATGACCATTAATGGTTGAAGGGGAGTGTTTCACTTGGCATGTCCAAATATCATCGATAAAGTTGATGATTCGGAGGCAGCACTCGTCAATCTAGCAGTTGAAGGCACTTTGAACATGTTTAAGATAACAAAGGTGAAATGTGTAGTGGTAACATCTTTCCAAACCCAAGTCAAGTAGTTTTGTTGAATTATGAGAGTCTGCAACAGGAACCTTAATTAAAGTTTTTAATGCTTTATGGTACTTAGAGCACTAACCTAATTATTTGCACATGATAATATGATGGAAAGAAACAATAAAACATAAAGTGTTTTAAATGGTCATCAAGGGGATTTGTAGCGACTCTTAGGTGATGAGAGAGTGAGAGGCATTGTGCCTAAGTTTTTGTAATGTGTTTTGTAATCATCATTATGTAATCGATTTGAAAGAAGCAATTTACTTAAACCATCTTGGCAATTCCATGTAAACTTGTCCAAAGACTATTTTATAAACTCTTGGCAAGTAAATTGCTTCATTGTAAACTCGATAATGTCAATTGCAGATGCAAGTAATGGCTTCATTGTTCAAACTCTGAAGAACAGAGGTGAAGGAGACAAAGAAGATGTTTAAAAGACATTGCATGCAGTTGATTGATGATTTGAAACTTTTGAAGTCCAAAAGTTTTTCAATGGGGAAGAGTGATCAGGGGCTCAAAATTTGCCAAAAAATCAAAGTGTCAGAATCTTGATAATCTTAGCTTCAGATCAAAGATCTCATCATTCTGAATCCAATGGTGTGAACGACACTCAAATCCAAGCTCACACGCAAAAGTTAGAGCAAGTCAAAGTTCAGGTTTGACTTGGACACGTGACAAGATTGAATGACATGGCAAAGGTCCCAACGAATGGGGAAGTGCCAAGTGGTAGGTTTCCATTGGGTCCTGCATATCGCATATTGGAGGAGTTGAGGTAATCATCCCTCGGAGTAGTCAGAGTTGTGATGCGATATATCGCAATCCCATATCGACGAAGGGTCACCGTTACATAATCGACCCCTGATAGAGCTTAGGTGTGATGCGTTATATCGCATATTGCAATCGCAACCGGGGTAGGTGTTTACAAAGCGGCCCTGTCTATAAGTGTCGATTGCGATTTGCGATAGGGCGCTGGATGCGATACTGTTATATGTTGTAGTTTATAACTCGTCGGGTCCGCCGGATCGTCAGATCGCATGCCAAAATGCGTTAAGTCCCACATATACAAGACCCCAGGTTATCCGCTGATTGCGATGAGTGATAAGTCCCGGATGTGATGTGACTATAGGTTCCATTTAATTGTCCATTGGGTCTGCTGATATCGTAATCGCACAAATTGCTGCGTTTGTTCACAGACCTTAAGACCATGGGTTTTCTGCCGATTGCGATTTGCGACAGAGCCTTAACTGCGAGATAGGCAGGGAAGATGGAGGGACCACAAATTTTGGCGGAACTACTAGATTTAACTCTAGATAATGAATTTAACTGATAGTAAGCCATATTTGGAGGACAAAATTGTGGAAAGACTGACATAAGTCATAACTAAGGCAATTTTCGACCAAAGGGGATACAAAAAGAGGCTAGATGGCCATTTTTGGACATTCTGAACTCATTGGAATAGATTTCAGGATCAACGGAGCACTTCTCGATAGGATTTTTGCAAAGTGAAGCCTATGGGTGCCATGGTCAACCAGAGTGTTGATTCAATTTATGGAGGGGTTTGAAGATGGAGATGACCTTGCAAGGGTCTTCCAGCCTCCATTTTCTTTCTGTAGTAGCCATTACAACAATGCTGTAGCTTTATTTCTTTTTTTCTCTATATGTGTTTGGACAAAGAGACTTGTTTAAGTACTTCAAGTGGATTGTGGTATTGTTTATGCTCTTGGAAGTTGGAGTATAGGGTCTTGGTGTAAGATCCATGTGTTTGCTGAAGGTGTACACGTTTGGCTGTAGGTTAACATGTGTATGGAGTGAGAACTTTTGCAGAAGTTGTCTCTTTGAAGGAGAAACTAGCCATTCCATTTCAGCAGTTTATGTTCTCTTCTTTTCTAGATATTGGGCATAATAAGAAGGGGTTATGCTTTTAGAGCTAATCCAAGGAGATGTAGCCCAGGAGGGGTGAACTCCTTTAACAATGGCTGGTGTATTACTGTTTGATGCATGTTTCCATTCAGTGTTTTGGTTTCATGTTTTATGTTTTCTTCGTGAAACTAACTTAAATAAATACACATAAAATTCATGTTTTTACTTGCTATTTTGGAGTACAAACCTCAAACACTTTTTTATATTCTGAATGGGAAATTAGCACACCATTATTAATCTGCTCCATTTCAGATCATTGCACTTCTAGCTTTCTAGTCTAAGTAGACTAATCTAAGAACCAAGAGCAAAGAGGAAAACAATTTCACTTCCTCAATTGCTTTATATACTTAATTATATGTTCTGTAGTAGATATTTTGTTTAGATTTGAAAACACTTAAAAATCATGATAAAATATTTATCCTACAACTATATATAACATAAACTCAATTTAAATTTTCAAATTTACTTAGTTTTCCTTCTCCTCAAATCAAGATAAAATATTTCTCATACAACTATATATAACATAAACTCAACTAAATTTTCAAATTTACTTACTTTTCCTTCCTTCTTCTCATTTATTTGTTTTTTTCTCTTTTTTTGATAAACCACAACTCCACAACCAAACCAAGATAAAATATTTCTAGTGCCACCATATATAACAAAACTCAATTTATGTTTTTAAATTTACTTAGTTTTGTTTCTTGATTATTTTTATAAATAATTATTCCACAACTACTAAGATTAGGTTTTAGTCTAAATCTTCTATATTTTGACTCTTTTCAAGAATAAATTCTAATCAATTTTGACCAAAAATCTAACATAGATTTTTTAAAATCACAAATTTATTCTATAATCTAAGTGCTCCCAAGATTTTCAGGATGTTGAATCATTTATTCACTCAAAAACACAATTTAAATAAAAAAACATAATTTTATTAATTTTTTTATGAATTAATTTTCGGGATAAAAACTTAAACAAATAAGACCACATTGTAAGACTATTCATCCTAACTTAACTATCTATAAATAAATAAATTCTAAGACTAGTCATCCTAACTTAGCTATCTATAAATAAATAGGCCTTCCCTTAGGCGAGGATATGGTTATACTCTTTCCATCTAAATTGAATGTGGGTTGTGGAATTCTAGTGACTTCCATCCATATATAAAAGGGACTGAACGACTCAAATTTCTCTTATTTGCGAAATCATTGTCTAGATAATTGAATGACCCTTAAGACCGCTGCCATCATTGGTCTAATTTAATGCTCTGTTTATATAATTTTTGGGAAAAATGCCCAAAGGACACCAAAGTTGTGCGGGGTCAAGTAAAAATGCACTTACCATAGGACTATAACGACCATTTTTAACGATATAAACGTGGGAACTATTAAATTTGGGAGAGGGCTATTTCCAACACTATAGCATATTTATGACGCTCTGACATGCGCCGGAGATAGCCCCTTATAACACGCGCCCGGATGACTATAGAAAAAAAAGAAAAAACTGCGCGTTATAAAGGGCTATCTCGGGCGCATGTCAGGCGTCGTAAATATGCTAGTGTTGGAAATAGCTCTTGCCTTAAATTTGTCTCGGCTCTTAAGGGCTACTGTCTACTGAACACAATGACCAGAGTGCTGGTGTTTGACGTAAAGGAAGACCAATATTAGAGAAAACCCAATGCTGCTTTCTATTTAATTGGCACCATTTATTGACTACACGTTAAAGCTCCATGATTTTTTCACTTGGGCGGTGTGACATCTGATCAATAGAAGCTCCCGAATGGCGGACGCAAGGGCAGCTGTTGATGATAATGCAGGTGATGCACAGAACCTGATGCAAGCTCAAGTACCGTCTCGGAGAGATCTATCGTGCACCACCTGCTTCGATGCCCTATGGTTTTGTTACTGTAAGGAACCAATTCTTCTCCATCTGTGTCTTAGCATTTTCTATATTGAAATCTGTTAAACCATTAAGGTGGAGACTACGAAGCATCATAATCCATTATTAGGAAGTCATATATACATATTCTATCATCAGTGAATAACATTCAATATCACCTGCTGACTATTCTGTAACATGAAGGATTCAAGCGGCGGTGTGTTTGATCATTCTTTTCTGTTTCAAACGGTAATAATGGCATTTGGGTATTGTTCGTTGTTTGGTTTTGTGTTGTGCACTAGTTGTTTGCCAAAATCCCTAAATTGGCTTTAGACGAAATATTATCCCATGCTATGTTGGTTTCCGTCGCTGACTGTGCGCTTTTAACTAGCGCGAATCCATCCAAACCCATCTAAAGCCAGGTTTGATATGAACCTCGAGGTTGTACATCTTAAATTCCAATATCTGTTCTGTTGGCTATTTCTGTGAACTCAAGTATGCATCTTCGAGCTTCACAACCTCGATTCATATCGGACCAAGGTTTAGATGGATTTGTGCCAGCGTCTATAATCCATGTACTTACTCAATGCATCAATTAGATTCAATTTGCCATTGCATATATGGCATACATGTAGAAAGAGTTTATGGATCATCACACCCCACCTGGGTTGTAGAATGCACCTAACTTTTCTCCTCTTCGAATATTGCAAATCTGAAATTAGGGTTAATATTCTTGAACCTTCTTTTGCTCAAGCTCATTGTGTTGCTATGATGAGTTATGGGCTGCAAACATACAACGTGTCTCATATAATAACAAAAAGGTTTATGGTAGCAAATGAAAAGGCAGAGCAGCGACAACTTGTTAGCAATGCTGGATCGAATTGTTAACGTAATAGAAAATTTCAGGATAGTTGATGTAAGATCTTTTACATCCTTATTATTGCTCAAGTTTTGTAAAATATAAGATCAGGGGTTGATTCGTAGCCAGTATAGTTTAGCCTAGTTTAGATTTCTTAGTAATTTAGAGTTAGAGCCCAAGTAATATTAGGTTCACACAGAGACAGTTTTATCCATTGATACTGGACATATTGTAAAGGAGTTCTAGAGTAACTTTAGGGCGTTTGATTTACAAGTTGAAACCATACAAATGCAGTTGTTCAGATTACAACAGAAAAGGTATTTGATCAAACTAGAAGACAGTAATAGTCTGATTTAAAGTTAATAGTAATGCCATGAAAACAACAGCATTACCATTCACTGCAATTCTCTGAAAAAAGTGTCAAAGTTGTTAAAACTTAAAATATGTTAACTGTGCTGGAATCAATGGGTTTTTTTTTCTTCATACAAGTAAAATAGATTACAAGTAATGATTACAGTTGAATGCTAAGGCCATTTTCAGAAAAAATGCTGAGGGTAAGATGCAACCAATCAAAGTCGTATTGCTTGAGGTATAAGGCAGTTTGAGTTTTATTTGAAATCCATTGATATATTATGGGGTGCGTATGTGTGTATGATAGAATTTACAACCCATTAGAACTGGACATTCTTGTTTTTTTTTTCCACTGGAAAAATCCGTAATTTTCATTAAAAGGAGAAAATTACATATTGTAAATGCGGTAGCATATGCTAAATCTTTTCATACCAAGATCCACCACGCAGGGTGATCTGTCATTGTGTACCAAATATAATGATGATAGCCTATTTATACTGTCTGGCTTGTTCGCCTGTACAAGACCACGCAAGGTCAAAATTTCTCTATATATATGTATTCGTAGATAGTCAAAAAATTCCAGATTTTGTGCATTTATTTCTCTGATATTCGGGACTGTTGTCCCTATTGGATTCTCTGGTCTATATATGGCCTGTGGAAGAAACGGTACTCCTCAGACCCTTGCTGTTCCAATATTATCCATTCTCCTCTGGGAAGTGCCAAAGCCTCCTTGGATAATTGATCAGCGCAGTTGTTATGTTCCCTGTATATGTGAAGGCAAGAGATATGATTAAATGCTGCCTTGAAAGTTTGTATTTCATACATTATATTGCTGAGAGTATGTATGTGACAATTTGTAATAAGGTTGAACCAATTTACAACAGTCTTCGAATCCCCATATATATTAAGATTTTGACACTGCTGTTCCAGGGAAAAGTGTAATAAATTGCAAAGAGCCATTATTTCCGCAAAGTTGTTTGAGCCCACACCAAGCCCCATCTGTACTTTGAATCTATGATCTTCGTTTATATGAAGCACGAATCCTCCCCCACAGCCATTTTGGTTTGCTGCCCCGTCGAAGAAGGCCCAGGGGGTAGTTAAATCAATAGTAGGAGGAGGCAGGATACTCCTCACCCTGGTGGGAGTGGGATCAGGAAGTTCCGTGAAGGAGGAGATAATGCTGGCTTCAGTACGCGGCCAGCACACCGTCAGGTTCTCAAATATATATCGGTTTCGAACCTTCCATAAATGCCAAGCAACAATTAAGGGGAGGTTCAATAATTTTGAGCCTGGATGCCTTTGTTTCCAATCGACCCAAGAGCTTTGAATATCAACCCCGTTCCAAGTTCCAGTGAAGCCGATAGAAGTTGAGATGTTTTGCCAAAGAGCTTGTGAAACCGGGCAATGTAGGAAGAGGTGCGCAGTTGTTTCTTCTGCCGCCTTGCACAGGATACACCAAGAAGGCCCGTATATCGCTCGATGGGAGAGATGTTCACCTGTGGGAACGATGTCTTTAAGAACGCACCAAAAGAAGAGCTTTGTGCGAGGGGGAGCTTTTAACTGCCATATATCTTTCCACCAGTTGCAGAGCGAATCAGGTTTTTTGTGCATTATGAGAGTGCTGTAACCCTGCTTTGGTGCGTAGATACCATTATCAGCCATACACCATACTAATTCGTCTGTCCCCTGTTTAATCCGAATATGAGATTCAGTTAATGCTGAGATGAAATTGTCCCATTCTAGATGCCATTGTGGAGGAAGATCAAGTTGTAGGGCCGTCTTCCAAGCCTGTGAAAATATATCTGAGCGCTGTTGATCAGCAATGTCAGCAAATACCTTGATTTCTCGGACATTTAGGAGTCTGATAAGTTCTCTGCTGAGTATGTGTCTCCCTCCACTGCCAATCCACGGGTCAAGCCCTATCCTGCCTAACATTCCATCATTTATTCTCCAGACCAAGTTGTCACGGATGAGTGGGAGAGAATGTATAAGTGCCTTCCAAATCGACGAGCATCCCTTCGATTGCCAGGATGGTAATCTGATCCAATCCAATAACCTCTGGGGCCATATATATTTATGGTATGATACATGAGCCCATAGGTTCTGACTTGTCATAAGGGTCCAACCCATTTTTGCAGAAAGTGCTTGAGCGAAGGCGGGAAGGTCCTTGAGCCCCCATCCTCCCCATTTCTTTGGTAGGGTAATCTTCTGCCAGCTGATCCAGGTGAATAACCTTTACTGGACATTCTTGGTTTGTATGGAATTGGGACTTTAATACCTTGGGACCTTACAGATGGTCCCTGTTGCCGCCTGAACCCACACCTGGGATATCGTGGAGAAAATCTTTAACTCCACTTGGTGTGGCCTTGGGGGGCATGTTTCGAGTTAAGCAGCTGTCACTCAAATCTCAACTCCTACGTTTAGGCTAATTCCTAGTGATGCAAAGGGGGGCAGACCCTGTTAAAATATACTAAGGCTTGATTAATCCAATGTTCCACCAAGACTCCGGTGCGGGGAGATGCGGGTGTGGGGAGACGCACAGGGGTGACTCCCTCAAATTTTAGGGAAATTTCGGGGGTGCGGGGAGACGTCGAGGTATATATATATAATTCAAGTTCATATTCATTGTTCACTGTTCAATAATGAAAGCATAAAAATATTAAATAGACAATTGAATCATTGTTCCATCCTCATCATTCATTTTGATACATATAACATTCATATGACATACTCAAGTCTCATTATTGAATTATTCATATATACCATGAGATTCAATAAAAAAAATAAAAATCAATAATGAAATATTCAAATACATTGATCCATATCATTCATCATTCTACAATTTACATTGATTTAAAAATTAAATTCATCATCCATCATTCTAGAATCTAAATTGAAAGCAAAACATACTAGTATATTTTCAAAGTTTGAACACTAAATTTATTTAACACAAAGTTTGAACCTAGGTTTTAAACTTTTAGTTATTTAATGTTTTTTTGTTCTATTTAGTTTTAATTTTAAATTTTTTTAATTGTTTTGTTTTTTGATTTTTTAATTTTTAATTTGGGTCTTATTAGACAAATTTAAAGGGGGACGCCCATAAGCACCCTTTTTGAAGGGGGACGCCCAGACGCACCCTTTTTGGGGAGTCTAGACTCCCACACTGAAGGGGGACTCCTAGACGCACCCTTTTTGGGGAGTCTAGACTCCCACACTAGGGAAATGCACCCCCTTGCGTCTCCCTGAGACTCCCAAAAAGGGTGTGTGGGGAAATGCACCCCCAAGAGACTCCCCGTCCCGGGTGAGAGGGGTGTGTGCACCCGACCCTGGGGGACGCATCCCTGTGGAACACTGGATTAATCTAAATTAAGCAAGTTCTAGGAGTTAATTACAAGATACAACCACCATCAACAAAGATAAGTCACGACAAATACTTCAGGGCATGTAAATGATAACCATAAGCATCACATTCATTTATAAGGCATAGATATCATGATGTTAAGCAAAAGCTTGGCAAGTAAAGATATGAAATAAAAGACCAATGCTAATAATGTGCCCAATAGATGCTCAATTGAAGTACTCGAAGTTGTAAATACTGAAAGTAAAAGTACTTGAAATAAAAGTGCCTTGAAATGTACTTCAGCTTAAATTGTAAATGCCCAAATAATCAATTGAATTGAAAGTGAAATGGCAATAAAAATGTGATCAAGCACAAAAGATACTGTAAGAATAAAAGTGATGGAGTGTGTCTTGGTTTGTTTTAATTAGAAATAAGTTGTCACTTGAGATTAAATTAGTTCAAGGTGGGTGTGCGAGACATGCAAGTGTGATTGCAAAATTTGAGCAAGTTAGAAATGAACTTCTCCTTTAGGCCTTATCCTCACCAGAGCCCCCATCTTAGAATAAGAAGTCTTAGAAGGGGAAGTGTCCCTTTTTAGACTACTTCAACCAGCAAACTTTTGGGGCTTGCTGGAGGTAAATTACTTCTCGAAAGGAAATAAAGCTAACTAATACAATTAAATCAAAAGCAAAATTGCAATTAATCCAAATTTAGAATAGAAATAGAGCCTCAAGTGAAATGCAAATTGACATTTTGAATAAAAAAGAGTGACTTGCTCAAATGAAAAGCAATTGCTATGCTAGATTGCAATGAGAACAAATTAACGAAGAGAACTTGAAACTAGATTAGATTGCATGAAATAAAAGGGAAACTAAGCTAGATGAAAAACGTGATTACCTACTCTACCTTTAGTTTGATCAATGATAAGAAAAGGGAGACCACCCAAGCACAATCACAAGACAATTCCCCAGATTGGGAAGAGGGATGCTTAGGGGAAAAATCCCTAACTCTAAAAAAAACAAGCACTTGATTGAATTAAATTACAATGCTTGGTCAGACCCCTTACAAATTAAGGGGTCAAAGTCAAGAGAGGAAATAGAAGCTCCCTTATAGACAAATGGGAGAAAAATCAATTGAAGAAGGTTACAAAAAGATCCCTTGAAGGATCAAAGGATGAGGAAAGCCCTTTAAAGGGGTTACAAGGTACAAGTTGCTGTTCTTTTTTGCAAAGAACTGGTTTAAGGTAGCCTTTCGTTGCTCCAATTCTTCAAAATGGGCATAATCAACCAGCACTTACCCTTGTGAGCGTCAAAGTCTGTCAAAATCAACAAACAGTTTGACTTAGAAAGTGTCAAAAAAAAATGAAACAATAAAAAAAATCTAGCATACGTTAACTCCCAAACTAACCAAAGAAGTCTACAATCAACCTATCAAGTTTCCTACTCTAATTTGCTAAGAAGGACAAAGTGAACTTGGTCTTTTCTTAGCGAAGAGGACTGCTGTTAGGAAAACAGTCCAAATAAAGGCCAAGATGCCTGATTTTCAATGAAGAGCACAACTGAAAATGATCAAAAGGAAAAAAGGAGAGTCTTGGAGCTTCTTAAAGCCCTCTCAATGTCCTGTTTTGCAGATCCTTGAGCTACCCTTTGGAGATGCTTGGATTGGTGAAATGAAGTGCTCAGCGTCTTGAAGGTGGTTGATCTGGCCGAGGATATGGCCAACTTCAAGCTGGGGGATACCTTGTAAAACACTATGAATCTTGTCCACAAACCATTAGTAGTATAGGTGTGACTTTACAAACAAGAAAAAGTTTGAATATGCTATTCACAAGTACATATAGCAACTAAATCTAGTTTGCAAAGCCAACAAGAGAAATAGTAAGTATTTACTACTCTATCCCTTGGATAACACTGTCCCTATTACAGGCCTACACTTACAAGATTTAGAGCATTAAAAACCATGAACAAACACAGGGTTACCTCCATAATAATCAAGCCAAGAACACCATTCCGTGACCTCCAAAGCCTCTTTATTTATGAAGAAAATATGGCAGTACAAAATTGTATACTTCACCCAAGCTCAATTCTTCTAATCATCCTCAACAATGAGCAAGTGGGTTACATTCATAGGAGAAATGGGAGACAATCCCAAGGAGAAGAGGAAAGACAGGCGAAGATCTCAATGCTTCAACGAGTTTCCAAGTGGTTGAGGACTGCTGTAGGTGGCAGCGTGCTTCCTCCATTTGTTGGCAGCGTACGTCTCGTTAACTACTGCATATTCTCTTGTGACTTGAAGTGGGCTGCCAAGTATAGCAGCAAGCAAGAGTTTCCTCAACCAAGTTGTGGCCCAAACTCCAAGTATATTTAGCCATCGCTCCATGTTGAGACAGCTGTTGAGTGGACTGCTAAAGTGGCTGCATGGGACCTGTTAGTAGAGGCAGCATATCCTCTTTTTGACTGGCTGTGTAAACATGTGGCTGGATGGGGGAGTTAACTCCCTCAAACCTGCCACATAACTCAGCAAACTCGGCTACCTTCAAGTGTGGAACTTGACCCCCCTCTTTGACTGAATTTGGCCCTCAATTCGTGAGATTTGGTCCCCTTAATTGGCTGTAGTAACCAACAATTCATCCCTCCACATGGCAATGGATTTGGCCCTCTTATGTGGCCTCCAAATCAGATCCTAACTTAGCCTTTGAATGGCCAAGTCACTTGGTTGACTGCTGGTACATTTATTTGATTTGGAACAATTTTCCTTGTATTTTTTCCATTTTTATGAGTAAAAGTTGATTTTCATGTGTAAATATTTATTTTTTGGACCCCAAAGTGGGTACTAGGATAATGTTGGTGCTTTGAGCATGAATTTTGAGTACTCACATGCCACCAACATTTCCTAGCAGCACTTTTTAAAGCCCTACATATAAAATCCATTAAAAATCGCTTCTTGTGGGAATTTTTTAATTATTTAAAAATTTCTAAAAATACCTAGCTAAATTTCGTAAGACTCTAGATATGACCTAGCATGGTAATATACATTGACCCTAGACTTAGAACTAACTCAAGGCCTAATTACTAATATGCACTCCAGCTTTGGAGGTTATGGGTGAAAAAAACTCTACTAGCTATTTATCGCTAAAAGCTGAAAATAATTAGTCAAGTGAAAAAAACACTCTAGAGTGGACTCCCTTAGTAACCGAGTCCCAAGGTTTCTAAGTCTGTTACATAATTTCATCATGCTAGTGTCATTTATTGCAATTGCCTTGCAAGGTTATGGAATTTGAGAGAAGAAGAGAGAGAGGATAGATAGTAAAAAGGGGCAAGATGCCCTACTGGACTGCTGATCGTTTGAAAAAATGATAGGTACCTTGTACATAGGCCATGGGGTCTTCATATCCTGCTAGGTACAACTTAGTAGGTAACATTTGGCTCCACCTGGGAATGTGTGCTAGATCTTCAAAAGAGCATATGAGAATAAAGACATCTCACAACAAAGCACATCAGTAGCACATGCACCATATATACAAAATCATCAATATCGAGCTGAATATATTGAACAGGAAATGCGGAAATAAAATGCTGAAATTGAAAAACAAGAGACGAAATGCAAGCAAGGTTAGAGATACTTTACAAAGGATGCCCCCTGGGCATCAGATGTGTTCTTTGGAGAATAGCTTAAGCATTTGCCCATTTGCAGTCAAATCAATTGGCTCTCCATCGAGTGTGCTGAGATGAAATGAATCCTGACCAACAATGTCTCTGATAATGTATTACCTTAACCATAGATTGTCAAACTTCCCATGCTTTCTTGGTTTTTCCCTCCTCTTATCCCAAAGCAATACCATATCACCTTTTTGAAAGGATCTCTGCCTAGAAGATTTGTCAAAAGCTTTCTTAACCTTAGTCTGATTTTTGCAGCTTTGATCAAATGCCTTTCTTCTGATTTCAGCCAATTCCACAATTGGATCAATTCTGTTTTGAACTGCATCCTTGTCTGAAGTAAAATTCTGAAGCAACTGATATACAGGGAGTTTTAAATGCACTGGTAAAGTAACATTAAGGCCATGCACAAGCTCAAAAGGACTTTTCCCCATGGAACTTTTCTTTGTAATCCCGTCCACCCATAATGCATACTTTATTTTACTATTGCGTGCTCTCTTGTTATCTCCCACTATTTTCTTAATGATAGTTATCAAGTTCTTATTGTTGGATTCTGCAAGACCATTCTCCTGGGGATAATAATTTGACGAGTGGGAGAGGATAATGCCATATTTAAAGCAAAAATATGAGAACTCTGCTGAACTAAAAACTTTGGCATTATTGGTTGTGATTTTAACAAGAACTCCAAACCTTTTTATAATCTTATCTTCTAGGAAATCCGTCACAACCTTCTTAGTGGCATACTTTGTGGCTTCCACCCACTTTGTAAAATAATCTGTTGCAGTTAGTATCCAAGTGTAAACATTACTTGAATTTTCTTTAAATTGCCCTATGAAATCAAGGCCCCAATGTTGGAAAGGAGCTTCTACCACCACTGGCTGTAAAGGTAAGGCAACCAACTTTTGTTTTGCATTAAACATCTGACAAGCTTGACACCGCCTCAAAAATTTGTGAACATCTGAAAAAAAGAGTAGGCCAATAATAACCAGCTCTACGGATCTTATGGGCTGGGGTTTTTGCTGCATAGTGGCCCCTGCAAAATCCTACATGGAACTCTACTATAAGCTTTTTGGCTTCCACTTCATCAACACATCGAAGTATGAGCCCTTCCGCATTCCTCCAACCTAATCCATCTTGGATGATGTAATACTTGGAAGCCCTTAACCTTAATGCTCTCCTTTTGTGACCCACTAAATGACTTGAGCAAGTAAGGTTACTTGAAAGCCCTTAACCTTAATGCCCTCCTTTTGTGACCCACTAAATGACTTGGGCAAGTAAGGTTCTGTAAATAAAAGATGATATTCTCATACCAGTCCAATTGTTTCAACCTCTGAATTTCAGTAGAAACTGCTGGTTCTGATGAAACATTCTGACAAAGTTACAAACCATTCCTAAGGCCTTTTCATTTCCCTTTGTAAGTATTTGAGCCAAACTTTGTCCTTTGATTTTCTTTGTGGGTCTAATTTCCAGTCGTATTCTCGTATCTTTGTGACCCACCTAGCCTGGTACCTATAAGCAATCTTGTTGTGTCAAAATATCTTTTACTATTGAATGTGGAACATAAGCTATTATTTTTTAGTACCCAACATACACCTTGAAATGCTTAAGTGATTTTACCAATGCATAGGCTTTCTCCATTATATGATACTTTAATGTTGAACCATGCAATGCCTTGCTCATAAATGCAATTGGTTGCTCTCGTTCCCCATCATTCTTTTGAAGCAACACCCCTGCATTTGTGTCTTCAAATGTGAAAGAGAAAACCATAAAATCCTTGGAATAATTTGGACTAACTAGCATGGGAGCTTTTGCGATTCATCCCTTTATATCATTGAAGGCTTTCTTCCCTTGGTCACCCCACTCAAACCTTGCATTCTTCTCTAGGAGAGTTTGGATGGGTTTTGCTAATTCTGCAAAATTTGGAATGAATCTTCTGATGAAGTTAATCTTTACAAGGAAAACTTGGAGATCTTTTACATTGTGGGGTAAAGGAACTTTCTCTATAGCTTTGACTCTTTCTGGATCAATCCCTGTCCCATCCTTTGATATTATGTGACCCATCAATTTACCTTCAGTTACCCCAAATATTGATTTTGCTAGGTTCAAAGAGATCCCATATCCCTGACATCTTTCAAAAATCTGCCTAAGATGATTTATATGTGTTGATCCATCCTTTGAGAAAGCTGTCAAATAATCTTGGTAAATTTCAATATTCTTGCCAATCAAACCCTTGAAGGCATAGACCATAGCCCTTTGAAATGTAGCCCCAACATTTGACAACCCAAAAGGCATCCTCAAATATTCAAAGGTTCCCCATGGCATGGTGAATGTAATCTTATGGCGATCATATTTTTTAACCATGACCTGTTTATATCCTGAAAACCCATCTAAAAGTGACATCATTTATGATCCTGTGACCCTTTGAAGGAAAATCTCCATGTTTGGCAAAGGGTAGTTATCTTTCTTACATACCAAGTTTAGATTTCTGAAATTGACACACAATCTGATGGAACCATTTTTCTTTCCATCAATCACCAAGTTTGAACACCATGTAGAATGCCTAGTTTGAGCTATAATTCCGACATCCAACATCTTTTGGAGCTCCTTTCGTACCAAAGCAGCTAGCTCAGGATTTATCTGTCTTAACTTTTTCCTAAAGGGCTTGACATTCTCATCCTTGAGAGGTATGGTGTGTTGGATCACATCTTCTCTATAACCCCTTAGTTCATCATATGTGAAAGCCAACACATCTCTATACTCTTTTAGTGAATTTACCAACTGCTTCCTCTTTCCCAGTTGTTGCTTTTCCAATTTTTATTATCTTGGGATCTTGTTCAATCCCAATATTGACCTCAATATGGTCACCTGGTTCAATTTTATTTTCGCTCTTCTTCTTTTGTCCATCACGTCTATCAAAGAGTTGCTCCAATGTAATGAGTCCCCTAGGAGTGGGGTTTATCTTGGCGTCATCACAATCTATGTACTCACACCCCTCTTCTTTGTAACCAACTTGAAAGCCTGAGAGCTCTTGCATGTTATTTATGAAACTTATTATTTGACTCTCATCATCAAATACCTACCAATGCTCCATGTTGTCAGGTATTGATGGCTTAAATTTTACTTTCCATTTTAATTTTTTCTTTTGTCAAAATTTTTGTAAGATGAAGTGTAGATGAAACAACTGCCAACTCATCTGCCTTACTATTTTTGTCTCTATGCACTGCCTTCAATGTTCGAGGCATCAAAATATTCCATGGTGTCCCACACAACATTTTTGTATCTTTTAAGCCTTTCACTCTTACATGCAAATTGATTTTTCACTTGAAGAATAATTAAATCAGAATCACCCTTAATGCTCAACAACTTAACCTTCAAGTCCTTAGCTATCTCTAAGCCCAATAGGAGTGCCTCATATTCCACCACATTATTTGTGGCATCAAACTCCAACCTATATGCTAACTTGAAAATGTGCCCAAGGGGAGACATACGTATAATTCCTGTTCCTTTCCCATATTTTGAATGGGCTTCATCAAAATACATATGCCAGATTCCATCACCTTACTTCTCCTCAACTTTATCTTCCATAGGGGCCGATGAGTTAGGTAACACTACAGAACTCCCCAATTCATCCGTCTCATAGATTATTTCATTGTTAGGCTCCTTGGGGTTCTCAACATGGTACTTCCTTTCCAATTCTCTATCAAGCCTAACCATGGTGTTATCAATGCTAGGAATGTTAGCATATGATAAGTCCATTTGAATGCTACCTCCCAAATTAACTGCCCACTTCTTTGATAGAAGCATGCCCCATGCATCTAGCACATCTATCACAACAATGTCCCATGGTGTAGTGTTCATGATACCTGGGTAAGCTGATAAATGAACTTGTAAGTCCTTAATTAACACATACACTTTAATTTTCTTGGAGTCTATAGCACATATGTCGTGGTAAGGCCTAGAAATTTTGAAATTTAGTTGCTCCAACACTTTCTTGGTCATAACGTTTGAGGATGCACCTAAATCCAACATACAATTATGCAAGAGATATCCATTTACCGATAAAGTAATTAAAATTTGTTGATGCTATTCATTTCCCTTTCCCCTATCCATACTTTGTAATATTAATGGGGCATCTTCATTCTTATACTTAGAGATCTTCTCAACATCTTTTCCATGAGGGGCTTTAAGAGCTTTTAACAAATTGGATTTTTGAGAAGAGATCTTGAGAATTTCTATCACTGGAACCAAGACCTTTGCATTATTAATCCATACACCCAAGTCAACATTTAAATCTGATGTAGGAGGGGTAAAGACTTTAGGAATATTTTGTTGCACATTTCCTTGATCCCTTATTTCTTCTATGATAGGTCGCCCCTTTGTCCCTAGCCATCTCAAGAATCTGATCTAGTGTAGGCTTTTCTCCAAAAATCTTGGTGACCTTATCACATTTATCAAGCATATTATTCACACTATGGGTAGTGGTCACATTACTAGCCTCTTCTCTTCTTTCCACAACCTCCTTCTAATTTTCCATAGAAATATGATGCTTCTTGCCAACTATATTGATTTACTTACTAGTCCCTGCCAAGCCACTTTCAACAATTCGACAAAAAATGGGACAAGTGGACTCATCATGAAACTCATCACAAGGTCTACAATAAGGAGGAGCTTGATCCACCAAGTTGGTAGATTTCAATGGGTTAGGTGGCTATATGGTCTTGTGGAGGACCCTTCTTTTGCTACCTATCACTAGGCCTTGATTGAAATCTTCTAGCTTGTGACCTTTCCATAGCCACCAATCTGTTTTATATAACATTCATTTGGTTGGCATGGTTGATCTCCATAGTCTTAATCAACCGAGTAAGCTCTTTAATTGGGTCACTTGCTGCTTCCTTTTCTTCTACTTTGCCTTTAGATTCATGAGACCTTGAGGAGGTCCCTCTTGTGAAACCAAGAATGTTGAATTTTCCTGAGGTTTCCTGATTTATTTCAATCTTTAAAGCTATTGTTTGAGCAATTCTCATGTCTCCTGGTTCCTTCCCCCTCAATTCATAAGCTATATCACCATTATATGCATCAACATAAGATATGAGAATGGACTTTTTTGGAGGTTTAATATCACGAGGCAGACTTTTAACTATATGATTAAACCTCTTGTTGAACTCTTCCATTGTCTCGTTTTCGTTCTTCTTGATTCCATTTAAAGCAGCCAAAATATGACAATCTTCCTTTTTATCACCATACTTATCGCTAAAAGCATCAATGATCTGCTTCAAATTTGCAAAGGAGTTGGCAACTTGCTTCGTAAATCAGTATAGAGCATCTTCTTCCAATGATAAAACAAGGAGTCTCATCTTAACATCTTCATAGTTGGCAGTATTGCACCACTTGGTTATACAAAGATTAAAATTTCTGATGTGCGTTTTCACACTTATTGCGTCGTCGTACTGATAGGATGGCAACTTCTCTATAGCCTTATCAGGAATGTTATGAGGGTATCCATTTATGTTAGAAAAGTCACAAGGAGCAAGCAAATCATCCATATCTTCTACTTCACTATTATTAGCTTCAATGGACTTTGGTTCCAAGAAAAAATTGGTAAATTTCGAAATTTTTTGTAACATTTCCTTTGACAAGAATATGTTACAACAGGTACCTCTCCCAACTGGAGTACATTTATTTTTGTTTCCCATCCGGATCTGAAAGTCCATTTGCTTCTCCTTATGGAAAAGTAGTCTGTAACTCCGGTCATGTGAGTTGACGCTCCACTGTTTATATACCGAACACCCTATGAAGTCGAGCTAGAGAGGCAAGCTATTTGAGAGAATTCATCTTCTAATTTGGAGGACAAATCCATAGCATCCTGAATACTGAATCTCTGTGTGGCCATACTGAAAAATTTAAGAAACTCAAATACACTAGAGAAGTTCTAAGTATATTTTTCTCGTGTGTTTTCTTTTCCTTCCCTGTGCTGATCTGCAACTGCAAAACCCTTGCTGCAAAATCACTACGTTAGATCTACTTTGCGAACTCACTGATTTGCTCATCGAAAACCTACTCCGTCAATCTTACTGCCTACTGTTACAGATCTGAGGCAAAATTGAACTTTTCCTTCACCTGAATTGGAAATCAATTTTTCCTTCCTCTTTGCTACTCGCACTGCATGGTTGGCCTGTGCAGATCTAGAAACTGGTGCTTCGGATCTCCCTTTGAAACTGCACAATCTCGCTTCCTTCGCTTTTGAGCCTTTGATACGATCTTCAATGCTCTAATACCATGTGAAAATTCCTTGAACTGCAACAATTGGATATTATACTCCTATGCTTTAACAATTTACTTGTCTTTTGTACTTATTATTGCGGCAAATAGCAAATAATTCACCCAATCCTTCACAAATAAAATAAGTTGCGGAAATTGAAACATGAACTGAGAAATAGATGCAGACACAAAAAAATTAACATCGTTGTTTTTGGACAATTGTCCACGGAAAAACCCCGAAGGGAAAATTGATGCAGCAGATTGGGGTTTTATTATTATGTAGCAAATTTAGAGAATTACAACTGGATGCCCAACTAGGAATCATATGACAATTTATCTCCACGGGAAATATACTATGAAAATCCTTTTCCCTCGCAGCTACTCGATCTAGCCTCTCTGGCAAACTCACACTTCCCAGCTAATTTGCACTACTGGTCTGGAAATGCGCACTGCTTGCTAGAGAAAATTCATTTTGCTTCCGAAACACCTCCAGATGAGTCAACCTGCCTTCCTCTGCCTCTAGAAGGAATTCACTCAGCCACTTGAGAATAGATCCGGGAACTAGCTGCTGATCCTCCTTTCGAAAACTTGCAATGATAAACCGGGCAACTCGCACTGCAGAATATGGCCTCCCTGTTGGAAAATTTGGCCTTCCTTCCCTCACTATGGAAAACTGGAAAACCTCTTGAGAATTTCTCTGGAAATTCTCACTGCTACAACCCTTGCTACTATCTCCTCCCTGGGTCGAATTGCATCCTCATTGAATACTGCGAACTCGGGAATTCGAATTGCCTTGCTCTCTTGCTATTCGATGTGTCTTCTCCAAGCCCCTTTGACTTGCTCTTGTAATGTTTTGCTGGAGCATCAACGACTAAGATCTAATCATGATCGATGGCTCAAATCATCTTAGACTCTGTCAAATCACTTTTTCTAGAAGTCTCTAAAGCAAAAGCAATTTCCTCAATTAATACCTATTAATTAATCAATTCTCCTAAGTTAGACTTAGGCACTTTTTAATTATTGATCAATTAATTTAATTGAGAGGTTTCTAAGTGTTTTCTCTCGAAACCTTTTCTCGGTTTTGGAGATCTCATGTTCCTTGGCCTCTTTGACACCTTAGAGATTAGAACACCTATCTGATGCTACTATATCCATCAAAAACTAACATTGATTTCTAGTTTATTGGAATGGTCATCAAGTTTTCATGCATAGTGTTGAAGCCTCAGTTAAGTGGAGTCTTCTTCAGTTAGACTACAGGACAAGGTGGAAGTGACAAGTTCAGTTAGAACGAGTTAAGACTTTAGTGTTGGTTGGAAAGAGAACGAGTTAAGACTTCAGTGTTGATTGGAGAGAGAACAAGTTGAGTTCTTAGTTAACTCGCAATCACAATTGAAGGAAACACGAGTGAATTGCTAATCAAACTAGGCCTCCTTGCATGGATCGAATTCTATCTATAAAGAGAAGGACAAAAACAAACAATTCACAGATTATGAGATCATTCTTTGTGTGTGGAGTGCGTATAATTGAGGAGCAATTGTGCGTTAGAAAATAGCGCTGAAGTGCGCAAGGAAATAGGGCCCACATGCGCTAGGAAATAGGAGCTTGTGCGCAAGGATTTAGAAGCTTAGTGTGCAAGGATTGTCGAGTAGGGATCAGGATTCTTAGGGCAGGTCGAGACTATTTCTCATAGACAGATTGTTGGCTGCAGTAGTGTTAAAATTGGCAACTAGGGCCAATCTCCATGTGGGTCATCTTATTTATGGCAGTTGATATGAAGTGCGCAAGGAAATAGGGGCCAAGTGTGTTAGGAAATATGAGCTTGTGCGCAAGGATTTAGGAGCCTAGTGTGCAAGGATTGTCGAGTATGGATCAGGATTCTCAAGGCAGGTTGAGACTATTTCTCATAGACAGATTGTTGGCTGTAGTAGTGTTAAAATTGGCAACTAGGGCCAAACTCCATGTGGGTCATCTTATTTATGGCAACTGATATTTTTCTTGGATTCCTCTCTTCGAGAGGTGTAGGATTGATCTAAAGATCATCAGATTCTGACATGTATTTATGGAGATATGAAGTTATTTGTATTATTTGACAAATTGTCAAGGTCGGCTAGCAACCAAATTACACCTAGCTCAACCTCAACGTGGCATTTTAAATAGAGGAGGCCTCAAATCATTTGTTACACACACTTCTCTCATGGTCTCTCTCCACTTGTTTGGGTTTGGTGGCAAGAGAGGTTAAGAGGGAGTAGCCCTAGCCGCAGTCCTCATGAAGAAGCCCTAGCCGCAGGTGAAGAGGAGACTAACGGAGAAGCCCTAGCCGTAGTCTTGAAGGAGATCTGACCGCAGATCAAAGGAGCTCTTATACGCAGTAGAGGAGGCTCTAATCCACATCAAAGGGAAGGCTCCAATCCGCAGTTAAGGTAGGCTCTATATTGATCTGATAATCACCCTATGAGTGACCTCAGTTAAAGATTTATTGATTAAAGGTATTACAGACTCATATGTTGGTGTGTGTGTCTATGTTATTTAAGCAACGGATCGATCAAATTGCAAATACACAGACACTTGAAATGGAAAGACAACAGAGAAATACAGTAAGAAAATACAAGAACACAAGGAATTAATAAGGAGTTCACCCTATCCTCCAGGGCTACATCTCCGGTCCAGCTCTCAGTGGTGGCCTTGTTTTATTGTGTCTTAAGTAGAGAATTACAATGCAGGAGCTCAATATGAGTCACCTGAAACAGATTTGCTTGGCAGGGTGGTTCTTGGATTTCCCAACCCACTGGAGTGCACAGACTTTGTTGCCTACCAGCGCTTTGACCTCTCTGGTCTGATAGATCCTCTCGTGGGATGGCTTGAACCTCTCAAGCTTTCTGGTGCTTGACGCTGCCTTTGGTCAGCTCGGCCCTCTATCTTCTTTCTGCTTTTACTTCACTGTCTTCTTCTCTGTGTTCCGTCCTCCTCTCGGGTTTTGGTCTCTCTGTCTCTCTCTCTCTTTTGTGTGTCTGTCTTCTGTCTCTGTTCTTGGCTTTAAGGCCATTCGTTCCCATGTCTGTTCAGTTCCTCTTCCACCTCCGTCGAATCGCCTTCTGCAGCTGCGCTTGGAGTTCCCTGTTCGGTGTCATCATCAGCTCACAGGGAGTGGCCACATGTCCTCTTGTAACGCGCCAACCTGCTTTGTCGGTTCAATTCTTCAGTTACGTTGTGGAATGGGTCTTCTTCCTCCACCGTGGCGGTCAAAACGGACCTCAAATCTTTACAAACTGCGGCTTAATCCCTCGTCGATTCCACTTCCCCATTGGGCGCGATATCAACCGTCAGATTTGGACCCCCCAGATCCAACGCCATCTGCTCATTTCGCGCGGTTGACTTGCTCGATTGTTAACGTGTGATGAGCGGCGATTTTCTCTCTCCTCTGCTCGCCACGCGTCGATCGTTGAGTGGGATTGCTCTGCTTTCATCCAAAACTGCTTACCGTTCAAGGAGCCCCCGATCAATACCGCCGGTTTTGGAGCGGGTCCCGCCTTTTAGCTTTAACCCTTTTTGCCTTTTGTCCTTTGGTTCTCCGGCTCTCCACACGACCAAGTGCTCGGGGCTTCCCCATTTCGAGCCTTTTCACCCAGCGATGTGCGATTAGCGCTAATCGCGCATCAAAAACCTCCTCTATTTCCCGATCCGGGCCTCCTAGGCGCTGATTTCGCCTCCCGTGCAATCTCCATGGGCCTCGGTCAGTGCGCTTTGACCGAGGTCCTCGTCATTCCACATTGGCTGCCATTGCCATTGGTTTAGAGGTGTTTTTGATCGCTGTTTTGACTTCCTTGATGTTTGTCCTGACCTGATATAGTCATGGTTCTTTCGACAGTTCTTTATGGATCCAATTCGGATCACGGCCTTCCCACTGAAAAAGCTTCTGGACCACCAAAAGTTGGTTTTTAAGCATTGACTGAGTGAGGATACTACTGCCTCACTTGTCCAACCTCAATCCACTTTGCACTGCTTGGCTTTGAACCTTTAAGCCCAATCCTGAGGTACTACACATCTCCCCTGCGCGTCGTCCTTACCTTCCTGTCCAGCACTGTGTCTTCCTGCAATTCATTAAGATATTCAGGTAGCAAGTCATCGATAGAAGGCAATTGACTATGCTCTTCAGGGTTCTCAATCATTGAAGGTTCAAACAATCTCAAGCAATCTGCATTTACGACTAAGTAAATGTGCATGTACGCTGGTAAATCAAGGCGAAAAGCATTTTCACCAATCTTTTCAAGTATCCTAAAGGGTCCATACCTGATAGGCTTTAGCTTTTTACCTTCACCTTGCATTCTGTTCTTGTTGATATACAACCAGACCTGGTCACCAACTTGAAAACTATGCTCCATTCTATGCTTGTCATGCCTAGCCTTATATTTGGCTTGGCTCTTTTCCAGCTATTCCTGTATTGCCTGGTGGATCTCCTGGATTTGTTTAATGAACCTAGTTGCCCTGTCCACATCACTGTGTCCATCAACCATGGTCTCTTTACCAAAGACGAAATCCAAAGGAGACCTTGGTGTGAAACCAAAATAGGGCTCAAAAGCAGATCTCTGTGTAGCAGAGTGTTTTACTTTGTTGTAAGCATGCTGCACATAACACAAGTGTTCATCCCAAAGCTTAGGATGTTTGCTGCAATATCCTCTCAGTAACTGGATCACTGTCATGTTAACTACTTCTGTTTGGCCATCTATTTGTGGATGAAAAGCTGTGCTTTTCTTTAGTTTGGTGTCCATTAGTTCCCACAGACTGGACCAAAACTTCCCCACAAATCGGGTGTCTCGATCAGATACAATGGAAGTGGGTAATCCAAAATGAACCCATGCATGTTCAAAGAACAATTTTGCAGTCTGTTCAGCGGTAATCTGTTTATTACAGGGTATCAAAATACACATTTTGCTGAACCTATCCACAACAACATATAAATAATCATGACCTTTCCTAGATTTAGGCAGTCTTCCAACAAAATCCATGGAAACACTTTCCCAAGGGTGAGAAGGAACTGGCAATGGAGTGTACAAGCCTAGTTTTCTGTTACTGGGCTTGCTTTTATCACACATAGCACACCCTCTTACATCTCTAGAAACTGTCTCATTCATTTTCGGCCAATAACAAAACCTTTGCAGCTGTGCAACTGTTTTACTTGCCCCAAAGTGACCTGATATCAGAGAAGTGTGTGCTTCTCTAATTATCTTTACTCTCTCAGTTTGTGGAATGCAGAGTTTCCCAAAATGATATAAGAGTCGGTTCTTCATGTGATAGTTCAATTCTTATACTCTTTTGCCTTGACTCAAAGTTGCATATACATCTTTAAAGTCCATATCCTGAGCATATTGTTCAATGTAGCTTTCATGTAGTATAGAATTATGCTTAAGTATGGTAGATGCATTTATAATGGGTTTAGATAACATGTCTGTAACCTTGTTATGTATGCCCTTTTTATATTTGATGACTAAATGAAATTGTTGTAGAAAACCCATCCATTTGTAATGTCTTGATTGCTGCAACTTAGTTTGGGAATGCAAATATTGAAGTGGTTGATGATCAGTACGTATTACTGTCTCTTTGCCCATTAAGTAACATTTCTTCTTTTTCACACTCTGAACTAATGCATACAATTCTTTGTCATATGTAGGATAGTTAACTACTGCAGGATTAAAAGTCTCAGAATGATAACATATGGGTTTACCGTGCTGTGTCAACACTGCTCCCATGGCATAGTCACTGGCATCAGTATGGATCTTAAATGGTCTTTGTAGATCTGGCAGTGCTAGTACAGGTGCTGTACTAATCTTTTCTTTCAAGGTGTCGAAGGCTTTCTGATGTTTGCCTCCCCACTGAAACACTTTATTAAATCCTGTTAAAGCATGTAAGGGAGCTGCAATTGAGGAAAAGTTAGAAATGAACTTTCTCCAAATTGTGTTGCTTCTAAGAAGCTTCTCATTTCTATAGCAGACTTGGGTTTAGGCCAGTTTACAATGACTGCCACTTTAGAGGGATTTATTTTCAATTTACCTCCCCCTACTATATGACCCAAATAGTTTAGAGATGTTTTGCCAAATTCACATTTTGAGAGTTTTAACATAAAGTTTTTCTCTTTTCAAAACATCTAGTGTCTGCTTAACATGATTTAAATGTTCTTCCTAAGTTTTACTAAAAATCAGAATGGCATCCAGGTACACAATAACAAATTCATCAAGAAAAGGTCTGAGTACATCATTCATTGATCTCATGAAAGTAGCAGGAGCATTAGTTATGCCAAAAGGCATAACCAGCCATTCATACAATCCCTGCTTTGTTTTGAAAGCAGTCTTCCATGCATCTTGCTCTGCAACCCTGACCTGATGGTATCCACTGTGCAAATCCAGCTTGGTGAAATAAACAACTTCTTTTAATTGATCTAAAAGATCATCTATGCGAGGAAGGGGATAACGATTTTTGATTGTTATCTTATTCAGTGCTCGGTAATCAATGCACATTCTCCACGAGCCATCTTTCTTTCTCACCAAAACGATTGGTGACCCACATGGTGATGTGCTAGGCTTGATGAACCATTTCTCGAGCAACTCCTGCACCTGCTTCTTGATTTCAGCATTCTCTAAAGCAGACAACCTGTACATTCCAATGTTAGGTAATGGAACATCTTGCTGCAAAATAATATCATGTACTATTCCCATTTTGGGTGGCAGACCTTTAGGTTCTTGAAATAAGACATCATATTTTGAAACAACCTTTTCTATATCAGCTTGTTGTGTTGAGATTGCAACAAGATGATGGAGCTTAGTGAAAAGAGTCGCCTTCACTAAGTGGGCCCGCAGGTTATTTTTGGCGCAAGTCTATTTTTAGACTATGTCTATTTTTAGACATATGGATCATGTCTATGTTTATGGATGATTGATCAAGTTGGGAAAATAGATGGACTTCTATTTTTGATGAAAGTGTGAGTGATCACAGTGTGAGTGATCAAGTCTATTTTTAGACTGACTGTCAAAAATAGAAAAGTCAAATATTATTATCTCACAATAATATTTGGACTATAAACTTAATCTTATTCTCTTGGAGCACTTCAGTTTGAGCTACGAAAGTGGCACATGCAGCTGTCAGAAGGAAATTCGTTTTTCTTATGAGTCAGTTGAGTTGTTGCATGCATGACTTCAGTTAGAACTCAAGTGAGTTGAGTTTAGTGGACTGGAGGTACAGTTGATGGAGTTGTGTTCAGTTTAACTTAGTTAAACTGGTTGTAGTTAGTCTAACTGCAGATAGACTAATGATGAGTTGTTAAACTAATTATTAACTCATAATACAACTAAAGAATACATCAGTTAACTCAGTTGCATGTCAGTGCATGTTCAGTTCAACAGGGACAGGTGGTAGAGAATCAGATTGCTATCAGTTGTGACTATAGTTGTGCACCAGATCTTGCACAATCAAAGGATTGAGTATGCCAATGAGTTTGCTCACGTATTTGGCCCGCATTTTAGCCTTTGCTCACGTCCACAAAGAGTGAGTGACTATTTTGCAGGTGAAAATCGAGTTTGGGAAGCAATTCTCATCAGTTCTTGAGCAGGTATTGAGCAGTGGAGGCAGGCAAGCAGTGGAAGAGATTTGGAGATCAGATCTGAGCTGTATTGTGTGTAACAGAGGTGGAGATACTTGTGAGAAGTATTATGCTGTGTAATGTTACATGACTCAATCATTAATATACAGATAGTGTGGGGTTTTTAGCGAGATGCTTTCCCCGTGATACATACTGTGTTAATGTGTGAATGCTCTTGATGTTTTATTGTTATTGATGCTGCTATATTCTTGATCAACGTAGAGGAGCTTATGTATTGTGTATGTTTTCCGCATTAGTACATGATCAGGATAATCTCCATTGAATATGTGTTAAATTATTCAAAATTTCTATATGGTATCAGAGCTAGATGATTTGTAGAAAAATTTCTACATGGTATCAGAGCAGCTTGATTTGTAGAAGAGATTTTTACAGGATATCAAGCGAGGGTTGATCGGAAGCAGTTGAGTTGGTTGCTGGTGGAATTCGAATTTGCAGCAGTGTTTTCTTGGTGACAACGCAGCAATGTCTTTCAACGGATTGCGATTGGAGTATGCTCTTGAGGGCAGCTCAAACTATATTGCATGGAAGGACAGGATGGAGGCAGTATTGGATGATAACGGGCTGAAGGAATTCATAGATACGGATATCCCAAAGCCTACTGATGCTACTCAAGCTGATGCTTGGCAAAAGAAGATCGCAAAATGTCGAAGAATTCTGTTGGAGGGCGTGAAGGATCACATTGTTTCCAGCCTCCATGGAAAGGCTACTCCATATTTGATGTGGAAATCATTAACAGAATTATTCCAAAGCAAGAGCGATCAGAGGAAGCTGGCGCTCAAAGATAAACTCAGAAACATCAAATGCGAGAAGGGAGACAGTATTCCCAAGTATCTCACGAAGTTCACTCAGTGTCGAGATGAGCTGGGAAGTGTGGGGGTTACTGTCGATGATGAGGACTTGGTGAGCTTGGCTCTCCTTGGTCTTCCGAAGAGTTGGCATTCCTATCAGGACTCTGTCAATGGTCGGGAGAAGTTGCCAGGATGGGAAAGACTATGGTCAGATCTTGTGCAGGAGGAGATCAGGCGGAGTACCAGGGACGGATCTTCGTCAAAGGGAGCTGATGAAGAGAATTGTGCTTTGGCTGCCAAAGCAAAGAAAGGGAAGAGCAAGAAAGCTTCTCAGTCTGGTGCGAAAGGCAAGAAGCAGGATATGTCCAAGGTGAAGTGTTTTCACTGTCACCAGCATGGACACTATGCCACAAATTGTCCGCAGAAGAAGAAGAACAAGCAAGCTGCTGGATCTGCAGGGGGAGAGGCTTTAGCTTCTCAGTTTGAGCTTGATTTTTCATTGATCGCATGCTTGGTTTCAAGTGTGATGGGATCAGTGTGGTTTCTGGACAGTGTTGCGTCTTTTCACATGACGGGAGATAGAGATTTGTTCTCTGATCTGGAGGACAAAGATCTTGGAGTGCACATCGAGATGGGCGATGATGGTAGATACAGTGCGACCGGTATCGGTACCATTTCCTTTGAGAGGGAGTCTGGTAAACCCTTTGTATTGAAGGAAGTCATGCATGTTCCAGGATTGAAGAAGAATCTCATCTCAGTGGCGATGTTAGAAGACAAGGGGTATGATGTTGTTTTCAGCGAGGGAAAGGCCTTCCTGCGCAGCAAGACAACTGGTGAGACCCGGAAGATAGGGGTTCGAGTGAGGAACCTTTATCAGTTGCATGTAGATGGATGCGCAGCAATGGCAGGCAAGGCAGAAGGATTGGTGAGCCGGGATGATGGCGAGTTGTGGCACAGGAGATTGGGTCACCTTCACCATGGAGCCTTGAAGATACTGCAGCAGATCACTACAGGGCTTCCTAAAGGCACACTTGCGCAGTCAGATCAATGCAAGGGGTGTACTTTGGGGAAGTTTGTGAAAGCCACCTTTCACGAGAAGGATAGTCGCGCCACGACGATCCTTGAGAGAATTCACACAGACGTGTGTGGACCTTTCTCAGTTGCTTCGACAGCAAAACACAGGTATTATGTGATTTTTGTTGATGATTTCTCTCGTAAGTGCTGGATCTTCTTCATGCAGAAGAAGAGCGAGACATATTCAAAGTTCTGTGAATTCAAAGCACTGGTCGAGAAGGAGTCGGGGAAGAAGGTGAAGGCTCTTAGGAGCGATAATGGTGGTGAATACATCTCGGACGAGTTCAAGGATTTCTGCAAGGCAGAAGGGATTCGTAGAGAGCTCATAGCTCCCCATAACCCACAGCAGAACGGGGTAGCCGAGCGGAAGAACAGAACGATTGTGGGTGCTGCACGGGCAATGTTGCATGATCAGGGTCTACCCCTTCACTTGTGGGCGGAAGCATGCAATACAGCAGTTTATGTGCAGAACCGTTGTCCTCATAGGATACTTGGCATGAGTACACTCGAGGAGGCTTATTCTGGTAAGAAGCCTGATCTTTCTCATTTGAGGATTTTTGGTGCTAACGTTTACATGCATGTGACGAAGGATGCCAGAAAGAAGTTGGAACCGACTGCAGAGGTTGGGATATTTGTGGGGTACACTGATACGCCCCACAACTATCGTGTGTATTTGCCAGATAGTGGTAAAACTGTTGTGCGACGGGATATAAAATTTCAGGAGGAGAAAGCCATGAAGTGTTCGCTTGAGAGGGAGCTACACTTGCATGCAGATGAGGAGCTATTAGTTCCTAAGGATGAGCTTCAGGACATGGATCAGCCACAGGACGAGGTTCATGGAGTGGAAGAGACCACTCATGCAGCGCCAACCATCAGAGGGCGAAAGCGCTTGACAGAAGCTGAGCGACTGGCTCAAGATGCAGAGAAAGTTGTAGGACCACCTACAGCCCAACGCAGGCAGAGACAGTCACCTGATCGGTACACTGGATACATGGCTCTTATGAGCAAGTGTGTTGTGACTGAGCCATCCTCTTTCGAGGAAGCTGTGGAGGATCCCGCATGGGTAGACGCCATGGTGGAAGAGTATGATTCTATTGTCAGAAACAGTGCATGGGAGATTGTTCCTAGACCGGAAGGGAAATCAGTGGTAGGTTCGAGATGGATCTACAAAGTTAAGCAGGCAGCTGACGGGAGTGTGGAGAAGTACAAGGCAAGATTTGTTGCCCGAGGCTTTTCACAGATTGAGGGGATCGATTATGAGGAGACCTTTGCACCTGTCGCAAGGTATTCTTCCATACGGACGATTCTTGCTCTCTCAGCGCAGATGGGATGGCACATTCATCAGATGGATGTGAAGACTGCGTTCCTCAACGGAGTCATTGAGGAGGAGGTGTACATTGAGCAACCCGAAGGCTTTGAAGTCTTCAGCAGCGAGTCGCATGTGTGCAGGCTCAAGAGAGCGCTGTATGGGTTGAAGCAAGCACCACGTGCTTGGTACACACGGATAGACAGCTATTTCACAGGACTTGGATTCTCCAAGAGCGAGGCGGATCCGAACCTATACCAGATTGTGGTGGAGGGTAAGTTGCTTATCATTGTACTGTATGTTGATGATTTGATTCTAACGGGTGATGAGCTGTTGATACTGTCATGCAAGAAGGATCTTGCTACAGAGTTTGAGATGAAGGATTTGGGCCTCCTTCACTATTTCCTAGGATTGGAAATATGGCAGCGCAGTGGTGGACTGTTTGTTTCTCAGGGCAAGTATGCTCGGGAGATACTGGAGAAGTTCAACATGCATGGCTGCAAGCCTGTTGATACTCCTCTTCCTGGAGGTTGGAGGAAGAAGGATGCCACTTCGGGAGAAGAAGTGGATGCCACTGTTTATCGACAGTTGGTGGGGTCGCTGATGTATTTGGTCAATACACGACCTGATATATGCTATGCAGTTAACCAGCTTTCACAAGCTATGGTTAAGCCTACCAAGCTCTTCTGGAAGGCGGGCAAGCATGTATTGCGCTACTTGAGAGGCACATCGGGATATGGTTTGTGGTACAGACAGGAGGATGAGGTGAAGCTATGTGGCTTCACGGATGCAGATTGGGCAGGGAGCCCAACAGACAGAAAGAGCACATCAGGAGGGGTCTTCAGTATTGGATCGACAACAGTTTCTTGGTACAGCAGGAAGCAGAGATCTGTGGCACTCAGTTCAGCGGAGGCCGAGTATATGGCAGCAAGTTTGGCTGCATGCGAGGCTATATGGATGAGGAAGATCCTGGTTGGTTTGTTCGGTTCTCATTTGGATCCTACTGTGATTTACTGTGATAACCAGAGTTGCATTAAACTCTCGGCTAATCCTGTATTTCATGATAGATCTAAACATATTGACATCAGGTACCATCATATCAGAGATTGTGTGCAGCGGAGGATCATGTTACTTTCGTACATTCCAACGGAGGATCAGGATGCTGATATTCTGACGAAGGCTCTCACCAGGAGCAAATTCGAGTACCACCGAGGCAGGATAGGGGTTGCTGATAATCCATATCTTGTCGAGAGGGAGTGTTGAGATTGCAACAAGATGATGGAGCTTAGTGAAAAGAGTCGCCTTCACTAAGTGGGCCCGCAGGCTATTTTTGGCGCAAGTCTATTTTTAGACTATGTCTATTTTTAGACATATGGATCATGTCTATGTTTATGGATGATTGATCAAGTTGGGAAAATAGATGGACTTCTATTTTTGATGAAAGTGTGAGTGATCACAGTGTGAGTGATCAAGTCTATTTTTAGACTGGCTGTCAAAAATAGAAAAGTCAAATATTATTATCTCACAATAATATTTGGACTATAAACTTAATCTTATTCTCTTGGAGCACTTCAGTTTGAGCTACGAAAGTGGCACATGCAGCTGTCAGAAGGAAATTCGTTTTTCTTATGAGTCAGTTGAGTTGTTGCATGCATGACTTCAGTTAGAACTCAAGTGAGTTGAGTTTAGTGGACTGGAGGTACAGTTGATGGAGTTGTGTTCAGTTTAACTTAGTTAAACTGGTTGTAGTTAGTCTAACTGCAGATAGACTAATGATGAGTTGTTAAACTAATTATTAACTCATAATACAACTAAAGAATACATCAGTTAACTCAGTTGCATGTCAGTGCATGTTCAGTTCAACAGGGACAGGTGGTAGAGAATCAGATTGCTATCAGTTGTGACTATAGTTGTGCACCAGATCTTGCACAATCAAAGGATTGAGTATGCCAATGAGTTTGCTCACGTATTTGGCCCGCATTTTAGCCTTTGCTCACGTCCACAAAGAGTGAGTGACTATTTTGCAGGTGAAAATCGAGTTTGGGAAGCAATTCTCATCAGTTCTTGAGCAGGTATTGAGCAGTGGAGGCAGGCAAGCAGTGGAAGAGATTTGGAGATCAGATCTGAGCTGTATTGTGTGTAACAGAGGTGGAGATACTTGTGAGAAGTATTATGCTGTGTAATGTTACATGACTCAATCATTAATATACAGATAGTGTGGGGTTTTTAGCGAGATGCTTTCCCCGTGATACATACTGTGTTAATGTGTGAATGCTCTTGATGTTTTATTGTTATTGATGCTGCTATATTCTTGATCAACGTAGAGGAGCTTATGTATTGTGTATGTTTTCCGCATTAGTACATGATCAGGATAATCTCCATTGAATATGTGTTAAATTATTCAAAATTTCTACATGTTGTTCTGCATTACAGCCCTCAAATACATTGGTTTTATCATGTTTCCTTTCTTTTACAACCATTAGTAAGAATTGTTTGCATGAATTTATGATTCTTTTCATTTGCCCTGAGTTTATGAGAGTATAATTATTCTTGAGCTTATGAGCTCTTACAAAGTATTCGATTCCATCTTTAACAAGTAGATACTTGTTCTCAGCTCTATTGAAAATAGCCTTTCTATCATACAAGTAAGGGCTTCCTAAAACAATTCCACATATATCCAAAGGAATTATGTCTAACTCAACCTCATCTACAAATGCTGACCCAAAAGAAAATTTGAGTTTGCACTGTCTAGTCACTTGTAGTTGTGCTTTATCATTCAACCATCCTAATGGGTATGGTTTCTTATGAGGTGTAGTTGCTAATCCCAATTTCTTTACAATTGTTTCAGAAATTAGATTTACTTGTGAGCCACTATCAAACAAAGTATCAATCTTTTGATTTTTGGAAGTAACTCGAATATGGAAAAGCTCATGTCTTTTTCTCTCATTTTCTTCATCAATAATAGATTGAGTAGAATTACTAGTAGATGCTTCAGAATTCTTACCTTTTATACTTGTGGCTGCAATAGTTGTTTCATCCCCTGAGTCCGACCCCAAATCTTTCTGATTAGCTGCAACAGTCTTCTTCTTCTTGCCCTTGGACTTCTTAGGTCTCAGCTCTGGATGCAGAATCCAACAATGCTCATCATCATGCCCATCCTTTTTACAATGAGTGCATGAAGCTTTGCTTTTCTGTGCAGTGTTAGCCTTCCTTGCTTTCCACTTCTGCTTTCTTTTCTCCTTGCTTTTGCTTGTAGTGGGTTGGGATGGTCCTCCAACTTCTGGATTTCCATTTTTTCCTCTAGCTTCTAGATGAGTAGCTTGTACAAATACCTCATCTATACTAGTGGGATTAAACATGAGGATGGTATGCCTCATGTAGCTGTGTAGACCACCAATGTACTTCAAAAGAGTCTCTGGTGAGTCTAATGAGATACCCAACATCAATGCTCTCTTTCTAAATTCTTGAGTATACCCTTGCACACTTTGCCCTTTCAACTGTCGAAGAGTTTGCCAACTCATCATGGCTTGTTGCATGTAGGCCAATGGATAGAACTGCTTTTTGATTGCAGAAACAAATTCACTCCAGACAGAGATGGTCTTACCATGTCTTTTCATATCAGCTTGGGTTTTGCCTTCCCACCAAACCAAGGCAGTGCCTCCTAGGCGTAGGCTTGCCAGCTGAATCTTACTCTTGTCTGAGTCTATGTTCTGTACTCTGCAATACACATCAATTTGTCTAATCCAATTTTCCAACTTTTCAGCATTTAGCTCTCCATCATATATAGGCAAATCAAATTTAACATCTATCTTAATCAAAGATGCTTTTTTATTATGCACAGGGCTATTAGGAGGTGTGAGGAAGCTTTCCTTTTTCCCTTTTCCTTTGGAGTGGTCATGGAAGTGAGACTCATCCTCTTCTTTATCTTGTTTAGAACCTGAGGAGTCTTCTTCCTTATGCTTTCTAAAGTCCTTATACATTTCTTCTACCATAGACTTTATAGCTAGGAAACTTTCTATCAATTGAGGGTTTGGCCCCACAGAACCTTCTTCTGACATTGTCTTTCAAGAATAGACTCTCCCAATTTCAGGATTAGTTTCCACCAACTCTCCTTCTCCTAATTTGAGCTTTGATCTAGTGAGCATTCAACAGCTAAACCAACACAAGCTTGTCTAACCTTACAGCCTAAAGCTCTAATACCACTTGATTTGATAATCACCTTATTAGTGAGATCAGTTAAAGATTTATTGATTAAAGGTATTACAGACTCATATGTTGGTGTGTGTGTCTATGTTATTTAAGCAACGGATCGATCAAATTCCAAATACACAGACACTTGAAATGGAAAGACAACAGAGAAATACAGTAAGAAAATACAAGAACACAAGAAATTAGTAAGGAGTTCACCCTATCCTCCAGGGCTACATCTCCGGTCCAGCTCTCAGTGGTGGCCTTGTTTTATTGTGTCTTAAGCAGAGAATTACAATGCAGGAGCTCAATATGAGTCACCTGAAACATATTTGCTTAGCAGGGTGGTTCTTGGATTTCCCAAGCCACTGGAGTGCACAGACTCTGTTGCCTACCAGCTCTTTGACCTCTCTGGTCTGACATATCCTCTCGGGGATGGCTTGAATCTCTCAAGCTCTCTGGTGCTTGACGCTGCCTTTGGTCAGCTTGGCCCTCTATCTTCTTTCTGCTTTTGCTTCACTGTCTTCTTCTTTGTGTTCCGTCCTCCTCTCGGGGTTCTAGTCTCTCTATCTCTCTCTCTTTTATGTGTTTGTCTTCTGTCTCTTTTCTTGGCCTTAAGGCCATTCGTTCCCATGTCTGTTCAGTTCCTCTTCCACTTCCGTCGAATCGCCTTCTACAGCTGCGCTTGGAGTTCCCTGTTCGGCGTCATCATCAGCTCACAGGGAGTGGCCACATGTCCTCTTGTAACGTGCCAGCTTGCTTCGTCGGTTCAATTCTTCAGTTACGTTGTGGAATGGGTCTTCCTCCACCGTGGCGGTCAAAACGGACCTCAAATCTTTACAAACTGCGGCTTAATCCCTCGTCGATTCCGCTTCCCCATCGGGCGCGATATTAACCGTCAGATCTGGACCCCCCAGATCCAACGCCATCCGCTCATTTTGCGCGGTTGACTTGCTCGACCGTTAACATGCGATGAGCGGCAGTTTTCTCTCTCCTCTGCTCGCCACGCATCGATTGTTGAGTGGGATCGCTCCGCTTTCATCCAAAACCGCTTACCGTTCAAGGAGCCCCCCGTTCAATACTGCCGGTTTCGGAGCGGGTTTCGCCTTTTAGCTTTAGCCCTTTTTGCCTTTTGTCCCTTGGTTCTCTGGCTCTCCACACGACCAACTGCTCGGGGCTTCCCCATTTCGAGCCTTTTCGCCCAGCGATGCGCGATTAGCGCATCAAAAACCTCCTCTATTTCCCGATCCGGGCCTCCCAGGGGCTAATTTCGCCTCCCGCGCAATCTCCATGGGCCTCGGTCAGCGCGCTTTGATCGAGGTCCTCGTCGTTCCACGCTGGCTGCCATTGCCACTGGTTTAGAGGTGTTTTTGATCGCTGTTCTAACTTCCTTGATGTTTGTCTCGACCTGATACAGTCATGGTTCTTTCGACAGTTCTTTATGGATCCAATTCGGATCAAGAAGAGCTCTAATCTACACTTAAAGGGAGGCCCTAATCCGTTGTTTATACGTAGTCAAAGAGGAGCCTTAATATGCAGTCAATGAAGGCCCTAATACGCTGCCTGAAGAAGCGCCTATTCGCAGCCTAAAGAAGCCCTAATCCACAGTCATAAACGAGCCCTAATTCGCTGTCAAGAGAGCCCTAAATCTGCAGTAAAAGAAGACCTAAAGCCGCAGATAGTGGAGCCCTATACACAGCTAAGAAGGAGACCTAAGGACACAGCAAAAGGAGCCCTAAACGCAACAAGAATAATTCTGTTGACAGCGTGAAAGAAGGTTGTTCCTAGGCATGGGTTAAGGGACTGTTTAGGCATTGTTTTGTGACTGCATGAGGCTGTGTTCCTCTTGTAGGAGGGGGCCGAGTTACAGGAGATAAAGATCAGATCTATTGGGGTATCGTTGGAGGGATAAGGAATAAAGATTATGCTGCCTGGAAGCTACAGGAAGACTGTGTGTTAGGCTGCAGGCCATAACACCACAGTCAAGTATTACATATGGGTGTTTGAGGGCTTATGTATGCCCAGATCATCAACATAATCTAGGAGCTACCTTTTGAGTTAATACTGCAGAGCTTAAAGGCTGTTTTGATGACTGTTACAGTAGTGCTTGGTGCCCTAATTGCTGAAGCAGTCACAACTAGTGCAGCAAGAAGACAACAGTGTTTTGGGAGTTGTATTGGGTTAAGGTTTGACCATGTTTGGCTCAGTTTGATGAACATCCTATTGGTGCCATATGAATGATCTTCAGAGGAAGATTCTGTCTAGTTTGGCCAACATTGACTTCTTTGGTCAAGGGTTTTCTACTGCAGTCAGAAAATATCAGTTTTGTATATTTGTACTATCTCTTTCTTTGCTGAACTATTGAATAATATAAGAAGAATTGATCAAGGGTTTCTCCACATTAGGGTTTGTCCCTGGCTGGTGCCACATCTTGTGTCCTCTTGTCTTGGCTTGTCTTCTACTGTTTATGTTTATGGTCTATCTGCATTTTACTATCATGCTGATGTGATTGCTAATCTGGAAATTGATATTGGGTTAATAAGAAAAATTGAAGTAAATTGCTCTTAAGCATAGAACATACCAAAATTTAACATGGGATCGGAGCTGAGGTGAAGACAAAACCCAAGCAGGAGTGAAAGAACAATCACCGAAGACAGTTGGACATGGTCAAAGGCTCAATGGGTTCCTCATCCCACTTCTCGGTTGAAGATAAGCTCCATGAAAAGTCTGACTATCATGGATGGAAGATGTCTCTTGATCTGACATTAGAAGAACAAGAAGTGTTGGATTATGTGAAGGGTAAAATCCCTGAGCCTCCATCAAATGCACCGTCTGCTTCAAAGAACAAGTACACCAAGGGGGAAGTTAAGGCGAAGAAGATTATCAAAGATTCCATTGACAAGCTTCTGGTGGTCTACATCTTCGATCTAAACACCTCCAAGTAGATCTACGACAGATTGGTAAGCATGTTCAAGGTTAGTGATGCAAATCAAATTTTGTTCCTCAAAAATAAGTTGAAGGATATTAAGAAGGGCAAGGACGAGGATATTCAATCATAATTCTTAAGGATCTTCGAGATCAAGAATGATCTTCTATCAATTGGAGGAATCATATCTGACAGGGAACTTACTATCACTACCCTTGGAGGACTCCCACCCAAGTGGTATATATTTAGAACCACTATTCTCAATAATGATTGAATTTCGGGGTTTGAAGAATTGATGTCAAGATGCATTCAGGAATAAACAAGAATGGTGGAGCAAGAAATGCCTTCTAATAGAGGCAACCCCACTGCTTTCTCCGCTCATGCCAAAAGGAGAAATTATGCAGGGTCTGAAGGTCATTTCAATGGAAACCCTGGATCAAAGGGTGGAAAGAAAGGCAGATGCTTTGCTTGCAATAAGTTTGGCCACTATGCAAGGGAGTGTCCAAATAGAAGGGACACATCACATGATGATGATCACAATCATTCTAGGGGCAACTTCAACAACAATGATCGAAGGAATGGCCGGTACAATGGTAGATGAAAAAGGAATGCAGGACATCAAGGAAATGGTCGACCCTCCAAGAAAGCAAGGAACTCCAAGTATGAAGAATCAAATGTTGCTACTGATAAGCAAAAGGAGTATCATCTTATATCATCCCTCTCCACCACCTCTCCCCCGGACACTTTGGGAAATTGGCTTATTGATAGTGGTGCTTCAAGGCACTTCACCGGATACAAGGAAGCTCTCTCTAATTTGATAGAGAAGGAAAAAAACTTGGAGATTATTCTTGGAGATGATGCCACCTATCCCGTAAAGGGTGTAGGGAATATTACCCTTCAATTGAATCAGGGTAACACGATTCATTTACAAGAAGTTCTATATGTACCTGATCTCAAGAAAGAACCCGGTGTCCATTTTGGCAATGGAAGACAAAGGTTACAAGGTGGCATTCATCGATGGAAAGGTATGTTTTTGGAAAAGGAATTTTAAAGATGCTTTTACTCTTGGGTTCAGGGTTGGCACTTTGTATCAAGTTTCAGGAATTCCATTGGGGACCATTTCTTGTGACACATCTTTTCAATCTGAACTATGGCACCGGAGGTCTGCCCATCTTCAATGTAAGTCCCTTCTCGATGTGAGACATATGGTGATAAGGATGCCTAAGTTCAACGAAGAGCATGAAGGTATATGTTCGGGATGTACCGAGGGAAATCTTACAAGTAATAGCAAGACCATAGATGTGGAACAACCCGAGGGGCTTGAGGTTCATGACTAGGAATCTCATATATGCAGGTTGAAGAAAGCTCTCTATGGATTGAAGCAAGCACCCTGGGCTTGGTATGAGAGGATTGACAGCTATCTGATGAAGTTGAGATTCACTAGGAGTGAAGCCGATCCAAATCTTGCTTTAAGGTTGTGGATGATAGACCTCTCATACTGGTACTTTATGAGGACGACCTCTTTTTAACAAGTACAAACCCTCTCATTTACAAACGTAAGAGGGAGTTGGATTCCGAATTTAGAATGGTGAACTGCGAGCCTGTGACTACCTCGATGGAGCTTAACTTTAAGAAGTTATGTGGTAGTGCTGCCGGACTTGAATTGGGAAATGCCTTTGAGTATCGTCAACTCATAGGAGCATTGATGTTCTTGGTGAACTCCCGTCTGGATATATGTTTTGCAGTTAGCATGTTGAGCCAATATATGGCTGAGCCTCATCACTCACATTGGATTGGTGCTAAGAATCTTCAGAGATATTTTCGGGGCACAATCACTCATGGACTGAGATACACTATTGGAGTTGTGAGGTTGCATGGTTATTTTGATACTGATTGGGCAGGCAATATGGAGGATCGCAAAAGCACTTCTGAGTGCTGTTTCTCTTTGGGTTCTGCTTCGGTATCTTGGATGAGCAGGAAGCAGAATTCGGTTGCTTTGAGCACTACTGAGGCCAGATACATAGCTGTGAGATTGGCCTCGTGTGAAGCTGTCTAGTTGGAGAAGCTCTTCAGTGAGCTGTCTGGACATGTGCTGGATACCACCGTGATCCTTTGTGACAACCAGAGTGGGATCCAATTATGAGAGAATCCTGTATTTCGTGATCGCTCCTAGCACATAGACATCATGTACCACTTTATCCCGGATGTGGTACGACGAGGAGCAATAAGGCTCCATTACATTGGGACTGATGTGTAGGTCGCCGATATTCTGACGAAGCCCCTGGGAAAGGTCAAATTCTCGACTTTCTGAGAATGACTAGGAGTCGTGGAGAGACCCTCTCCTAAGGGTCCTGTATGATGTGGATATTGAGCTCTGGGAGCTTTGAGGAGCTTGGGGTACTTCTTGGAGCGATGAGCACCTGTAGGATGAGTGGCTCAGCCTTCCCCTAGTGGTTTGCTATGTAGGCATGATGAGTGGTTCATCCTTCTCTTGCTGAGACACAATCATAGGGTGAGTGGTCCAGCGTTCCCCTAGTGATTTGTTGTGTACAGGGTGAGTGGTTCAGCCTTCCCTTAGGATAGCCGTGGCAACATGTAGGCAGGATGAGTGGTTCATCCTTCTCCTGCTGAGACATCCTACCCATGCAATCTGGGATTCATGGGAAGTACCTCTCATCTGGCCAATGAGTAGGGAAATGAGGATAGGGACCATAGTACTACTGATGGACACATTGTGTACTACCGTACTCCCTATGCTAGGATTATATTGATCTGGGATCAATTGGAATTGACTTCGAGTCAGTAAGAGTGGTATGAGACACTCTCTTTTGATTGGAACTGACTTCGGGTCAAGCAAGAGTGGTATGAGACACTCTCTTTTGATCGGAACTGACTTCGGGTCAGTAAGAGTGGTATGAGACACTCTCCTTTGTTTGGGACTGACTTCGGGTCAGTAGAGAATGGTATGATCATTCTCGATCACTTCTTCTTCATAGTTCAACAGAGCAGAGCAGTGCAGGGCACTGCATTGATGGCAGAGATAGTAAAGACTGACAAATGGATTAGCAGATGGAGTTCTCCTTAGTTGAGAGGGAGTGTTAAAATTGGCAACTAGGGCCAAACTCCATGCTGGTCATCTTATTTATGGCAACTGATATTTTTCTTGGATTCCTCTATTCAAGAGGTGTAGGATTGATCTAAAGATCATCCGATTCCGACATGTATTTATGGAGATATGAATTTATTTGTATTATTTGACAAATTGTCAAGGTCGGCCAACAACCAAATTACCCCCAGCTCAACCTCAATGTGGCATTATAAATAGAGGAGGCCTCAATTCATTTGTCACACACACTTCTCTCATGATCTCTCTCCACTCGTTTGGGTTTGGTGGCAAGAGAGGTCAAGAGGGAGTAGCCCTAGCCGCAATCTTCATGAAGAAGCCTTAGTCGCAGGTGAAGGGGAGACTATGGTAGAAGCCCTCGCTGCAGTCTTGAAGGAGGTTTGGCCGCAGATCAGAGGAGCTCTTATACGCAGTAGAGGAGGTTCTAATCCGCATCAAAGGGAAGGCACCATTCCCCAGTTAAGGTAGGCTCTATATGTTGTCAAGAAGAGCTCTAATCTACACTTAAAGGGAGGCCCTAATCCGTTGTCCAAGAGGCCCTTATACGCAGTCAAGGAGGAGCCTTAATATGCTGTCAATGAAGGCCCTAATACACTACCTGAAGAAGCTCCTATAAGCAACCTAAAGAAGCCCTAATCCACAGTCATAAAGGAGCTCTAATTTGTTGTCAAGAGAACCCTAAATCTGCAGTAAAATAAGACCTAAAGCCACAGACAGTGGAGCCTGTTGACCACCATGTGTCAACTACGCGTAGCAGTACACCCTCTTTTTTCGCAAAGGGGATATCGCTTGATCAACGTGTTCGTGCCATTCGACTATCATCATCAGCTTATTCATGTTATTTTGTAAACTCTGTCTGCATGTGTAAATTGTAAATAATCTTAGCAGATCTGTGTCATGTATGTAATTGCCTAGGTAAACTTAATCTTCTAATGATGATCTACGTTCTGGAAGTTTTTTTGTCTCACCGACCCATGGTCGACAGAGTTTTCCTTGAGCTTAACCCCAAAGCCGAAATGGATTTTATCATTAGAATCTTAGGGGAGTCCTAGTGTGCTAGAGTGATTTGGGAATAATCCTAACTATTTGGTTAGGTTATTTTATTACAAATTGCTTGATCTACTAGATTATATTTGTGTCGCAGAACTGGGTAGTCTATGAGGGTCTATGTCAAATGGGTTTTCCCCTTTGAGATGTAAAATTGTAAAAGTCATGATGTAAAGTGTCTTGAGGGTTAGAAAACTATTTTATCTCCTCATAAGTCTTAGGTCCTAGGTATTTTTAAATTTTCCAAAGGCTAAATTCGAGGGTTCTTTAAAAAATTAAATTTTAAAAGGTCCAGGGACTAAGGTTAAATGATTATTTTGCTAAATTTTAGATCCTTGGTCCTTTGGGCTAAGTCAAAGTCAAAATTTTGAGGAAATTAATTCAAAAATTAAAATTTTGAATTAATTAAAATGCATTTAAATGATAATTTCGAATTTCCTCATTATTTTAATTTCGACGGATGAGATTAAAAGATATTTTGATCTTCATCGACGGTCAAGATCGCTTTGACAAGAGTTACTCGAACTAGCCATTGGGAAATTTTTCTTTAAATAGGAGGTCAGTTGTCCATTGAGATCATTCGACCTTGGAGTTGTGTGCTGAGTGAAAGCTCTCTTGTAATCGTTTTTATTCTGCAAATAAATAAATACTCTGGGGTTAATCTCTGCTGGTGTTACCTTGTGGGAAATGCTGTAAGATGTTTTATTTTCTTGCATAGATTTACTTTCAGCCATTGATGTTAGCTTATTGAAGATTGATTTAAACACAAGTATCTTGCTTGATCACTAGGGTTTGAATGATAGTTTAATTTCTGAATATAATGGCAGGTATCTCCATTAGATTTGAATTTCACTATTGTTTTCTCTCTCTATGTTAATGGTTGAATTAAACTGTGCAGGAAATCCTTGATTTTGAGTTTACCGGGCGTTCAGGGAAGTTCTCGGCTGAACCAGCGAACTCCCGGATTGCATTTTCTGAAGAGCCCAGCTAGTTTTGATCCCGGGCTTATCATTAGAATTTTTCTGGTGAATGCATGAAGGGTTTTCTGAAGCACCTCAAACTAAATTTAAAATTCTAAAAATATTTCTGTGGCATATTGACAAATCTGGCTATTTAGAGCCTTTAAACTGTGAATATTGTAATTATTTAGCTGGTTTTAGGGTTTTTAGTTTTGTTTCTTGCATATTTTGTTTCTGGGTGTTTGTTTTTGTCATTACAGGTTGCAGATCTGAAGGTGAGATTCAATCTTGAAGCCAGATCTACATCCTGGAGGGTAAGATTTGGCCTCAGAGTCAGCTCTTGCAGGGGTATTCGTTTCAAGATCTGGAAAATTTTGTGGGTGTTTTTCATTTGACAATCGGAAGCAGCTGATTCAAAATTTTAAATCAAGACTTCTGGAAAAGAGTTCTGGTAAACTTTAAAGGGCTTTCCGGCCATTTGTTTTCTGATTGGTTTCTTCAGATTTGTTGCCTGGTGGGGTTTCATGTTGCATAAAAATTTCGAAATTTTTCAGGGTCCGCAGCTTTTTTCCTATTGCCTGGGTGCTCCCTTACCCATTACGCTCACTCCAAACCCTCTTCACGCAGTCATTTCCCTGTCCGCACCCTCATTCTGCATTTGCCCCATCTCTCTGTCCTTCCCACGCTGCAAATCCATCCCTTCTGCGATTTCTTCAACCTGTCATAAACTCTCCTCACTGCTCACTAATCATCTTGCCACCATTCGCTGCCCAGCTTCTGTGGCTCACCCTCGCCCTTCCATTTCGCAAGTTTCGATACCACTCCACGCATTTTTCTCCAAACCCCGCGTCTATTCCTCAGTCCTCTTTGCATGCGTTCAGTCTCCACGAACCCCTCTTTGCTGCGCATCCATTCCCTGCCATTTTTATCCTTCCGTCCACCTGCAAACATTCACTTCATTTCTCCTCCCTTGCGTCCACGCTGCCGTCGAACTGCTATTTGATCGAGTTGCTTTCCCTTCAGGTATCCAAGCCTACGCAGTCTTCGATCGTCCCTCATTCCGCTGCTGATCTTGCAGCATCTCCATCATCCTGCGACCTGCAAGTGCTCACAAGCTCCTCGACCTGCGTTGAAACCTTGTCGACTGCCCATCCCATTGCTTCCGTTGAGCTCCCTGTTCTCTTCAATGCTGCCGCCGCCTTGGAGTTTTCACTTGCGGAACATACGCTTCATCTTTTATTGATGCGTTTTAAAGAAATTCGTTTTCATTTATTTAGTGTAGTTTAGGGTTCTATGCGTTGATGAATGTTATTATAGTCAGAACTCAAGGTTAATATAATTAGTTTTGAAATTAGATTGCGTTTGATTTATTAAGTTAGCATATAGTTTCATATTTTTTTTTTAGTTTAGTTTTGGTTATATTCTAGTTATATCTTAGTTTATTTTCTTTTTTTATTTATTTAGTTTAGGTTTCATAAAATTTTTTATTTTTATTTTTTGTCTTCATTTAGATTTAGATTTTATTTGTTTTAACTTTAATAAAAGTAAAAAATTCATAATAATAAAAAAATCTTAAAAAAATTAAAAAAAAAACTTTAAAAGATCCTAAAAAATTTTAAAATTTTAAAATCTAAAAATTTATAAAAATCCTAAACATTTAAAAAATCATAAAAAATTTGGTGATTAAAGATTTTAAAAACTAAACAAAAGGGATTTGCGCTTTAATGTTATTTTTTTTTTTGAATGTGGCCTATGGCCCATTAAATTTTTTTATTTTTGTTTAGCCCTTTCATCACCTTAAAATATTTTAAATTTTTTGGTTACCATTAAGCATTATTGCTAAAGAATAATTAAAGTTTAAATTTGAAGTTCTTTAGTGTCATTAAATGCATTTTTTATGATGGTCAAAAATGACAATTGTTTTAAATCTGGAATCTTTTTGGGCATTTGTGGATTATCGTCACTTTTTCATCACATATTGAAAATCAATCTGGATAGCTTGTTTTATTAATGAAGACACTGGTCTAAAATTATTTCTATCTTGTGGTCGTGTCTTATTTTGGCATTTACTCTATCTGATTTAATCATTTAAATCCATCAAGTTATCCATCATTAAAATCTCCAGGTGCTTGTTTGCCTCGCTGTGTCTCCCAACCCAGCTGGTTCCCAGTTGGTCTTCCTTTATCCCATAGGGTCTACCCTCCTTAGCTTAGGGAGACGGCTTAAACAGAGAGATCGGGGATCAGGGTGACAACGCCTGGTCTGAGCGTTGTCGCGGTGCTTACACTCTGCGCGACAACATTTTTTGGCGTCGCTGTTGGGGATATTTTATTCTCGGTGTTTCAACGACTTTTCATTCTCATCTTTTCATTTGAACCAACAACAACCACATTTTTTGGCGCCGTTGCCGGGTATAGAGTTTTTCTGTCCTTGGTCCTTACGACATTCATCTTTTCAATCATCTCATCTTTTCCGCCATTCATTAGCCTGTCAAACGACCAACATTTTTTGGCGTCATTTGATCTTTTCATCGCCCTATCTTTCGTCATATCGTTTAATCGTACCTTTAGCACCTGGACTTCTCAGTTCGTTTCTTGTTTGGGTGGCGACTCCATTTCTTTTCATTTTTTTTTTCCTAGACAAGAAGCCTCCCTTATATCTGGTTGTTTGTTGCCTTTTGGATCCTAGAGTTAGATTCATGTTCAAGTGGCGACTCCACTTCTTTCATCTCTTGATTTTCTTGAGCAGAGATCTCTCTCTATCATCCATTTGGTCCCTCATTATTCATCATGGATTATTCGTTTACCCCGTGTCATTTTACTGATGTTCTCCATGATATTCCGGAAGTGGCCATTTCTAAATTGTCTTTGTTCTCGGGTGGTGATTCAGTCGCTGTTAGAAAGCATCTATGCAGGTTTTCTCGTATAATGTTCATATATTGTAGACCTCCTCAGTATGATCATGAAGATGTCAAAATGCGTCTATTTGTCTTTTCTTTAGAGGGTGATGCTTTGAATTGGTTTAATAATTGTCCTGAAGACTCTTTCACTTCTTTACAAGACATTGTCAATGCTTTTAAAGATAGATATGGTTACCAAGATAGCTCGCCTTGTGCCCCTAAAATTGTGCAACAGAATGAAAGTAATCTTATGAAGGGTCCAGCTGTCAATGAAAGATTTCAAGATAATTTATCATATCAGAATGTGCCATCCACCTGTACTGTTGCAGATCAAATCCATGATAGTGGAAAAGCAGGGACAAATTGTAAAATCAGTCTCGACAATGAAAGGGAAAATCAGAAGCAAATTATAGAAGAACTAATGCGGCTGGTAAAAAATATGGAGATCAATCAAGAAAATTTGTCACTGATTATGCCAATGATATGAGAACTTTATACACCCACCTGGAAAAGCGAGATAAGGAAATGGAAACCATGAAAGCTAATCATGATAGGGAGATTAATTCTATGCAAAACAAGTTATTAACTATGGATGAAGAAATGACTATCATGACATTCGATTATAATAATTAGTTGGCTACCATACAAGCAAATCATAAGAAAGAGATAAACCCTATGTAGCATTGCTTGATGACCATAAAGGAAAGAATGATAAAGTAATAAAAGATATGGAAGAAGACCATGCCAGGGAAATCAGTGCTATGAAGGTTGAACACTTTAGCCAGATGGATGCCATTACAATACAGGTACAGAAATTTCAATAGCGGTCAGAGGATGAAAGAAACCAGGAAACGTCGACAGATCAGAAGCCCCCTTATCTTTTGCAACAAGCTCCATCTTATTATGAGGAGGTCATTGGTTTGATTGAAAAGTGGTTAATTGAAGGTGATCCAGATAAAATTAAAAACGATAAAGATCAGATGCAAAATGAAGAAAGACATGTCACACATATCTTACATACTTCATTTGAGGGTTTTGAAGCAGAATGTTCCGCAAAGAAAAAACACAAGAGCAAGAGAACAGGAAGGCGATTTGATACATCAGATAGTCGTAAACAGCTTGATTTTTGGATAGGAAAAAGTCCTACCGTATGTAGAATTGGACATGGCACATCTGAGAAGCAGCCGACAGATTTGCTTGAAAGCAGGCAAATGCTTAGTATACACTATATTGAACACATCTTGATGCCATGGGGCATCCTCTGTGTTTCTAACCCTACTCCTTGTCTTTTCAGCATTTCATTTCTGTTTTAGGATCAAATTTATCTTTTCATGTTACTAGAGCTTATATCTTTCTTGTGCTTAATGTTATATGATGATTTTTGGATGGACGCTACTTATGTTTTGTTGTATGTTGCATGGATGCAGATTCTGGATTCTCACATTCCTCCAATGCAGCAATGTGTCCCCAAGTAGAGCCAGATGTTGACCACCACGTGTCAACTATCCGTAGCAGTACACCCCATTTTTTCGCAAAGGGGATATCACTTGATCAACGTGTCTGTGCCATTCAACTATCATCATCAGCCTATTCATGTTATTTTGTAAACCCAGTCTGTATGTGTAAATTGTAAATAATCTTAAAAGATCTATGTCATGTATGTAATTGCCTAGGTAAACCTAATCTTCTAGTGATGATCTCCGTTCCGGAAGGTTTTTTGTCTCACCGACCCATGGTCAGCAGAGTTTTCCTTCAGCCTAACCCCAAAGTCGGAATGGATTTTATCATTAGAATCTTAGGGGAGTCCTAGTGTGCTAGAGTGATTTGGGAATAATCCTAACTATTTGGTTAGGTTATTTTATTACAAATTGCTTGATCTGCTAGATTATATTTGTGTCGCAGAACTGGGTAGTCTATGAGGGTCTATGTCAAATGGGTTTTCCCCCTTGAGATGTAAAATTGTAAAAGTCATGATGTAAAGTGTCTTGAGGGTTAGAAAAATATTTTATCCCCTCATAAGTCCTAGGTCCTAGGTATTTTTAAATTTTCCAAAGGCTAAATTCGAGGGTCCTTTAAAAAATTAAATTTTAAAAGGTCCAGGGACTAAGGTTAAATGATTATTTTGCTAAATTTTAGGCCCTTGGTCCCTTGGGTTAAGTCAAAGTCAAAATTTTGAGGAAATTAATTCAAAAATTAAATTTTTGAATTAATTAAAATGCATTTAAATGATAATTTCGAATTTCTTCATTATTTTAATTTCGACGGATGAGAATAAAAGATATTTTGATCTTCATCGACGGTCAAGATCGCTTTGACAAAGATCACTCGAACTAGCCGTTGGGAATTTTTTCTTTAAATAGGAGGTCAGTTGTCCATTGATATCATTCGACCTTGGAGTCGTGTGCTGAGTGAAAGCTCTCTTGTAATTGTTTTTCATGTGCAAATAAAGAAAGACTTTGGGGTTAATCTCTGTTGGTGTTACTTTGCGGGAAATGCTGTAAGATGTTTTATTTTCTTGCATAGATTTACTTTCAGCCATTGATGTTAGCTTATTGAAGATTGATTTAAACACAGGTATCTTGCTTGATCAATAAGGTTTGAATGATAGTTTAATTTCTGAATATAATGGCAGGTATTTGCATTAGATCTGAATTTTACTATTGTTTTCTCTCTCTATGTTAATGGTTGAATTAAGTTGTGCAAGAAATCGTTGATTTTGAGTTTACCGGGCGTTCGGGGAAGTTCTCGGCTGAACCAGCCAACTCCTGGATTGCATTTTCTGAAGAGCCCCATTGGTTTTGATCCCGGGTTTATCATTAGAATTTTTCTGGTGAATGCATGAAAGGTTTTTTGAAGCACCTCATACGAATTTAAAATTCTAAAAATATTTCTATGGCATACTGACAAATCTGGCTATTTAGAGCCTTTAAACTGTGAATATTGTAATTATTTAGCTGGTTTTAGGGTTTTTAGTTTTGTTTCTTGCATATTTTGTTTCTGGGTGTTTGTTTTTGTCATTACAGGTTGCAGATATGAAGGTGAGATTCAATCTTGAAGCCAGATCTAAGCCCTGGAGGGTAAGATCTGGCCTCAGAGTCAGCTCTTGCAGGGGTATTTGTTTCAAGATCTGGAAAATTTTGTGGGTTTTTTTCATTGACAATCGGAAGCAGCTGATTCAAAATTTTAAATCAAGACTTCTGGAAAAGAGTTTTGGTAAATTTTAAAGGGTTTTCCGGCCATCTGTTTTCTGATTGGTTTCTTTAGATTTGTTGCCTGGTGGGGTTTCATGCTGCATAAAAATTTCGAAATTTTTCAAGGTCCGCCGCTTTTTTCCTATTGCCTGGGTGCTCCCTCACCCATTACGCTCACTCCAAACCCTCTCCATGCAGTCATTTCCTTGTCCACACCCTCATCCTGCACTTGTCCCATCTCTCTGTCCTTCCCACGCTACAAATCCATCCCTTCTGCGATTTCTTCAACCTGTCATCAACTCTCCTCGCTCCTCACTAATCATCCTGCCACCATTCGTTGCCCAGCTCATGTGGCTCACCCTCGCCTTTCCATTTCGCAAGTTTCTATACCTCTCCACACATTTTTCTCCAAACCCCGCATCTATTCCTCAGTCCTCTCTGCTTGCGTTCAATCTCCACGAACCTCTCTCTGCTGCGCATCCATTCCCTGCCATTTTTATCCTTCCGTCCAGCTGCAAACATTCACTTCATTTCTCCTCCCTTGCATCCACGCTGTCGTCGAACTGCTATTCGGTCGAGTTGCTCTCCCTTCAGGTAACCAAGCCTACGCAGTCTTCGATCGCCCCTCAATCCGCTACTGATCCCGCAACATCTCCATCATCCCGCATCCAAGCATCCTGGGACCTGCAAGTACTCACAAGCTCCTCGACTTGCGTTGAAATCTTGTCGACTGCCCATCTCACTACTTTCGTTGAGCTCCCTATTCCCTTCAACGCTGCCGCCGCCTTCGAGTTTTCACTTGCGGAATTTCAATAACATACGCTTCATCTTTTATTGATGCGTTTTAAAGAAATTCGTTTTCGTTTATTTAGTGTAGTTTAGGGTTCCATGCGTTGATGAATGTAAGTATAGTCAAAACTCAAGGTTAATATAATTAGTTTTGAAATTAGATTACGTTTGATTTATTAAGTTAACATGTAGTTTCATATTTATTTATTTATTTTAGTTTTAGTTATATTCTAGTTATATCTTAGTTTATTTTCTTTTTTTCATTTAGTTTAGGTTTCATATTTTTTGTTTGTTTGTTTGTTTTGTTTTCATTTAGATTTAGATTTTGTTTGTTTTAACTTTAATAAAAGTAAAAAATTCATAATAATAAAAAAATCATTAAAAAAACTTCAAAAAATCCTAAAAAATTTTAAATTTTCAAAATTAAAAAATCTAAAAACTTATAAAAATCCTAACATTTAAAAAATCATAAAAATTTTGGTGATTAAAGATTTTAAAAACTAAACAAAAGGGATTTGCGCTTTAATGTTAAATTTTTTTAAATGTGGCCTATGGCCCATTAAAATTTTTATTTTATTTTTAGCCCTTTCATCACCTTAAAAGATTTTAAATTTTTTGGTTACCATTAAGCATTATTGCTAAAGAATAATTAAAGTTTAAATTTGAAGTTCTTTAGTGTCATTAAATGCATTTTTTATGATGGTCAAAAATGACAATTGTTTTAAATCTGGAATCTTTTTGGGCATTTGTGGATTATCGTCCCTTTCATCACATATTGAAAATCGATTTGGATAGCTTGTTTTATTAATGAAAGCACTGGTCTAAAATTATTTCCATCTTGTGGTCGTGTCTTATTTTGGCATTTACTCTATCTGATTTAATCATTTAAATCCATCAAGTTATCCATCGTTAAAATCTCCAGGTGCTTGTTTGCCTCGCTGTGTCTCCAACCCAGCTGGTTCCTAGTTGGTCTTCCTTTATCCCATAGGGTCTACCCCCCTTAGCTTAGGGAGACGGCTTAAACGGAGAGATCGGGGATCAGGGTGACAGCCCCAAGTCTGAGCGTTGTCTCGGTGCTTAGACACTCTGTGCGACAACAGAGCCCTATACACAACTAAGAAGGAGACCTAGGACGCAGCAGAAGGAGTCCTAAACGCAATAAGAATAATTATGTTGACAGCGTGAAAGAAGGTTGTTCCTAGGCATGGGTTAAGGGATTGTTTAGGAATTGTTTTGTGACCGCGTGAGGTTGTGTTCCTCTTGTAGGAGGGTCGAGTTAGAGGAGATAAAGGTCATATTTGTTGGGGTATTGTTGATAATGATTATGCTGCCTGGAAGCTACAAGGGAGACTGTGTGTTAGGCTGCAGACCATAGCACCACAGTCAAGTATTACGTATGGGTGTTTGAGGGCTTATATATGCCCAGATCATTAGCATAATCTAGGAGCTGTCTTGTGAGTTAATACTGCAGAGATTAAAGGCTGTTTTGATGACTGTTGGAGGACTGTTACAGTAGTGCTTGGTGCCCTAATTGCTGAAGCAGTCACAACTAGTGCAGCAAGAAGACAACAGTGTTTTGGGAGCTGTAATGGGTCAATGTTTGACCATGTTTGGCTCAGTTTGATGAACATCCTATTGGTGCCATATGAATGATCTTCAGAGGAAGATTTTGTCCAGTTTGACCAACATTGACTTCTCTGGTCAAGGGTTTTCTACTGCAGTCATAAAATATCAGTTTTGTATATTTGCACTATTTCTTTCTCTGCTGAACTATTGAAGAATATAAGAAGAATTGATCAAGGGTTCCCCACATTGGGGTTTGTCCCTGGCTGGTGCCACATCTTGTGTCCTCTTGTTTGGCTTGTCTTCTACTGTTTATGTTTATGTTCTACCTGCATTTTACTATCATGCTGATGTGATTGCTAATCTGGAAATTGATATTGGGTTAATAAGAAAAATTGAAGTAAATTGCTCTTAAGCATAGAATTCTATCTATAAGGAGAAGGATGGAAACACATAATTCATAGATTATGAGATCATTCTTTGTGTGTGGAGTGCGTATAATTGAGGAGCAATTGTGCGTTAGGAAATAGGGTTGAAGTGCGCAAGGAAATAGGGCCGAAGTGCACTAGGAAATAGGAGCTTGTGCGCAAGGATTTAGGAGCCTAGTGTGCAAGGATTGTCGAGTAGGATATAGCTCTTTGTAAACCTCAGTAGAAGCTCAAGTGATACTTATAGTTGCTTCACTGTCATTGTCATGTTATCAATGATTTACTTACTTTTTCTCTTGATCGTTACATCTTACAATTCCATCAGAAAATCTTGAGGATCTTGCATATCTTATCCTGCAGATGTTTCCTTTTGACATATATATGATAACCCTTTTTCCTAGATGACTTCTTCTTTCTTCATAAGTATCACTTGAGCTTCTAATGAGGTTTACAAAGAGCTATATCCTACATAGTTGACTTCCAGACATTCATCATATTACATATGTCACGAGCTCTTACTTCTAATGCTTCTACCATGATGCCATTCTCTGATATAATGCATCCTATCTCATTTACAAAGTTTCCTATCTATAATACAACAGAAGAGTACCTTTTAGTGAAGGAGATTCTCTTAGTCATAGTAGAGATCTTTCACTTCCTCCTTCTTAGGCTTCTTTGTCTCAGGCTCTTCTACTTCTTCGGTAATATGGGCTTCTTCCTTATTCCTCTTGTTATTGTCCCTTTTAAGCTTGGGACAATCTCTTCGATAGTGCCCATATTCTTGACATCCATAGCATTATCTTTTAGCCATGTTCTTCTTCTTCCTTTGAGGACCAAATTTTCCAAACTTTCCTTTTCTTCTTGACATAGCAGCATACGCTTAATTCTGCTCATTTGTTCCTACATCCAACTTTGCTTTTAGTCTGGTTTCTTCAATCTTACATAAGGACCATAGATATTGAAAGGGAGTGGCTTCTTTCGTCCCATACTTGAAGTGAATTTGCCCCATTCCTCTGGTAGTGCATTCAGTACTACAATGGTCATTTCTTTGTCAGACATTATTTCACCCAGATCTTGAAGTTGATCTCTTATCTCATAAATCCTCATAAAATATGAGGCTATTCCTTCTTCCCTTGAGATCTTTAATTTGTAGAGTTCTTGCCTTAGAGAGATTACTTCTCCAACAGTACTTACGGAAAATAACTCTACCAATTTGTCATATATAGATTTTGCAGTGTCTAATTTTGATACATATGGGATGAGAGAGTCTTTGATGGATTCTATAAGAATCCTCTAGGCTCTTACTTCCCCCTTCATGAATCTAGCATGTGCTTGAGTATCTTCTTTGGGAGGTTGAGTTATTGACCCTTTGATGTGGTCCATGACTTCATTCTCAATGAGATTTAGGTCTGTTCTTTTCTTCCATGCAAGGAAGTTTGTAGCCCCAACCAATTTGTTGCTTTCCTTGCAAAAAGACATTTTGATAGTATCAGATGAAGTCATAAACTTACTTGAGTATTTGCTGCTTGCTTCGTCCTTAATCTTGATGATGGTAGAAGATTACCTCTTGAAAGGTTGAGAGAGAGTTTGTGTTATGAAACCAGCTCAAGAAAAGATAGAAAAGCTAGATCAACGACTTAGAATTCAGCCTCTTCGAGAGGCAACCTCCTTTACATTACACAAATGAACAATTCTGGGATGATACAAATGAAAAGACCTCCTTTCTATATATAGGAGTCTAAGGGATCATAACATAATCAGAGCCGACATAACAATAATAATGTAAGGGCACAATAATAACAATAGTGGGCTTCTATGGGTACAACGATATAATAAGTGGGTTGTACTAATAACAATAAGGGGTTACACTAGTGGTATAGGGGCCTAACATGACCCTCTCCTTCAAAAAGCGTTGTCCTCAACGCTTGAGTAGTTTTTGATGCTTTTGTATAAAATTCTTGTCCTCCCATGTGGAATCTTCAGCGGGTAAGTTCTTCCACTTGATGAGATACTCTGAAATTGGTCGATTTCGTTGCTGTCGGGTTCTTGTTTCTGTGATTGCTCCAGGTTCCAATATGATTTTTCCTTCCTCTTCAATTTCTAGCAATATTGTTTGAATTGGGATCTTTTGCAACTTTTGAATAAGTGGCCATACTTTTTCGTCCTTCTTCCATTCATTCCTTGCTTCATTTATCCAATCTGGTTGGATAATAGAAATAGCACAAAACAATGCTTCCACATCCTCATCCTTGAAGAGTCTTCCCATTCGGTAGGGTCGCCATTTTTTAAGTGCATGTAGTGTTGCCAACATTTCCTTCTCATAAATAGCTTGCTTGAGATGTAGTAGTAAAAATACCCAATCACTACATCAAAACATTTTTCACTACGATGTTGATCTACCTGTTGTTTCATTTGATTTTGCACCAAAATGGCATTATCCTTTAAAAGTTGGAGAACTTGTTGTGGATGCTCGATGTGATCTTTCACTACTTGAACCTTTTTCTCCTTTATATGTCCTTCTATCTTTAGAGTTTGAGGAGTGGTAATTTCTTCCAATCCTTTACAAGATATGGTCGGATTCAGATACTCGATGTGATCTTTCACTTCTTGAACATTTTTCTTCTTGATATGTCCTTTTATCTTGATAGTTTGAGGGGTGGTAATTCCGACCAATGAATTACAAGATATGGTTGGATTCATTTTTTCTTTCTCGATGTGATCTTTCACTTCTTGCACCTTTTTATTCTTGATATGTCCTTTTATCTTGAGAGTTTGAGGAGTGGTAATTCTTGCCAATGCTTTACAAGATATGGCTTGGTTCATTTCTTCTTTCTCTGGGGTTGGGTCCTGGTGTATATCCTCTTCTTTTGATGTTTCTTCCTTCTCTTCATACTCTATGTAAAATAATTTCTTCTCAGTACACTTATGACCTTTAGTGCATTTGCTATCACAATTGTAACAAAGCCCTTTTTCTCTTTTTTCTTCCAATTGTTGTAGTGTAACCCTTGTAGGTTGTGGAAGGCTAGGAGAAACAACACTTCCATCTTTATAGTTGTGAGGGGTAGACTTTCTTGTTGCCATAATTTTACTTTCCATTATGTAACAAAGCCCTTTAACTATTTCCAATTGTTGTGGTGTTTCTCTAAAGAAGGTGTTGCTCTTTGTATCCTCATAATGTGCTATCATTTCCTCCGTGAAAATTGACCACGTAATAGGTTGTTTACGAGAACAAAGCCCTTTATACCATAAAAATTGATCCGGTTCTAAATATGAAGATGCAATACATACCTTTTGTAATAGTGGTACACCATGCAAATCAAAATATTGCTCCATCTGAAGTATCCAATTTACCGGATCCTTGCCATCAAACTTCCTCATCTTGCTTTTTCTTGATTTTAGGAGCTCGATATTGAAACGACTGTAACTCTGTACTTTTGGATCTTTAAGTTTTGAAATTGTGACCTGCAGTAGCTCTCTATGTCCTCTTTCCAATGCCACAAGTTTGACCCAAATTGGATTCTCCAAGGAAGAGTTATGCCAAATCTCCCACAGTGACCTGATTATAGACTAGTTCAGTAGAGCGAACTTGTACGACGTGCCACGTGTCACTGTTTTGACCTTTGGCTCTGAAAAACATATACAAGAAACTACAGTCCGTCCTCTTTCTGTACCTTTGTACGAATTTTCAATCCAATGCCCAGAGACAAAGTTATGACGATTTTCCCAGGTCACCTGTTTTGAATGTAATTCAGGAGTCTGCAAAAAGACCAACTTCCTCAGATCATATCTCCGCAAATATAGTGCGAAAAGATCTGAAATTCGGACCCAAGGTTTAACGCGATTTATTTTCAAATGGGTTTTTTTTGTTCTAAAATGTCGCAGAAAAAAAGTTTTAGCGAAAATGCCATGATGACCTGTTTGGAGCAGCGAAACCCTAGAATCCAAAGCTCTGATACCAAATGTTATGAAACCAGTTCAAGAAAAGATAGAAAGATAGATCAACGACTTAGAATTCAGCCTCTTCGAGGGGGCAACCTCCTTTACATTACACAAATGAACAATTCTGGGATGATACAAATGAAAAGACCTCCTTTCTATATATAGGAGTCTAAGGGGTCATAACATAATCAGAGCCGACATAACAATAATAATGTAAGGGCACAATAATAACAATAGTGGGCTTCTATGGTACAATGATATAATAAGTGGGTTGTACTAATAACAATAAGGGGTTACACTAGTGGTATAGGGCCCGAACAGTTTGCTTCACAATCCTTCTTGAATGTTCTAGCCTTCTTAAGATGATGATCTTGGAACTGCTTCTACGGTTTTGGTCTTTCCTTCTGCTTCCTTCTTGAGTATGATTTCAAGATTTCTTGCTAGAGTAGATTTCTTCGATCTAGGGTTTTGATGTGTTGAAGATCTTGATCTCTTGCTTGGTGTCCTTTGACTTGCTTTGCTCCTTCTTTGAAACTTGACTCTTGTGTGTCTTCTTGATTAACTGCCCCTTCTTGACTTTAGCACCTAAGCTTTGAAACCATGTTGACAAATCTAGGGCAATAATGATTAGGAGATTTCTCTTTTTGATAATTGCTTGTGATGTGCTTTTACTTCTTGTATTATGATCTTCTCTTCGTTATATTATCAATGTGTTCTTTTCATCAAGACAATTACCAAATAAACAATAGAAGACAAGAGACACAATATGTAGGCTTGTTAGCCAGGGCCAAAACCTCTCACTCTTTGAGAGGAAAACCCAATCAGAAAAATCTTCTTATAGATCTTCAATTGACGAATACCAAGACCATGACAAAGACCCTTGACTCTAGAATCCTCCAAGACCCTTGTCACTAACCTTGATGTTTTGCCTCTTCCCTTTCTTGACTTCCTTCTTCTCTTGAACTGCTCTTCTCAGCTTCCTCTAGAGAATCTCGGTCTCTATCCTTCCACACTGCTCTTCTAGGCTTCCTTTAGAGAATCTTGGTCTCTACTGCTCTTCTCGTCTTACCTATAGAAACTTAGTCTCCTAGGTTAGCCCTAGATCAAAAACCCTAGAATAGAGTTTCTCCTCGACTTCCTTATTGCGAGATCTATGCCCAAACAAGATCACTTTAACAAGTTCTACTTCAATCTTCTTGTGATGCCGTCGATCCTTCTTCCTTCGCTATCCCTTCTTCACACTTCTGCTTGTAGTCTGCACTTCTGCTTATAGGCTCTACTTAACACTTCTCTTGTAGGCTCTTTTGTGAAAATTCCTAGACTCTAAGGAACCCCTACTGCAACAAATTTGAATCTTCTTCACCTACTTGATTTTTAAATTACATCCATCAAGTTATTCTTCTGAATATTAAAGCAAATTACTTCTGCAGCCTACACTAATTAAATATTTGATCTCATGAAATAGAAAAAAAAGCAAAGAACAAGATACATAGGACACACTTATTTTTGGACACAATAGTCACCGAAAAAACCCAATGCAGGAAAACCGGTGCAACAGTTCTGAGGTTTTATTATTATGCAGGAGAAATATCTGAATACAAATCGAGGATGCTCATAGCAATCCTTTATAGAGAAAATACTTGTGGAAAATCTGAAAGAGTTTTACCTCACTTCACCCGACAGAATTCCGGCTGATTCGGCATAAGATTGGCTAACCCTGGCTATTTCTGCACTGACTTTGCGTTAGCCTTGTGTCACCTTCTCTGCCCTCTACTTTAGCTCTCCTGACTGTTCTGGTAGTTCCCGGTCTCCCAGCTATTGCGCTGCCTCTGCGTCATCTCTCTCAGTTGTTTCGACAGTTCTAGATTCTGCGTGACAGGTAAGTTTTCCGCGTCAGCTCTCCTGGCTATTGCACTACCTCTCTACAAGCTCTCTCCGCCTCTCTGTCAGTATTCTCCAGAAAGTCCTTTTTCCGCATTCTCTCTGCTCCTCAGCGGCAAGATCTCCCCAATCGATTTTCCTCCTGAGAACTTCTTACCTCAGAAAATCGATTTTTTCAATCTCTTTGTGTGTGTTTCCAAATGAACCCCAAGCCTCCATTTTATACTTTTCCTATTGAGTCTTCAACGACCGAGATTAAGTCTTTAATCAACGACTAAGATTAAAACATGACTTGATCCACCTTCTAGATCATTCTCACCCATATTTTGATTAATACCCATTAATATTTTAATTTCCTTAAGTTTAGACTTGGGAACTCCATTAAAAATATTAATTATTTTAATAAAATATAATCCAGGTGGAATTTCACCAAACAATTTCTCGGTTCTTTAGAACTCATGTGCCTTAGCCTCTCCACCAATTTTCAAGGCTAGAGCACTTCTGATGCTACCAAAAACTAACACTTCGCACTTCTTTTCACCGAATTGCTTTCTCCTAAGTGAGGCTGAGTGTGGCTATGTATACACTCTTTCTCATGTCCTTTGGGTCGACATGATCATTAGGAGGAAGGACGACATCATCTAGCAAGTTCTCCATTCGTTGTAGGCAACTTGAAGAGGATAAGTGACAAGGTCTCGAAGGAACACTTTTCATAGACAAGTTTGACTCTTTACAATGTGTAGCATGACTTCATTACATGACAATGACTATCTTATTTTATGAT